>JAYRBT010000033.1:7727042-7813035 GCA_036023395.1 Myiotriccus ornatus
CTTAGTGGCTTAGGAAGTAAATCAGGTATGCTTGAGTTACTGCCAATGTTCATGCATGTCCTCTGGGTCAGTGTGGTATGATTGTCCTGCCACAAGCATCCCCTTCTGGCCCTGCCAGTGCTGCTGCTCAGATCTGTCCCCTGTGTTCTCCATGCACACAGCCGAGCTGTGCTGCTGGAGCTCAATCCCTCCTGTGCATCTCCACACACCTACTGTGTTTGTAATGGTGAGACTTGATCCTTACAGAGCTAATTATACTCCTGATTCTGGTTTTTGATCCCCCCCTTCTGCCCTCTGGTATCCCCTGTCCCCCCTCACCTCTTGTTATTTGCATCCATTTGTCCATCTCTCCCTTTTGCTGTCAGGGCACACCGTGGGAAGTGAGCCATCAGCTTTGCTGGGCTTTTGCATCAGGTGTGCACAACTGCTGGGGCTTTGAAGGCTTTACTGGCTGCTGCTCTGACTGAGATGAATATTGTGTATCTGTGCAGTGCACAGCAAGTAACATAGCACATCCATATTCTCTGTGCATTGGGCAGAATTTCTCACTTCATCATTCTCAGCTTGCTGCAGCAATTTCACAAAGTCAGTGCCTATCTATTAACACATGGGAAAAGCAGCAGAGAAATATACACGAGTGGCACAGGTTTTGTTTTGTTTTGGTTTTTTTCACTTTGAGATTTTCTAAGCATATTTGACATGGGCTTTATCTCACTGCATTGTCATGAACTGCACCTAATTCTCTAGACCCAGAACTTCTTTATGTCAAATAATAATAACAAAAAAAAAAAAATTAAATTAGCCTTTGGGTACTTGACATGTTCTGTGCAGGAACTGACTTGCCTGACCCTCATACCCAATTGATCACAGGTTTGGTTTCCTAAGTTATATAATTTTTCCAATAATGACTTTTGTATCCTCTGCCTTAAGTTTCCGGCATGGGCCTGTTTTCTTCTCAGCCAATTTCCAACAAATCTAACCAATCAAATAGTGACTTTTCTTTGTTAGAAGGGATCTTGGAGACTTTTGCACCTGAGTAGTCTTCTGATCTGTGAGTTCTTACTGTTTTGAGTGTGCTATTCCTAGTCACTCAACTGCAGTGAAAGTGCACTCTGCTGCCACGAAAACACAACAGTGATGACATAGTTATGTGAATATTTGCTCTTCTGTGGTAAAAAACTCTAGAGGTTCTATATATTAAAAGCCAAGTTCTGGCTTCACTTCTTTAGCATCATGTTTTTTTCTTGGGCTTCAGAAGACACCTTATGCAGTGGACAGACTGAAGAAACAACTGGACAAGACTGGGGATATATATTCCTTCCTGGAACAATCTCATTTCCAGGCAGGGACTCCATCGACTCTGTGGGGAAGTTGCTGTAGCATTGGCATGAGTTATGGAACAAGTCATTGCAGTGTGGTGCTCTCTGAAATCTTTTATGCAGTGTCAAACCCCTGCAGTGATGTGTTTTAGCTCAGTAGCTGCAGAGTGCGTTGTGACATGCACAACCCAGTGCAGTCCATGGCATTGTTGGGAAGCCCTGTCCTGCTGGCAGCTTCACCTTCGACTTGGGGGGTAATTTGCAATGCTAGGGGAGTATTACATCACTCGTGGACTTCATTTATAACACACATCTGTGAGAAGCCCCCAAAGTAATTCAGCCAAACTAACCACTGCAGGCTCTCTCAGTGCTCCAGTTCGTCCATGCCACCCGTGCCCACTCCTATCCAGGAGGGAGAGGTGGTCCCCAGTGCAGCTCATTAGCACTCCTAGTGTCTCTTCTTTCCAGAGACTTTTGGAGTTATGCCTCCTACGGAATTGGTATTGCAGATGGACCCCCACTGTGTTTCTGAAGGATTTAATGCTGTTGAAAGCAATTCTGGAGCACAACTTGTGTAGGAACTGCAGGCTGTCATTGAGTGTTGTGCTCCAGCCTTCCTGGTCTTGGGGAAGAGAAAGGCTCCTGTCACAGTGGAGCAGAGAGCATGGCACGCTGCAGGCTGGAAACAGGCCAGTCTGTGCTAATGTCACAGCTGACAGGAGACAACCACGTTCTGCGGAGGCGGGTGGTACGGAGCCAGGAATCCTTGGAGAAAGCCCAGGGAGACTGTCTGTCTTACAGACATGGCTCCCTGACTGGAGAGCAGTCTGTGGCACCCTCCTTAGGCTTGTCACACATTGTATTCTCTCCAAGCAGCTGGGTGGGCTGGCACCAGGGAAGGAGGGCTGCTTGTCCCACAGCCACCATGAGAATTGTTCCCAAGAAAGAGCAACTTGGCAGCAGCTCTCTGGGATTTGTGATTTTGGCAAGTTGTCAACGGTAGGGAGTGGGGAAGAGGTGTGAATGAATTATTCTGTCTCCACAAGTTTACTCTCTCTGGGCAATCTAGGCACAATCTTCCTCTTCCTGAGCTTGCCTTGCTGGTTTTGTAAATCTGCAGCATGTAGGCAAGGTCCTAAATGTCACTTAAGAATATCTGCCCATCGTGGAAATTTATTCATGCTGGGCCCTTATGAGGCATCTCTGCCTAGAGATGATTTTCGCTGATGTGCAGAGTTACAGGGCACTCATATGCAGACATGGGACTGCTTCTGTCTAGCTCTGGTAAGGTGGATGGAAAATAATGTGAAGAAAGAGTAGGAAACAGCATAATGAAAATCAGAAGAACAATACAGACCTAAGCAGGTGCACTTTCTCCAGCTAGAGGAAGAGCTTGTAGAGCAAAACGAGCAAAATGCACCTATTATCTGCTCTTTGTAGTGAGGTTCACAGCCAGAAAAAAGTAATTTCACCACTGCGAGTTCCAGCAATGAAAGGCCAGGAATAAAGTCCCTCCCCAGTCCTTAAAAACTCTTGTTATTTTCCCAATAGTATTTGAGGCCAAGGTCTGTTCGCAAGTGTTGTGCAGCAATTTGAAGTTTACACTTATTTTTTTAAAAGATGTGACTCAGTCACATGGTTCCTGAGTTTGGGACACTTTGGAGATTGCCAAGCCTTTGGGAAGCTGAGGTAAAATGGTGGGAGCTGGTAGTTCTGCACATTGCCCCTTCCCCCTGTCCCTAGCAGATATTTTTGAATTAACATTGATTTTCAGTAGTCAGTGACTGCATGGGTTAAAAGAAGCAGGAAGGGGAAATCCCGAATTCCAGAGACAGCAATAATACCATGGGAGGGAGGGAAAGAAGTGTTTTGCTGCTGGAAAACATCACTGTGTGTGTGTGATTGCCTCTTTGCATTTGATAAAAGAGAGAAAACTGAGGTTTTGCTAAAAAGAAAGGAGTAGCGTTTCCCAGTGCCAGGAAAGCTACAAACACCGTAAGGCCAGAGCAGGGACCTTGCAGCCCCAGCCCAGCGCTCTGGGGGTAGGACAGAAGCCCGGCTGGTGAGGTGCTGGGGTGTGTAGGTGGCCCCCTCGGAGCGTGTCCGCTGAGCCGGCCGGCTCTGCTCCGCTGCCACGGCGCTCGGCAGATGAGAAATGCTGGAGGCAAGTACTCACTCCTTGGTAAACAACCTAATCCTTTATCAAATAATTTATTTTATGTAAAGCAAGAGTTTTAGTTTGCAAAGCCAATCTGTCTTGTCTAAACCTTCTTTTTTTTTATCTCTGTAGCCCAAGTAAGTGTCCAATTTATAGTATTTAGTAGATAGGATTTGGGATTCTTATCGACTTAGCAATCTTGGTTTTGAACTTTTACTGGTCGTGTTTCTAAGGAAAAAAAATCAGCTCAAGAAACTGACATATTTGACAGTTTATTTGCTTTTATTTTTCATGAGTGCCTGAGGCATTTCGGTTTGGAAAGTGTGTGTTACGATTTTCAGAAGGTTATAACGGTATTCTAAAATTTTTCTCAGACTAAATGGCTTTAAAAGTTTGGAATGAGAGAATTTCATGATTTCTCTGGCTTCTGTGTTGTCAGTCAAAATAACTGACACAAAAGCCTGGAGATGCAAAATTTTTAGGGGGATGTAAAAATCAGTGACAAAAGAAGGGATTTAATCAGAGTTGAGGTTTTCACTATGCGACATGCCAGAAAGCTTTTACTTATTATTATTCCTGATGTTTGTGTCTTGATATTGTGATCTGATGGACAAATGGTCCCAGTTTTCAAGGTGCTGAGCAATTGCTGGAGCCTGGGGAGCTCAGGAGGTGGCAGTCGGTTCTACCTCTCAGCTGGTGCAACACACACTGGTGGGGCTCTCTCATCATGGCCATGCTGTGTAAAATGCCTGGTAGCATTAAGATTGATGCTTTTTCTCTATTTGCCTGCCAAGAAGTGCCTGTGCCCACACTCAAACTCACCACACACTGGCAAGTGGCTGAGGAGCCCTATCAGCATGCTGGGGCACACTCCTGCCCGGTGGATCACCGTGATTCTCTCATACGGACTTTGTGCTGATTAATTTCTCTGGCTTCTGTGAAATTATTCACTCCAGCCTGCTCTGGTGTAAGCGAGGAGAATCAGACTGTCAGTGTGGAGCCTGTGCTGCATATAGTTCATCCATCCTGCTGGGTAGATCTGTAAGGGAAAATGCCCATGAATATTCTCAGAAGGTGACCTCAAGCAGAGATATGGGTTAAAAAGGATGTGCAATGAGATCTGATTTGTAACCTCTTCAGATCCAGACATTAAGGTAACATGAAGCATTCCACAACAAGCAGTTCAAGCTAATATTCCCCTTCGTGGTACTGATTTGGCACCCAGAAAAGAAAGATGACTAGAGGAAATAAGTGCCTGCAGATGCTGACAAGTAGGTCTTGTTTGTCTACTTCTGGATACAGTAATATTTATCCATTTATACATAGCCCCACCAGTCACAGTTCTGACCTGTGCCTCCTTTGCTCTCTTGGTCCATGGTCCCTTAGGGATTGGATAGCCAAAATTAATTGGACTAGGTGGGACTTGATGTGAACAATGAAGCTGACTTTAGAATACCCTTTTTAAAACAAGAGGGGGAAATGCATTGTTTTTTACTGTGAGACTTAGAGACGTGTCAGAGCTCCCTTGGACAGAAACCCTCTTGGATTCCTTTGAGTTCTTTTCTTAGTGGCCTTGAGAGAACTTTTTTCCCCCTGTTTTATCCACCAGGAAAGGTCAGTTCTCTTCTGAATTTCATCTGTGCAAAACTGTTCTCCAGAATTAACATTTTCAAATGAGCTAATTATTAGATTAGAAGCATGGGTTATTTTCATGATGGCTATGATACATTTTTTTGCTTTTTGAGAAGTTGACTATCCTTGAATGGGAGTCTAAACCTCCAGAAGTAATTAGTGTTGGTTGTGCTACTGAGCATTGACTGCTGCTGAGTCAATAATGGTAAAGCTTGTACTTTTTACCTTAAAATAAAGTGCTTATCATTATTTTGCTTTAGTGACATGGTAGATTTTGTTTAGTGTTGTAGCCCAAGAGAGAAAAAGAGGTGAAATTTTTATTAAGACAAGTGGGAGGTTTGGATGTGAAGATAGGTTTGTTCACCAAAGTTTATCTACTTTTTTCTGATGCTGTAGTGGCTTTAATGAAAAAATATCACCCTGCCTACTAATTTTCCACTTCTATCATTATGTTTGTGCAATCTTTGAACTGATTGCACATCATAAAGTTTTACATCATGTAAAGTATTTTGAGGTTAAATACATTTATCTTGGTTTGCAAAAATAGTTTCTGAATCATATTCAAAGCTGCAATTTCACATTCCCTAGTCATCAAATTTTAGCCATGATAGGAAAAATTTTCAATGAAAGATCTTAAAAATATAAATTGCATTGGTGACTTTTTTTTTTTTAATTGCTGCTTGTGACTATTAAAGTCTTGATAACCTGTCTGTGGGCAACAGATTAGCTGCCTACCTAAGTATATTATGCTTTGACATCGAAACAACACAAACCTGCCTGGCACTGCAGTTTCTAGGACAAACATGGCACTCACTGCCCATCCTGACTTGCAATAGGCGTTTAAAATGTGTTCTCCCTCTTTGAATCAAAGGACTCCAGGGGGGATTACCAGGAGCCTGTGCTCTCTTCTTTCTTTTGAGAGCAGGCTGGCACTGCTGAGGAGGTATAGAAGATGCCACTGTACAGTTATACCAGTGATTTGCACAGCATGTTGGGCTCTCTGCAAAGGAAAAGTCTGGGAAGAAAAATGTTTGTGAGGATATTTAAGAGTACAGCCTGTGGGATTGGTCTAAGTGTAAAAATACAGTGTCATGCTGCATGTCAGCAGTTGTCAAAGGCAGGGGAGCCTTTTGAAGCAAACAAAAATGGTGCAATGAGATGAATGTAACAGATGATGGGAAAGGAAGAGATTGAGCAGGAGAAGCCGAAAGGAGGAATTACAGTTTTCAGTGCTGTCAGTCTCAACTGTTCTCATGCTGTCCAACACAGAAAACTGCTAAATGCTTTGTTTCCCAGTGCTTGGTGCAGATAGGCCACACAAGAGTCTGACAAAGAAATACTGAAGTTGTCATTGTGTAGTTTGTGACTCTCTTCTGCTGTTGGTGATATAGGGAAAGTCTCCTAAGTTGAGGTACTCTGGTGAGTAATGTGTTTATCCTTAAAAATCGTGTTTCTCATGTGTAAAGAACCATCTTAAAATTATCATCACATTATTAGCTGAGCTGTGCTGTGTTATGAGAGCTCACCTTGTGATATCTTCTTTTCAGCCCCATCTCCACATAACATTTGGTAACTAAACCAGGCTGATTAAAAACAGCAATTGGGCTGAAGCTCTTTTCTCAGCAAGCAGATGACCAAAGCTTTTTATATAGCTAAAAAATAACTCTGCAGATGAAATTTTGTAGTGCCTAATTCAGCCATATTCACCCAATCAGTTTGCCTTATGCTACCTCTATCTATTGAAAGCTGGTCTTAATCAGCTGTCAAAAAGCTGTGTGCAGTGGTGGGCAATGTTAACACATCAGCTGAAGGGAGATGTGGGTGAGGGGCCCGATGTCTATAAAGTGTTTGAGGCTGTTTCTTCTCATCGGTTTTGCTTTTTTCAGATCGGAAAGCCAAATATGTACCCAGGCAGGTACTCAGCAAGTGTAAAAATATTTTTCTACTTCTGAACATGCATGTTCTGCTGATAAAGTGCTGGCTGCTGTTTGGGCTGGAGTATTATGGAAAGCAGAGGGAGGGGAAGCCCACAGCAGGAGGCATTAATTAGAGGAGATGATAGTGTGAACGTGCTGTAGTACACTCTGGTGAGTCTTTGGTCCACATTGACTTGTACATTAATAAAACAAACTCTGCGGTTACTTTCAGGTGCCCTGAATATTGAAACCGATTAGTGTGACAATGCATTTTGGCTAAGGCTGGGCACAGGGGACAGAGCATGTTCTGGGACAGCCAATTAGTTCTCCTTTTCCTAGTCTTGCTGGTCCAGTGATTAACAGTGGATTTCCTCACACATTGCTCTGCTGTTGTCTGTCTTCAATATAACTTTATTTTTCCATTTTTCATCACCACGTGGGTAATATCCAAAGGAGGAACTGTTTCTTTCTTGACAAAGGGGATTAGTTTCAATAGCCATTGTAGGAGAAATGCAGGATATAAAGGGAATTTAAAGTGAAAGGGTTTTAAACCTTGCTTTTGCTTATAAGTAAACTTGCAATATTTGTATCTTCATATCATTGTTTGGGAATTTCATTTAATGACTGAGGAAAAACACTTATTTCCTGCAGTGAGCCAAATCTAAGCTCTAGACTTTGTTTTCTTGGAAAGATAGTGATACTAGTCTTGAGATGAAGTCCAAGGTTTAGTTACCATTCCCTACAGCTTGTAAAAATATTGGAAAAGCGTTACCAATTCGTGTAATATTTCAGGGTCAGTGTGGGACTGAGTAGTGGCCAGTGCTGGCTGCAGTCTCTTACCCAGGAGAAGCATCTTCACCCTGGTGAATAACTTGCAGTGTGTAGAAGACCCAGAATCTGAAATGAAAGAAGGTTTGCAGTAGGGCAGGAGGTCTGGGGAGTGGAAGAGTAAATGGAATGAATATTTGTGACCAGTCATAGCTGAGACTGTACAAGGTTGATGTGAGTTCCCACTCTGACAGTATTAACAAGTTTTGCCATAGTTCAGTTAAACCTTGGAAACAGTTAAAGCAATTTAACAGCAAACTTGGTATAATTACTAGTTAATAGCCAGAGCCAGTGCTCCTAAAGTGCAAATTGTTTCTATATTGATCTAAGCTTACACTGTCAGCATTCTGTAGTGACTGAACTTTTAAGTGCTTAATTCAGCTATATGCAACCATTAATTTTGGTTTTTATCTGCAAAAAAAAAAAGTGCAATTGTTTATTCTATTTTTCTGCAATAATAAAATCAATTAAACTGTTTTTCTCCAAACACAGCTGACCTTTGTAATCAACACATTTGAAATGCCAACACGTAGAAAGAAAATTAGGACAGGATCTCGTGTTTATTAAGAGAAATGGAAGACTTGATAGCAGATTAACACTGTAGCTACTGACCAGGCCTCCTTCATGATGATTTCCAATAGTGGAAGGTCTGTGTACCACCAGCCCTCCTGCAATAACCTTGTGATTTTGTCTCTAATCCTGTTCCAGTGTAGTTTGCTATTTAGTGCCTGGGTTGTCACCTCTTAGTGAACTTCAAGCAAAGCACAAAGATGTGGCAGTACTGTCATCAGCACAGAGGATTGTGAACAGAGCCAACACATGCATGAATAACTGGAGACATCTGATTTGCAGGATCACCCCTCCACCTTCAGAATGGAGGAACTGCACAGTGTTCTGTCAAAATCTATCAGAGCTGAACAGGGGGACTGAAAATGGGGGATGGCATGAAGAAGACTAGGAGAAATTGTTTCCCCAGCATCCTCCTCATATCTTCCAAATTCCTCATATGCCACCAGAATTGTGCTGCCCACTCTCTGAGAGGGATTTGGAGCAGTACTGGGTGATTAATACTGTTAATTGCTTTGCAAATAGAAATTATCAGTTACATAGGTTTCACATCAAATAATTCCTTCTTGAACAAAAAGCAGATCCTGCACTTGACATGTTTGGAGGTGCCTCAATCTGCCTCCAGGTAGAATAAGCTGGGATGCACTTAGAGGTGCACAGGGATGTTTTCCCTGTTTGGGTTCCTCTGAGTAAGACAGGACAGGTAATTGAGCACTTTGCATCGGTCTTTGTGTCAGGATACAATTAGGTCTTTTCTGTTTAAAACTCGTGGGAGAATTTATGAAACCAGAACATCATTAGTGAAGCTGGAGCTGGGAGGGGGGAGACCACCCAAAGCTCCTGCAAGGTGCCAACAGGGACAAGTGACCTAATCAAGCAGAATCATTTAGATGCAGAGATAATCAGCCCCATTTTTCAGCCTAGCTGGTATCAAGAACAGCAGTGTGCACACAGTAATCCAAGGGCACCCATCAATAATTTAAAGGAACAACAGACTTTCAGACCTTTGGAAAAATCAATTAAACTTCACAAGAAATCGCATTTTTCCACCAGCAGAGCTGCTGGCCTGGGAATGAAAGGCACCACTGTACCTGTAGTTTAGTTATGCACTTAAGGGGGAACATCACTGGCAAAGGTGGGCATTTTTCTGTTTTTGGCAATGTTGATGTGTTTATCCTTATTCTGTTGGGTTTTAAACGTCATCTCTGTAACCATCTCTTTGTATTAAACTGTGACTTCCTCATTTTGCTCTCTCTGCTTCCTACCACAAATCAATGGCATTTCTTGCTTGAGAAGAAGAGTATGGAGTGTGCACTTTTGCTTGCCTCCTATCTATCCTCAAAATAAAAGAAGAAAAAGTGTTGGGAGAAAATGCCATTACTTGTTAGGCAGCTTTTTAGGCTTACAGTGTCTTTGGAAACTGATATGTAAGTCTATTCAGCATTTAAATTAAGTATTTCACCAAATGGGCAAGCAGGGACCACCAAGCTCAGTCTGATTTTTGGGACAGGTGGCGAGTAGGTTTGAATAGGGCTCTTCACATGGGGCGGTTCAGGACTGGTTCCTTGAATTTAAAATCCAGTGTCTCAAGTACTTATGAAAATTTACTTTTTCCATCTGCCTTAGAGTATAGATGATTACAGAAACAAGGACATTATCCACGAATGGATACATTTAATTCAATTGCTTAACACAAACATGTGGCTCTTGTGCCCCAAGTGTGGTACCTTGTACACTGTGAAAGCAGGAACTGCTGTCATCATTCCAGCAGTGCAGCCAGTGCTTGAAATGCAGAACAGTGGGTTCATAATGTTTTGATCAGACTGTGCCTGAATCACAGTGTACTGGCACTTCACATAATTTACATCATTTATTCCTGAAATCCAGAAGTGCTGATTTGTGCTTTTCAAGTTTTTTATTAAACCTCATGAAGAGGGAAGTGAAACTGGTGAAGGGCTAATAAATATAACATCATACCAAACACAATTTTGGTCTGATCTAGTTCAATCTTTGTTATTAATCAAGTGTCCTCAGCAGCCACAGATTTACCTTTACAAAGTTTTGAAGAATATGATTGCATGTCCATCTGACAAAGGTATATAATTCAGTGACTTTATTGCTCTTAATTTTACAGAAAAAGTGCTCACATTTTATTAATCGAAAGCATTAAAATTTTGAAGAAGGAATTAAGAAAAGTATGCTTTCTCTAGAAAATCAGCTTTGAAAAAAAATTGAACATTGAACACTGAAGTGAAATTACATCAATAAATAAAATTCTAGGGAAACAGAGATTACTGTTAAGCAGCTACAGTAATGGTGGTTATTCAGTGCTACGCTTCATCTTGAAATGATGTACTGCCTTGTCAGCAAAGAATATTCTTAGTTCTTGTCTGCTAAGAGCTCTAACAAGCAATAAAAGAGAAGGTTTTGGTTCATTTACCCCTGGAAGCTGACTTTAATTCAACAGTTATTTGAGTTAATGATGTATGACCAAAAGGGTATAATATAGATTCAGCCAACACAAAGGTCTCATACCTGACATATGGCATACCATGTAGACCCACCAGTCCTGCTGCCTGTACAGTGTTTTGTTGTCTCTTGAAGTTGCTCAGAAAAGGGGGTTCAGCACGGCAGGTAACGAGAGAGTCATCTGCACGATGGGCACTTCAGCAAACACTTCTACAATTGCTTTCCTCAGTTTTCCCTGTTTTGGACTCAAGTTGTACAGTCTTATGTTGGAGAGTATGGAAGTGATACATTCCTAGCTGAGTTCTGGGAGGAGTTGTGGTGGTTTACTTTTTTTTCTTTCAGATTTTGTACAGACAAAGGGAAAAAAGCCAGCTGGGGCAGCATGTTTCCTCGCTGCCTTGGGCTCAATTTTCAGGCCAATAAGTAGAGGGGTGGTGTAACACCTGACTCCCCTGGTTGGAGCTGGATCTTATCAAAAGATGGATGGAAGGAATTCAAGAAACATATTGTGACTTGTTTTGCATCCTCACAAATCTTCACGGTCTGGTTTGTTGCAGACGATGTTGCTCACAGGAAGTTTTTGCAATATGGTTTTATTCCTTTGAGTTTCCAGATGAGGTACTTGCAGTGATTGATTATGATCTTGCAAGACATGTTTCGTTCTCAGACAAATTTTGAAAAACAGTCTCTATTTCTGGGGATGATATTTTGTAAAATGTGTGCGTTCACAGCTTTCTCTCTCCTCCCCCTTCATGGAGTTTCTAACAACCTAGAATTAAGGTGGGAGAGATGAGTAACAGAATTGAAAATATCATCACAGCTCTTGCATATGCAACAACAGCTTTGGAAATGCTAGCTGGTAAGTTTTCTTTATATTTGCATGTAAAAGGGCTCAACTTTGCCTTCCCACTGTGGAATTAAATACATTTCTCTCCATAGGAATCAGATTCTATCTCTGTAAAAGTGATGAGAAGAACCCTGTTATTGTGTGATGTATGGCCATTTAAGCAGCTCTAATTCTTTCAAAGGTCCATTTATCCCTATAACTTGGTGATGGTGATAAGCCCATTTACAGCAATCATGCCACATTAATAGGAGGATCAGCACGTTCCAGCAGCTGACCTGGGGACTTAGTATTGCTCTGCTCCCACCTTGCTACTGACTTCCTGTGTGACCTTCAGCAAGTCTCTAGCCTTTCCTGGGACTGCCAGTAATCTCCCCATTACTGAAGGTAATGACACTGAAATATCTTTGTAATATGAGAGGAGATCCTTGGAAGTAATGGAACTTGCTGTGCATACCTTGCCATGTGTGCTAAATTCTCTTCTGCTTTTACTACGGTGTTGTTCCCAAGAGAATATTAAGTGGACAGGGTGACATTTTCTATAACACAAAGTTCTGGTCTAATTCCGTTCTTGTAAAAGTTTATGGGCACTTTGACTTCTCTGTCCTGTGAATCATTCACGGTGTTAAACCCTATAGGACAGGCATTCCAGAATATGGGAGAACACTTTTTCCTTGTTGTCTTTAGATACTTGAAAATCTGAATTGTAAGAAACCAGTGGAACTTCAGGGGATGATTTTGGGTTTTCAAGTCATACGTGGTTTAGGTGCTGAGTGCCTGAAAGACCATTTATTTTTTTCAAGTGATGACATAATGTTTGTCTCAAGATGGTGTAAGTTCCAGCACACCTGGTTGGAAGGAAATGAAGCTGTTGACAAGGCCTTATTTAAAATGATTCTGTCAGTACAGGGTGTTTTTCAAAATCCAGTGGTCACAAACTAAAGCCTGTTTTCAATCATAAAAAGTGATTGATGAAGGGAATGTCATTTTTTATGTTCTTTCATGGCATTATTCACAATGGGATTGAGGCAGGGTTGAATTCTGCTCACGACTGCATTAGCAGTGTTTTAAATCAATAGCAGTGGCACTGCAGCCACAGTACTCTAAGGATGTAAAAAATATAATGTTCACACGGTGATGTTATGTCTTTGGTTCAACCAAAACAACAAGATAAAGCAGGTGAACTTTCAGGCAACAGTAGTAATTGTAAAATTATAATGGGTGTAGTAAATGTTAATAATAATATTGCATGTTTTTCATCAATACAGTGTTAAGAACAGAAAAGACTTTTCATAATATAAAATACTTTCTAAGCTAAAAATTGCACCATATCCGAATCACTTCAAAAGGCCTTAGCATTAGTAATCTGTTACTGGTTGTCATGAAATACAATTAGTTATTATAACAATAATTGTGGTTACAGGCTTAATTACAATCACTTTCACATGGACTGCAACTATGTTCAGGCCAATATATTAGTCTAATAATTTAATTTTCTGCTTAAGAGAAAAAAGTCTTACCAGGAAAAGCATAAAAATGTGTACAGTCAATTAATATTAAATGAACTCAAATGAACTGCAGAATACTATTACAGCAGTTGGTTAAAAACACTTGATACAGCGAAGTCTGGTTCCCCCTCTGTGACAAAGTCTTGCACTGGTGTGATGGTGGAGTGTCCTGGCACACGTCCTCTGATTTGGTACAAAGTGTTGCTCCCTTTGTGAATAGCTGCCAGTGCAGGACCTTGAGACTGAGGCCTTTGAGCCAGAGGAAGGGCTGATGTGGCTCCTGGCAAACCATCACACCAATCCTTTCTTCTGCCACTGGTGAGAGGCTTGTGAAGAGAAGCATGAGGGAGTCCCAGGCACAGAGAGCAAGGGATGCTCTCTGGGGGGGTCAGTCCCCTCTGTTTTGGTCACTGCCGAGCACTGAGCAGAAATCCTCATGCGCTAAACTGGGTTGGACACGAGTCTTACTGGCAGCTCTTCCATGGCAATCAGCTGATTTCTTCAGAGCACGTTGAACAGGGCAGCTTCCTCACATTTGTTCTTTTCAGCAAGGGAAAAAAACCCTGCATGCTGTCTAGTTATGTGAGTTATTTTTAGTTGGTTGCATGCTGTTCTGATCGTTGTTGTGGAATATTCAGAACAGGAACTCCGCTTTTCCTGTCTATCATCTCTTAAAGACTTTCACATGTGAAGATCTTCTCTCTTTGTACCTATTTTTAAAAAGTCTTCTCAGCAACAGTCAGAGGTTTATGGGGGGAAGAGGTGTGTAAATATCTTCATAGCAAAGAAAGGTGGCCCTGTGCTGACCACTGCCCAGGACTGCTCAGTGATGAATAATGTGGTAATACCAGAGGCACTTATGAGCTCTGGCGATTTATTATAACATCTTGCCACAAATTCGTTTTGCTTAGTGGAACAGAATGATGTTATCATGAAATATTAGTGTGTCTGCAATTACTGCACGTCATTGCAACTGTACAGGTGTTTCAGTGCTCATTGCAGAAGAACTTAGTCAAGCACAGCTGTAAATAAAGAACTAAAATGCTGGTTAAGAATGATTTAGGCCACCCAGGAAGGTTCTGTGTCCCTGTGTCTCTCCTTTGGACATCCTGTACTGTAAGGAATCAGTTGACTTGAGGCAAACAGCCCCAAGGTGGAGCAGAAGGATTGAAAAACTGCAACACCACATGTAGAAGCTGCTTTTACAGTAATATGCATGAATGGAATCTGAGCAGCCTCAGGGACCTGTAGGACTCCTAAACACCAAGCTATAATAAAGAGGGAAGCAAAAAGTGTGGAAGGCCTTCTTGCTGCATGGATGACAAGAGTTCGCCAAATTTTGCACTGTCATTTGGGCTTTACAGGGAGGAGGGACCAGGCTTGTCAAGAGTTCTGGTGCCTGGCATAAGGACACAAAGCAGTTGGAAGCTACTGCTTCATCTGTTCAGTCCTAGCACATCAGTGTCTGCATCTTCAGGTAACTAGAAATGATTTTTAGTTTGACTTCCAAGGACAGAGCACTAAAGGATAATAAAGGATATACATCCTATTTCATAACCACTGTCATACCCTCCTTACTTGTCTGACCCCTCTAGTTGTCTGTCTCTTTCTTTAGTGTTCAGTTGTTCCTAGAGGATGCTTTAACTGCTTCCCTCCTAGAATAGCAAAGTATACCCTTTTTTAAAAATTATTTTTCCCCCTACACATTTCTGTAAAAAGTGTTTCTAAGAAACTTCCATTTTTTCCCCCTGAGACTTAATAATTATTCTGTGTTTGAAATCTTTGTCCAAATATATTTTGGCTTTGTAATAGTAGTCATATTCTTCCAGGCAGAACTTCCTTGGTCAATGTATAATTTTACAGAAAATTCCCTCACTGCATTCATTGTTCTTTAACATGTTGCTGTCACCATATTTCAAATTCTTTTGTGCTGTTATCTTGTTTTGATAGAGGTAATGGATGGACATATTGATTCTCATATTGCTCTCACTGCACTGATTTAAACCTTGCTGGTATTTATTAGGTGGCTTTCTTTCTTGTGTTGTATGTAGGAGGTATTTGCTGGGAGAAAAAATAGGTGGCAAGGTGATGAATTTGTTACTTAGTGCATTTATTATAAGAGGGAAACTCCTAATCCCTCATATTTTTTTTCCTCTTGCCTCTGTTCACTGTAGAAATAGGCTTGGAAAAGAAATGAGTGTTGGACTTCGCAGACAGTCTATAACTGGATCTGCATTTCTAAGAGCTGAGCTCCAAGTTAGCACTAAAAGGAACACAAGGGTTTCCAAAAGCGTGCTGTATCCTCAGCTCTATTGGAAATCTGACCTGGTTCATTTGCAAGTTAAACTTACTAAATACTCTGTCAAATGCTGTTGTCAGCGTTTCAATATTCAGTGATGAATTAGCGAGGTAGAAATATTAACTTTCTCTGGAATGCCAATTTTCTGTTGCTATTTTTTCCTGCTTATTTTTGAGGCATTTATTTTCATTAAAAAGACTGAAGTGATATTGTTGGAAAAACCCAGTTGGTTTCATTATTTTCCCCTTTTCTCTGAGATGAATTCTCTATAAAGCTAATGTGAATGAAGTCATTCAAATTTTAACTCTCAAGTTTGGTGCATCCTTTCAGGGGGACAGACTCAGCAATGAAGTAATTGCTGGGGAAACCATCCAAAAACATGCTTTTGGCTGTTATTTCACCCACCCCCATCTTCCACTCTCCATTGACAATCAGTTTTCCAATGGTATGTTACTGACACCTATTCAGAACCACACTGAGCAGAAATGCCACTATTTATCTTGCAGGCTCTCGTTGCCTGCTGGTATCTTGGTTGCACAATGAGACATAACTTTTTCTCAAATTGCAAGGGCCTCCCTTCAAAAGTAGATTAGGCAGAAATGGAGTCTAGGAAAGAGAAGAAATGAAAAATATTTGACAGTGTATACATGTGCAGAATACATATAGTTGTAGGAAAAAGACAAACAGCTCAACACTGTTTAAATGCATAAAAAAAAAAGAAAAAAACCCCTTGATATTCTTTTATGACGGAAAGTAAAAAGAAGAGATAAGATACATCTTACCCATAGGTAAGCAGCAGTTAGCAGTCACAGCTGGTCAGCTTATCCCTTGGGGTAATCAAATTGCACATTGGTTCTGATTCTTAATTGAGCATCTCCAAGTAAAATTAATAATGATAATTAATCTTCCTGACAACAAAAATCTTCACGCAGCTACAGAAGTACACACTCGAAAAAATAATGCTCTCTGCAAATTAAGTTAGCATTGACAGTACAGTTCTCCAGTACTAGATGGTAGCGTTAAGAACACTGTAAGGAATTTCCATTAGTTTTCTCTGGCTTTGCTTTGCAATCGATATAAATCGGTGAGAAATATGTTGCATTTGGCTTTCTTGGAATGTAGAAAAGCAAAAATATAATTTCTTATTGATTAGTCTAACATAGCCAGACACAAAAGAAAACAGCACTTCAAATGCTAAAACAGAGGAGGAAAGGAAGTTAAAGAGCACAATCAGTTTATTGAATTCCAAAAGTTTGTGGCTTGTTTTGAAAAAAAATCACTGTGAGTTCCCAGTGATTTGATTGATGAAACTTGTCCTTGACAGCCTCCATACAGTGTTACAAAGACAGAATTCAGAGGAAAATGTATGTGGAAAAGCCTGTCTGCCACGAATATGAGAGAACTTAGTCCTAACTCTGCTACACTGCCTCAATAAGAGAAGAGTTAAAGGCTGAAATAATTTGTGGTAGAAACATTTACACAAACTCTTCCAAAACCTCTTTCCATCAAGACATAGCATGTAGGTCAGTGACTCATTTGACTTGTTCTGTGTTGTATGCTCTGAGTTACAAGAAAACCTCTTAAGCTCTAGTAACTGTCTGATCTTGTCATTCTGTCACTTCAGCCTTGAAGCACCACTTTGAGTGTTAGGATTTTTTTTCAACACTGGGGCAAAGTTGACCAGGACTTTAAGACATGTACTCGGATGTATAAAGATACCAGTCCAGGGTAAATGTGGGGAATTTTCCCTTGTCATTCCATCAGTCATTAGGATCCCTCACTTTTGTGCTCTTTGTTGAGGGTTAAATTCTGATTTGGGGATAGAGCTGTAAAAAGAAGGCAGAAGCGTTGCACCTTTGCTCCCCACAATTCCTTGGTGCTAACAGATTGCCATTTTCCACCCTCAGCCAGGGCAATGCAGTAAGGACAAGCTTCGGGATCTCATGCATTTTATCTCAGTATTTGTGTGTGTTTTCACCTGTGAAGACAGTAGACCTGAGTTTTCTGAGCCAGATTTGTGTCTAGTGTGTTTTCGTTTGAGAGCAGTCTCTGCTTATGCAGGCAGCAAAATGCAAAAGGAGCCCAAGTTTCTCTGCACCAGACCTAAAATTCACTTTTACCTTCTTTTCCCAAACTTTATAGGAATTACTAAAAGTCTTGTGGCGAGCCTAGGCCTGCTCAAACTGTTGTCACTGTGGCTTTAAGGACATATATGAGGGGGTTATAATCTCAAGTTCTCTTTTGGAAATACACGTAATGTGATACTAAAATGCTTTGATGAGATGGTATAAATAACATATTTGGACAGAGCAGCCCTGGAGCTTTAATTTCGTAAGAAAGAAAACAAATCCAAACCAGCAGTACTTAAAGTGAATCTGAGGGCCAGCATTTATGGTAATATCTACAGCTTGGGAGAATGCTGAGAAAGTAAACTAAGGATTATGGAATGCGTTTAATCTGGCTGTTCTTGGAGATAGTCAGTGTTAAATTATCTAAGTGTTAAGATTGTCATCTGGTCCATTCTTGTTAGAGTGCATTCTCTAGTTTTTGGTGGGTTTTTTTTGGGTTGTTTGGTTGTTTTTTTATATTTGTTGGGGGAAAATGTAAAAGCTAGGAAGAGGTATTTTGAGTTGAAAGATGTTTGTCATCATATCTCTATGAAAATTGATGAGAAGAAATGCTAAAAAACCTCAAATGCAGAGCTGCTCATCCTGCAGAAGACTCAAAGTTCAAATCTTATCAGTGTGATACAGCTTATGCTCAAAGCTGCTTCATTTCTGGGAGCGATTGGGAATGAGATGTAGAACTCTGTATCTTTCCTTCTTTTTTTGTAGAATAATTTACTGAGTTTATTGGCTTTTCCCCATGTGTTGGCTCTGGTTTACATGTGGATTAAGGCTGTGTTGTTTGACCTGCCCTATGTCTTCTCAACTGTGACTGGAGAAAGTGGCCCTAAGGCACAAGTCCCACAAACCATCACAGAAGCCTTGTGTTTGAACTTTAAAATCCTCTCATAATTGGAATTTGTCCCTAATACTGAATGACATTGAAAACACCAGAATGTGTGAAAGAAATCTTTTCTATTTTGAAATATCATCGTCTGCTCTTTGCTGGTATATAATTTAATTTATCAAATGGCTTCATTAATCCAACAGACTCATTTGATCACATGCATTGAGTCATAATGTCATCCCAGCTACTTCTGAAATAATCTGAAAATCTATTCCTGTCACAGAAGCAGTAACGAGAATGTAAATTTGAAATTAAATAGAAAGGCAGATAACTGGATCAATGATTTGTTAATAGCGATATCGAACAATTCCTTCACTCTTAATCCACAACAAAATACTTAAAAAAATAGTGTGGGCATTGTGTCCAAAACTGACAAGGTGCCAACACAAAGCTTGTGTTCAGGGATAACGATACTGCTCGTAGGGCTCTCAGCAACCATGCCAGGGAGCAAAGCTTTTGGCACAGCTCTCTGTTGTGGAAACCATTTATGTTTCTCCCTGCGCAGCTTTGGCTTTTGTTAGATGAGAGGGAGCAATTGTTCCTGACCGTTGCTTTTCAATATGCTGTGCAGGAGTTACGAGTCACAAACCCAAAGCATGTATTAGTTCAGCCTTTGGTCCTTCCCCGGGGCCAAGCCAGATACATATTTCAGGGCAGCTACAGCCCAGTGCTGTGGAGAGATGGCTCATGGCTGCTTTGTACACTGCTTTTGATACTGATGAAAATCTCAGCATCAAACTGACACCCAGCAAATTCTGTTTCTTTACCATCACTCTTGCCCACACAGTGGCAGAGGCTGAGCAACACCCACCTGTCCCTATGCTTGGCTGGCACGAGGAACTGCTCAGACATGTGTGGCTGTGAACCTCTGCAGGCTGGCTGGATGTTCTGAGGCCTGACAGTAAACAAGTTTCTAAATCTCAACCCACCTTCTAATATACCAGTGTCTAGGAAAAGAGGCCTGATGTTTAGATTTTTTGGGTGCAGTGACTCAGATATGCAAACCTGGGTGTTGATTGCAGATGTGGGTGAGTGGCAAATAGCTGGCCTGGCATTTAACCCCAACTGCATTCTACAGAGAATGATATTCCTTCCAGGATGATATTTAGCTTTAAGCACAGTAGGCTGTTGCCTAAAGCAGCAAATTTCCTGCAGATGGGCAGACAAGACCCCATCACCTCTCTCCTCCAGGCAATCTATCACCATCCTTGCTGCTGCTGAGGAGTGCAGGGCAGCACCTGCTGTCCAGCGTCCTCACCCTGCTGTGCCCCAAGGTCGGAAGCAATTCCGTGGCATGATGGTCCTGGTAAATCCCTTATTTGGAACGGGGGAAAGCATCTCCAAAGATTTGCTTATGCTTCTCCAAATTCTTGAGCTGGCTCTAGTAAATTAGATCTGCAAAACTCATTGTTCTGTCTCAAAAATGAGATGACAATCACCCACTACACAAGATTGCTTTCAATTCCATATGGCCTTAAGCTCCTTATGCCTCTGGGCATGTGCTAACTAATGCCACTGTTTTGCAGCCCTGTTAGCAATATATATTTTGTAAACTACTTTTGCCTAAATTTCCCCAAACAAATTTAGTTTGCTGTCTAAATGAATCTCAGATACAGTCCCAGGCTTTGCTTTCAGCAAGCCGTTGTCTGAACGAAACATAGTGTTCATAAATATTTGCTGAAAACAAACAGCTGGGGCAAAATTCTGGGTTTTAAGTGGTTGAAATGCCTCTGAGTATCATTGTTCTTTGCTCACTTTGATTATTTATCAGTCTCCATCTTAAAAGGAGAATGAAACTGAAATGAAATGTGCTGCTGCCAAGTAAGGGAAACAAAGGTTTTGTTAGAGAGACTTACTTATCTTTAGATCAGATACCCTTTACTGTTTGTATTTTTCCTTTCATGGAAACAGTAATTTTGAAAAATACATGCAGTTTATCCTGTGTCAGATTTGTTTTGTTTTTGTTTTTTTTTTCCCCTACTATCACCATTATAACAATTTGCTGATAAAATAATATCAGAATCTGTGAACTGATCTGAATTTTTTATGTAGAATCTAATATATCGGTACGTTATCACATATCCATATCATTGGTGTCAGAATCCAGTAGTTACTCTTCACTAAAGGCTGGCTGACAGTTACACTGGAGTTTCCATGGCTACTCAAGTGCTGTGTCACCAGCAAGGGGACTTTAGCTGAAGTGACAGCCGCTATCCCGCTGTGTGCAGGTGATCCCTTCTCCATTTCAAGCTTATTTTGACCCGGGCCTATGATCAGACAGCACTGCCTTGATGAGGCAATGGGAAAATGTGCTTTCTGGGCAAAGCTCATTATTAAGGTAGACAGACATTCAAACCAGCATTCCACAAATACACCACACAGGCTCTCATCTCCGAGGGAAGTGCTCTTGGGTGTTTCTTCATGCCGTGGTCTGGAAAGCCAGCAACCTGTTGGAACTGGACATGTGGTGTTCTTGCACTGCCAGGCTGTTAGGTTATTTTGCTTTTACTGGAGATCTGTTTGCTGTTGAAGGGCACTCCTTCATGTGGACTGCTGCTGTTGAGGCCTCTGATTCAGTCAGTAAAGCTTAACTACACAAACTGCACACCCAAGGATCCTGTTGCTATTAGCAGTCCTACTTTGCAGACTGGCTTTTGAATCCGTTTTGGCAGGATGTATCCTTCCTTTATAGGCTGTAGTGAACTCATATCAACAATTTTGCCCTCTGCTTGCCAGAGGCTACGTTAATGCAACCCCTTTAAAACTGGGCACACGTAGACTTTCCTGGTGGGCGCTGTGCCGCAGGTGCTCTCACTGAGGGCTTGCAGGCAAGTGAGCAGAGCATGTTTCCCTCTGATGTGAGATCCCTGGATTAGCCATGACAGATGCAGACTGATGTGTTATCTCCTATGTCATGTGTTTAGGATGGCTTCCACACCACCTTGTGTTTCTGGGGGAGTGGTCTTCCTCTTGCTAAATGCAATTTTTTCCTGTACAGAGGAGTCTACTTGCCAATTAAGTACAGAGAGTGAGGAAAGCCCTCAGACGTGTTTGCAGGAACCAACTGATTTATGAAGAATATCAATCATCTTTATGTCTGAGTCTTGTCATGTAATTGTTCTTAAATCCCATTTTACTACATATTTATAACTGGATCTAGTTAAAGATGATTTACATGGGAAGCAGAGGTAAAGGACAACGTTGGCTTCTACTGTTCCTCACTAGTTTCATCTGTGTTCCTTTTGTGACAGTTCTCTTCCACTTACCAGTCTGCCCTGTTTCCTACACTGAGAAGCAGTCAGTGGTGGATCCCACTTGGTGCCCACCTACTGAATGGTTCCTGAGTTTTTTTGCCAGTTCTCACATCTGGCACAGAAACATGGACAGACTGACTGAAAAAGGGCAGGTGTCTCAATCAGCCTTTGGGATATTCCTGCAGCAAATTGCAGTTTTACAGGAGGGGGAATATCCTAACTCCTGGAGGAGACTGGATGCTGTACAGGCCCTTGACATGCCAGCTAAAGTAATTGTAGCTGAAAACCAAACATTAATTACAAACATCAGACAGAAGTTGCACAGTGAGGAATCAAAAAATTAAGGCTTTGATTTCAGCAAGCTGCTTTTATTCCCCATATGCCAAAGAATAAGATTTGCTTTAACTCATGAGTTTATAAATTGGTGTAACAACTTATTTTTAAAACATTGTCTGGTTTCTAGAAGAGAATAGAATATTAACAAGGAAAAATTACTGTGCCATGGAACCATTTAGAGTTTCATAAAGAACTCTGTGAAAGCAATCAGTTGATGATAAAGTTTGGACACTAAATTACAGAGGGTGTGATTTAGAAAAGTAGCTGTATTAATGTCAAGAGAAATTGCCTAAATGCCAAACCTTTCCAGTGTGCAGCAGTCAGTAGGAATGTGTGCTGATGAGTTTCCCAGTGTGCTGGAGAAGGTGTAACTGAAAATGACCCGTCGAAGAACCTGGGTTTTTTAAAGCCATTATATCATATGTTCCTAGTGTCAGAACCAATGAAGAGCTGACATGGTTGGGGGTGCAGTGTGCTCAGTATGTAATGCACATGATGTGTCGCAATTTCTAGTGCTTTTGATGGGGAGGAACTCATACCAGTTAAAGCTGGCCACTGGAAGATGAATTCCTTTACTCTAAAGGAGGGCAAACTTCACAAAAAAAAAAATTGGCCAGCTTCAGTCAACACAGTTTCAGAAAGATTTAAACATATTTCCCCCTTGCTTTTAGCAAACAGACTGCTGCATTCAGAGGACGGTAGGATTTGACCCCAAAGTGTCATCTATGGTGCAGCTCATGGGCTTCAGCAGCTGCATGATGCAGGAGTCTCTATCCAAAGACAACCCTATATATATATATATGTTGAGGAGTCCTGTGAAGCTGGTGTTTTGTTTTTTTTTTGTTTTTTTTTTTTGTGGACAGCATTTGTAAAATAGAGATTTGAAACTGGGATATTTTCTTGTTAAGGGTAGCACTGAAACCATCAGAGTTGAATGTTCCAGGGCCACAGGGCTGACCATGGTATCAACTCCAGAGGAGGAGCTGTGAATCAGAGAGCACGTTTGGACAAGGGAATGACAAGAACAGAAAGTGTACACAAAAAAACCCAACCTCTGGCATGCCTGACAGCAGTAGTTTCAGGAATGCTTGTTCTTGATAACGCAGGGGGCTGACAGTGTGGTGAATTGGACCTGAGACCACAGACAGCTGGCTAGATGGATAAAAGAAAGAGAATAGCTGGGGTCTTCACAGCACGTGGGAATCATTGATGTGATTCTCAGCATGAGGCATAAGAAGATAAAAGTATTTCCCATTGCCTTCGTAGTACACTGTTCATGTGAGCCTCAGCATTTGTCGAGTGCTTTCAACATGGAAAACTATAAAACACCCCTTGTTATTAACAGTGCCTTGCATTAATCCTTAACATGAAAAGTAGCAGTAATTAACTGCTAATAAATAATTATGTGAGCAATAGTAATAGCTCACAGGTCAATGTACATTGAAAATCTGAAGGTTTTCTTCTTCTGTGAGCTGCAGAGACTCACCTTGGGGTCTGATTGCTCAGATATGTTCAGTATGGCTGGGTCTGGGCAACTGGGAGTGACATCACTTTTGACTTGCAGTGGCAATTAACTTCAGCTGATTATAAAAGAGTCTGTATCCCAAGCTCCTGCTGTGGAATTTTGTTGGGGTGGTGAGGAAGAAAATGTAAACTTGTGACTGTTGGTTCATGCCACTCAGCCTGATTCTGGTCTCACTTGTTCTTACTCCTGTTAAATCACATACGGGCTTCCTAGGATTTTTGATTTACACTGTTGTACCTAGAACAACAACAACAACAACTGGGACAGTTGTTTAAGAACATGCCATTTTTTTTTCCCCTAACAATGAAGAAATTTAGCCTTCATCAGGCAAAGCATTAAAGAATATATTTAAATTTAGTATGTACTAATGGCTTTCCGGATCAGGGTCTTTAACCAGGGTCCTTTCCTTGGTGCAGCTCTTTTGGAACAGGTGTAGATTCTGTAGAAGATAATTGATAAATAGGTTAAGAAAGTTAGAACTGGAGATGAGAATCTAAAAAACACAGTAATAGATTTTATGCTGAACAATAGCATCCTGATATCTGGGCACCTTATACACCAGTACTGGTATTGATGCATGAGTGATATGGGCCTGTTCATGAATCAAAGGGGGCATCAGATTAAGAGAAAAAATCCCCAATCATATTTTGAGTTTCTCTGCCAGAAGACAGCAAAGAAACCTGAAAGTGCCTTAGATGTGTTGGTATCTGAAGCTCTACATCATTTGCATGGAGAGCAAGAAAACACTGTCTGCATTTTGTAGTTTGGAAATTTGAGACACAATGGAAATAATCAGTATGCTCGTGTTTTTGACACAACCCAAGAAAAATAAGTACTTAATGTCTTGTGCCAGTGATTTGTTAACTGTGCAGTGGTGTATGGAAAGAAGTGGAATATAATTACAAAGCAAACACTTCAACTACATATATATATAAGGGTGAAAAGCATAACAACCGTGTACCCAAGCTAAACCTTAGGAAAACTAGAAAAGCAATAACACAACTATCAAATTTTGCTTCTTATATCAGCACTAAGCCTGGGATTTATTTATTTTCCAATGTGTCCTTCCTTACTATGCTACAGCCAGACGTGTCTTCCCAAGTAATGCGGATGGAAACTTCAGAGCCGATACAGAAATCAGCAACTTTGGGGATTGTGAGGACCTAAGCGAGTTTTGCTTATTTTTGTTATTTCAGTTGCTGAAGGGTGTGCATCTTGTGAGGGGACTGAAGGAGGGGGAGGCAGAAGGGAGAGTGATGGAAAGGAAGGTCACTAGGAATAAGTTTGCTTCTGCACTTGCAAATGCTTTCTCAGATGCTCAAGTGCAAGCAAAGGGTCTACAATTAAATTAGGTGGTAATTTATTTTCTATTAGTTGGGTTTGGTCCAAATCTCCTTTTTAATTTTGTTAGCACCTGTATATGTTTTCCTGTTTCAGACTTTTAATCTAGTTGATCTGTCGTTGGAAATGATGCTCTTTTGAACAAGAATAGTTAAAAGTTTGTCATCACCACACACTTGTTTATTTAGTTGCTGACTCTTCATGTCTGGTCTCTGCTTTACATCCCTCACAGTACCCAGTGGAGTAAATTACAGGTTCCCTCTTGGAGGACAAATATGTGTGGGCCAGGTAATGGAAGGAAAGGAAACAGTTTTCAGAAGAATAACACCCAATTCTAAAATTTTAAGTATAATCTTAATAACATCAAAGTAACTTTAGATATGAAGTAAAATGCAGATTACATCCTAATGCTATAAATCCTGAGACTAACAAGATAAAATTAAATTTCAGATCCCAAGGCATATGGGATATCTTGTGAGAGTCTGCTGCAAGATGTCCTGGTTAGGTCCACTTGTTCAGCCTGCCCCTTCAAAAACAGAGCAGGTACTTTTCCAGTGAATGAAAAAATACCAGCCTTTGTCCTGATGTCATTTTGAACTGTGCAAATGGATTTGCAGAGGATTGTGCCAGATATTTTGAGACTGTTCTGCTTTTTCTCAAAGATGATCAGAATTAGCATTAAGACCACTGAACACGTTTTCACAACAGACTGTGTATTTTCTAGAGAGCAGTGCTCAGACTCTGTATTTTCCTAGTTTATATGTTGGTGTGTTTTTTTCTTTAATGAAACTGCTACTTAAGCTACCTCTTTCTTATTTCACACCAGCCACTGAAAGAAATTATTGTAGAAAGAAACTGCAATTTCTGTTGTTTAAAAAATGGTATCTTGCAAGTCACACCATAAATTCTCCTTAGTCATGCTGATTACATTTCAGTTTTGGCTGTTTGAAAGAAGCCAGTGCAATCAGAAATACTAAATTGCTAGGATTATAACAAAAGTGAATAAATACTTTCAGAGTATTTGTCCAACATAAAACTGTTAAGATGTCTTTTATTATTGTTGTGTAGTATACCCATATTTAGGCTTCCTGAAATGAGTGCTTAAGCTAGAATTTTTCTTCCCAATATGAAATAGTCTTTGAGGAAATTGGCCTTGTGAAGTTAGATAATATGTCCTAGTTATAGAACTTAAGCCCAATAGGCTTTATCAGAATACAGTAAATGATGAAGAATAAACAAAACCGAAACAATTTGGCTTGAGTGACTGGAGCCTATATCAGAAAAGAAAGCAGGAACGATTAGTTTCATAAGATTTGCTTGAAGTAACATAAAGCAAACTAAAATTTCTGGGTTACAAGCAGATAGGGAGATCTCAGGACCCTGGAACGCTGAAGATGCAGCCTGTGTGTAATGTAGTACTCATAATTAATGTGAAAATGCTTGGCATCCCCTTTACCTGCCCTTATTACACCAGTAAGATAAAAATAAATTGTGCATGGATTAAACTCTTGGTTGTCAGGATAAACATTTCTTGGAGCTGTTTAAAGCACCAGTCTAAACGTATTTCATCATAGGGCTTGAACATCAATTGGCAAAGTCTGTTCATATGATTAAATTATAAGTCTAAAAATACCTCATACATAGAATGGCTTGAGGAGAGAGCCAAGAAGAATGAAAATAGTTTGGTTTATATTAAAGCTAATAGATAAGAAGCCATAGATCTCTGGGTAGAGAGCAGAGAAGGTAAATCACACTTATTATTTTTATATTGAATATAAGCTGGACCTGCGAGGCCTCTCCTTGATGGCAAGCTCATTGTTTTCATTGCTGCAGTAAATAATATTGGAAAACTGCTCTTGCCCATTGGAGTAATGTCCAAGTTCTTTGAATTGAGTGTCTTGCTGAAAATGCATTATTTCTGAGCTTTTTTTTTCCCCCCCGCCGTTGGTTTGCATATTTGCTTTCCTCTTCTCTTAAACCTCTTTACCTCCATCTCAAACTTAATTACAAGTTTGGATGGATGTTCAGAGAAATGCTGGTAGGTCATTTCTGGAGTCAAATGTAGATCAGCTAAAAGGAGGGATGTAACCTCAGCCTCACCTCAGTGATGGAAACAGTAGTTATCATTATGGTAATTACTTATGACACCCCTGTTTCTCTACAAGTCCAGGTAACATGCAATTATGTCTCCTTTTTCTAGTTAAGGCATCAGGAAAGCTCTGCCTAAATATGTAATGGTTATTTGTGATTCTCAAGGGTAAACTATATATCTGATCTTTTGAAATGCTGCTCTGCCTAGGCAGTGATTCCTTGAATTAATTTTGTAGTAATTATTGAAGACACTATCTAATCCTTTTTAACCGTAGTATTTCCATTTTGCATATGCTTTTCTGATACTCTCCAAGCCAGCTCGTATCTTTACTTCAGTGCCACCAAGCCAAATCATCAGAGAGCTGGAGCCATTCAGATTGTAATTTTTTTTCAGGAGACAAATAGCACTAGTGTGGTGGCAAAGTGTTCCACAATTCAAATGCAAAATTGCCCTTCTCCTGGGGAGCCACTTGGCAGAGGGGGGGAGATGCAGGGCGGCCACCCCCACGGGTGGGTGCTGAGGGGACAAGCTGATAGCAGTGGCGTTCTGAGTCTTTGCTCGGCTTTTTCTTGGGCTCCTCTGTAAAGAAACACAAAAAGGGAGGAAATTGCTGATCTGCTGCTATGATCCAATCCTACAATGGAAGATATTCAAGAGCTTCTGGTCTCGAGAAATATTTCTTTAGTTAATTTTGGATGCGTGCTGGGGTCCGGATTTGGGCTCTTGTCACTTACTTTTGCAGCATCTGCAGAGAAAAGCAGCTTGTGCTCTGCTGTGTTATACTGAACTTGCTGGCTTTGCTGCTGGTCTAATGAGCCTGTCACGTGGGGCTCCGTTCCAAATGGTAACAATCATTTGGATGGAATAGTACTACAAAGTGGAAGAAAAAAAATAACTCTATTTTTAACATAAAAAGGGAAAAAAATTATCGGGCAAGATACAGCAGCATCTGCTGCCTTCAGGTCACTGCAGAGTCACAAGCCTCTGCATTTCGGAGCAGAGGAATGAGCCTCAACACAATTAGAAGGAAGATGCTGTTGGGAAATGAAAACCTGGCACTGGCAAGACCACTTACCTGAAATACTTTGAAGGTCACACTTTCTAGAGCATTTTTTCAATTACCTGCCAGCTCATTGGGCATGCAGCACATTCCTGTAAGAGTGTCCATTCTGGTACTGGGAACTGCCTGGATGACAGTGGTGATGTTCCAACCCTTGTTATGTTTGGCTGATATTTTGGATCTATGGTGCAGTGAAAAACTAGAGATTTATCAATAATCAAGGGCCTGAGAACTCATTTAAAATGTAGTTGAACATGTTTTGCTTAATTAGAAGGTAGGAATTAGAAGGTAGGAAACTGCAAGTAAATTGATTTTTTTTTTTTTTATAAGGAAATTTGAGATGATATTGCCATTTCAACTTATACCAACTAATAAAGGAGTATGGCTGTTTGTCTGTGGCTCCCAAGATCTCATAGTGACACTTGCAGACATGAGTAAAAACATTTGTTAGCTAGCATGGTGGTAATTTTAAGGATTGTTTACAATATTTTATTACTGTTTTTAGAATATTGCAAAGAATTGACTGAAAAGGGATGTCTTTGAGAGTGAAAAATACAGGGAAATTGAAAAGGTTAAGGGCTCAAAAAGAATAAAAAGTTTGAAAGCCTCTGAGATTTCTTTGCCAAAGAAATTCTCTCCAAGAACAATAAATTTTGATCTTTCATCATAGGTAAACTAACATGAGTTCAGAGTTGTCATAGACTAGTTCTTAAAGCATCTCCTCTGGGACAGCTGGAGGGACTATCCCAGCCACAAAAACATTCAAAAGGCTGCAGCAGACAGAGGACTGCTGGTGGCAGCAAACCAACTTTGCCAGGTAAAGAAAAGCGGGTATTAATGGCAAGGGAGCAAACAGAACACGTAAAAGGGAATGAGGCCATTTCTTGGAATGGAAACCAAAGCAACCATTTCAGAGACAGCCTCAGTTGCAGCAGTTTCCAGCAGTCCTTATCAGCACCAGAGTAATTGTTCAGACAGCTTCAGCAGAGCAGCTGATTTCCAGAGGGAATAACCTTTGTCAAAACATCAAAGGAAGCCTTGAGTTAGTTTTAAAGGCAAAAAGAAAGTGAAGGGGCATCTGAATCTCCAGCCCAGCGGCTTCTGAGACTCATTTGCAATCAGCTTCTCTGCTAAATAGACATTGGCACTCCTCGTCCTCTCTAATAATCAGGAACCTCTGGTTTCTGCAGCTCTGCTTGGTGCAAATTTATATCTTGCCAGTGCAGAGCAATCTGTGGATGTGTGCCATTACAGGCAGGGATTAATGCTCACCTGGTTGTGATGAGCTGTTCTGCTACTGAACTTTTAGCTCGCACGCGAGTTTTATTTGTAACCTTTTCTCAGCATCCTCGAGGGCTACAAAATGGGAAGAAAGGACTTGAATATCTCAAGTAATTACATCAGTTTGGGTACAAAGTTTCAGCAACTGCCCCAAACATTGCAGAACTCCAGATGAAACTTAAATAACTGAGATGACATGTTCTGGAAAACGAACTGCAATGGCCAAAATCAATATGGCATAATTGGGAGAGGTG
This sequence comes from Myiotriccus ornatus, assembly GCA_036023395.1. Lineage (NCBI taxonomy): Eukaryota > Metazoa > Chordata > Aves > Passeriformes > Tyrannidae > Myiotriccus > Myiotriccus ornatus. Next base: position 7,756,738 of record JAYRBT010000033.1, read on the forward strand.
GCCTACTTGGAGCTGCGTTAGCCTCAACATATGCAAATGCATTTCCAAGCACCAAATGTTTTTTATTATAGGTCAAAGCACAATTAAACGGAAAGGAAATTAAGGTCTTTCAGCAAATGTGAAGTTTTAATTAGAGTTAATAATTTCTGACGATAGATACTGCTCTATTTCTCTGCAAATAGGAAGAATTCTTAGTTATCCACCTGTGTCACTGAGTACTGGCATGTATCACTACCAACATAAGTAAACTGTCACTTTATATGATAAAGGTCTTCTTGCATTTAAACCTTAATTTTTTTTTTTCCAATGATGTCAACTTGGAAACCAGTTTTCAAAACTCTGTTCCCAAATTTTAAACGTTCTTGCAGCAGCAGCCACAGAAGAGAGTTGCTTATAATTTGTCATCATTTCGTCACTAAGGAGAAAAATCTCTTGTGAATGGTAAAAGTCTTCTGTGGGGCTGTGGTGGAGTTGTGGGGGTTTAGGAGAGCTCAGGGCTTGCAGGCTAACTAAGGCTCCCTAATACCTGTAGGGAGGTGAAATGTGAATGCAGCGTACCCACCTGTTTTCTGTGGTGCCCGCAAGAGGGTCCAGTGCCCTGTCCAACCTCACCTGCTGATGGGGAGAAAGGAGGGCCCAATGCCCTGGGGAAGGGCTGCTGAGCTGTGTGCCAGCTGCCTGCAAAGCTGAGACCCCAGAGTGGCAGACGAGAGGGATGTGGAGAATTTTGTTGTGGCAGACACAGCCAGGAAAAGGGTTTTGATCACAGATCTTTGTCTCTCTGCTTTTGGGAGTAGGTGCTGATGGAATGCTCATTCCTGTGTACAGCCCATCATCCCAGTGTGCTGCTCCACTGTTCTAGGGCTTCTTGCCATTTTTTATAAAATCAGCAAGTGGGAAGGGAACTCTTCTGACAATAAAGAAGAGCATTTTAACACTAGAGAAGATATTCAATGTGCTTTATTAAACTGGCAGAGAATTCTCTTATTGATGCACGGCACCAGGCTTCTATTAAGAGTAAGGGACTGTATGCATGGGGAGCAGTCCATGTTTGGGAGGTTTTGTTTTTATGAAACTTTAGTTGCTTCTTGAATAAAAAGCTTTATACAGGAAATAGAAGGACTTGAAAGAAACAGGCCTTTGGAAGCCTGAGACATTAATGGGCAGCCAAGGGAGGACAGGATGGATTTGGGAACAAGCACAGAACACTGTATACTGAGAGTAACATGCACATACCCACCAACATTGTGGTTAGTGTCTGAGTTGGTTCTTGTGGAGCCAGTTGTCAAAGGAGATATTTATTTTGTCATGAAGGGCTTGAAAATTATGTTCTATAACATGGTTGAGCTGTGAAACATCCTCACGGTTAGGTTTGCCTGTGAGCGTTATTGATAACTTGCCTGGGAAGTGGCTCTGTCAGAGGCTACTGGGACCTACAGGATTGTATGTGGTCTGACATCTTTAACATGTTGTGACATGGTCTCCCAAAAAACACTTTTTCTGCTGCCCCCATCTGGTGCTGCTGTATTTTGTTGCCTTTCATAGTCCCCTCCCAAGCTGGTACTTACCCCAGTAAGGATGCTGGAAACTTTGTGCTTCTGATTGTTAGCCTTGCCTTTTCTTATTGGTGATAAAAAATTCTTTAATTCTCATCCATCTTCATCATCCCAACAGTAGCTCTTGCAGTCACAGTTTAGACGGGTATTGTTTGACCAGAATGTGTTTGGGAGCAGAGATCTTCAGGTACAATAATAGTGGGAGTTAAAGAGAACTATCCTGCGTTTTCTGTACTTTATTCAGGCTACTCGGCAGCATTTAGAAATTATATCTTCTTGCAAGTTTTTAAAATTTTCTGAAGCTGCTGTTTGGGTTTTGAGGGATGTTGAAGATGATGCCTGAAACATCTGCTTAGGCTCAGGAACTGCCAACATGCACTGGAGTCTCACAAAGTGCATTTGGAGGAGTCTTGCCTCTTCTGTGGGGTTTAAAATCACTCCTCTTTGGGTTGAATAACAGAGCTTAAAACTTCACAGAAATGCTTTGTGAACATCCCAGTTGGGAAGAGTTGCAGCAGTGTCTTGAGGAACAATTATCACTTTCCCTTTTCCCCTTTTTTGTCACAGCTTCTTCTGCCAACTTGGAGGGAGAGTCCTAAGTTTTGCATTTGCAGTCTTTGGGGTCAGTCCTGTCCCAGCCTCAGCTGCAGCATATCCAGGGCTTTGATGGCTCAGAGTTGGGTCTCAGTTGGCCATGCTGACTCACCATGCACGTGCATCTTGGTGCTGTAAAGCTACATTGCTTGAGACTTTTTGCTCTGAAAAAGCAGCAGTTTTCCTGCACCCTTAATGATGGGTTTCTTTGGTATCAGATCTATCAGCAAAACGTTTCACTGACCAGACTGTTTATCCTTACATGATGTTTCTATAGAGATGTTGCCTGTAGCAACACTAATGCCAAAAACCTGCCAAGGAGTTAACTCTTTGGACCTGCCAGAAAGATTCAAGGATTTCAGCAAAAGGTTAGTATTTAACTAGGAGATTTTCTAATTTTTTATTTAAAACTTAATTAGAAGCATCCTACCCACTCTGCAGGTTTGCTATTTGGCATTATCAAAGTGATATTTTGCAATCAGATATTACTTAGCAAGAACAAAACTAGGGTGATTTCTAAAACTATGTGACACATAACGAACTTTTACTCTTTGTAAATGTGCCTCTTGAGAATTTACCTGCTTTCCTCCTTTTTAAAGGTGACAATTTTGTTGAAAGCTTATTCTAACAAAGGAAAATGTGTGTATTCCAGAAACATTTTCTTAGTGTTTTACATCTGTATTACATCTGATCTTTAGCATTAATTTTTCTTCATTCAAAATTCCCATGATATTTGTCTGAAAATGCCAGTTCAGGAGCTTAAATCAGTAACTGTTTGCTTTGCTTTTCATCAGTGATCTGATTGGCAAAGCCTATTTCACAGAAGCACTGGTTCTGTAGAACAATTATACATGGAGTAGACTCATCAGGAAATAATATGTATATTTTAATCACCACTAAGGGCAAGAAATCTAGTTCTTGGGTGTTTGGATCTGAGATTTTTTGCTAGCTGCAAGAAAATCATACCTATATACGAAAACTAGGTTACTGTCTCTTTTCAGTGTAGTTTGAAAATTTATTCTTCCTCCTTTTATGTTTTCCATGCTTCAAAGCAGTCATTAAAAAAAAAAAAAAAAGCCAGTACATGGTTAATTTGATTTTTATAACTCGGACAAGGAGCCCATGTGTATTTCCTAACTGACCTCATAAATATCTCTAGTATGTTCCAGAGTCTGCAGGGGTATGGATGATTATGAAAGAATGATGATGTTTCATCAGTGTCATTCAAATTATGCGCTAGAGACACAATACTGCAAAGCCCATGGCTGAATCATCAGCCCACTTTCCATATAGTTCTGCTATATAAATACATGTATATACGCTATAGACAGTATATATGTGTATATACTATATGTACATAATATATATAGTATGCACATAAATATATGTGTATATAAATATATGTATATACAGTGAACTTTGTAGACTGTTAGGAGACCTTGACTTAGCTCTCCCTTGTGCAATATATGTACTGTGTGACCTTGGATAAGAGGGGGGCCATGGTATTTCCAAAGCAATCTGTTATTTTTGTGTGGCCAAATTATTGCAGCAAATTCATTTTGTTCTCCTTAATTAATTTTTTAGAAATGCCGATAACCTTCAGCTCCCAATGATTCAGAGGGACTTGTGTGTAATTGGTGCTTCTGTCAGATGAGGTCTGTTAGCTCCAGCTGGACCCTTGAAGGTGGCAAACACAGGAGCACTCCAAAAATCAATAGCCAGTTTGGAAATGTTGGTCCTCGGTACTCAGTGCCTTTCTTCCCAAAAACCAAAGCTGGGATAATAATTCCTTTGACAATGGTTTCAGAGCTGTGAAGGGAAAATGATGTCATAACTGAGTATTGTTTGTTACTGAAGGATCATGGGGGTCTGTGTGCCCAAAATGCTGTTGTAACTGGTACACCATTCCCAAGATTGCCTCCAAATCTCACCTATGTTCCTTCTCCATACTCATTGGAATCAGATCTCTGTGGACTGAAGTGGGTCACGATAAACTTCTTTACTTGGATACAAGAAACAAAAATTTCACTTTTGTTCTATTATTTAACAAGCACTGGCGAGAGGAAAATGGGTTCAAACCCAAGAATTTCAGTACTGCACCCCCAGGACACGGGGCTGTAAAGCACCATGCTGGGTCTGCTGGGGAGGTGATGTGGAAAGGAAGGACTTGTAGGGAGCAGCTTTGGAGAACGATATGGAAGCAAGTGTTTGGTAGGTCTGTCGGAAATAAACCTGATTTTTCCCTAGAGAAATAAAGGAGCCACCTTGAAATTTGCCCCTTCTTGTAATGAAGTAAAAGCCTTTGTTCTGTACAGCACTGTCTCTTCTATTTGAAATACATGTGGAGACGTAGAAAGTCCTGCAAAATTTAGGTAATTAAAATATCTGCTAAAAATGACAGGGATGCACCCCAATGGAAAGCAATAGCCCAGCTAGGAAATGCCCATCTGAATTAGTATTTTGAGTTTGGTATTGAATAAATTCTCTGGCTATGGAAGTGATCAATAGACAAGTATCTTGGACTGACAGGCTGATTTTTATATTGTTGATTGCTGCTCTCTCCCCTCAGCTGATATTGTATTCCTTGAATGTTTCTAGAACAACCAGGGAAAATAAAAAATACATTAACTCCTCTATTATTTCCAATTGATTTAATTGATTTTTGAACAGGACTTCCACTGGGAAGCAAGCCAAGCCTTAGTATTTAAAATGTGAAGTATTGCCATGCAGGTGTTTTTACTCTTTGGGCAGGATGGTAAGATGTACCACAAAGGAATCTCTACTCAAAAAATCACAGTAGTTTGAAAATTATTTTGAGGGAGCTCTGAACAAGGCTGCCTTTCTCAGCAACACCTGCAAATGCATGTGAGAAAAGGGGTGGATTTCCTAAATCAGTATTTCCTGTTGAGAAGTAGTTGTTGCTGATGACATAGAGATAGAGCATCATGCTGAGTTATGGTAACAATTAAGAGGTTGTGCTACTGAAGCCTGTTTTCATCATGGAGTCCCCTTGAATCAAAGCACTTTTGTCTTTCAGCTTCTGTATCCCAGAAGACTTTGATCACAGGGAAGGAATTTAGTGTGATAGATTTAGCAAAGAATGAAAAATGCTGTAAGACTTCTGAACAGCAAGTAATGACTTTAGCCAGAGTCTTGTGTAATTGGAAGGATTTATCCTGTCTACAGGATGCAAAGGCCACAAAATCTTCTATTTTCCAGTTTATAGCCCCCGTCACTTACTGTCTTAAGTCCAGATGTTATGATCTGCCCCTTAAAATTGGATTATTTATGAAAGTGAAGCTTTTCATTCCTTTGCCAGGAGCTGCTTCCTGCAAGTGTGTAACCAAAGGGACAGCTGGTCTGATGAAGTGACTGGGTTTTTGGAGCAATGATTTCCCACTCTCATTTGCTTTGCTTCAGTAAGGAGTTTTTGAGATTCTTTATAGTCCCTGTTCTTAATGATTTTCCTGATATTATCACACTTTCTTTCTAAACCATTTCTTCAGCTTGAAACCTTTTATTAAGCACAGCCAAATAGGTCAAATCTTGGGCCAAACCACAGGGCAGCAGTTTTGTCCATGTCCACCACTGCACCCCTTATGTGAAAGCCTTCCATGGCTTCAGTTCCAAGCCATTTGAAATCAAATGATAACCATTAAAAGATACACGGATATCATTTGCATCTCTGAGGAATTAGACTTTAAAAGAAGCATGGCCAGCAGGTCGAGGGAGATGCCCCATCCCTGGAATTTTCAAGGCAAGGTTGGATGTGGCTCTGAGCAACCTGATTTACTGAAGGGTGTCCCTGCCTATGGCAGGGGGGATGGATCTAGGTGATCTAGTTCCTTCCAGCCCAAACCTTTCTATGACTTTGAAAGCTAAATGAGATCCTCTTCTTTGATGGGTTTTGGATCAGTCTGTCCTCAAAATATGAAAGAAACATGACTGATTGTTTCTAATTTCTGGTGGGGCTGCAGAAAGAGTTTTAGGTGAACCTGACAAGTCTTGCTGAATGTGAGTGTTGTCTTCTATGATTTGTCAGTCTAAGGCTGACCATCTCCCAGGGGCTGCTATTTCAGGCATCTTTCTCACTTTCCAGTCCCTTAACGAAGCCATTTCCCAGAGTCCTGCTGTGCACAATGAAGAAAGAATCAAAAGATAAAGCATTTACCTTCTTCACTTATCATCCAGGGGCCTATGTGTTTGTTAAGTGTGAAGTGAGAGTCAGTGACATCTGTGTCTTAATTAAAGCAGACAGTTGGAGTTGGATATACCCACAAGACTTTATTATAATAGAGGCAGCCTAAAGAAGTCGTATCAACAGTCTCATTAGTAACCACAGAAAGAAGGTGTTAATTAGGGAATGTGTGATCCTACCATAAGACCAATTTGAGGGGGAAAAAAAAGGTGAATGATATGGAGATGAGCTACCAGTGATATATTATATCAAAATTATTGTGCACATTGCACTGGCATTAATGGTAGTGGCATAGCAGAGTGGGATGCTGGTTGATTCACATTAGTGTCAATTCAGGCAGCTAAAGCCCTAAAAACAAAATGAGGAAGTCTAATTGCCCATTCAGAATCAAATAACGTGCACTTTATTACCAAATTCCACCATTAACAGCTGAGAAAACCGCTTGTGGCTGTCAGGAAAAAGGACAGCTGAATGATGGATGTAAGGAGGGAACCGACTGGCTGGGGGTTGGGTACCAGTGGTGGTCCTGGTACAGCAGCACTGCAGGAGTGCAGGGCTCTGGAGAGCAGCTGCTCATGAAAAACACATGAGATCATATGCTGGAAACTCTAGAAGTCATGTGTAGGTTAAGGATAAACAGCAGCTTCATGGAATCAGTACTTTATAGTGATTTCCACAGAGATTTGGAAAAGAAAGCAAGCCATGAAGCTTGGGCTGAGAAAGGTGAAGATCCTGTGACTAAACTGCAGACTTTAGGTATGATGTGATCAGGAGCTTTCATGGTCTAAACTGATCACAGGTCTTCTTTCATCTACACACAGAGCAGAACCTTTTCTCGCCACATATTCAGCCTTAGTGTCTTGTGATCAAAGCTGATGAAAAACCTTCCTTTTATGTGGTTCAGAGGAATATTACAGTCCCCAAAAAGGGCTATCAGAACTCTTTCACTTCTTTTTCATGGGATTTTTAAAAACAGTGCCTTCTCAGCAGACATCAGTTTGGTGTTTGCTTGCACTAGACCACAAGCTCAGAATAGAATTTGAACTATATTCATCTCATAGGGCCCAGCACCAGGTGCCTCAAAAGACAATACAGCAAATATTACAATAGGCAGAGGCTGAATAATCTTGCCCAAGGAGAGATTTTCCTACTAACTTATGAATATTATAAATTTGACTCTGAAAGGAGCTTCACAGCATATATTGATGGAACAAAGTGTAATTTCTATCCCTGGGAACTGGGCTCCTGCTCTGAGCCACGCTGATGTACCTCCAGGTAACTGCGCTCAGCTCAGAACACCAGCCAGACTGTCTGTAGGTCTTTAAGAAGGAAGTGGGTGTCTAGTCTGTGATCCTTTTACCCTTCACTAATCTTCTCTGCAAGAGCATTTTCAGAGGTGGTTTCCCTTTAATGCTATTCAGTCCCACTGCTTATATACTGTTGGTCTCACTGGCAAATGAAGTACCTCAATCAAGCAAGTGCTATTTCTAAGCAGAGCAGGCATCCCAGGGTAATCTAGTGATTTCCTTCTGGGCAATGTGAAGCCATTAGCAGGTTCATACCATGTTGCTCTTATTTAATTACATTCCAAGGAGAGGACTGAGCAGACAGGATAGCTGAAGGCTGAGGTGACCCAGTAAGGACTCCAGGCATGAAGGTTTCTTTTTTAATATTTCATGCAAAATCCTTGCAACAGCCCACAGCAGAAGGAGTTGGTTTCACTCAGTGCTCACATACAATGTTTCTGTCCGTTGCCATGGAAATATCATTTCCGAGGTTATCATACAGGATCAGCAAACGGGTATTAGCTTTTTGAGGTCCAGCAACTCTTCCCACACTAGTTGGTTGAGCCAGGGAGAGATATGATGCTGAGAACTCCCTTTATTCTCTTGGGCAGGTTCAGTGGCAGTACTGCCTCAAACAAAACAGTGTTTGTGATTGTGGCAGTCAATAAAACCCGCAGTAATAACGAAGTAAATCTGCTGTGCCGTGAACGCACATGTTTTGGTTCAGCTGTCCGTGCACAGGGGTGGTGGGAGTGCTCTCCATGTGCCATGAGCACAGTGATTTTTGTGCTGCCAGGAGTATGCCTGGTGTGACCTCACTGTTGCAGGGCTGTGGTGCCAGGAGCTGCCCTGTCTGTGCAGGGAGAGCTCTGTGGTCATCTCCGGGAGACAGCATTTCTTCTCCCATCTGCACCCCAGTTAGAACTAATGACTGGTTTCACCCTTCATCGTAGAGGAGAGTGCTCTCTGGAGAACTACTGAAAACAGCTGCAATCTCCCACCTCCTTGTGGGCATTCACCCTATTCTGCAGCTCCTCCGTGCACGTGTGGATGTGACAGACTTTGCTTGAGCCTTGGATTTAGGTGGACTCACCTGGCTGTTCCAGCAAACACGGAAGCTTTAACTGGTAGTGTTTCTTAGGTCCTGTGATGATCTGCTCTTATGTAGACGTAGTTCGGTGTTTATTATTTTTATATGCATGAATTGCTTTTTGCACTTAAAAAAGGCTCGTTGCAATGATGGGATACTTAACAGAAGCATGGCTGAGAGGGGGAGAAAGGAACGTAAGGAGAATGGCTGGAAAGCAAATTAAATATTAAAAATCAGGGTTCACAACAAGGTTTGTGCCATTTACCTCAGATAGAACTTCAGCTTACAATTCAGTGTTCTCAAGAACTGATAGTCTGCAAAGCCAGAAGTCATTTCCTCTAGCAAGGAGTTTTAGCAAAGCAATTAGAAAGCATTCAGAGCTGGAGAGACATTTCATCCTGCTTTCCTTATGACTAATGAAAGCAAAAGCCAGCAGTGAGTTCTCCACCTAGCACTGCAAAACTACCCTTGCTTGGGAATTTTAATTTGTTGCATCTTAGGAAAGGTCAGTCATTTCTTTAGACTAAGTGTTCCTTGTTAACTATGGCAGAGCTTTTAAAAGACAGGCTACCTCTCATTATTTCTGCTATATAATTTTTCTGCCTTAGAGCACAGATTTACGTTTATTTGCAGCTGTTGCCAGCTTTTGTAGGCCATGGGCATCATCTTCTTTCATTGTATTCAGTAGCAAAGTCCTGATTCATTTCATTGCACAAATAGGTGTCTCTAGTGCATAACCATCTATTGGTCCAACATACAGAGGTCATACTGGTTTGTGCTATTTTTGCAGCCTTCTTTTTCATTGCTATTGCACCTTAACAGCCACTCCTGTGAAAGAGTCAGCAATGATGTCTTGGGAAAGGTGTGATCATGGGATTCATTTCCAGTACCCTGTAGCCTGAGACTTTGGTGGGAGCATGTTTGATCAGTGCAGAACAGCCATCAGCGGCTTGCACTAAGCTGGCTCCATGCAGCTTACTGACATGAAAGTGAGAAAACAATATCCAGACATTAAAGGTGCTCGATATTTCTCCAGTTAGAGTAAAGATAATGAGAGAAAAGTAACAAATAGAACTGTAATCACAGGTTTTAAAAACCACAGAGATAATTTGTACTGTTTCTATTTCTACTGTAAACAGAAGCTTAGGTGACTAAGGGCTTTAAAGTGTAATTAACATTTTCTACTGATAAGCTTCATACCGTTTTTCCTCCCTTATTTTCTTCTTTTATTTTCTCAGCTTGTTTTCCATCTACCTTCCCAGTGGAGAAAAATAACTAATAGCTGTTAAATTAACACTCACAGATGGACAATTTTTAATAGAACTTGATTCTCCTGGTCTAATTAATGATCCCTGAACTTCCATGGGTCCATCCAGTGATCCCTTGACAAAGAGCAACTTTAAAAGCTCTGGAAGTTTTAACTTTACAAGGGGAGAGGCAAGTGAAACTGGAATTATTTGGGCAGCTGAGCCTGGGTGTGCCCGACAGGCAGGGGTAGAGTCCTCACTCACACGGGCGAGGGACATTGTGCAGGATGAGCAGAGCGAGTCTGGTGATGGCAGCCAAGGATGGTGCATCCCTGCAAATTACCGCCCAGGACTATGGGATGCCAAGTCTCTTCCCCATGATAGCTTTGTTGAGGTTGACATTTGGATGGACAGTGCACTGGACAAGAGCCTGCCTCCTTTGCTCTCAGGGATTCACTTTCTGATCCTGACTCAAAATCTGATTGGACAATGTGACATCAAAAGACCTGAACGAACTGGGAAGAAGATTCTGGGAACGAAGAAAGATAGAGAAAAACTTTAACTTGCTTAGCAGGGCAATAGCTTGTGGATCCACTGGTGGAAATAGTAGCAAATAGCCTGACAGAGAGATTAAGATGGGAGGAGGGACTGAGTAGGGAAGTGAATGGAACAAGAGAGAGCAGTGGTGAAGCATCTTGAATGCTTCTCTCATGACGTTCTGTGCTGACAAGTGTTTTGAGTAGTAAAGGAGTGGTCAAAAGCTCAAATGGGGACTCAGATGTACAACTCCCACTCATTTTCATTTACTGGAAATTCAGAAGCTAGTGTGGGTTTAAGAGGGTTTCCTACCATCTTATAAAAAATAACACCTCTTAGTTTATCCAAAGCCCACTGAAAGCAAGAGTTCCCCCACTAATTTCAATGTGTCTTCTACTGAGCCCTAATGAAATGTCAGTCTGCTGTGGCAAATTGCTAAAATGAAGCTGTCAGTCAGGATTCATAGCACCAGTCTACATTTCATGAGCTGGGAGATACCTCATCCAGAAAGTCTGAAAGCATAGTGGCTGAATCAGCTTCTACTACATAATTATGGTAAACCTGTTGATCAATATTGTGTGCAATTTTAATACCTTCATATTGAGGTTTCTGTTCTGTCTATATTAATGCTGATAATAATTTTGCTCCTCTGCAATCAAAGAGCTTATGCCTGAGGTCTCTTCCTTCTTGCCTCTTGCTCCCACAGTTAATTACTCCTTTAGCTCTGGAAAGCAAATAAAGGTTTGTATTATCTTACAAACTTTGAAAGAAAAGAAGGAAAATGTCCACATCAGAAAATGGGCTGATGGAGTGCAGACCCACGTAGTCTATTAATGCAGTCCCTAGTAAGAAGTCTTCGTAAATCCTTTGAATATTGAAGGCTAAGGAGCAGCATCTCACCAATAAGAACTCATTATTCACTTGTCATGAGAATGCATTTAGCAGTGTAATCCTCTGTGTTCATCCTTCTCCAGAACTTGGTTCCAGTTTTCTGCTCTCTCCACTTTCCCCTTGCTTGCTCTCCCCCCTGCACTGTGCTGTCACAGGTCAGTTGCTTCCACACCATCCCAGCTGATCCAGCTCCAGCACTGTGGCAGGATTCACAGCACAGCTGTTCCTCAGGAAGCAGTTCAAGTTCCTTTGAGGAGCTCTGAGTCCACCTACCTGCCATGCCACCCTCAGTGGGAGTGAAAGGATTTTCAAGGCAATAAAACAGTGTCTTCAGAGTTTAATTTCAAGACTGATGTGTTCGAGTTCCTAAGACAATGTTGAATTCTGTTTTGTCCAAGTCAAACTTAGAGATGCCTATAGCCAAGAACTTTAGTGGCCATTTAAGTAACTTCTATGGTCTATCATAATATGTAGAAAATAAATTAATAGATGGAGCAGGACTTTTGTAGATTCTGATTTACTGAGTCAGTGACTTAACTAACTGTAATAGACTGCAGATTGCATCTCCACCTTACAACCTTGCCTGTCATTACTGCAGTGCAATCTGTGCACCTCAGTATGAATTGTACTTTACACAGGATTGTAGCTGAAACGTGGAATTAACCCCCAATGTATTTGATGAAAAGTTTTCGCTACCACAGAGGCTATTTTTTACCAAGTACTGTGCAGGGAGCCGCCTACATCAGTTAAACCCCACCAGTGTCATATGGGAGCAGAGGCTTTGTGGAAGATCAGAGCCATACTTGGAATAACAAACTACCAGCAGTGTCAAAGTGTGCAAACCCTACAGCTGATCATCAGAAAAAGGCAGCTTATGATTACCCCTCTTATATTAACCATAGGACATTCATGAACTTCACAATGTATCATCCTTATGCAAATGCCAGTCTAACTTTCCTAATGAATGCAAATCCTAATAATCCAATATATGTCAGAATACAGCCACAGACTCATAATCCTCTCTGTCTGCTGTTTGATTCTTTCCATTCAGTTCCTAATTTGTGTTAAATCTTGTATTTGGAAGCTGCTGTGGCTCATACCATTTGTATCAAGGCCAGACTGGGAACAGGACTGCTGTGTTCTAAGGAACTGGTGTAACCAAACCCACTATACATAGTGGCTTCTTCAATAAAGAGTTACTGAAATCCTGACCAGCAGTTCAGCTGCATGCAGAGCTAAAGAAAGGGTGGTCCTGAGCACAGAGGTGTAATTAGCAATTTCAGAACAGATGTATAACATGAAACCTGGTTTTAGTTGTTGTCTTTACCATGTTTTTAATGTGTAACACATTGTGCACAATAACAGTCAACATATAGAAAATGTCTGGGATGGATAGGAGCTTGCTTTCCATTTTCAAGAGTGACACAGACCTCCAGGGAATTGTCTCAGCTACTTTCCACAGGATTGGAGTCCTTAATTCCTTTCCAAAAGCTGTTGATACAGTGGAAATTTTTAGTCAAAAATATTCAAGTAGCAAATGCTTGTGCAATGCTAACAGAAGAACTGGACCAATTTTACTGGTCAAGATACATGGGTAGCATAGTCAAAGTAATGTTGCGAGCCCCGTGTGGGTATTGCCAAGCTGGCTCTCAAGTGAAGCTGTTTGGACAGAATTGAGTTGCAGCAGCACAGTGTTGGAGTCCTGTTTGACCTGCTGGGAAGCAGAGCAAACTACTTCACTCTGAGATGTGACTCAGCAGTGTCGGCCTAGGCCATACTCTGAAGTCGTATTTGAAAATTTTCAAAATTACGCTGAGCTGCAACGGGTGAGCTTTCAAAAGTCTCGATGCTTTGCTGACATTTGGTTTCACTGGGAGTCACGTGCCCCTCTGGTCCACATCTCCTCCTTGTGAAATTCTTGCATAATCATTCTCTAAACATCGTATTCTAAACACAATTCTACACATCTCCTGGAGTGAGATCTCTCTGACACAGCTCCCATCAGTAAAATGGGAACTATTAATATTTCCTTACTTCGTAGAGGGTTTTAATCACTTTGAAGTTAAGGGATAAAGTGATGCTGTATTATTGAAGCAAATAGCCTAAGTACCTAATGTATAATATAACAGCTTGCTAAAATCACATTTCAGGGTGAATCATGTCTGATGAGAAATGAAACAGTATTTGCATTTCACATGGTGACTCAGCCTCTGCTAAAATAGCTGACAATACCTGATACATACCAGTAAGGATATGTTAATACTACTATACTAGTACATAACACTAATTCATTTGAACAAGTACCTAAAATATATTTGTGCTTTTAACATCAGGAATATAAAAGTTTATTTTTGGAAATGATTGTCTGAAGGAGACTGAGAAGAGAAAATATGGTTTTAGAGAAGTGTAGAAAAAGAAATCGTTTCCAAGAATTCCAAAATGTTATTTTTTGCCTGAAGTATGTGTTGTAGGAATAGTGCAGTAAGGGTTCCTATTACTGTTTTCCTGCTCCTCATGAGCTAAACTTCATTACAGTGCAGTGAGTCATCACATGTGAGCTCAGCAGAGCACTTTGAATTTGAAGGGATGGCCGGGAGATGGGTGTATGAAATGCCAGAGGAAAGCAATGCCTCTGGGATTTGTTTTTTCTCACCAGACTCCAAGGGCCGAAATGTGGCCCTTCAAGGATATTATCCTACCACTGGTACAGGAGTGATGATCAATTAGTCTTCCTCTAATATTCAGTCATTAGTGCTCAGTAGCTGTCACCTCATTTAGCTGTTGTTGGTTGCACATTGCTGGCTTATGCTTATGAATTCTGACATGTTTTTTAATGCTAAATAGGTTAATCCCTCTTCCTGGCTGAAAAACATGAAGTTAGATGCAAAAGTCCCCAAAGCAAGAAGAATTACTGGGAAAAAAATACAGAAGTGTAAATCAAGAAAGCAATATTGAACTTTAGAAGACAGCATACAATAATATGACACTTTATTCCACTGCTGCCTGAGGTTTATATATACTACTGTCACTTTCTTACTGTTCTGCACCACTAGTAATTTTCTTTCAATCTAATTTTTATTTCCCAAGGGTTTGCCAAGGTTAAAAGTGCTAGAAAACCAATGACTATTCACTTGCCAAAGGACAATAAATTAAATTAACCGTTGTTGGTAGCCAAGTCAGGTCAGAACTATTTATATGTAAATAGGTGCAAAACCCTGATGGCATAGTGCATGGTTATTAGCAGCTCATTGAAGGCTCCATATTGAAAATTAAATACACTGGAAAAGCAATGTGTTTCCTTTAAATTCTGCCTGCAAGAAAAACATCAGAATTTCTTGTAATTAATGGCCTTCCTATGCGTTAGAAAGTGAATTATTCAAGGTCAAACTTGACAGGATCTTTTATTAACTTGCTTTATTTTAATTATCTTCTCATAACCACCATAGTAGTGATTTCCAATTGATGGGGTAGGTCTAATACGGGACACACTGCTCTGCTGCTGTCCAGGAAATGAGTGCTGCTGCAAGTGGTGTTCAGTAACCACATCCGTGTGCTGAGATCACACTGCTCAGTCACCTTTTCCCACATACCATTTTGGTGTCCAGGTAATAACTATTCATCTATTAGTATCACTTTTTTGTGACACATCTTTTTCTCACAAGATCCTTCGGACTTCAAGTACAGTGTAAATTGTTCATTCGCTCTGGGATCTCTAAGGCAGCATCTGGAATTGTACCACATCAAACTTAACAGCATCAGTGTCCTGGGGATTACTGAGGCCTTTGTGCTCCCAGCACGGTTCAAAGAGTTGGTCACATGTGCCTGCTTAGGGCAGTCAGAGCACTTTGCTTTGGTGTCAGAAGCAATAATGCCTTTTGAGGAAGGAGAATGAACCAAGCCCAGGGGCTTCCACTGCCCTGAGTGAGGAGGGTGCTGTGCTTTGCTCAAGCACCAGTTTTAGCTGTGCTTGTCTATTTTAATCCCTTATCTCAACCTCTTCCTAAAGCACAGGGCAGGACTTGGCCAGTGGTTTCAGCACTGACAGCATCAGCACAGAGGTGATTTACAACCGTAGTGATGAGCACGTCACACAAGTGGGACATTGAGAAAAGTGGAAAGGGAAGAGACAAGGCTTAACTGTTCTCTCATGTCAACAATTATGGTAATGGGAGCCTCTACTTGACTAAACCACAGCTCAGAAATTTATGAACTATCCACATGTATGTTACTTTTCTGAACACAAAATGCTTTCACGAAACCTTCAGAGTACAAGTAGTAACCCTGTCATGTTCTATGTGGTATATATGGATTTTCAGAAAAACTGGGCAGTGGAGGAACGATCTCGGTGCTACAATCTACTTTCTTGTTGATTTCTAACAAACACATGTCTATGTGTACTTGCAAAGTTGTTAGAATGTGGTATTTTCAGGAGAAAAAATCAATGTCTAGAACCTGCCCATTTCCCAAATTAAATAGATTTATAGGGATCGTATGTTTCTTTCCAGATGGTCAGCTCTGCTGTTGTCTAATACAAAATCTTTTCTGTATATTAACATTATAAAATTCTCTTGTTTTCCTTTGTGGCATAAAGCTAAGTCTTCATGAGTATTAATAACAGAAATTGAACATTACTGAAAGTGTAAGTTTGCTGGTTCTGTTGTGTATTTTAAAGGTGTGCTCAAAGATGCAAGTGCACATTTGATAAACAATTTTTAAAATATTAATTGTTACACTGTATTTGTGATCAAACAGATGTATTTTCTTTACCTCTGAGACATTTTAATGATTGGCATATTCAGCTTTGATATTAAACTACGAGAAAATTGTGTCTATCAGAATGATCAGAAAAAGTACCAAATATTTAGAAGAATACCTAATCATAAGCCTACCAGCTTTGAATAGAAACCATTACAGGACAATCCTAACATCATTTTAAAAAATCTCATTTAAAACAGCAGCTACAGCTATAAAATATTCATTATTCTGTCATTAATAGACAGTTAGAATGTGTGTGTCTCATATAAACCCGTGAATTGTTTTGTTCATTTGAATAGGAAGAGAGAGTTTGATGGCAGCCCTATGGGCAAATCCATACAGAAATTGTTTAAACATCGCATCAATATAGTTTAATTATGACTAAGTGTGGCCTAAATAAGCAAAAGAGATAGAAAGATAGCAGCTTAAGTGTATCTTTGTGTTGTGCACTGGTCCTGTGTTATTTAACATGGAAACATGGAGGTTTGTACACATTAAAAGGAGTATTGTGGGCAATTCAGGGTTTGCAAAACAGACTTTTCTCAGTGTATCACTTATCTCCGTTTAACACCATCCTTTTCAGGGCCTCTGAGGGCTTTCAGCATCACCCAGAACCAGCCCCTTTCTTCTTGTAAGCAAGTATGTGTTTGCTTCTATGATTGCATAAGAAAATAAAATGTTGATTTATTAACGTCCCTACATTACATCTAGCTCTGTAAGCTTATGCCTGAGTACTGACCTTTGAATTTCTGCTTATTCTCATTCAACTTTTTTTCTTATTTAAGATTTCACTTCAGTACTTGGGCTTAATTGGGTTTAATTCAGTAACTGGGTTTAATTAGCTTATCCTACAGATTACTGATCCCTTCCTAAAGGTCAGTAGGCACCCAGCTCTTGCTTCCATTGGTAAGGGCGACAGGTTGTGGATTAGTGTGTGTGTGTAGGTTGGGTTTAAACAGGTTTTCAGCAGTTTTGGTGTTGCCATTTAGTCTGGTAACAACTACTTTTCTCAAAAGTGTTACCAAACAAACTGTCTTCATTGACTTTAGGTGTGGTTGACAATTTACTGAATATAGGTAAGTAATAGCAAATATGACAATTATTTTTGCACTGTATTTGGTGTTTCCAGGGTGCAACAGCCTCTGTGAGCAGAGGATTTATACCCCAAGGGTTGCAGCAGAACAGAGGTGTCAGGTCTCTCATTCCTAATTTGTAGAAGTGTATTGAGTCTCAGTCATTCCCCAGTAATTCAACTTGTGTGAGGCCAGTTTCAGTTTCATGATTACAAGCCCATACCTGCAGCATCTTAACATTGTTAGTTCAGATATAATCACATCTTTCAATAGAATTATGACTGGCTACATACAGTAAATGACATTTCCATTAAAACACACGTCAGTCTGTGCACTAATATTTGGAAAAATCTGTGTGTACACAACAGACATTGATTTCACATAAAGTGTCCCTCAGTTCAACATATCCCAATGTTAACATTGAGACACAATGAATGTGGCTATAAGCCAGGTTCTTTAATGTTTTCTGCTCCTATCAAACAGGTGTATATTCTTTCTTAATTTTGTTTGGGCAAGTAACCATCAGACCCGCTTATGAAATTCACTGTTTGAGGTGCTGCTATAATTTTATTCACCTAAAAGTCACATTTCAGTTAATGTAGAAATTATGGCTAAACAATTTCTGGAAAAACAAAACAAGAAAACCCCAAACACCAAAACACCACACTACTAATTAGCAGTAAATCTGTGTGCATGAGGCATTGCTGATTCATTAATCGCATATGAGTCTAGATGCAACTGAGCTACAATGTCTGGGGAGGAGAATGATCCCCGGGAAGGACTCTGACAGAAAATTCTCCTTAGACATTTTTCTTTCAAAGCATCTTTGGTTTCCCGCAGAACATCTCAGTTACAAAGACTTGTGGGTGTTGGCTTTGCCTTGGTGGTATCATCCTTGTGCTTTGGTTGGGCGAGACAAAAATGTGTCGAGAGAATGGTAATAGAACACTTTGAAAGGGAAGCACAAGTCTGATGAGGAGAGGCTGAGGGAGCTGGGAGTGTTTAACCCGGAGAAGAGAAGGGTCAGGGGAGACCTTGTCACTCCCTACAGCCACCTGAAAGGAGTTTGTAGCCAGGTGGGGGTTGGTCTCTTTCCCCAAGTAAAAGGCAATAGGATGAGAGGAAGTGGCCTCAAGTTGTGTGGGGGGCAGGGGCTGGGTGGTGGATTGGATATTAGGGAAAATTTCCTCCTCAAGGAAACGTCACGCATTGGAACAGGCTGCCCAGGGCAGTGGTGGAGTCACCATCCCTGGAGGTATTTAAGAGATGTGTAGGGGACATGGCTTAGTGGTGGATGTGGAAGTGCCGTGTTAAGGGTTGATTTGATGATTTTGGAGCTCTTTTTCAAACTAAATGATTCTATGATTCGAAGAACAACGATTAAATTACTTTGTTATGAAATTCTTTATCTTTACAATAATCACGTCTGCCATTGCTGCAGGCCAACAACTGGCCTTCAAAACTAAGAGTAAGCTAACTGATGGACTTAATGATCTTAAAAGTCTTTTTCAACCTCAGTGATTCTATGATTTCATTTTGTCTTTAGTCAGACATAAAGATCTCTCTTTGTAAAGTTTTGTGAAATTCAGAGATAACAGAGGCTGGGGTTTTTCTTCTCTTCTGTGAAATATGTAGTTGACAGAATCATATAAATAAATAATAATTGTCCTTATCTGCATGTTCCCTTGTTAATACTATGAAGTAGCTTGTAATAGTACAATGATTAGCAGATTTTTGCCTAAAAAATTCTTTTGAAAGGGAGACTGTAGATTGAAAATCCCCTTAGAATTTTTTAAACAACAAAATGAATGACTGAAAGACACTTTTTAAAGTACTTCCTCAGCTCTGCATTTCTCTGAGTATATTTCTTTAGTTATTTAACTGAAATCAAGGAATTCTATTCTGGGTGTAGGTGACTGGTATATCACGATTCTTGTTTTCCATATCATTATATCACACTCTCACAGATTGCAGAGATTATTCCAGACTCTTTTCTTCTGCCACCCTCTGCAAAAATTACCTTGAGCATCAGGACACTGCTTAAAGGGAGGCTGAGTTCCTGGACAATTCTGTGAAAATAAAATTATGCAACACTGCTCTGTGTCTCTTGCCACTATCTCTGTGTTATGGACAGATGACAGTCAAGACACCACCAGATACTCTCAAATATTTAGGCGGGAGACAAAGACAGTCATTGTATAAGATCAGAGGAATTGCTTGGAGAGAGGCTGGTACTGAAAATAGCCAGTAGGAACCAGAGAAATCACTTGACTCACAGATGTGCTCGGGGGGCACCCAGGATGCGGCAGCTGAATGGGTGATGTTTGACACGAGGAGGGTGTCGTGTCTAAGGACCTCCGTGGTTCTCACCCGCCAAACTAAGGCTGGCCCAGCCTTCTGCAGATGCCCAAGGTTTATAACAAATATCTTCCAGAAATGCAGCATTTATTCTGAGCAGCGTGAAAAACTTACCTTGAATTGTTATGCCTTTGGCATCTGCACTTTTGCTTACTGAAGCAATTCCCGCGCCGTCTACTCAAGGTCACAGGGGTTTGGGTTTTCATTTTGTTCTGTACCTTTCTATATTGTTTCCCTGTCTTGCACTGAATGGAAGTCAATACCACAAAACAGATTAATTTTTTTTATATTTTTTTTTTCTTCCCAGAAAACAGATCAGAGAAAATTTTTTCCTTGTGGATCTGCAGTAAGTGTGTTGCCCCGTGGCTCTGCGGGGGCTGTGGCCAAGGCTGACCAGGGCCCTGTTTCAGCTGTAGGAAACCGGGGACACTCTCCTTGTTAAAGGGTGCCATGGCTCTAAAAGCAGGTGGTTGGTTGCTGCAGCTTTAGGGGTTGAAAAGTGTGTAGGAGGACTCCACTTCCAGCCTTGGACCAGCAGCACACAGGGTGACTTCACTAGGGGTAACGTAGCTTAAACCTTAAAAATGTTTGCAAAGAACAAACTGAGGCTTGTCTGCCTGCTGTGTTATTGCCATGTTAAATGTGAGTTTAATTTTAGTTAGAAATAGCACATCAGATGGTATTTTCTCTTTATATTGAATTTCTACAACTTGTTCTGGAAAATGATGCAATATTCCTGTGGCTTTTGTTTTTTGTTTTTTCCCTTCCAAAACACGAGATGCAGTTGTTCTAACAGCCTCTGGCAATTTGGAGAGGAACACGCAGGTGTAGTTTGCTTTGCACATGTTCCTGCTGTGTGCAGGGGTTGTTTACTGCTCAGCTGAACAAATTGCTGAGTGTCCTTCTGGATGCCTCAAACTGTTTAGCAGAGAAATCAGAAATTATGTTGCTAGGACTTCTGTTTTTCAGTACGTGTGAAGTCAAACAAATAGTTTGTGAGGGGTCAGTGCCTGCTGTTTCCAGAGAACCTTGAAGGAAAATCCCTTCTGGCATCATTTCTACAGAGATCTGTGTTGTTTCCTACTCTGATCAAGATTAAGGACTTTTCTAAGTGATTATATATTTGCTAATAATCTGTCTCTTTAAAAGGGGTCTGCAGTCTTTTCTTCCCTTTCATATTTGATTTGGTTAAACTGTTTAGTTTGGGATATTTTTATCTTCCCATTACTGTTCCCCTTTTTTATTTTTTTTTGAGTGAAGAAATGCCAGTCCTTGAGAGTTTAGAAACAAATAAATTATACCATATTTCAGAGTCAGAGCAGAAGTGATAGCTGTTTGCACAGTTTTGCACGTAAATTGGGTACTTTTCCTTCTCTTCTGCACTTGTTTTTGCTTTTGGAATGATTGGATCAGGTACCTTTTATTCCAATTGTCCTGATTTTTTCTTTTTTGGCTATTTCATTTATCATTAAGCTTTAATTTTACTTTTTGCTGTCTTGTTCTGGTTCAGATACCCTTCCAAATAGGTTATTCTGCTCTTAAAGCTCTTTTAAAATCAGGTTACGTTTTTCCCCCCCGCCCTCCCAAAAAAAGGAATATTGACATAATCATAAAAGTAGGGTATTTATGTATTAATGCCATATTTATATGAGTTGATGTGAAAACATATTGGCAGGCAAAAAGTATGTGCTTAACCCAAGGCATACAGATTTATTTATTTTTTTGCTGAGTTTTCCAAGTGGAACATACTAACTAGCTGCTGGATCAGTATGAAATATATACATGTGACATTCAACACTAAAGCTGGGTGAATTACCTGTGGTAAAAGACTTATTCATTGCTCTAGGGAATCCAAGAATCAGAAGGAAAATGGAAAGGTAGAAAAAAAAATGACAAGCCCCAGCTTTGAACACGTATATCTTGTTGAGGAATAAATTATGCCTCTGCTACAATCTAATAACCTTTATTTCTGAATTTATGGGACTCCATCTGGAAAATAAAAAGCAGTTACAGGTCAAGAGGGAGGAATTTTGGGCACAAGAACTTCACTAAAGAGAAATGCTTGCAACTTTTCTTTTGCTGCTTTCCTAAAATAAGTATGAGCAGACCAGTTGACTTAGAGGAGATATCCACTCCTAAGGTATTCTTGACTAAATATTAATAATTCCTTTCCAACAGGAATCTTGAGAAACTTGTAAATTACAAAGTTGCCTATATTGCAAAAATTAGGATGAGAACTGAGAACAGAAATGTGTGATATAGAAATATCTAGATGGAAGAAAGGACAAATACAAGAAGTTTCCTACCTCTGTGCACAAAGGAAGCTGAGAAGGCTCACAAACAATCGCACATAAATTCATAGTTAGAAATAGCTTTCTGCTTTTTCTGCATGTGCTTGTCTGTCCAACTATAATTATCCATCCCCCTTTTTCTCCAATTACATGCTGTATAATGTTTAGCAGCTATTCCAAGAAGCAGCTTATTCCTGTGTGACAAGATTTAATTAAACTTCCACTGAAATAATTAGTGAGGGTATCTCAAAAGGCTTTTTAAAATCAATGCAGTACTGAGGACCAAATAGAGTTAACACTGTCATCAAAGTCACCAAAGAACGTGACTGAAAATTAAACCCCCAGCATCAGTCTAATGAAGAAGCACACTGAAGCAGTTGTGATTTTCTGCCTCTTGGGTCCTACCTACAAATTGATTTGACATGGAAAATTTCCCACAGGAAGCTTAAAAATAGTGAATTTCCATTAATTACATAGCAAAGAATGTTCTTTCTATAATTTATAATCCATTAGGAAGTTGTTTGGGTTGGTTTTGCTTTTTTTTTTTGGTTGCCTCTTCTCTTTTTCCCATTATCTAGGTTTTGTGCTTTGCCAGTGGAGATTGGCTGGAGGTTGGTTTGGGTTGTTGTGTTTTCTGCTGCATCGTGTAGAAGGAGGTACAGAAAAGGAGCTGAGGAGACTTAAGTGCCTGAAGCATGAGGCTCCTTGGGCACACCAGAAACCACAGGCTGGAGGCACATTCTTAAATATTATAAATCTCAGGAGGCCAAGACATCAGCTTTTCCCAGTAATGTGTAGACTATGCTTTGCTTCAAGTAGGCCGTTTGTATCCCTTTGTGGGGATTAATTTGTATTGTGAACCAAGTCCCACCTCTGCCTAGGGACTGTGCTTACATAAGGTGAATCAGCGATTGATTTTGCAGGAAGCAGATCAAGGTGTTTTATTCAGCAACGCAGGGTGCAAGGTAATTGTTTTCTTCACACCAGTCACGAGTTGAGCAGAGCTCCTCTGGGAGCAGTTGGGATCTGCAGAGCCATGGGAGTGAGTGGGAGACATGGTTTGCTCTCCCCATGACCTGAACTTCAGAGGTTGCTCCAGTGCAGATACCTGCAAAAGGAAATGCTCAAAAATCTTCTTGTCTCGTTTGCATTGTGTATCATTTTTTCTCAGGCATTGACAATTTATGGCTCCCTCTTAAGCTTCTGGGGTTCATGGCCATAAAACAGCACCTAGGCCCTAAGCTTGGCAGGATTTTAAACTGGCCTTTTATACCTGTACAAGACTCTTTAGAGCTATGGTATCAAGTGTGGAAAACACGGTTTAGCAAATGATGAAATCACTGCGGCCTCAGGTCACGAGGCAACAGTGCAGTGTGGTTCATGAGGCAGGACTTCCCTGCAGGTGGGAAAATATGACTGGCTGCCCTGCCCAGTCTCTGTGACACTGCTGCAGCAGGTCAGTGCAAGGCAGGATCCTGAGCCAGCCAGCTTGGCTGGCCAGCAGGTGTTTCTGTCAGAGCATCTCGGATGCTGTGACCTCCTTGTTCCACTGGTACGTTCAGCCCATTGCGCTCCTGTGCCAACAACTGGAGCAACTGTTGAATTTCTATAGTATTTAGATCTGAACTCTTCTGACTTACATTGCCTGATGCTAAGGAGTGCATGCCTGGGTAGGAACATGATTAAAATATCAAGAGCTGCAGTGAGGGAAGGGGTTTAATGGGTTTGTCCTATGTGTCACACATTTGTCATCTCTTTGGAGCTGTGCTGGGTAGAACTGTGAAGAGCTGAATCATTTATTCAGAAAGTTATGCTAACTCTGTATGGCTTTGAAACACTGAAGATTAGTAAATAATTAATAAAAACGTTCCTTCTGCAGCCATGTCCCTGCATGAGTCACTCAAGCCTTGCTGAATATGCTGAGCACTCAAATGCAACATTCCATGCCTGCAGGATCAGGATGCCTCCAGTGTTTCTGTTCTGCAGAAAAATAACTCCTGTAAAGCCTCCTTAAGAATTTCAACTAACATCAGGAAGCTATGTTTTTGATATGAAGATAGGTGTGAAAATATGTGAGTTTCTACATCTGTATGTTTACATAAAAATAAAATTGAGACCAAACTGTAAGCAGTAGGGGAAAGCTGGGACTAAGTACAGTCCATGTAGGTGTAGTAGAAAGTTACTGCAATCTAACAATGTGTGATTTCCCCAGTGATTCAGCACCTTCAAAGCTAGTCAGTGCTGAAAAAATGACTAAAAGGCTGGGTTTGAGTTTTAATTTTGAAGTGGGCACGAAACTTAAGCTTAAAAATTAAAATTGTGGTGAGTTACAGTATCAACCAAAATTGCTGCTCTTGATGGAGGTGATCTGTTCTCCTGCTGCAAGGGTGTGTGCCTGCCTGCAGCAGCAGGGAATGAACCTTTCCCAGAGCAGAGAGATCTTTGCATAGCGCAGAATCCAGTGAGATGTTCATGATTAGCTCAGTGTGTTTGTTTTGAGTGTGAGATTTTTGGACATCTTTCTTTGGGTCACTTTCATTTCCATTTCTGGTTTTCTTCAGCATTTTTTAGAAGCCAAGAGCAGGGGTTGTTACTGTACGGTGTTAAATATCATAGTCTTTTCTGCACCCTTCTAAATACTGACAAAGACAAACCTCTTTTGTAATAAAGGATAGTAAGCAGAAGGCTTGAACCTCTTAAATTGCCATGTGGGTCATGCTTCTACAGTCATTACATTTTAAGCTGTTCTTCCTTCGATATATGTGCAAGGGTAAGTCAAAGCATTGACTAATGAAGTAAGTATTGAGCACAACTCTCATGCAACATAGGAGTGGTAGTAGAGGCAAGAAATGCTCATTTTTGAAGGTGATCCTGTTAAAAAGCCTTTACTGCTGAGAATCCTCACCCACATTCATAAATCTAGTTTTATTCAAGCAAGGGTGGCTGTGGTATGTGCTCTTTCAGAAATGAGATATATTTTTAAAAGACATTTTGAATATATACCTGAACTAATCCCACTTAATATACCTTATGCCTCTATGTCTATGGGACTGTAATGAAGTCAGCTCTTTAGATGTTTTTACTTCTAATAAGCTTAGAATGATTACTTTATGGTCTGATTCATGTGCAGCCTCACACTTGAGCAGGAAAATAAGCTCCTTGAAGTTATTTGGCCTAATTCACTATTTTAAAAATTAGCATTCAAAAAGAAATTATATTGTTTGATTTCCAAATAGTTGATACACTTTCTCACAGCTGTCTGACACATTGTCTTCCCACTTAATGCTCTACAACATGTGTAGTAGTTGCTGTGCAGTTGAAGATTTTCCTCTTCCATGAATCCGAAGTGCTTTGCAATTTATTTTTTTCCTGGGTGTACAGCTGGAATATTTAGGCATAAGGTCAAAAATGGGCCTTCTGACAGTAAAGATTGGACACGATTGAGATTTGATATTTACAAATAAAGAAAATGGCATCTGCCTAAATGACAATGAGAAAATAAGAGGATTTAAAGAAATTTCAGATTTTTGCTCTCATTTCTTAATTTGGAAAAACTGTGGAATAACGTGGAATTCACCTCTATAATCACACTTAATAGATTTATGGATACCCACAGTGTAGTGCTCTTTCATTACGGCTTATATGTAAAACAAAAGCATTTTCCTAAATACCCCTTGGGCAATTAATTGATTGTCTTTGCCATAGCAGGCTTTGAATAACAATAATGTCCTGGGAAGTTGTCCTCACTTCCAGCAATCACAGTCATCATCTTCAGAGAATGAAAATACTCTTAACCAGCAAACCATGATGCTCTCTGTGAATGAGCAAGGCAGACAGCATGCAAGCATTTTATCAGGCTGGATGAGTAACTATTTACAGTGAACTCATCCTTTTAGTGCTGGGAGTTGATGACTGCATATGGAGTCAAGGAATGGTGAGGTTGGTGGATGGTAACAGCACTTGGAATAAGCTTGGTTTTCCTGGGTGACACTGCTCAGTTGTTACTCTATATTGTGCTCATTTGTAATTAATATTCCGATTTAAGGAGTATTCTTAGGGCAGTTACAGCTCCTTGTGGAAGGGCTTGAAGTACAGGACCCGTGGTAAAGTGTACAGAGTTGTTTGAACTGGGTTAACCACAGGATGATGGGCTGCAGCTCTGTTTATTTTGCCATTTAAATGCTTTCCCCCAAACACTTGCTTCCCTGACAATTGTTCTTAGTATATCCATCATCAAAGGATCTTAGAACATTTGAAGCTAAATCTCTGGGTGATTTTCTTTTCTGTTCTTTTCCTTTTCTTTTTTCTTTTTTTTCCCCCGTATTTCAAGCTGTTGCTATCAATACTAATTTAAGTATCTGTTCATTTCATTTCTTTGTTGAAAGTACCTCACGCCATAGCTTACCATAGTGTAAATGTAATGATTTGTTATGTTTTTATACTGCCAGAAGTTCACCTGTCTGGGACCACAAGTCTGATTGATATTGTTTGTTTAACTGATGTCTTCATGACATAAAGCAGAGAAGCACCAGAAAATGCAAGAGCTTAGTCACAGCGCTCCAGGCGAGAGACGGTGGTGCACACGCTGGAGGTGAGGGGAAAGTCTCCCAGGGAATATGCAGGCAGATCAGGTCACTGAAGTCAGTATAAGCACTCATAAGAGCACTTGCAGCTGCAGTGCTTCTGACAGGAACGTGCCTGAGAATATGTCTCCAATTCACATCTGGTTTGCAAACTGTTAAGGTGTGGGATGCCTGAAGGCAGTGAGACGCAAACCAGAATAACCCCTGACCACAACACATCGGGATTTTGGATTTTTGCATGAAGTGCTTAGGTTGAACATGTAATAGAGCATTTGTCTAAGCAGTCTATGGCTGATGAAAGAGTCTGTGCATGTTGTAGGTGAGTGGGTTAAGTTTTAAAAGATAGAGGGTTGAGATGTGAGCAGATGAAGACAAGGTATCATTAGTATATATCTTCTTTCAAAAAGTTAGCTATAGGGAAAATGTAAGTCATGGTGGATAAGTTTAAGCTGACTGACTGAAGGCTGCTGTCAGTCACCTGGTGAGGCTGACCTCCAAGAGCAGCTGCTGCTTGTTCACTCTGTGTGTCTCTGGAGCGAATCTTATGCTCTCCTTTGCTGCTCTGTAAAGGTTTCTCCTGAACCCATCTGCCATTGTGCCTGCTGATTGCAGAGATGGGTGTGGGACTGTGGGGGAGGCGGCAGCAGTGTTTCAGCAAACAGAACTTAAAAACAACTTGGTTTTTTTTTTTAATCAATAAAATGTGTATCTGTATGACTAATCATCCAAAGAGAGAGACCATTTTCCTGCAAATTCAGTTATTTATTTTTTATCTCCTAAGAAGCCTTTAGGTCAGTCCAAGTGGAGAAAATATTCACAGGTGAAAAGTGATACTTCTCAATATTTGGTGGCCCAGATAGCAAACATTCGTAAGCAGAAGCAAAAGATATACTTTAAAGTTACCATAGGAACTATTTAATAAGTAAAATTAAATGTGTTTTGATTTTTTTTTAAAGAACTTTAGAAAAATTTGTAATTCTGGGGAGGTCATCATCATTGACTTCTTGATCCATTGCTCTTTTGTCCTGTTGGAACCAGAAGAAGGAAGTTTATCCTAGTGAAAGAATCTGCTTTGTGAGAAGGTTATACTTCACTACCATCTGGAGACAGGAGCAAAGGACAAGAAAACCATCAGCACTCCAGGACCAGGGCACAGGGCATCTAGAGATAGCTGGTATCTAAAAATATCATTTAGAGATACTGGGACAACCAGAGTATGGAAAAGGAAAAACAGGGTGACTGAGGGCCTGTATGTGACAGGAGTCTGTGTATGGGCTGTGTCATGTAAAAGTGGGAGAGAATGTGCGGACTCGGAGTGGATGGGATAGAAAGTGAGATTGTAATCTTTTCAATTTTGTGGAACGAGGATGATGAAATCCACAGGCTCTTCCTTATTTTCATGAACTACTTAATCCTTCCATGGCAATAATCTTTTAAAAAATATTCTTCTTGGAGAACCCCATTTCCAGTATGCAATGGAAGTTATAAAATAAAGCTAAGGGGAAGTTCCATGCTGGGCGCAGCTAATGTTTGCCTGACACCAGTGATAAACAGACAGAAAGCTGTGTTCATGCATGAAAATTGTCCTTCTGGCTTCGATTACTTTAAAAAAAGGATTCCTCAAAATAGCCTAAAAAGTCCTTTTCTCAGGAGTCTGTGGAGTTTGCATCACGGACTGGCACTGGAGATCCAAACCCACAGAGCAGAGCACATTGTGTGAAATAATTGGAAAATGGAGCTTTGTAAAAGTGTCTTTTGAAGCAATATGGAATTGGCTGGTTGCCTTCTATTTGCTTCTGTGTTCTCCAATTGTTTAAATACCACCTTTATAACAACAGAGCCATTCACTCGACAATTTGTCTTTTTATTCCTGAAAATAAGCACGTTGGATACAAAAATACCCACTCTACTTGTGATCATCAAACTTTAGCTGGGTTTCAGACAAAGGATTTGGCAGATCTCCAGATATAATATTACAGAGCAGCTCAAGCTGAGGTTTAATATTTGTTGCTTATGCAATTTGTGCTTTGAAATCTCTGTTGCTTCTGACATGTTAAAAAATGAGGAGCTATTTTTCCCCTAAAACACATCTGAATGGAATATATGCACTATTCTTGTGTGGGGCTACATCTTGTGGAACATCAAAGGTTAAATATTATAGTGCAGGAAGTTTTATGTGTTTGCTCTCCCTGCAGCAGTTTGCAGGGCGCTGGTGTAGCTCGAGCTTGGTCAAGGCTCAGCCAAGCTGTCCTGTTCCAGCTTGGAAAGGAAGGATTGAACTGTCCCCTCTGTTTCCCAAGGCAGAGCTGTGCCTGTGCAGGACTCCAGTGAGTGTATTACTGAGGGTAAAACTGTCTGAAGTTGAGAGACCTGTGCTGCATTTTCCAGAGTGAAAACCTGGACATTGACTCAGTGGAAAAATTCTTAGTCTCATCCCAGGCATTCTGTGGTCAAAGGAGTGAGCTCTGTTCCCATAAATCAGTTTGTCTAAAGGTGTGTAGTACTCATCAAGCAAGCACCTGTTTTGTGACTTCAGTGGGCTGAGCCATATATTTAAGAGTTACTCGGGTGCTGGAAGAGGCTGGTTATCTGGTAATTGGAATTTCAGTCTTTTGCTTTTTTGAGACACTCCTGGTTTCTCTGTCTTTGAATGTTACAGATATAACTCCGGATTTATTATCTCAGTTTCTTGCAGTTTATTAAATTTAAACTATATCCATTTTAAATAAATAAAATGCAGCAAACCCCCTTGGATAAAGTTTTGCAGAGCTGTGTTAGATACGGTAATGCTGACTACGAGCCCAGTGAGCAGGACTGCAGAAGTAGTCCTAGGACTTCACCTACTTATTTTCAGAAAACACTGGAATATACTGATTTCTTAATCACTCCGAATGTAATTAGCAGTAAAAAATAAATGTACCTGATTGCTGATCATAAATCCATACTTAATTTACGGGATATTTTAAAGCTGCACGTTTGAAGGATTAGAGAGCGGAAGAAAGCAGCATTGTTTCTTTATCTTCAAGCCACATGCAAACTGTGGCATCCAAGGACTGTCTTTTTGATAAGCAAAGCCTGGCTTATCTCCCAATTGAAATATACATTGTTCTTCCTTTTAAATATATTCTAGGATTCAGATTAATTTCAGCTGTTCCCTTTCTCAGTCTCTGACTTCTTTTTGTATTTTAACATGCAGAGAAAGTGGTTTGCTTCAAAATATGTATCTTTTCATAGCATAAATTCAAGGAGTGAATGGGGAAAGACATACATGCTTGGCTGAGCTAATGAGAAAATGACTCGGTCTGTGTGTCTAACATCTCCTCGTATCACATAAAGTGGTTGACAAAGAAAAATGGATTTTGTTTTAAATACTTGGAGTCACCACAATAACTGATCGTATTTCGTAGATTACAATAGGCTTAAAACAGCAATAAGCCCCAAGCCCTATTGCCCGTTCTCTCAGAAGTTTATAAATACCAAAAGCAGCTCAGTAACAAATCCTTGATTTGCATTTGCGTAAAACATATTTTGGAGACATTAAAAACCTTAATTGAAGGAAGAGAGCTGAAATGCAGAACTATAACATTATCACCCCTCCCAGGAGGATATTTTCAAATCACTGGGATATGGTAAGAGCAATAGACTACTTCAAATATTACCCTTGTATTTACTGAAAGCGAGGGGGAGAAACTGCTTGGTCCTGTGAAAACAAAAGACATTCAGCCCAATATTTGGCACCCATGCTAAAATTTCACACCCAACCAGACCCACGATTCTTCTATGGGAGGTTTTTTTAAAGACCATCGTTGCCATTTTTATTTGCATTCCATTTTTAATGGAATCAGCATGACGAGCGGGTTTCCAATAAGGCCACATTTTTTGGTTGCTCGTAGTTCTTCCTGTTCCCTCCTCTCATTAGATAATGTATGAGGTGAATTTAGTTTCTCCTCTGTGTTGTTCGATTCTCTGCTCCTTCTTTAATCCTTCCATAAATGAAGATATCTCCTTGTCTGCAGGGAAGTGTCGCACCAGACTCTACTGTTTAGCATTCAGGTGCTATTGGTGTAACATGGAGTGTATTAAATCACTGACACTGCTTGGTTAAGTAAAAGTTAATGATTGTGGAACATTTCTAAGCCTGGAAAATGGGAGGAAAATCAGCATTTCAGGAAATATCCCTGTCGTTTCTCTTCCTTGGTAAGGTTTTTTTATCCCTCTGGCATATGACTACTTTTTGGTTGGAAAATTGTTTACTTCTAACCCGATTTCTAAGCCAAGTTCCCTGTGGTTGTTTCTTCATAACGATACGTTCATTTTATGCAATCCAAGTGTATGGTTCCAGACATATATTTATGTATGGCCATTTATGAGCTTAGTTTTAATTTGGTGGTCTCCTTTCTTGTATCATTTTTGCACGAGAAAATTGCTGTAGGATGACCTGAATTTTTAATTCTAAATTGTTTTTTATGTTGATTTAGTTCTACTAAAGTAAGAGCTGAATTAGTGTTTAGATAAATAGAAATTGGACTCAGTGTTGTTTTGTTAACCTCTTATTAAGTAATAGAAAATGTATTGAAATAATCTACTTCGGTAAAACATTGGATTTACATTGCAGCTATATTAGCTTTACTGTATTAGCTTAAATTCAACTTTAACTTGTGAAATCTACTGCTTTTTTATTGTACTCTGCAGAAGAAATTATTGCAAAAAATGCTTATTTAAAATGGGTAAAACCAAAAGTGAATATGCTTAAGTAATTTAAATTATCAGTTTTATGTTTTCAGTTTATCCAAATAAGCCGAGATTGCCATGAACATTTGTGAATATGTGAATGGGACAGGTGAGAGGGATTTCCTGCATTCTTTCAAGAATTAGATGTTATTGATCTCCTTTAAGTGTGACTTGTTAAAAACATTGTTCATTACTGTAATTTTTCTTCTGTGTTGCTTAGTCTGTAAGTTAAACTTACTGCAGCCATCTGTGAGTTTAGAACTTAACAAATCAAGAGCAAATGCTGATGAGAGAGCAAATGCTTTGGTATGTACAGAACAAGGATATAACTAATAAGTCCTCTAATGCTGTGGTTTGGATTTGATGACATTTAAAATAACGAGCCGAATGTCTCTGAACATTACATTTTGTAACCTCTGAGGGGGTAGAGGGGACATGACTTTCTGCAGTAAGGAAAAAAAAATTGGTAGCACTAATAATAATAAAAAAGTATCAAGTTTCAGTAGAGATCCTGCCTGCAATTTTAGTGTTCCACTCTTTACAAGACTTGCACATTTTATAGTATCTTTAATGTGCATTAAAAAATAAGTGTAACTTTTGGCATAGGTAATAATTTTTATGTACTTTTAATTTCCTGTGCAAGAAAGAAGGTGATACAATTTGGGCTTGCAAGTGGGGAGGTCAAGGACAGACTGGAGGAGAATTTAGGTGGGGTTGGTGGCCTTGGTTTTGACCAAGAATACAATTTTAAAAGCTCTCAGCATCCAGCCCTCCATGTTCCTCATTGGCAGGTCAGAAATGAAGCCAGGCTGAGCACATCTAAACTAGATCCTTTTTGCTTGGTGACAAATTCCAATAGCAGGGGAACCCTTTCTCCAGATCTCCTGCTAGCAAAGCTAATCCACTTAAAGAGTCAGTCCCCCAGCACATCCCTGATGTCCTGCAGTCCCTGGGGAGCACCCCTGAGCTCAATTTAGGACTTGGGTGCACAAAGAGGAAGAAGCTTGTTACAGCAAAATTCCTATGGAGAATCAAGAGCTTCAGATAACCCTCTGCAGCAGCTGCACAAAGATATTTTAACATGCAAAAAACTCACTTCAGAGGGTATGCACCAGCACCACTGCCAGCAGTGTGTTTTTTGGTTCCACACTGACTGTGCAGTGACAGCCGTGCAGGTGGTGCCTTGGGAGAGCAGAGCAATCCAGGGCTGAGTCCACGCTCTGCACTGTGCACTGGGGCTGCAGAGCCGCTGCAAGCGAATATTAGGTGATTGGAATACTGCATTTTTCATACCTTTTAACATCTCACTGCAATTGTTTCTTGCCCATCCTACCTTCCTCACTTGCAGCAGCTTTCTGAGCTGAGAGCAGGACCTGTTCTGGTGTTCTGTGCCAAGGGAGGGAACAGGGACTTGCCTGTGGTGCTCAGATAGGCAAGTGCAGGGTGGTGGTACTGGTAAGGTGTCTGTAAACGTGACTGTGTTATGGAAACTCAGTAGCTTTGTGAATGAATTATTATTGCACTCCTTTATGCTGGGAAGCTGGTTTGCATACAGCTGTATGTCTTTAAATTCAATTAACTGAACTTAATTAGGTAGTTGCTCCTTAATTCTTTTGACTGTAATCGCTTATCACAAGAGCACTATATCCAATCTGGCACAAGCAACTCACAGGAAAGACCCAGACCTAAATTAACATCTAATCTAAATTAGCATTAATCACTTGAAAGACTGGCTCTTCTAGACTAGGTTAAAGTCATTACTGGTGAACTCTTAAAGTGCTGTGGTTTGCCTATGCTGAAGTCATCTACATAAATGTTAAACTCTGTTTCTTTGGTGCTAATTATTTGTGAATGAATGCTATATTTTGTTGATGTAGTTTGGAAAGGCAGGAGAGCATAACCAGGGTAAGAACTGGAATTTCGTCTGTCAGGGAGTTGGGGAGTGTGTGCTCTTTCACCAGGGTGAATCCAGGCTCTCTAATGACATCTGTTCAATTGCTTAATTGTTGAATGGTTAGATTTATAGTGAGGTGATAATTTCCATTTAGTAATGAGTCATTTTGCCATTAAAACATAAAATATAGAGGAGAGCTTTTCATTGGAGAGCATTTTCACCTTCCTTTGTGGTAAAAGTCATATAGTAGAGCAACTTGGACTGTGCATTAATACTTAGAAATAAATATGAGTCCTGGGAGCAAAAGACATCATTCAAATCAACCCCAAATCCATCTGTGATTGCAGCAGACCATCATTAGAAGAGATAAGGCCAGAACAAATAAACCTTTCATAAATAGAAGTAGTCCTCTGAGTGAAGTAACTGTACTGAGGTCAAATGGTCTATTTTTATATGTAGTCATATTTGTACAGTTATGGTTTTATGCTTCAGCACACAGAAATTTACATTGCATATTACTTATAAAGGATGTTATATTACTGAAAAAGTTGTTAGTCTGGTGATACTCAGCTCTAAATATTACTTGAAGTAGGTTTTTTTTATTACTTAAATAACTATTCAGCTGTGAATCCTCAAGATGTCTCAGTACATGAACTATTGGCATTTTGCCATTTTTTATCACGATCAATGGGCTGATTTGCAAGGCAAGAATCCTGCATCCCTTCCAGCACGTGGCAATGTGTACTGTGCCTTTGGATAAGGAAATGTGCTCTGTAACAGATGGACAAATATTACCACTGGGCAACTGCATGATAACAAAATAATCCTTCTGCAAAAATCGCTCATGGAGCTTTATGCAATTAGAGGATGCCTTTTGTGTGTGTTTGTGTGTGCTAGCTAGAAACAACAATGTTGGGCTCATCATCCTGTGACGGTGATGTTTTGATGGCATATGTCACTGCTTTGTGGCTGGTGTAAGAAAAACTGTGGTGGCACCTATGAAAATGTGATTCTTGTTTCCATAAGTCCTGCAACAGTATCGTGTACAGAGTGCATCAGCTCATACTGGATCTATAAATTGGGAAGGATAAGATGATTCTCCCATGCACATGCTGAGTCCTCACGCTGTGGCCCTGTCTATGCTCTTGGTCGATGGCAGTGCTGCAATTTAGCTTGACTCTGGTTGCAGAAGACATTCTATTTGCTGCAGGTTAAGAGTGTTTCAGAGTAACAAACACCAAATGTAGGTACTGGCAGGAGGAAAACTCGGGTTTGTGTCCAGGCTGTTTGCTGCTGTTATGTTTTGTATTACAGTCGCACCAAAAATCCTCCCTCTGAATTCAGGGCTGCCTTTTGCCTGGCATTGTACAGCCACAGAAAGGTCTGAGCTCTGTCCCAATAGCTCTGTTGGGTAGGTGGGTAAGAAATACAATGGCTTGAAAAAAAGGAGGAGCAATTATTTTCATCATGCAGGAGAGAGTAATAGCAGCCCAAGAAGAGTGTGAGTTAATAAGGTGCCATCGGAAGCTGGACTGTGCTTCTCAGTACTACAGGTCTTGCATATCCTATTTCAGAGCCTGGAGCAAGACAAACCTGAGCCAGAGTCTGAGTGGGGTACAGAAATACAGTACAGTATTGCTTAGGAACTTGATTCCTCTTGCTTTCCCTTATTTGTTTGTCCTTGATGGCACAAAAACCAGTGAGTGGGCTTGTGGAGAAGAACAGGGTTACAATTATTTGTAGGCTTCTATTATCATCATCAGTGTTGCCATAAAAATAAGACTTTTGACTTCTATTATGTTTATTTTAATGTCTTTTCACAGATATTATGTGTAGGTGAGGTATTAAATTTATGTGTCAAATCTGAGAATGTAGCTGGGTAAATTGCATAGGGGAGAGGTCCTTGATAAGGCTGCTTTCAGCTGAGGTCCTTATATCTACCTGATCCCAGTAAAAGAGGATGGTGGCTGTGTGAAGCAGGCACAAAGAATCAAGATGGGACCAGGCTTGTGTTTTACAAGAGCTCTTAGAAGGAAAGGGGTAGTACTCCCCATAAGTGGTCTACAGTTTAATTGTGCCTTTCTTCTATACAGTCCTATCTTGTCTGACACTGGCCTCACCCATCCAAAGATCAAATGTTTGTTAAGAATTTTGATCCTTTATGAGAAATATTTATTTATACATTCCTTTATTCACTCGTGATTTGCACAAGTTTTATGATGCTTTAGGTGTGTACTGAGGCAGCTGCAAAACTCAACTCGCAGGAATTTCAGCATGAATTCTGATTAAGGCTTGTGTGATTCAACTCATCTAAAATTACTCAGGTGTTGTTTGTGGGCTGATCACAGTTCTTAGTCTTCAGCCATGAGTTAAATGCTCTTTTTGTTGCTCCATTCCCAACTGTTGTAGAAAATAATTGATTACAATCAGTTTTCTGTCATTTGTATTCAAGGGCAGATTTTTTTTAAAAAGTCCTAACACAATTGCTTTGCTTTTTCTGAAATAATAGCCTCAAGAAAATCTTAAAGCTAATACTACCATGGTCACTAGACCCTGGAAGTCTTCCATGTATCTTCTTTATCATACCTGGCTCCTTGCCTGTCTCTATGGCTCTGCCGTGGTTCTTAAACTGAGTGTGTCATTCCTTCATACAGACCCGCCTTCCTTCCCCCTGTGAGTAGCTAGTACCTGTTCCCACTTTGTTTCTGCATGTTCCAACATGGCAGCCTCCTCTCCTCTTTTTGGTTCCTTTTTTTTTTTTGTTCAATAATTTTGAAGACAAATCTCCCTCTAGCATGTTTAGGAGGCCAGTGCCTTTTTTGACAGGTTGTCATTTGAACTGGAACTCCTCTTTTATGCAGGGGTTTTCTGTGGCTTTCTAATTTAGATTGATTGTATAATTCATGGATATTTTCATTTGCTGGATGTGACCTTTACTCTCTTACTCTCTTTAAATATGCTTCTTTCTGAATGCACAAGTGCCCAAAGCCAACTTAGTTCCTGCAAAAAATTCCAATCTTTTGTTCATAAGCCCCTGAAGTTCTCCCTCAAAGTGTTTTGTCTGATGGGGATGTGCTCATGACCAGATGTATTTAAAGGATTTACTTGCCTAATGGAAATAAACTGAGGAAAAAATATGGTTTGGTTTTTTCCTTCTTAGTTTTGCAAACAGCTCTTGCCCTTTCAAGGCGCATTTACACCAGGTTAGTGTGTCCTGGTGCTGCTCACAGTGTGCTTAGTGAGTGCTGTGTGCAGTTCCTGAGCTCTGTGTCTAGTTTGTTGGTGTCACTGAGGTCAGTCAGTGCTGTCCAAAAGCACTCAGGACTGTGGGGGTGCCTTCCTCACTGTGCTGTTCTTTTTGGCTCCAAAGTCTCCAGATCAGACCCAACTGTGCCGTCTGACTGGGGTTTTTCCATACCCACAGCAGCAAATTGTTCTGTAGTGACCTGGATCAGTCAGGTGAGGGAACGGAGGAAAAACCACTTCAGGCAGGGGAGAAGCATAGGGAAGCGTCCTGAATGGGGATATCTTTTAGAAGGAAAAGTCAGAGATCAGAGTGAAGTGAAAATGGCAAAGTGCTCACAGGGCTGGTTTCTGCAGTGAGAATGAACAGACCAGGCTGGGCATGGTGAAGCAGCCGAAGGCTTTGGGTGGTTTTGCCTTAGATTAAGGAGAAAACAGCCAGGCCTGTAAACCCACGTGTGTTGAGTGGCTGTGCAGCTCCCTGCTGTTCCCAGAGAGGAACAAACTGTGTTGTGGGCAGAGCACAATAAATGAAAAGGTTTTTGAAATTATGTGGAGTTAAAAATTAATTCATTTCTCAAAATAACCAGGAAAAGGAAAGAGGCAAACACTACTAGAGCAAGTGGTGAAAGGGAGAGGGAGAATGAGAAAGCTGTTTCCAGACATCTGTGGATAATCCTTAGTTCAAATGAATGACAGAAGTTTGGCTTTCGTAGCTTGTGGAGCTGGGCTTACTGGTAGCAGGTATTTCATTTATATTGGAAAACTTCTCTTACAATTGAGAAAACAAAACCACCAGATAACACTCACTGGTGCCCTTTGTTTCACACACCTCAATTTAGAGGAGAAAAAATATAGCAATAGTAGGAGAGATTTTTAATATAATCCATGCTGATATTATGTCATATCTCTCAAATATCAAAATTCTCAGAATGTATCAGCTAAGGTTGCAAGAAATGGCAGTTCTATTTTATAGATGAGTAAGCAAAGGCAGAGGTATGTGGAAGTGTGAACTAACTACAGGTATTTGTGGTTCCAGGTGTCCTGTATCTGAGCAGTTGTGCAGCCCCTCAGCTTTGCCTTTTGCATCTGTTTAACAATTGCTGACTAAAGCTTCAGAAATACCCTTTCTTTTCTTCTAAACAAGTCTTTGGGAGAATCTTGATCTATAACATGAGTATTCTGTCACCTGCTATCTAAGTTTACAATTAACCTGTTCTTCAAAAGGTCTCATCTTTCTCATGGTCTCTGGAATGATGGGCTACTGAAAAGATGGAACTTGGTCACTGGAGAGTAAATCGACCTGTGTATGTGATGGTAATGTCTTACCCAGCAAGAGACAAACTTTGCATCCCTTCTAAACTTAATTCACTCCCCTCTGCCTCTCTGGGCTGTGGGCACTGAGATTATTTGGCAGCTGTTTGCCGTAGCAGTAAATTTGGAAATAATTCAGTGAGCTCTAGTAGGAAGTCAAAGCTTCTGACAATTGCCTGAGGCTTCTGCAATCCCCTGGTGCTACAAATCAGCATGACCTTGCAGGGCCAGGCTGACACCAGTGTGCCGGAAAGGAGGAGTGCCCGATGTACTGTTGCGTGGGAAGAGACATCAACCTCTTGCTGATGCCTCCCTGTTTCCATTGCAACCTAATTGTTTGGAGAATTGTGAGGACCATAAATAAGAGAGATTAAATTCTGCTGCTGAGACAGAAATTTGGCTTTAAAAAATCATGAGTTCCAGAATAGTTGTGCTTGTGTGCAAGATGGCTGTGTAATTCCGGGACAGATAATGACAATAATTTGAAGCCTGTGACTGCTTGTAAGCTGTGATTTAAGATGCTGAAATTGTTTTTTTTTTTTTGGTGTGGCTTTATTTGGGGTTGATAGGTGTTTCTACGATAGCTGCTGTCAAATAATGTTGTTTCCATGATAACTACTCTTCTTGATAATTTTTGGAAATTACTTTTTGAACAGGAGTGTCTGCTGACATGTCTGTTCCTGAACCAGCTAAGCACTCATAAATATCCATTGCAATTATAAACATTTAAATGTTTTTCTCAGTGTAAAATACATATTCTGAAAACATGAGAAACTGGTGTTTCCTTGATGTGAATTTTCTTGTCTAAAATGTTTCTACTCTGTAGTGTGCACAATATTCATTACTTTAGAAACATTTATATTTTTTTCAGTGTTTTTGTCCAAATGCCACAAATAATGAGATTTAAAGCCTGGAAAGTTGGGAGCAGTATCAATTTCTCTTGATAATGAATGTTTACACTCTACTCAGTATTCTGCTAGTGTTGTTTGCTCCCACACATAAGACTTCTGAGCTGAGACCACCTCGTTGTGTTAGCAGCAATGCCAGCATTGCTGACTCACAGTCTAGCTCATATTAATGAAGCTTTCTTCACAACTAGTTGCAATTTTAATGAGGCCTTCAGTGCTCCCCACAATTATCTTGGGCTTCCAAAGTCTTCAAGAGAATGTTTATATTAATATAATTGTGTAAAAAGATATTTTGAGGCACTGGGGATGATGATGGGCAGGCGAGGATTTTTCAGTTTGTTCAGTAATCTTTTAAAATGTTTATTTAAAAGAGTTATACTTCTTGCCATGATCATGTTTGTCCATCAGTCAGTCTTGGTGACACACTTCCATTAGAGGTGGCATTCAGCCCACCAGGAGAGCTGTCAGATCTATCAGCCACCCAACTCACACGATGAATCGTGTCCCCTGCTCTGCCTGGCTTCCCTTATAGATCACAGCACTCAGAACTTGTGGGGTAGGTTCTCTAAAGCAAACCTGGGGTGGATAAGCCAGTGATCAAACTAAAATATACAACTAATTTCTCTGTGAACAATGGGACAGCCATGGAATAAATGGTGGAAAAAAGAAATAAAGGCGTCTCCTGAAAATGAACAAGGCTTCAATGTGTACTAGAAAGCCTGTAGATCCTAACCTCTACATCTGTTTGTTATAGTGTAGGCTGTAAATAAAGACAGTGCTCTCTGAAAGCAAGTGTAATGCTAGGTGTTGGGGAGTTCTTTTTTAGATTATGTAATCAACTTTCAAAGATTTGAGGATGAGTTATTTTCTAAATTTTCGGTGGAAAAGTGAATGATTGCAACTCTGACTGCGTTTCAGGTAAAAGTCCTGTTTTCACCTCCCACTTCTGTTTCCCACAATTAGTCTCTTTGTCCCTTTTATTGGATCTTGGCATTGTAATTTCAAGACTTTTTACATTAAAAAAACAAAACCAGTCATGTGCATTGACCGACCTACACATATCAGGTACACACCTCACACTATTTCAGCACTTGAATAGCTTTCCATTTGATCTCATAAGCCTTTAATTCTACCAGCTCATAAGCACTTTTGTGTCATGGTGTGACTTGGTTGCACTGACTTCAGCAGAGCTTCAGCTGTAGTGAATGAGAATGCTTGTCAGTCATCATAGGATTTGGCCCTTCAGTTGGATGTATTGGAAATCATTACCTTGCTAGGTGCTAGTCTGTAACAAAATCTTTTGCAGACCTTACAGGAAATCCTAGCTCTTCCTAATGATTTTTGTTCTGTGAGTTCCTTCTTTTCTTTTCCCCACCATTTTGCCAGCAGCACTGCGTGACTGAGAAAGTGTTCCAAGAAATCTGGATTATTGGATAAATTAGGGTAGAATTAGTCTGGCCATTTCCTTTGAAGAAACAAAACGCTGATCAATAGAAATTAAATCACCTCCTTGTACCTCAGCATGTACCTGAGCACACAGGTGTTTGTATCCTTCAGGGGCAAGACCCAGGTAAGCACAGAACAAATTTCCTGTCCATTCTGCATCTCAGCATTGTAAGCATTGACAGTGACAACCCAATTCCCAGATCTAGAAATGTTTCTCAAGATTATTTTTTTAAGGGTGAAATTATGCAGCACTTCTCTGGACAATTTATTTTTATGCAAATTATTTTCTAAGTCTGTGGGATTTTTAGTCGTTTTATTTATGTGGATTTTTCACAAGGAATAAAGCATTTCTACTTTCATAGGATGAAGGTTAAAATCTTTGCTGAGCTAACTATATTATTTCTCAGTCATTCTGGGGGAAAAGGTCATTTATAGTGTGCATTGTTCTTCACTGAGACATTTCTTCATGGACACAGTTCTTGAGATTGGTAGTGATAAAAAGCATTTGTCACCCAGTACATGTTCAGTGACACACGTGAAATGAGTTTATTTATTAGGTAAAGATTTTTAAAGCTGTGCTGCTAGAAAACCAATATTTTTCTCACTATTTGCATTCATAGAAGCAATAAAGATATCAAGAGGCAGATTAGCTAAAATTCTTACCACATCAAAAAATTAGAAATGCAAAAGTTACACAAAATCTTTATTGCTAGAATTTCAGTAAACTTGGTAGAAGGTACTTAGGCACCGCATGGCTCAGAATTACACTTAGCCACGTGTTGGGTTTGTTATACCAAAACTTAGTTCAGGTTGATCAATGCCTTTGTAATTTCTTAAAGTTGATTTCAACTGCAAGTTTACAAGAGAGACTTTACTGAAACCACTTTCAGGCATTGTTGCTACACTTTTTACAGCCTTTTGCTGTAGCCTCTGTGCTTGGGTACTTGATTGTTCCTGGATTGGATATTGACTTTCTGCTGAGACATACATGGCAAGCTGATGTGTTTTGTTTAACACTTAAAAGTTACACAGGCAGCCCGAGGTTCACACCCACCGTGGGACATGAGGGAGAGAACAGAAATGCAAATGCAAGGCAACAAAATTCCAGAGAAAGAACATTTGCAAAAACAGTTCTTGCTCAATAAATTCAAATCTGCCTCTGAATAACAGTAAAGCAGATTTTGAAAAGCTTCTAAATTGTTCCCTGAACTGAGATCAAGGAAGAAAAATCCCATTCACAGTAGAACACCGATTAATAAGAAATCCAGATAGGATGGTGCTTTTTATTGTTCTTGGGTTTGACGCCATTAGTTGATGTGGAGATTCACACCCTCTTAGTTTAGAAGCCTGTTTTCCCTGTAGGTATGTGAGAAATGCTCTTCCCAGAGGATTCAGCTCTTCCTTGACTTTCTTTTCTCACTTCCATCAAACACTGGATTCCTTATTCTGCCTATGTCTCATTCTCTTCTAAGAGATCCTTGCCTCAGTTCAACCTTTCCCTCCAGTCCATCTTCCACTACTATGAGATACCTCTTTGAAAATTTTCCATGCAACTACTTCCACACAAGCCCATCACACCATCATGACTAAAATGCCTCAAAATATTTCTGATGGAAAAAATGTGAGCCACTTTGCATTAAACCACTAAGCTTTCATAAAACAGTGCTGTTTTTTCATGCCTCAATCTGGCCTTTTTTTATTTTATTTTATTCATGTTTTAATTGAAAGTTTTTTGGAAGGGAAAAAAGTATTAATTTTTTACTGCATCGTGTTTTGTAGAGCACCCACCAAACTATGATACCTGCCATGCCTGGAGGTCCTTCACTGTGTTAAAAGTTAAGACCTTTCAAGTGTCTGAAAGCAAAAAAAGAGTAGCTCGTTCTCATGTCTCCCTCCCCCAGCTGTCCCAGCTTTAATTTCAGGTTATAAAAATTCACTCATAGCAATACTAAATATGGTTAATTCCACAGGAATTTAGATTAAGTGCTTTGAGCCTGCAGCCCAAGTTAGATTAAATAATACTTCCATGTGCCAATAAATTTTTGTCTTCAAGGATTCTATCCACAAAGATATTACATTAGAAAATCGAGGCAGTTGCTAGGGTTTCAAGCATATCAGTTTGGAAGTATTTTAACTCTGAAAGATGTCAAAAAATTGGGCCTGAAATGATTCTCTGTGTTCCATTCTCATCAAATTAATTCCATTTGAGAAGCTGCATCTGTAGACTTTCATTAGCATTACTTTCAAACCCAGTTACCACCCCCCTTTCTGGGTCTTGACTGATGGAGTTATTGAATTACTCGCTGGATGAGGTTATCTGGAGCCCTGAGGATAAAATTCTGGGAGAGTTTATTACTCTGATAGAATTTGTATGGATTACTTACCATCACAAGACTGTTTCTTTGTTATTTATGTATGCAGCTGTGACACCTCATATAAAGTTACAAATAAGAACAGGATAGTACAGGTCACTTATGAAGGGATTTCAATAGTCTCTCTGCTAAAACTCTATGTCTTGATCCTCTTTATCATTTTAGCAAATTGACTAATATGATGTTAATCGCTCTGCTTGGTGCTTTCACAGTCCTCAAGGTGACTCTGAGGCTTGGATGCAGTCTATATTTTTCATAAACTTCCTGCTTCTTCATCACCTTAGACTGACTCTCCATTGTGTTAGTTCTATTTATTTATGATTTTTGATATAATGCTAACAGCTTACATAGCAGGTAAAACAACTTGTGGAGAGAGCCTTAACTGCATATATTAAACTGCCGCCTTTGCTGAGCTGAGAGAACTCAATATAAGGCAAATTTGAATTAAAGCAGTTTTGGCCATGCACAGAATTCATTAGCTGTTTAAAAATCTTAGTACTGTTAGCTAAACTGATGTGGCTTTGAATGCTGATAAGGCTGGAGGTATAAATGCTGTCTGCACAACACTGCCAAGATGAAAAAAGATTGGCTTAACCTGAACTCTAAATATTCCCGATTTCACAGAGTCTGTATTAATGCCTGTAAAGAGAAATGAAGATTTACCATCAATATAGAAAAAAACAAATGTTCTTTGCTCATGGGAGACTGAGGTTATGTGTGCTCTGGAGTGCCTCTGGTTTGAGCATAAACTGACACCAGCCTGTCACAGTAACTGGGAACGTGCCGGGAGCAATATCCTGCTGCCCGTTAGGAAAAAAAAGCAGTCTTTTAACACTTTCAAGAGCCAAACCCTTCCACTCTACTACTGGATTACATAATATAATACTTATGCCCTTTTAGAAGCAGTAAAACAGTTTAATAACTCTGTTGCCTAATTTCTTTCCTTTAGCTAGACACAGAGGCACCATCTAGTCCCTTGTACCACCTCCTTACTGATCTCCAGTGCACTGCATGATATAGGCCAAGCTGTCATCGAAGGCACCTGGGCCAGCTCCGGGAAGATGATGAATCGATAGGTTAAATTTAATTGATGTGGTATATTATTCTGAATACTTGGTTGTATGTTACAATGGAAGTGTGCCTTTTATCTTTGTCTTCCTGGGACTGGGGCTATAAAACTCTTGGCTACATCCTTTTCTCAGGCTTACTGTACATTTCTGATACCATAGTGCTCTAATATCTTGCTGTATGTCACTGTCATCTCAGCTGCGAGACTAATGCAAGAATTCATCTTGCCTGTGTTGCCCATCTATCCTTTGCACAAGGCAAAAATATTTACCAGACTAGAGATAGAAAGAGCAGTCTCTGAGTAATGTATGTGCAAAATGATCTATGAG
Organism: Myiotriccus ornatus; assembly: GCA_036023395.1. NCBI lineage: Eukaryota > Metazoa > Chordata > Aves > Passeriformes > Tyrannidae > Myiotriccus > Myiotriccus ornatus. The sequence continues at coordinate 7,800,502 of JAYRBT010000033.1, forward strand.
TGCAGACCTCAATTGACTGGAAATGAAATACTGTGATAAAAATCCCATTTTTAAAATGTGTGGTTATGTCAAGGAGTGCATTGCCTGCTCTAGGGTTTTATAGAAGTTGTACAGTTTAAGCTTCACTTTATTTTTTATATACTAACAGAAACATTGAGAAAGTATACTAATGGGTTTGGGAAAACAGTTATTGTAAGGCTATTGCCCAATTACCCAGTCAGACTTCACTGTATGTACTTTACAGCACTCAGTTTCTCATGCCCTTCTAGATTAGAAAAGCTTTTGAACAAGGGAGGGAAGATTTCAAGAGATGGCAGATTTGGGGAAATAATAAAAAAAAAGTAAAACTTTTGATTTGAGTTACTTCAAGCTCATATTGCTTGTAGTAAAAGATCTACTTCAGAGACACTTTCTCTTTAAGCTGGCAAAAAAACAGCTCGTGGAAAAAATACAATTCAGGTCTTGGATGTGCCTATTGTTACGCTGATGGATTGCTCAGTTTAGAAAGCATCACATCAGAGTTAGAGACTGACATCCATACTAACTTCCCTCACTTGGACTAAGTACAGGAAGCACTAAATGTGCCTTTTCTTAAGTAAGTTGAAGTATCCAAAGAACAGAATGTGTATAAACAGAGACATCATATCAATTTTATTTTCATCTGTCACTTGAGCAGCTACAGAGGCACCTCAAAACAGCAGGAGAGTGGCATGAAAAACAGGAGAAAACATAAAGCAAGAGGCAAAGGCAGGAGGATTCATGCCATGGCCATTGGAGTGTGTGGAGAGTTGTTGAGCCAGCAGGCAGGGAAGATAAGCTAAAACTCTGCTCAAGAGCAAGGGTTCCTGTGTGTATATCGTGTCAGGATGCTCAGTGTGGTGTCTCAGAAACATGCAACAGCTTTTTTATTTTTTTCCTGTGCTCGCCTACCTGCTGAGTGCGTTAAGGCACAAGAGGTGACCTCAGCTGGGGGGGTAGTTGCTTTCTTAAATTTTTCCTGAAGGTCAGATTCTGCTCAACAAAGTGTTACTTGAGGCATGGACCAGCCATGGATCCATCCTGGAGCTGGTGAGGCTTGGCAGGAATTAGCAGCACAGTGTGCAGAAGAGTGAGTTAGGCAGGTGGGGCTGTCGGGTTTGGGTCGGGGCTGTGAGGTGTGAAGAGAACTCTGCTATCCTACAGAGCCGCCTTGGTTAAACCTTCGGAACAATGCTTTGATTCCTAGCATGCTGGCGTAAGTTTTGGAAAGTTTGCAAGCTCTAGGTGTGAGATGCTTGAGGGGATAAAAGTTTTAATTGCTATGGGTGGTGTTTGGGGACCCTTGGCCCTAGAAAGGAGATCTGGAGACCTCTGGCAAACCCTGTGGAAAGGTGCATGGGCCTTACTCGCTGCTGGTTCCAAGAAGTTCCAGTTTTATTAATTTCTACCAGAAGTTTGTTGCTGCAAGTATAATAAACTGTGGACAAAAGCTCATATCTATGAAAATACTTTCTCTTCTAAAGGCCTGGACACCTTCAGATCCAGGCCACTGCGGTACTCCTGGCCAGAGGAGCGGCCGGGAAATGGCAGTTCTTGCTCCTGAGAATGGGGAGATTCATTGAGAGTGACCTTTCAGCCCTTCAGATATTTCATAAATTTGCTCTACTGAGGTGCTGTTATTTAACTACAGGCATCAGAGCTTGTTCTCCTGCTGGCTTTGCAGCTCTTGTTCATTGACAGGTCAGAGCAATCGAAGCAATTCCTCCCAGGCCACAGCTTTGGAAAGGTCATGTATGCCCTGGTGAAGCCTGTTGCTTTGCCTTTTAGGAACAGTAGGGATCAAATCTTATCAGTAACTGTGACCAACAGAGCTACAGGAGATACAGCTTAATAGTCTATTACAGATTAGAGCCATTGGGAAAACTTTTGAAGTAAAACAAGAAAGAAAAAAGTAAATAAGAACCTATTTAAGGCTAAAGTCTTTTAGCATCCAGTCTCTCAGTACAGACTCTTCTGGATAATGAATTGTGAATTTCTGAAGGAAGGACATAAAGAGTTCACTGAAAATCACAAAATTACCTTTTTTTGTTTCTTGAGAAAAAAAATAATTCACAGCCACTGTGCCTCCCCTCCCCTCCCCCCCCAAATAATAATAATAAAAAATAATTCCTAAAACCCAAAGAACCGGACCACCAAAGGCCCAAGTGAACTTGTACTAATTTTACAAGAAAATTATTTTTTTTCTTTAAAGATCTTCTCAATAGGAAAGAACATATTCTGTACTGTGTGTGTCTTTTGCATGTGCATTCTCCCTTTGAGGAGTCGTGATTGTGTGTAAAAGAATTAGACACATACTTAAGCAATGGTTGGGTTATTCCGATTTGCTTGGTTAGATTTGTCCAAGGTACATTATTAATAATAGGACATTTTGCCTGTCTTGAAAATCTCATTTTAAAGCGATTTCCTAATTCTGGAGGCCCCAGTTCATGACTTCTAAAGGTCTGTTTGAACAGTGGTGAAGGTAGGTACAAGTATAAGCTGCTTCTGCAACTGGTGCTTAGCACTTGTAAAACCCTGCTGAAATGTATAAGCTGAAGCATTCAGAACTAGAGGAAGGTTTGAAATTCAATCATCCTTTATTCATTTGTAAAATGAGTATGGCTTTCCATATAGAGTATGATGTGTGTATACAATAGTACTTAGAGGACCTCTGTCATATGAACATATAGATATATATATATATAGAAGAGAGAAAAGGAGATTCTCCTGTCTTGCTTTGGGATTTGGCTTTAGTTTGATTTATTTGTTTATACGGCCCCAAGGCCAGAGAGTGTGAGATGAGGTGCTGCCACCAAGGTTATGCACATTAAATTTGATGGAAGGCAACACAAAGGGCTGATAGCAATGGTGACTGTTGCCAGCCATAAAAGCCAGCACGGTGTTCTTGCGTCACATCTCACTGCCTGCGTTAAAATGTACTTGATTCCTCATAGAAATTTCTATCTTAATAAAAACAAGCTGCTTTTAAAACCACAGAAGGACTTGAATGGCGGCTTGCTGTTTATGGTAATAAACTGCTGCTGGATTCCTCCAGTGAAGCAGCTGCACCAGCGATCTGGAGTGGCCTCAGTCAGAGCTCTGTGCAGCCCTGCCAGGCTGCCTCTCCTCTCCTTGCTGCTGTAGCAGTGCTGAGCCAGAAGCAGGAGCTGTAAACTTTAAAATATGACTTTTCAGCCAGAAAACCTTCTCTTACAGTACCAGAACCTTTCCCTGCATTTCAAGTGAGTGGGAGATTGTTTCCCAAGTCATAAGTCTGACTCTACACACTACAGCAACCAAAATTAGGCCATACATCATCCTAATAGTAGTTTTCAAAGAATTCTTTACAAGGATCAATTCAGTCCATACAAAAGCAGTAAGGTTTTGAGCCCAGTGTCTAAGAATAGGACCATCATGAGTGTATCACAGGATGAAAGGGTCTTGAGGGGGCAGGAAACAACACTGCAAAGCAGCAGGTAAAACATGGGTAGGGACGTAGCTGTTGACTGCTTCATCTGTTGGTGTGTGATAATTCTTGGCATTATGGTACCTTCTTTATGGCTTTTATCAGACTCTCTGTTTTCTCTCCCCTTGTTGCCTTTCCTGAGGGAAATCACAGCATTGTTGGGGTTAGAAGGGAACTTTCAAGTTCATATAGTCCACAACCCCTGCCAAGGAGAGGGCTGTTAGGAAGGGAAGCTCTATAAATGTAAGAGGTGTCTGTCTGCCCAGCAACCTTGCTGGTTATTGTGTGTGCTGGGTTTTAGTAACAGAAAATCAGATTTCTCCACATGGCTACCACACACCATTTTCAAGTGTAGCATGTAAGTGCTGCTGACCCTCTGTGCAGGGGAAAGGCTTGTGCAGGTGCAAGTATGTGAGTTCTGCCCATCCACATGTGATGAGGTGACTGTCTGAGGCATTGGTGCTATCTGTGTAAATTTGCTGAAGAGCTTTTGATATTTTTTTCCCCACAGAGGTGCACTGTAGCCCCACAGTCTTCTGGTTTCCCTTGGGATGGACAAAATAGATCAATCTCTGTAATCTTCCAGAGCAACACAGTGCCAGGTTTAATGGCTGTTGGTCGTGTCAGGAGGAAATCTGACACTGAAAAATATCAGTTCCAGGATAGAGGGGAGGGGTTTAATACATCTGTGTTGGATCAATGTATGCCAAACGTCTTGTAATTTGCATTCATGCAAATACCCTGCCTTATAAATAATCTTTGAAAGAGAAGGGTACACCACAGCATTCACTTGAATGGTATGTTGACAAGTTTTCTGTTAGCTGACAAATATTAAATAGTTCAGTACGTGATGTGAGTAAATAAACATTGGCTTTATGCACACGCATGGAACAAGTCTTTCTTTTATCCATATGACAACAGGGATGACTAAATTTAATGATAGTTCAGTTCATAAAGAATTCTGGATTAGTGGTGGATAAATACAGAAATATGTTTCTCATATAGGTGTGACTGGATTGCAAAGAGGCTGCTCAAAATGAGAAAAGGTCTCTGGCAATATAGGTTTATCCTCTGCTAGCTCATTGCTACCCTACTCAAGTAGATACCCAGGTGCAGTTTCACAGCTATGTTTAAACAAGGAAAATGTTGTGGTTAATTTTTACTTAGTTTGTGATTTGAAATAAAATAATACTTTACTGTTATAACATGTGTTTTTGAGAATAGGCAGTACCCTAAGGGTTTTTTTTTCCAACTCCTTAGACTAAGTAGGAATGCTCCATTCACAATGTAAAAGCTCCATTCACAGCTGCTAACAAAAAATAACCTGCACCACGAACGATGTAAGGGAAGAGCAAGTGAGAGAGCTACTATTATAATTTCTCAAACACTTCTGTAGGTCCTGAGTGCATACAGCTTGAAGTGGTGTGTGGTTTCCTCTCCAGCTCTGCTGAGCAAGAGCTGGAAATGGGTGAGAGCAGTGAGCTGTTCTCTGCTCATGTAAGCAGAGGAGAGCAGGGATGGGCAGCCAAAAGGAGGCCTTTTTGCCTTCCCTTGGAATTCAGGGTGTTTTTCACAGAGTTGCTGAGAGGGACCACCTCGCTGCCTCCTTCTGCCACAAGGGAATGGATACAAGTGGAGAAAGGGCACACATCTGATGCAGGAGGATGTGTAGGGGATCTCGGATGATGTGACAGGAACAGTGCAGCTCCTGGGTTCTTAACCAGGCTGCTGCAAGCCCAGGTGGCCTTCATGGACTCCAGAGTCTTTGTAAAGTGATGTGAGTGGAGCTCACTGCTCCTAGGAGAAGAAAAAGTACTTGCCAAAAGCTGCTATTGCAGTGAGGATGTATAAATATACTTGATAAGGGTTCTCTGGAAATATTCCTTTAAATAAATAGCTGATAGGCAAGACTGCAGACAGATATGAAGTTAAGGCCAAATTTATCATACCGGTAGGCTTTGCTGGGAGTACTAAATATTGATGTTCCCTGTTAGCATGTGCATCACATTATGTGCCATTCATCTCAATATAAATACTGAAGTGTCTGACATGGCATTACTCACCATGTATAACCTGTCAGAGTGTGTCACTATAAATCATTCATACTGTTGCAACCTCATTAATTAATGGTTAAGTAAAAAAAAAATCCAACAGATTTTTATTTCTGCATGAGAAGCAGTTATGTTTTATTAAACTAGTCACTGAGTGATAACGTAATGAAGTTCCCTGACTAGTTTTATGTGTTTCTGTACATATGTACAGTCTTTATTATAATATCTTGAAAGGTTGTTTTTTTTTTCCCATTAGCATTTTAATAGTTTAAAATGACAAATCTGATGAAAAGGAATGAAACCTCTGTTCTCAGATTCTTAGGGAAAAACCTCATCTGCAGTAGTAACATCACCCCGTGGTTCCAGTTCTCTTTAGTTGTGGTAGCTGATGAGGGAAATTTTGGGACAGTCCTCATATCATAAATGCCTAGAAAGGCAGAGAGAGAGAGAGAATGAGAGGTTTGTAGCACAGATTCTCTCACTGGCAGAAACTGTGATGCTGCTGAAGGCTTTTTCCAGCAGATGATTCAGTCATGTGAGATATGTGTCCACCAGTTTCCTGGAGATCCCAGGACAGAGTAGGAGCTGACTGTTTGGGTGTAGGAAAGAGACTCAGACTATCAAGTGTGGGATGGCAAACTTTTTCTCCAGGACAGAAGTACTGTAGCCCCCCCCACACTCTTTCCCCCTCCAGTAACACTGTGACAAGCTGGAGTCCTGTCCAGGAGTGTCTCTAAAACTACACTGAGTCAGTGCTGCAACAACAATTCTGTGGCAATCAGTGAAATGCCCTTAGATTTTGAAGAGTAGTGCACCCTGGCAAGGCAAAGCTCTAAATATTTCAGATTACAATGCTAATAACCCTAGATTTTTAGTCTACAGTCAGCATTTCTCTTTTTATAATAAATATCTGTGTAATATCTCTGGAATTCTGTTAATAAGCAGGCTCTTTTCTGCTGCAGGGGTCACGTGAGTTTTCTGTCTGGCAGAGCTCATGTAGAGTCCCAGCACAGGAGGACAGGGCAGAGCTGCTGTGCTTCACTTGGTTTTAGTCATCTGATATAACTTCTCTTCCTTCCCCAGCCAGGATTTTTGTGCACATGAAGCTGAAGTCAATTGGCTATAAAAGGTCATCAAACACTGGCTAATCTATCCAGTATCTATAATTAGAATTTAGAGGACAGAATCTTGCGGAAGCACTAACAATCCTGGAGAAGATAATTAAAGCTGAAATATGAATATAATAATACCCCCCAAGAGGGGAAAAATCAGTCACGTTATTGCATTGAAGGAAAAAGGGAAAAGGTTTCTGAACCTTGACTCAGATACCCTTTGTGTTCTGAACTGCACAGCCTCCATCTGAATCTGACTTTTTTTTTAAAGTTAAATTAGCTAGTAGGACATTCTGCTAGAGTAGCAACTAGGGAATTTTAATAATTATTATTTTTTTAAAGAAGGAAAAATATGTTATTTCCTCTTGTGATACAAGAGCCTGGAAGCCCAGTTGTCAACCGCTTTCCGCAGAGGTGTAGCAGGAGCAAATCTACAACATTCACAGAGTTACATCAGTGAGAGTAAAGGAAGAACAAAACTTTTGTAGGGTAACTATTTCTTGGCAATACACAGCTTTTGCTGCATGAGAGGTGCCCTGGCCAGGGCCGTGGTGTTCACCAGCTCCCTGTGCAGCCCAGGACAGGACCTGTGCCCTGGGAGGACAGGGCAGGTGCCAGCTGGGTCTCACAGGCCAAACTTGACCTCACTGAGGTGCAGCACCTGCAGATCCCGTTGTCTCTACAGAGGTCCTCAGGAGCAAGGCACATGTTACTTTCTGGGACTCCAGGGAGTCTGAAGCTAATCATTGTGCTTTGTTTCATTAGCTCAGCTGTAATGTAGCAGAGTTAATGCAGTCATATCCCAGTCAAGGTACCAAGCAGCTTTAGCTGCTTATCTGCCATGGAAAGAACCACATTCACTTCTGCAGTGAAAATTAAATGTGGAAATAATTCCCTTTTCCTTTTTGGAATATTACTGTGCTATTAAATAGGCTTAAGACCATTAAAGAGTAATGACATGAGGTTGCATGCATCATTATTTTAAAGGAGATTGAATGAAAATATACTGTCTATCTGTTCCAGCCCTTGCCTAATCCTCAGTTTAATAGAGATTTGTAAGGGCCATGATGAACAGACATTTAGTAATGAAGCAGTCTTCAGTCTCTAAACCAGGAGTATCTACAGTATGGATGAAGTAAGCATAAAAAGCATCAAAGATCCTGTTTTCTCAGTCCCAGTAACTTTAAAAGTTTTCTGTTAAATAATGTAGTTATGCCTAGAGAAGTTAAATACAAAATAATAGTAGATTATCAGATTCTTTGCTCTCAGTTACTTAGTGTAGCAGCTGGTTACAACCATCTGATTTCTGTAGTTAGCTACAGTTGCTTTTGGTTCCACTGCCCTTTTTGGACCCCTTTGAGAATGCAGGGGTTGCTGCACAGCATCTGGTGTACAAGAGCTGCCTTTTGTCACAGAACCAAGAACTCAGCTACGTTGAGGGAAATCCTGGCTACCTGACCCACAGCTCCTTGGCACTCCAGATCTGCTGCCTCCTGTGTGCTGGGGCTCACCCAGCTCGTCCCCTCCTGACAGGCTTTGGGCACGTGGTGGCACACAGGTGAAAAATGGTGGGACACATGTCCACAAAAGTTTTTAATCATCCCTCATTTACATCTACATTGCCTGCCCTGGTTTATATTTTAATATATCTCCCTGGAGTCTATCAAACCTACACTTGGAAAACTGCAGTTCCTTTAGGGTGGCTGAAAACTTGATAGAGGTTCCTGGTCTGAGAGAAGAGGATGCACATGTGTGTGTGCATGCACACAAACACAGAGAGAATCCTCTGAAAGGCTACAGGTCAACTCACTGCCATGCAAAAACCTTCAGCAACGTGTATGATCTGTGCTGGCAGCAAATCTGCAAACCCTGGAAAGGCAGATCCTACCTTGTGACTTACAGAGGCCCGGGAAGGTGCAGACTGGGACTGAAGTGCCGGTGGTTCCACCAGCTTCTGAGGCCTTGAGGGAGGAGGAGACTGGGAGGGTTTGGGTTTTTTTCAAGACTGCATTTCAAATTTATTTTGATTTAGAACTAGATTACATCAGTAGGAAATCTTTACATCTAAGTTGCCTTCTTTCAGAATAAAGGCTGAAATGGAAGGGAAGATATTGGCAAATAACTGGAATGCGTATTCAGAATAAAATATTCATACAAGAAGGAAGTGTGCTTTATATAAAAAAAGTGATTGTATGCTGTGCCAGCAATTATGTACATTCAAATAGTGTACCTTTCTTCAAATCTTGGTTATAAGTCCAAAATATATAATTAATGATCCTATCAATAATGCATTTCTAATTTTATGAATATGAAATAAAATTCCGTTTCTTATTTTTATAGGCTGGCCCTTTAAGAAAAATATTTCTTGGCATTGAGTCTTATCACAAGACACAAAGAAAAGATCAGGAGGCTGAGATCTGTGATGGATTGATAGGGAAGTTCCTGTTTGGAGAATGTAGAGTATTTGACTTTTTTATAGATCAAAACTTTCCTTTCGCTACCAAAAAGAAAAAAAAAAGTAACTGCAAGATTAAAGCAGTCTGTTGGCTGGGCAGACCCATGATGGAATGCAATTTTATCTCTTTCAGTCACCATCTCTGCTCTGAACAGGTTAAACCAGAAACCTATCAATGTTTGATTGCTGCATGAAATAAATTGGTAGGTTCAGGCTCACTGGGTATAGACCAACTGCCTGTTATATGAACACCACCCTTACAGGTGACACAAAACTGATACTTCTGTGAGCTGTCTCAGCCAGACAGTGAGTCTAAGGCATGTGGGAAGTGAACATTGCCTTTATCAGGGGACTATTTCTGTCCCTTCTCATGTTGGTTTCGTAGTACTCATTACTCTCCACTGATGTCCTAATTCACCATGACATGTCTGGGGCAATGCTATCCTACAGGGTCTGCTGTGAAGTGTAACGTGGGCACCAGGAAGAATTTTCTTGGATGCTCATCTGTAAAAGGTGCAACTTCAGTGAGTTTTCTTTATTTGGAAAAACTTGTTCATGTTGTTCTTGAGACAGATTGACAAATGGTTTGGATTAAGAGAAAGTCGGTGTAGAGCCAAAGCAAAGCAGAGAGTGTCCCCCCTCCCCCTTTTTTTTTTTTTTCTCTTTTGCATCCCTCATTTCCATTACTATTTAAATGTTTTTTTGACTTCTTTTTCCAAAGCCTCTGTGGCATTTAAAACAACTATTTTGTCCCCTGCATTATATGTGGACATTTGTAGCACCACTCTGAGGTTGTGTAAGCCAGTTATATTTACTAATCTCTTCAAGCTCTCAAGTGTGCAATAGTGGCCAGATGTTTTGGGAAGCCCTACCCTTCACAGTTAACAAGTTCTGAAGTTACACATTTCTCAATGAATGCTGGGAATTTCTTTCCTGTTTATCAGGATTTTCAGCAGAAATATGTCCAAAAATGGTACAAACCCCACGCATGTAAGTCTTGGTCTTGTAGATTCCTCTACTGCTTTAAATAATTTGTGTTATTAATAAATAACTGCCTAGTTTTGTGGTAGGGGGGTACAGTATCTCTAAAGATGATAATCTGCTTTCCAACACCAATTAACCCCAAAACCAATTCTCCAAACGAACAAGCTCAATCAGGACTTAAGTCACTCTTACCATGTTAACAAAAAACTGTGACAAGACAAAGTACAATAGAGGTGCATCTGAGAGTCAACCAGCCTAAAAATGCTCCATATAAAGAGAAACAAAGATGAAATGCTGCAGACATGCTTACTCTTTAAAACAATACCTCATTTGTAACAGTAAGTGTTCAGTTTAGACTCTGGTAGCTCAGAAAGATGTGCCTTCAAAGGTCCAAGGCAAAGAGACTGATATTCACAGCTAGAGGGGCTCTTAAGAATTTCACTTGCCTTCAACTCATCTCTCAAACTGAATTTCAACAAATACCTCTCTTGGAGGGAAAAAGAAAGTGGTCTTTGGCTTAAATTATTTGTGGAAGTGAACACAAGCAAGAATGCAGCTGCTGAGGAAAGCAATTTCTTTCTTCTCTCTTACCTAGCAAGAGGATTCTTGTCAAGGTGAACAACTAACTAACAGGGAATCTGATCAATAAGGCTTTTGCCTACCAGGAAAGTAGAAGACTAAACACAAACTGTTTATTGTGTGATTATAAAAGGAAATGGGTGTTGAACTTCTCATTAAGAGCAGCTTGGAGAACAGAGCCCCATTGTGCTAGGGCACTGTACAAACAAATACTGCAAAAGACAGTGCCTTCTTTGAAATGTTTATCCTCTCATGGGGAGCCAAGAGGATGGAAATATGCTTTGAGAGCAGGTCTTCAAAAACCTAACATGCAGGCCATGTAATCAAACACCCACTGGGTTATTCATTGATTGTTAGTCATTCACAGTTGACTCTCAATGACAAGCAAACTTATTTTAAATCATATCCCCTCATTTGTATTCACGGGTGTTGGGCATCTGTGAGAGGGAGATAAATGTGAAAGCTGCTATTGTGCTACCAGCCATCCTGCTCTTCCAGGAGGATGTAGCAGTGGGATCATGCCTGCCTGCTGGCAGGAGGAACCTTCCATCCCTCAGTGAGGGAGCAACCTTGACAGCAGGGCCTGCCACTTACTGCACCCAGATTGTCTCCAGGTCACAGATAGCTCCTAAAGTACAAGAGAGAAGACAATTTCCAGTTCAAGCCTAAAAATGTTTTACTGTGTTGATGATGTGATGACAGCAGGTAGATACTCATTTTTTCTTTATGTAAAATTCAAGTAGAAAGAAAATTTCATCGATGTGGGGTTTTTCAGCATCATTTTTCTGTCCCTCACCTGAGTCCATGAATTATGTGGATGTAAAATAAAATAGAAAACAGATAAAATATCTGCTGCATAGATGGAGAGGGTAGGGGAAGGCAAAAAGTGATGGTGAAAAAAAATTAATGACCACTGTTACTCGGAAAAAAGTTTGGTTGGTTTGGTTTTGAGATGGAGCATTGGGCAATGGCTGACTTGACCTTAGCTTAAACCTCTGTCAAAAGAAAATAAAAAGGCAGAAGAAAATTAAAATGTCTGTAATAAATCAGTATAGTTACTACATTCATAAGAAGGAGAGATGTAATATCTCTTGAGGTCATTCCCACAGGGAAATGTGGATTAGTCTTTAGTCTGGGGTTGTTTTCTTGGTTTTTTTGAGCATTCTGCCTTTTTCTCTGGCAAGAAGTGGACATTTTCAGAAACATACTTTCCAGTGTGAGCTGAACATTACGTACTTCATAAGCAGAGAATAAAGAGAAGAAAACTTCAGAGAAGGTTGGTTTTTAGGAATGTGAGACGATTGCAGGCTGGTACTTACACGTGCCTTTTTACATTGACTCAGTGTAAGAAATACAGTACTATTTGGCCATGGATCTTGTTCATCTCTATGTTTATTCCAGCTAAATAAAGGAAACTGATGCAGCTGAGGATTCAGGTCACCATCAAGCCTGATGCTCACTAAGGAGGGCAGATTACAGATAGAGAGAAAAACACCCTATTTCGATGTTTCCGGCTACTTGTATTGCAACACAAGTATTGAAACAAAATCTCTCAGCCCAGGAACCAATGAATTGGTTCTTCTGTTGGGGTAGCACAGGTCATCTCTTTCAAGCGAAAGTACGTCTGGAACTGTATCTTTGTTTTGGATCTTTACATTTCTTTTTAGCTTCATCCTTCTGTCAGAAAGTCAGTGGAAATGCTGACTGCACACAGCCTGCAGGATGGGACTCCGAGGAGTGCTCGTATTTTACCTGTCAGAAGTGTATGGCATAATTTTGCAATTAAGTTGTGAGATTTTTTTCAAAATTTCTTTGGAGGACTGGAATTTCTGAGAGGCAAATGAACAGGCACAAACATAACAAGGAACA
>JAYRBT010000033.1:7813135-7853466 GCA_036023395.1 Myiotriccus ornatus
AGATTAGTTTAACTCCTGTTGTACTGCTGAAGACTTCGCTATAGTCATTAAAAAGCCAGTGGTAAAATAGTGAAAGAGGTCAGATTTCATCAGGACACAGGTTCTGATGCTGCCCTGGCATGATTTCTGCACAGCACGTGATGTGATGTAAAGGAGAACTCTTTCCACCCAGGAGAGAAGGGGAGCCTTTGTCCAGACTTGGGTCCCTGAGCGTGCCAAGATTTATTGTGTTAATGATGGCAGTGGTGTGTCTGTCTCAGAGATGAAGGGGGATTCCCCAGACTTTGTACCAGAGGGTTTGGCTAAATACAGTGCTAGGGACAGGTCTAAATGCTTTTTCACTACTTCTGGATGTAAAGAAGAAAGAGTTGAAGTTGTACCTTGACTCTCAGCTGAAGGTCTCAGCTGAAGAATGTGTGTGTGTATGTATATCTTAACTTTTACATGAGATGCTGAGGCCATGAGTTAAGTTATATGTAGTTTAATACCTCCAGTACTCTTGCATAAGCTTTATTACTGAAAAAGAAGCTGTTCCCCAAAGCAGTATTTGATGCAGGCAAATGTTTCTATGTGCATCCATGAATGCAGTCCAGAGAATCTTTGCTCTCTGCTGCTGCCATTGCAAATGACCTTGAGTTTCTATTCAGTATGTTCTGGCTACTCACAGTGGGACAGGTGAAGGCTGTGTTGTGTCTGAGGGCTGGGAAATCCTGCTGGGAGGGATGTGACCCACAGATTTTCCTCACCAGGTTTGTAGATGGTTCTCTGCGTTTTCGTAGGACTGTTTCTAATTGGCACGTGGTCACCTGAGTGACCTCCCAGCACAGCAAGGATTTGTGAATCATCATCACAGACTTAATGAATTCTCACAAAGCTCGATGTCTCCACTTGGGAACAATACATTCTTGTCTGCTTCCAACACTGCTTGAAAGAAGCAAAGCTGTCACAGGTGATGTGGGGGGAAAGGGACCTGCTAATGCACTGATGGCAACCACTGTGTCCCCACCTTTCTGGCTCTGCTGAGTGATTTCACTGTGAGACTAAGTTATTCACAGTTATTTATACACTCTGTGACTCAGCTATCTTCTGAGAGATGGCAGCTTGCCTGCCTGAGAAGCAAATTTTTGGTGCCACTCGTGTCGTTTTTTCCTTAAAATATTCATCCCACGATGTTAGATCAGTGGTGGAAGTGCTGTAAGCACCAAAACAGTGATAGAAAAAAAAAAAAAGGTGGTAGAAATTGATTAATGTTAATCATAACCTGAAAAAATGGACAAAATTGATTTGTTGTTTGTGTTTTCCTTCCTTGTGTCAATAACAAAGGACCTTCTGCTGCAGGAGGATTAAAAAATAGGGAGCTGCAGTTTCTGTGTGAGCCAGAACTTCATTTTACATCTGCAGAGTTTCTGTCTCGGTACAGTAATTTCAGTGGCTGCTGTGAAATAGTTCCTAATTTGTAATAATGAAAAATCAGGATCAGCCCTTCCTTTGATGCAATGCATTATGAAATTATTTTCTTTTGTGAGGCACAGATAGAGCTTCAGGAGATGTTCCTTGCTTTTTGCATGGGCTGTTTGCTCAAGCTGGCAGGATTTTTGCTGGGAAGAATGTTTGCATTGTTCTTGGGAGAAGTTGGTATATAAGGCTTTGTATTACACCATTTCACCCTGGGTTTTGTGATGTCCTTTTGCTGTGTGTTTTCATTTTTATGCAGTAACTTTTTTTTTTTATTCCTCCCCATATCCTGTGGTCTTTTTTTATTCTGTAACAGTAATTGTTTTGCATTTCCTTGAGGCAATGAGCCATTCCGCTGGTGGGAGATTATCTTTTTTTCTTCCCAGTGAGTTATGTGTATGAAAAGGCAGAGTATGTGGATTGGGTTTTAACCTTCATTGCTATTGGTTTTCACCTTTTTCAATCTTCTCTTCACACCATCTTTTTTAACCTAGTTTCTAGTGATTTTGTGGTGCTGGCTTTGTTTTTGCTGTGAGAGAGCTGAAGCTTAGTTGTGTCAGATGTTTGCATGCTTTTCATTTAATCCAACTAAATTCCTCTTTATGAATTCAAAATCGTCTTTATTCATATTGTCCTTGTTGTCAATTTAAAATAGAAATCCCTTAGCAATGTAGCAGTGCATTCAAATAAGAATTCACAATACCTACAGCCTGATAATTTTGGTGGTATAGTGTGCTCATATATCAATGCTCACCCTAGAGGTGGGACTTTAGTTCTTCTCTAGACCTTTATTTGACCTTAGAATTGGGTAAATACTGTCCATGTGCAAAGAGGTTTCCCCTATTGCACAGGAAATACTAAGAAATGTGTTTCTCTCTGTTCTGGGTTTCATGCACTGATCATACCTGATGTCCTTAAGACAGTGTAGGTGGCTGTGGGTGGCTGAAAACAATAACGAAACCCAGGAAGATCGGAAGGGACATTTTTGGGGCTAGATTGAAGTGGAAAATCAGGCCAATTCTAATGTTTCACAGGTGGAAAACCACAAAATATTTGACAAGCTGAAAGCTCAATTTGATTTCAGTTACACAGACACTAATGTCAAATAAGCAATTATACTGAAGTCAAACTTCTCCTGTAAATTTGTAACACAGCAGAAGAACATTATGCATAATTACGTTACATATCATTGTAAGGATGGAGCTCATATTCCAGGCTCCATTAGCTTTCAGAGTCTTTGTAATATATCTGTTGAACACATCCTAAAAAGTTAGAGACAAGATTATCATTGATTTTTATTCACAGCAAGAGATTTGGTTGAAAATTGATGCTGCAGTTTCAGTTCTATTTCTTTAAATATCTGTTGCCTTAAATTTTGATATCTCTATCCACAAGACCCTTGCATAACACCAGTCATGATTCTGGGTATCTTTTTTCACCTAGTTAAAGTGCTTTTATGGCAGTGACATGTGGGTGCTGAAGCAAAGAGCTGCAGTGACTCAGCTCCTGTAGCTCCTGGGTGCCCACTCTGCCCTTTTGCCAGAGGTTACAGGAGAGATGCAGCAGGGATGCTGGGGGGAAATCTCTGCTCTGCCTTGCTCCTACAGTTCACAGCCTGACATGTTAATGTGAATGGCAGTTTAAATATCCTGGACCATGAACTAGAGTGACTGAGGAAAGGGCCCATAGGATGGTTATCTCAATGTGATAGGAGCTTAAAATCCATTTAGTCACCTGGAATCTCATTTTCCCTTTTCTCTTGGCAAGATCAGACCAAACACTGAGCTTGTTCTGTCCTTATCTGCACTAAATGTCTACTGTTCCTACACACATAATGATTACTATCTGCAGTCAGAAAGCTGTCTTGGAGACGTGTCTGTCTCACAGGTGTTGTAAAGGGCATGACCCCTCGGAAAAGACTCCAAAGATCAGGGGGCCGTTCTGGGTGCGGGTTTAGTGTCTGCAGATTTTCCCTTTTCTTTGAAGAATTTGGCAAGTGGTATTTAATGTTATTCTGTCTTGGGGACATGAATTTTGCTACCTTGCTACCAACACTTGCTGAAGAGAAAAATTAAAACTGTGTGATGGAAATACTTGTTTTCCTGTAAATCAGGCTGTTACTCTGAAAGATTACATGTAAGGTTATTATTCTTCTATACCAGGAAAAGCTGCTCAGATGTGTGGTCCCAGCTGACTTAGGCTTCAAGTTGGAAAGTTTTTTGTCTTGTTTGCAGATGGAGATCGTGGCTCTTCTTCCCAGTATGTGTTGGTCCTTAATGTGATGGTATTTCCATTAGACACGTCAATTCTAAACTAGGAAGAGTCTTATTTCTGGATAGTGTTAAATGCACATACTGCTGCTCTGAATCAATAGGACTAATCAATTCTTTCTGTCTGTTTTGTTCCTTATCCTCTGTTCTTCTGAACTGTTTTGTTTTGCTAACACACTCACTGTGTCAATTTAGTGTTGAGTTCTGGGTTAGAAATGGGGCTCTCTCTGTTTCCATCAGCTCTTTAGCTTTTGAAAACTAAACCCCTTTGATATTGCTCTCTTTTTAAGCCCATTTCTTAATAAAAATAACACAATATAAATTGCTGGGAAAATTAACCTTCTTCTAAAATGTGATTCAGAGGCAGAAATTCAATTCTGCAAGTCGAGGCACTGATAGGAAAATCAGTAAATTCAGAGTAGAAAAATTACTAATCCAATTTCAATGCAGATTTATGGCTTAATGAGAGAAATTCCACAAATATTGGACAATATAAAACAAATTACTGCATAGAAAACTAGTATTTCTGCTTACCATTATAGAGATATACACCCACTTTTCAAACAAAGTCTTGACCAACTTATAGAAGACATAACAGGGCTAGAATAATACAACACAAACTGCCTCATCATCATGGATTGATCTGTTTAGTGATGTGAAGCCACTGACCTGCCTCCATTCTGGTACAGCATGGGAGGTGATAATGTGAGATACATGGTAACATAATGCTTTCTAGTGCCTCATCATATTAATAATTTTTGCATTGTTGTAATACTGATTTTGTTGTTCTGTGCTGTGAGTACTGACCTGATCTTTTTCCTTCTCAGTCTCAATCACACTGTAAATAGAGGAACCAGAGTAATTTTCAGTAATGGATATGATTCAGTGGCATTCTCCATTTGTTCTGTGATGAAAAGCTGTGGAAGAATCCCCTTGTAACAGGCTACTGACCCTTATAAAATGCTTTTGTACAAGTATACTCATTATTAGCCACTGTCAAAGAAACAAATGCTTTCTCTTCTCTTGAGATGAAGTGCTCTGAATGGCAAACACAAGAGAAATGATACGGTACTTTGCTGATTTAAGGTGTGGGAAGTTTACAGTTTACAGAAACAGCAATGATATCATTCTACTAATATAGGATTTTCAGACCTCAGATAGAGAGATGCTTTTGACTGTATTTTGCACGAGAATTTCTTAGAGATACAGGATAAATACCTATTTTGTGTTGGCCTGGTTGTTGAAGTCAGTATTTGCACATACAGCTGCCACATTTGAAATGCCTCTTTATTCTAAAGATAGACAAATTTACAGATCCTGCTGGTGACCACTATGCTGTAGTGATAACAACTGCTGACAATATGACACTAGGCTACTAAATGCTTCCCCTCTACTTGCATTGTTTTCTGAAAAAGTATTACATGTGTTCAGCAAAGGCCAGTTTGACTCATCTGATTTATCTGCTTTGAGTCCTTTATTAGTATTTTGTTCCTTACTGATAGGTTGAACGACCCTGTTACCAGCATTTGGAATTCTCCTGGAAGCTCATTATTGAAGTGTAGTTCTTGTGGGAATTGTGTTTGTAGGGGTACCCCCAAGACTGGGAGTTTTTGGGTTGCATCCTTCAACCTACGGTGCTGGACAGGGTACAAGGTAAAGAGAGATTGGATTTGGAGGGAAGGGGTGGGGAGACTGAGAAGAGGCAAATACTCTTTCCTGTGTGGCAGCTCTCTGACTTTGCTGCTGGGCTTACAGGTAAATGTAAGGAAGATCTTCAGAGCTCAGTTTCTGCAGGAGCAGAGCGTGGCTTTTGAAAATGTCAGGCGCTCGCTGCTGACTGAGGCTGTGTGCTCACTGCCAGCCAGGCAGCAGCGCTGCAGTTGGCTTCCCTTTGAGCCTCCATCTGCGAGCATCCCTCCCAGACACAGCACTGAACACTCACAAGTGGAGCTGTGTGTTTCCTGAAGAGGGGAAGACTCCACAAAAACCTTTGTTCCGTTTCAGATAAAGCAGAGATAGTCGTTCACTCACATCTTAGAACTGCCCTTAAGGAAAGGTATAAGTCAATATTATTTCAGGCAGAATGAAAGGTGGAGTGTGTGTTAATAGAATAATAATGACAGAAGCACTGAAAGGTGGCCTTATTGTCTGAGATTCAATTCTTGCAGAAAGGCAGGACTAGTTCACGATAAAATCATTAACAACCCTTTGTGCTCGTGTGGTTTTGTGTGCATACCCCCACCTGCCGAGTCACACTCTGGCCCGCTGAGCTCTGCAGGTCCTGTGTCCCCCACAGGAGCTGGAGCT
The DNA here is from genome assembly GCA_036023395.1 of Myiotriccus ornatus. Taxonomy (NCBI): domain Eukaryota; kingdom Metazoa; phylum Chordata; class Aves; order Passeriformes; family Tyrannidae; genus Myiotriccus; species Myiotriccus ornatus. The sequence continues at coordinate 7,819,168 of JAYRBT010000033.1, forward strand.
GAGCTGCCAAGTCCTTGCCATGATGCTCTGAATGCCTGAATGTCCACGGGGGTTCTGCTGCCTGGGTGCCCTGACTGCAGCTCCCCCTTGTTACAGACAAGCACTGCACGGCTCTGTTACCACGATCCTTTTCATGGAATACAGGACTAAAATACACTGTTCAGTGTATGGTAACAGGGTAAAAGACTGAAAGATTCTCAAGCTTGCCGTGAATTGCATCTCAAAGTTCTGCCTATAGAATTTTACACTCAAGAGCTGTAGAGTAATGACAGAAAGAGAAATTTCGGTATGGATAGCTCTGCTAACTGAGCTAATAAAACCTTCCAGAGAAAATGACAGATAAAAGCACGACAGGAATTGGATTTCTCCTGGCTCCTACAAAAAAAATTCAAAGAGGAAAAGTTGTGGTTTTTTTTTCTGGGAAGTATATTAATTCACATTCTTCTGTAAGAGCAGAGCTGTAGTTTTTTTCCCCCTTACAGGACACTATAGACAATGATCTGCATGCACAGGGCTGCCTCTGTGCTGGTCTTTCTGCCTGCATGCCATTATTCCAGATTAATTGTTGCTCTTTCGTAAATGCTTCGTTTCCTGACCTAGTGGTGACATTTGGGCAAACACAAGGGGCCAGTGAGTTTTTTGTCACTGTGTTGGTCGCTTACAGTGTGAGCAATGCTCTTGTTCCTCTGTTCTGAATTTTCCAAGGACGAGCATTTGTGATGTTAGGAGTCTTTTATCGAACTTCTGGGGTTTGGGAGCTGTGGCCTGGCCAGGGAAACCTCCCGGAATGGCAGGAGTCCTCGCCCTCTGGAGCTGACACTGCAGCTGTGTGGTGTGGGACAAGCTCCAGGAGCAGACACACACACAGGGGATGAGATCAGGGCACAGGAGGCAATGGGAGAAGGAAAACCAGATTGCTGCAGGCAGACAGGATCTGTAGGGACCAAGGAGACACATCAGTCAGGGGAACCACAGCAGGCGTGATGGAAACCAAAGCAGGAATAAAGGACAACTTCACAAGGACACAGTGGTGGGAAGGGAGGCAGGATTTGTTTTTGAATGAGAAGATTTGTATTTTGTACCTGAAGAGTTGTGTTGGTTTTGTTTGGGATTTGGTGTTCCGTTTAAACAGCTTTGGGGATTAAAGCCTGTGCGTGCCCCCGGCGTGGTGTCCCTGGAGGCTGCTCCCTGCGGCAGGAGCCCTGGAGAGCGCTGCCCTCCAGCTGCCTGCCAGGCTGCCTGCCAGGCTGCCCGTGCCCCCTCCCTGCCTTCCCAGCTCCCCACCTGCATCCTCACTGGAGTTTGTTCCTAACCCAGCAGCAGAAAAACCATTACCAGAGCTTGCTGTGCCCCCCCACACTCTGCCTTCAGCATTACGAGATGAGGATGTTTGGACATGCCCAGGCTCCTGCAGTTTTCCAAGTCGACAGTAGGTCCTGGCCTGTTTTTTTTAGGAAACCCAAGCAATCTTCTGCCTAGGTTTATCCCCACGTTTTTCGAGTGTCCTAAGAAATAATTCTAGTACTGAAATGATTTTGTTTACATTCATTTTCTTTGACTTAGCTGAACCAGACAGTGTGCATATCTAAGTATTTCCTTCTTGCAGCTAAGTAAGTGGGGAGTTTCAAGAGGATGAGAGAGAATAAGTATTCATGCAACTCTTAATTAAAAAATTCAATAGTGGTTGCAACCAAAAATATACTTTTCTTGTATCTCTGTTACTGTGACAAGTTTCATGAATTCATGTTACTACATAAACTGCATACATCACATGGACTTTAAGAAAATGTTAAATGCTACCAATAGGAATAACAGATTTTGAGTATGTGAGAATAACAAGAAGAGAGAAGATCATGTCTGACACCTCTCCCAACTTCCTCTCTTACGTACACAAAAGACACTTTCTTAAAGAGCAGCACCTTCCACACGTGTGTACATGGATTTGTTTTGTCAGTAATGCAGGAAGACTATGTGCTTTTGTCTTGTTTTGGGGAGGGATTTATTCAAACATACAAAAATGGGTAAAAGTTTGCTGTTTGAGGTATATTACTGTGAGCAGAAGGGACAGCAGAAGTTTACCTGGAGTGGGACCCATGGATCTTGCTGGGATTTTAAGATGTCAGGTTTCAGAGGACCAGACAGAGCAGCAAGATCATGTCTGGGGCTTACACACAGTCATCTTTGTTCCCATCTTTGAAACTGGGAGCGTAGGCAGCCTCTGCCAGAGTCTGGGAAGTCACGAATCACTGAAGTGCCAATCAGGCAGTGATTCAGCCAGGTGTGTATGAATGTGGGAGGTGAAGGAAGTACTCACTGGGAAATCAGGTCAGGCTTGTGTTTTTACAGAACAACCCAGCAACACAAATTCTCATTTTTTGATTGTAAAGGAACACTGGAATAATTTACCTGCATGATGATACAAGAAATAAGGCAGGGCTGGGGTAGTTTTTGATTTTACCAAGGGAGACTTAGACTGTTACAAAACTGGAAAGACTGAAAAAGGAAAAGGGGTGGAAAAGCAATATTTCCAGGTTGCCTAGCTAAAGAATAGTCTCAGCACAGTTGGATAAGAGTCACAGATGGAATTTGATACATGAAAAGAAATACAGTTCTGGATGATGAGCAAGCAATGTTCTTCAGAGTCTCATAAAAGCAAAGTAAAAATAGGATTGTTAGAAGAGAATTTGATCTCAGAAAATATTTTTCCAACAACAGAACACCTAAAGGAAAGTGAAAAGAGAAGCTACCCAGGGACCAGCTGTGGTAAGGTTTTTCTGCAAACAGATAGTTGTGTTCTACTTCCCAAATGGAAATATTTTGTAGATTCTTTGCAGATAATTTTCATCTGTGTCTTAAGGGGGAAAGTGAAGACACTGAAGAATATATTGATTTGAAATATCATAATGCAAAAAGCCAAACTGAAAGCCAGAGACAGATAAAACAGAAATCAAATATATATCCTCATACTACATGCTCGCTACCTACGTCCATGCACTGTATCTAATAAAGTAGCAGGTCTCTTTTTTTAACCTTCTTTTAAGTTTGTTTGGTTTGCCAGTTGTTTTTTCGTTTGTTTGTTTGTTTGTTTTGTTATGAAAAGTGTTTTAGACTATTTTGTACTGCGAAACAAATCTATAAAGTGCTCCTGAGTACCTGGAGTGGGATTCCTCTCACCTAACTTTAGTCATCTGAAGGTTTTTCAACTCCCTGAGCACTCAGTGAGAATGAAGAGGCACTGCCAGAAAAGGAATCTCAATTGCCTCTTAGTCTGAGCTGAAGGAGTAAGCCTATATTCTACTTCAAGAAGAGTTTTTTAGTTCTTCCTCAGGCAATGACCCTTGGCCTTTTCTAGGTTTACTCCATGCTTAGATTTGCACCACCCTGCAGCAACATCCCAGAACTGCAGGTACACAGAAGGGAAAAAGAATGCTCTGTGCTTACAATGTTTTGTTTGCAATTTTGTGGGAGGGCTAATGTTACTGTGGAAATTAATTCTGTATTGATTTCATGGAAGTAGTAAATAAGGACTATCCCTAAACTAGTATTAAAGATAATAAATGTATTAAGCCTTCTTTTTTAGTATCCCTGTTATACCTGGAAATTATAAAAGTCTCTGAAGAATAAGGACAATGAAGTCTTTACAAGGGGAGAAGGGAGGGGATAATGCAGCTTTCTGTCTTTCTCTCTCTTTGAATTCCTATCTTGAGAGAAAGGACCTGCTAAAAATCAGCCTGACATTTCCCCTGACCATATCTCAGAAAGATGAGGGGACAAGAGATTTGCTCAGAGCTAGTCTCTGGAGGGCAAAAGACATTTATGCTATTTATGAATAACTCTTTCCCTCTGGATTTCCCTCCTCAGTTTGGGGATAACTTTTTTTACAGGAGCTCATATGTTGCACTCTGTTGTCCATAGCTCTTTGGACACAAATGGCATCCCAGGAATTAGGAGGTGCTGTGGATGGAAAAGTGGGTGTTGTTTTGGAATACTAAAACTAAGTAGATCCACATCATTCCTCATGGGAGCAGGAGGAAACTTTTGCTTTAGGATCAAGAGAGATTTTCTGCCTCAAACTGCCACATACTCAGCTTGTCCCAGTCAAATCCCGAGTATTTGGCTTTATTGGAATGGACAGTTACTCTCTTTCAGAGAGATGTCTCTTAAACTTGCCCTCTGCACTGGCACACCTATATTCATCTTAACTACAGAAGCACTGTCTGTTCCTCTAAAATCAAGATATGCCAATATCAAAAATACCTCACAATAGATTTTTTTTTTGCATCTGTGAAGGGTTGATTTATTGGCTCTTCTGGTCAGCCTAAAATTCTGCATGTCAATAACTGTTGTTCTAAAATTTCCTGTAAGACGAATTAGCAAGAATCAAAAGTCTTGAAAGCCCTACTTTTCATTAATGTGCTCTTCCCTTTAATTTTAGAGAAAACCAGATGCTGTTGAACAGTATTGAATGCTGCAAGGTGGTGAGAAAGGCTTAGGCTCCTGATAATTATTTGTGGCCACACACTTTCGACCAGTATAGTGATTCTCATTTGGATGTCATTGTGCATGTGAATGATTTTAATTCAATATTGAATTAGGAAAAACTGATAATGCACAGCAGCCTCCTACATTTTACAGATCTGCCTAGGTGAGTCTGGAATTAATGCGGAATTATTCGAATTCTACTTGTAAGGAGAGGTACATGGGCAGTCTGAAAAGCTGACCCTGAAGGATTTGGTGGTTCTACAACTGGTTTGACAGTGCCCAACAACTTGAGTAACACCCCAGAACAGCAATGCTCAGCTTCTCTGATTGCACATGCATGGACTGGAGTGTCAGAGCTACCTGTGAGCAGGCCAGCCTTGTAAATAAGAAAGCAGGTATGCTAAAATGGTGCCCTGCAGGAACATCCACCCCATCCTTCTGGAGAAGGTTCCTTTTGATAACTTCACTGCCTGCAAATGATTTTGTTAAACATTGCAGGAGACATTGTGTTATACTGCTTGGGAATGATGATTTACTGGATTCACTGGAACCCGAGATAAATAAAACCCAGTCACTTGGTATTTCAGGGGAAATTGCTTGCTAATGGCAAACTGCAGTTGTATTTACATTTTTCTGAATTCTAAATATGGAAGATTTATCTTTTCATACGCCCCTGCGTACTTCCAGCCATCCCTGGATCCTCTTACCAAGGCTGTGACATTTTCCAAATGGCTTCTCTATTTCCAATAATCTTAATTCCTGTTCCAAAGCATGATATTGTTATGTCTGAATATTAAGTTTTAAGGAAGATAATGGATTGGATTTTGAAGAGCTGTATGATCACTCTCATTTTATCTGTGCTAGTTAAGCCTTGATTTTTACCTTGGTTGGATTAATTTTGAACAGACAAAACAGCCCTCACTTGAGCTGGAGGAGGATCTCAGACTTTCGAGCAGTGCAAAGTCAGAGCCAGTTGGAAGATATTTCAGCTTCAATGCCAGTGTTGCAGGTGCTTTATATTCTTTTATTTCTCACTTCCTTCAAACTAAAACTGAAAGTTGCACCTTCACAAACTAACACTTTCATTAGTTATTTCTAATTCTAAGCACTTATAAAAGTGTCAGGTTTCCAACCTGGGCAGTAACTGTAAATTGCTTTTATAAATGTAGGCTAAGAAGCAGGAGGAGGCACAAGTGCTGCCTGGTGGCCGCATTGTCAGCAGCAGGAGCAAGAACCAGCACTCCTGGTCCAGGGTCTGGTGCAACCTGCTGGAGCCAGGCACTGATGGACAATTAGTGGTGGATTAGTTTGGCAAACCCAGCCAAGAAACAAAATTAAAACAAAATTATTTCATTTTCTGGCAACTAGCAAAGCTAAATCAAGCTGGCCAATTCCTGATGAAATCACAGCAGGGGAAGCAGAACAAGCAAACCAGAACTTTGTTTTTCCCTTAGTTCCTGTACTATTTTTAAGTCTTCATGACAGCTTGTTAAATGCCAGTCTGGAGAGCGGCTTGAAGTACTGACTCTCACTTAACACATTTTCCCATGGGAGGCTTTGCCCTGAGAGGATGACTAGCAGCAGAGTGCCCTTTCCATATGGAAGTCAGACCCTGCAGCAGCCCAGGGACTCAGTCTGAGTGTCCTTATCCTTTGGTGTTAGTTCTCCATATGGTCTCACCAGCGTTACATGCTCAGATTTTGCTGCATAATTTTGAAAACCATGTTTTGCTGTTTCCAGACCTGCATACTCACTGCAGAATACACTTTGCAGTGAATACAAGTTACACAGGCACCCTGTAGAGGTCTTTGCTGGCCCTCTGAGGGACTGTCGGTCATAATCGTGCCCATCCAGTCGCTGCCAGTGCACAGCTTCAAACAGTAAGAGAATGAATGCTCTGAACACCCAAATAGATGTTATAATTCTGGGAAAAAAAAAAAAAAAAAAAAGACTTGTCCTGACTTCTTGGGAGGGATATGTTATTCACACCTCCCAACTCGATATCACACTTGGGTGCTTGTGTTAGGAGGGGGAGGTACCAGTCTCTGCCAGTGGAAGATGGCCCAGCAAGTCTCCTCTCTCCATCTAGGCACCACAAGGCCGGGTGCATTGCCTTGTCTGTATAACTTTTTGTGACAGACTTTGAATAAGCTGGGAAAGTCAATGGCATAGCTGGATTGTGAATTCAAAAGACCATTTACAAAGGATTATAGTAAAGGAGTGTTCCCGTTTTCCTTTTTATGGCTTTGTGGTGGTTTCAGCCTCTCATTTTCTATTAGTGGTATGTTCTGCAGAGGGAAGCAAAGCTTTCCTGGACTTAATTCTGAGTAGCATCCCTGATGCCTTGTAAATCTGGTAAAAATTGAGTACAGGAGCACAGAGTCCCACGTGTCATAATTGTGTAGGTTTGGTTTTTGTATTGAAAATTCTTTAGTATCAGAAACTACGTTTGGATAAGAGAACCCTATGACGTTATATTTTAACATGGTGTAACTGAAAACACGTAGGAAGTAATAGTAATTAATTTCTTTCTGAATACAAACAATACCTGAATTTCTTCATATTTGAAGAAGTGGTGTTGGTTTTTATCTCTATGATCTATGCAAGTGTGAGTCAACACTTAGACTTACTAGATCTCGTATCAGAACCTTGTACTTTAGAGAAGAGTATATGAACCAATTAATACTTTATGGTAAAACTTCTTCCTTCCGTGTCTAACACATATTTTTTGAGGTTTGCTTTATGAGAAAAGACTATCTTTGACAAATTGGTCTTTAGAATGTGGAGTGACAGTGAGTGGGTGGTTCCTGGCCCTTCAGAGCATGTTTAGTGGATGAAAAGGTTATTTAGTGGAGTTCTTAAAATCTCAGCATTTGGGATGGACTGCAAAGACTAAGTTTAGAATGGGAAGAAATGACTAATAGAAATGAGAACTCTGTGCACTAAAAGCTATAAACACAGAGCAGTGTTTTCTGGCATTTAAAATGCATTGTGTAATTCTGTTCAGATCAGGTTTGAATGGTATTTTGGCAGTACAGCTCACTTTTACCTCTCACTTGAAAACGGTGAAAAATGTAAGGCAAAGAATATGCTGAAAGGGACTGTGGTGATCAGCAGTTTGCATAATTTGTTCAAACTCCTGTAGAATCAGATTCATATGTGTTCTGCAGGGAGTAGTTTTCAGTATTGAAAGGCAAGGAGAAACATGACATCCGCAGTCAGTGTGAAAACAATAGTGTTTTTTTTTAAATCTTTTGTTAAATTTGAATCTTTTCCTAATCCTACTTTAAGCAATACTTTAAGAGGTGGCATTTGGTTTAGTCCCAGGGGAATTTCATTACAAACCTCTGAGCATTTGCACTCGTGGAGTGGCCACAGCCACAGCAGTGCCTAGGAATGATCTCTGGAGCAGAGGGACAGCAGAGGGACCCTGTGCCACCAGTGCAAACTGGGAAGTAGTACAGCCAGTGTGCCAGGATACAGCACTGAGATGGGGTTCATTGCTTTGTGCAGATTTCTTCACAAGCAAGTACTTCTGTACGGCTTTCAGGATGACATTAATTGGTTTGTACTTAACGTACGAATTAGTTGTGAGACAACATTGTGACAGTGACTTGCCTCATCAAAGCACGTCAAAAGGAGACTGATATGCTGAGTGTTTTGAACCATTTTGTCCTTGTTTATTTCTGCTGTTCTTGGTAATATCAAGCAAAAATATTTGACGGGAAGACATTTCCTGATCGGTACTTTCTGTCTAAATAGAAAGTGAGTGCCTAATTTTTGGTAGGATCCTTCTTTAGCATAAACTCTCATTTTTTCCACATATACAGCTGGAAAAACAAAGCAGTTGATCAGTTAAAGTGTTATTTGCAAATGCATCTGAAAGGATTATGGTCCTTGAGACAATTCAGTAAAAAACTCCACGTTTGCAAATAGACTGATTCACTGCCTGCTAGTGGACAGTCGTAAGATTTCGGCTACCAAATTCTGAGCAAGGCATTTGTGTGTCCCCTTTTTATGGGATAGGGAGGTAGTGCCATTTACTGAATAAAACCTCCACACTATCTTGTTTATTTATCTTGAAATCTGTGCTTGGGATTTTCCCAGCAGGCTCTTGCTGGAGAAATTGTTTCATGTTCTGTCAATACTCAGAGGTCCAGCACAGCCTGCAATTTCTGAGAGAGGGTTTCCAGAGGTTTTGTGGTATGCTTCCCTATCTCTTCATTAGTGGTCTGTAAAGTGAACAAGAGCCAAAAACTCGCTTCCAAAGCCTGTGTGAGAGGTAGATGGCTCTGAATCCTCATGTGATTAATCTGCAAGGTATTGTGGTCAATGAATGAGAGAGCCTGTCTCGGTTTGAAGCCCATTTCCATTGGGAGGGAAAAGCCACATGATCTGTACTGTATTACAGCAGAACCACAAACTCAGACCAACTTGTTCCTCTGTGGTTGTGGCCAGTCAGGCTGAAGCCCAGGGTGGGTTATGGCAAGGACTTTCCAGTACCAGGGACTTTGGAGGGCACGGCCCCCTTGCCCTGTGCACTCCTCCGGGGGACACTGGGTGTGTGTCCAGCCTTAATGTGAGCTCAGACCTCACCACAGTGCACGTGGCTCCTGAGTGCCCACGGAGCATCTGCTGGGGGGCTGAACGAGGAGCTGCACAGGGCAACTCTGCACCATCATCAGCCTTATTTCCAGCCAGCGAGTACCCACAGAGTTCTCTTGTTTTGAAGAGAAAGAGAGGAGGTTCAGAGAGCTGTCCAAGCCAAACGGAGAGATCTTTGTCTGAGCTAACTTTTGCTCTGATGTTGGTTTCTATGCCTCATTGGATGTGCTGCGATTTCTCTCTCTGCATTTCTCCATGCTGTGTAATGTGGCAGAATGGTGCAGGCTCAAGTCATGCATCAAAATCTAAGAATTCACCTTGGGGGAAAATTGAGCATTATTAGAAAACATCAGAATTATTTATGATTCTAAATGGCATAAATAGTGATGTTAATATCCTTTTAGATATATAAAAGTCTCCCTGAAAGTGTTCACCTCATTGATTTCAGTGGGATGGCGGTGGAATTCAGCTCTGTGTAGGGAATCATCAGAGGATCCATGTGCCACTTATTTATTGTTTTGGAGAAAAGAAGGGAAGAACCTTCAGTCACCATTTAATCCCTTCTCCTGCTCCAAGTGAGCATAACAAGCTGAAACACTCTCAACACAGTGTTTGTGTTTCTCTTCTATGCAAGAAGCAGGTTTCCTATAAAACACTCCGTAAATCTCAGTCAGACTGATGTTTGACCTCATCCCTTGCCCTGTCTTTGACACAGCAATTTGTGGTACAATGCAAAAGACCTATCAAAAGATGTCTCTACTTTTATTGGAAGCATGTCCACCATCTAATTTCCAGAAAAATCACTGTTGCTTATGTAAAATTTTGACTAACTAGAGGAGGGAATGAAGTTGTCATTATGAACAACTGCTTATATCAAGAGTCTCTCCTTTCACCTGTGCATTTCTTGCCAATAATGTGCAGTTAATATCGTGTGCTGTGCCACAAGGAGTACAAATGCCATAGAGCAGTAACAGAGGCAAAATGGAAACATCTGTTTTACTATTGAAAACTTTGATGCCACTGTTGAGACCTCTTGTGTTGTCACTAGTTATGACACCAGTTGTTGGCAAGTAACAAAACAATGTACCTCCTAAATTTATCCCTTTCTAATCCTTTTGTGTTCCTCAGATTAATACTTCTATGCTAGTAAAAATGAACGTATTTAGTGATCAGTTTGCACATCAAATGTGAAACCATATCACCTCAAAAAGGCACCAGCAGACTTTTGAAGAGATGCAAATGCCCTGAGAAAATCCAGTGCTACAAGTCCATAAAGAATTTAATGTGCTGAAGTTCTATCTGCATGGTGTCAGCACAACCAATGCCTGCAGAGCAGCCCAGCAGCTCTGATTTGCTTTGTGCTCCCATTCTGTTGAACTGGGGGATTTTATTATGCATTTAATGACAACTGTACTCTGGTGGCCTTGATTGCTAAAATTGATGTCTATTTACAGTGCCATTATTAGCATCCAAGTACATGTTATTATGTTGTTTTTAACATCCTGAAATTGTATAGCTCAAAGTTTCCATTTAACACACTTGGGTGCACAGTATGTAGTATAGAATAGGATAATGAAACTCCATCTTCCCAGTTTTATTGACCTAATTGTATCATCTGTATCTCTTTATTAGTTTATTAAAATACTCCTTCCCTCCCAGTGTATCAAAATTATACTGCCTAATGCACAGACTGAGTTACCTTTACTTTAGTGTCACAAAATGTGAGGCATTTTGTTTGGTTTGTTGTTTGTTTGTTTGTTTTTTAATCAAATCTTTATATTTTTGGAACCTCATTGTCCTTATCAAGTTCATTTATGACTTGCTGTCCTGTGACAGTGTGTTGAATAGGATCCTTTTCCATTACAAGGGTACTTACACGGTTAATTAAAGACCAGACCTGAGACAGATTTTATCTTCTTCGTTACAGCTCTTAACTTCAGTTCCTTACCCACAGATTGCTTTTAATCTCCACTCCTACTCTCTCCTACATCCTTTGTGTAGACACAACCATAGAGAAGGTGTTGGCATCAAAGAAAGGAAACAATTTCATACATTCCTATATTGAAAGCCAATTGTTTAGCTACATGTCAGATTAAATCTTACTTTTCTTTCTCCAAAATGCTTTATCTATGTAGGAGGGTTCAGGACTCATGGGCAGCAGGTACCTTGCTCCCTCTATAGAGGAAATACCACCTTTTTGCAGTTTATATGTTTGCAAGAGGCACTAACATAACACTCATTATTCTACTCTTATTTCAAATCCTGAAATGCTGTGTTAGAGAGATACTGATATTGTGCTAGAAATGTATTCAGTAATAATAGCTCAGTATTTTTACTGACACCTGTGAATAGGTGTCATTCTCGTGGTTTCATTATTTTCTTATTTCTTCCATTGCTACACTGTTGTTTTCTCTAAACACTTTCAGAGGCTTTAGGAGTTGTGTTGTCAGAAATCTAAACTTCATTGTGAATTCTGCAGGACTGAGCCTAAATTGGTCCTTTTCTGGAGCTACCTATGCAGTGACACATGAGTGAATTTCTTGGAGCCTCACATTTTAGCTGGCCCCTAAAAAGAGCTTCCAAAGCTCTTTCCCATTGTCAGGAAATTTTTCACATTTGCCACTGCACACATGCACAGAATTTGGGAGTAGATTCACAAGTGTTTGCATCAAGATCTACTGAAGTACTCAGATATGAGTATGCTTTGCATAATAATTATCTATAGATGTATTTGCTGAAGTATTGAAAATAAGAATGTCTGAATGGATGATTCAGTTGCTTCACAGTAAGTGTAGTACCAGAGTCCCTGCTGAGTTTTACATTAATCTCCCTTCAAAATGTATTTTTGTATTTAACAAAAAGTAAATATTCATGCATAACTCTGTTTATTTGTGCTTGTAGAGCAAAAGTAGGAGCAACACTTAAACAGGACAAGTTAACATCTTATTCATAGTTACAGTGAGCAGTGGGGGAAAAGTCAATACCGGCATTGTTATTGTCCAGCGTGACAATGATATTGTGAGCTGATGTAACACACTTGCTGTAAAATGACTTTTTGAAGCAGTTAATAAAAGAGAAATCTGTTCACAGAATTCAATATTTGTACTGAAGTTCTCTGTTTCTTTCTGAAGGCAAAACTTTAGTTTTGACATATTGTTTCTGCTGGTGTTTGTGAGGCTGTCAGGACCAAAGCAATCCCTAGACAAGAAAAGGCCATCTGGCCCAGAAACTTGATTTCTTGATTCATCTGTTAAACTACATTTTCTGTTCTGTTCCCACTGCCTTTATCAATCTCTCCCTCAGAAGCACCATGTAAGGTGTGGGAAACTACTGCTAGACTAAAACATGGCTTTGAAACAATCCATTTGAATAGCAGAAAATACTTTTGTGCTTCTGGAGAATGACAGGAGAGAAGAACAGAGCCTGGGGCATCATTGCTCCTCAAGGGGAGGCTGTGCAGAGCTGTGTCCCAAGCGGGTTTTTATTTAGTTTCTTAGTCTTTAAAATATTCCCTAAAAGCAATGAATTTAATAATGTAGGAGTCAGTGAAAAACACTGGTTCATTATCATTTTATAGTATGTTTCAGTTTTCAAACATAAATGCTAAGGAATGATATTGAGATTGTTTTAAATTCTGAAAATATAAGAATCTACTGCATGAATGCTTTAAAATACTGGAGCCTTTAGTCTGTGAACTTGCAAAACTATTTTGTGTGGCATTTCTGATTGCTCAGTGTCATCTTTGTGAGCCAGCTGAGCTGGAAGAGGGAAGGACAGCTGGGTAACTGTAAAGGTATGTGTGGGGTAACTGCTGGTATCCTGACCATGGTGATGGTGTTTTATAAATCAGTTTTATAATGCTGCAGTGTTCCTGGCAGTTTAGTGCCAGTAGCAAGGGAAAATATGATATCTTAAAGTTACGGAGTTCTCTTGGTACTTTTGGTGTGAAAAAGGCAGAACTGCTACTGCTGTGCTTTCATCTAAGACTCACCTCTCTTATGACCCGTGGTTGTGGTTCAGGGTAGCAAATTTTATGCAAAGCTTTGTATTTTGTTGTGATGTAGTTACATATTTTTTCTCTTGGTCAGGTTCAAATGCAATCTCACAGTATGGTAGACCTGATCAGATCTACCAGGTGTAGAGTTTAAATCCAAAGTCAGTTGTGAGACAAGATTCCTAAAGAAATGCAGAGACCTTACAGGGAGTGCTGGTGTTGGGTTTTACCTCTACCTTGCACCAACAACTTGAAGCTTGCATGGACTTGCTGTAGGTGACAGTGCATTTCAGAGGTGTGACACAGGGTCTGGGGTAGGAGTGGGCCCTCAAAGACCCCATGTTGTTAGCTGATAACCAATTCTGGCCAAATGTCACTTCAGGTTGTTGCAGGGCAAGTCTACAAATGATGCTTCCACTTGGATGGAATATCTGTGTTCAGTTCTCACCACAGTGTACAGAATTTCCCTGTTCTGTTAAGCAACTGCTGTCATCCACGTGGAAATGAGGGGATCTCTTCACCTGTCTCATTGCATTAACTAGAACGAAACACTTCTGCAAAGCCCTTTACGAGTTTCATGAGCAATAGTACGCAGTGAAAAAAAGTCAATAAAATCTTCCCAAGACATAAGAAGTGTCACCTGTGTGCACTGTGTTTTTCCCAACTTAGACTCTTATGTAAGGCAGTAGCAAAATGTCAGCTGGAAGTAAAATCACTGTGCCCAGGCCTGTCACACAAGCAGAGACATCTGAAGTGTGAACAAGGGTTGCTTCAAGCAGTCTCTTCATTGGGAGTCTTGAAACTTGCCTTTAAACCTTGAAGTGACCCCAGCCACAATGTTCCTGTCCAAATCCAAACTGGCTGGTAGGCCAGGGAGGCCAAATCTTTTGATCAGTACTGAATTAAAATTCTTTTAGATACAAAACTGCTACTGTTTATATACATAATTCATTACTTCTTATTAAATAGAACTGTGAAGAACCACCAGAAGAATGCACATGATCAGTTATTGTACCCTGTGAAAAAGATGGGGGTATAAAATCCCCATCCCAGGATTTGACTATTTTTTCCTACAAACAGAAGAAATAATCTCAGCAGGGAAACTGTTGGCTTGAAAATTCACAACAGCCAAGACTCAAAGAAGTAAAGGCAAGTTTGTTGCTGAACAGACTTTTTCCTTTTCTTTGAAAAACACTGAGCACACTTGCTTGGTTCTACTGTACCAGAGCGGAGGGAAGCTGTGCACAGAGGTAATTGGATATTTGCTTGGCTGCTTTTCTTGTTTCTAATGGAAATACAAATGAAAACTATAAACCATTAATCTTTAGTTTAGTTTTGCTAAGTATTGAGCAGCATTTAAAAACAATTACTTTGCTTCACAGCAGAAGTCATTAGAGGAGAGGGATTTAGCAGCTGCTGCAGCTCAGGATTTGTACATGAGCAGGCTTGTTCCTTGATTATATGGTAGGGTTTAGAAAACAGGTAAAATTATTTACTTAGAGCTTCTATTTAAAGCTCAGAACTTGAGGAATTGAGAAGGTTTTGTCTTTTTTTTTTTTTAATAGATACAATAAAAAATGCTGTTCTCATATTTAAGTGACTCTATAAGGGAACGCTCTTTTAGAAGTACATTTTTACTGTTCCTTTCTTTCCTATGTCCCTGCCACCAATATGATCAGTGAAATGCTGCCAGGAGTAAAAAGCAGAAGACTGTGTCCAGTGAAACAAAGGGAAAACATCCTGGGGATTTCAGCTTTGAGCTCTGACACTGCAGAAGACTCAGCATTTTTAGACAGAAGTTGTATTGTGTTTGTCTGTGTTCTTCCAGTCTGCCCTTACCTGCTCCTACTGCTCCAGGAAACATTAGGCTTTTTCATATTTGCATAAAAAGGTGCACAGAAGGTTTTGGTGCTCTGCTCTGAAGCGGGCTGGAAGTGAGAGGGAGAGCCAGAAGTCTTGAGCAGACCTTTGATCTCGAGCTTGCTTTGCTGAATCCATGGACTTGGAGATTCTTGCTATGAAATTTCCCACCTTTCTGCCATTATTTCCCTGCAGAAGGGAGGGCAGAGGGAGGACTCCTTGCCTGAACCTGTGCTGGGGCACTGAAGCACACCGCAGTTTCAGGTGTGTAATGCAGAGTTAGGGCTCCACACTTCCTTACAGGTAGCCAGGGCTTTCACCCACTCGGATGTGCCAGGCCATGGGCTCATTTAGAATTCAAAATAACACTAAAATCTGGGGAAAAAAAAAAAAAAAAGGAGTGGTGGGGGGGCTGCTGCCAGGAGATGCCCAGCTAGCTTTGCTGGAGGGCTGCCCTTGTCCCCTCAGGCTGTGGCATATCCGGACCCTCAGCTGTGATGTGGCTCCTCCTCAGAACTAATAGAGTGTTCTGGGGAGAACCGGCCCCTCTTTGTTGCTAGGAGATGCTTGAATCCCATTACTGCCAGTGTGCTTCTGGCACTCAAATAGTTTAATGTTTCCTCCATTTCTGGAATGCTCCAACGTGGAGCAAAGCTAGAGGCTGGGCTGTAAAATCACCTCTAGGCCAAGGGAGAGAGAAGTAATGTTGCTGAAATTGGCTGGGGTTTTTAAAGAATGAGCAAAGTCCCTGGCTCGCTCAGCATTTAAAGATGTGTTTTATTCAAAGTTATCAAGTGAGCTCCTGTATTTCTTTCATGTTGAGCTCCCAAAGACTTTCTTCCCTTTGGGACATTGATTTGGTCTTGCTGAAAAGACCTTACCAAGCCAGTAGGAACCATCACAGTAAGGTGCTGCTCAGTGGGACCATGTTACTGTGTGATCAGTCAGCTCATGAGCAGGCAGTCTCATGGCCTCCCCCTGCACATCACAAACTTCCTAGAAGATAAAATGCAGCTTGTGATGTTCACTGTTTTGGCCAGTGGATCAGAGCGGAGTCTGATGTCTTGATGTGTCAAACAGTTCACCAAGTCTCTGGCCTCAGCTGCCTCCGTTCACACTCAGTGCTCAGAAGAAAGATGTAAAGCCAAATAAAGATATGCAATAAATAGGACCTGACTAATTTATTCACTCAATAAAACAGCAATAGCCTAAAGTTAACTGAGCAAAAACAGACTCACACTAAAGTGCTAAATTAATACCTCCCAGCTGCACAGAATCCATTGCTCGAGCGCCTTTTGCAGAAGTTGAAAAAGGTGGCATTAAGTGTGATGTGAATGTGTTTAAAGATGATTAGAAAGGGCACTCCTTGTGAGTAATTCTGTTTTCCATTATTTTTAGCATTACAGTCAGAATATTTAAAAATAAATTGTATCATCAACTCTGGAACTGCATTGCCTAGCCACAGTTATGTATAAAGAGATTAAAGACCAAGAGTTCTGATCCTTTATTTTAGCAGCTAACCAACAGCTGGAAGTTCTCTGTCAGGTGTTTATTACTTCCTTCCTTTACTGTGTTGTTTCCAGCTGTCAGCCCTGCCTCACAGCAGCTCTGTGACACCACTGCAGTATGTCTTGCTCAGGTATCTGCAGGTCTGAAATCTCCCTGTGCTCCCCATCTCCCTGGCCTGGCTCTGCAGTGTGGCACAGCAGGACAGAGAGCTGCCCAACAGGATACCTCCTCCCGTGGCAAATGCAAAACAGGTCACCTTCCAACAACCCCAATAAGCTGCCCAGCCTGTACTAACCAGTCACGTGCATTTTTGTGCATGAACACAGTACAGGATTCAACTTATTTTCTGATGGCAGGAGTTAGACTTAAGTTTTCATCATCTGCATCTAGATTTGTCCCCCACTTTGCTCTGAATAGTGCCACACTCTAGAGGCAGTTGCACGGTGTCACAGAGTGACTGGGGACAGGCTGTGACCTTCTTGCATGTCTTTAAGGAAGAGTCAAACTACTCTACTACTCTTTATGTGATAATGCCTGTATGTCAGTCAGGCTCTTGTTTGTCATCTTATCTTTGCAGGATGGCTAGACCCCCTTATCAACAGTGCTTGTCACCCTGATGTGGCTTTCTATGGACAAAATTTACTGCTACAAATCCCAGAACACCTATTAAAAAGGCAGGTAATGTTATCTGTACCTCTTGATGGCCTGAAAAAGGAGAGAATCTCAAACAGTAGATAAAAATAAGGAGGATTAGAAATTACATAACTGGGAAGTAAAGGGAATTTTTAAATGCAAATGTTCAATGGGCAATACAACAGAGAAGAGGATGGCAAAACCTATCTCCTTTCCCTGAGCCTAAAATAATTCTGAGCTAACCATGATTCCCATCCTGTGCCTGCAGATCTCAGCCATGTGGCCTTCGCAAGCTGAGAAATGGCTCTTTATAGCTTTATAATATTTTTATTGCTTGCAACATTTGTTTTAGCCACAACAGGGAAACATCCCTCTAAAAGTAAAATACTGACACATGTGAAGAAAACCCGCAGTCCACAACATCATTTAGAAGAAAGAGATTTTTATGTTGTTTTCTATCTTCCACCTCTGTAATGTGTTTTATTGATGGATGATGTTGCAAAGGATCCTGCCCAGTTCATGGAGCTGTATAATCCACAAGTGGTGTAGCTGGAGTGGGATTGCATTCACCTTCAGTAGCAGTGCAGCTCCCCCGGGCTGTTTCTTCCCAGCACCACAGTTCAATCTGTCTGACTCCTGTCTGCATGAGAGCAGAGTCAGGGAAAGTAGGAAAACTGATGTCTTCCTCTGTGGGGAGGATCCTGTTACAGGATAGGGGTGTTAAACATACTTCTGAAGTGTGAACCTTGGATTTGAATGTAGTAATTCTTGTCTAGACTATTTCTCTAATCTTCGTGGAAATTGCTAATGTCATTTTACTTATAAATTATAAATGTTTCTACGATGTGCCAGGTAATTTAATACTCCCTAGAAATTAAGCTATTAATCCAATCTCTATCAGACATTGTCATGCTTTTCCCCGTAATAATGCACAAGAAAAGCTCTCCCAAAAGCCAACAAAATACTACATTGTCCTTTTTCAAATATCTCCTTGATTTTTGCCCCTAGTACACCGCCAATAAAATATTCAGCAACAGCTAGGCAGCTACTCTTCTGTAGTCACTGCTTATTGCATTAGTCACAATTATCTCTCTTTATATCCACCTGCTGTTATTCCAATCCTTGTGGCCTTTTCCAGTTGTGCAAATATATATGCATGCTCTTGAATTCATGAATAGGATGAATAATCACTTTAGAGTCTTTGGAACAACCTACCTCCTCCAAGATAACGATGTGAACAAGTGTTCAATCACAGATTTAAATTGTAAAGTCCTTGGAGCAGGAATTGGTTTCTGGTAGGTCTGTATAATGCATTTTTCACAAGAGGACTATAACTGGACTTCTGTCCTACTGTGAATAAAATGCAAAGGTTTAGGGGTTTTAAGCTCTTTGTAATAAAGCCCAGTAAATACAAACTTGGTATTTTTGAAACCAGTAATTAATCCCAGCAAAATAATTGCCAGCTGAGGTGAAGTGGCAACTTCTGAAGAAGTAGTAAGGAATTAAAGCCAGCTAGGATGGTGATGTTTACCAAAAATTACAAAGTGATCCCTCTGCACTTGGAGACACAAATCCTCTTCCTGGGGAGGAGCCAGAGCTGTGGACGCAGAGGTGGGCTTGGAGGGCAGGACTGCCTGCCAAAGGAACTCCTCTGCAGGATCTCTAAGAGCCATGAACAAATCAGACTTGCTAAGTCAGGTATTCTTGCCAGTGGGGGCCAACACCAGCTCCTTCCAGTGTGCTGCAAACACACTGGGAGGGAGAGGGGATGCTGCTGCTGCTGCTGTCTCACAGCTGCAGGGATTTGGAAGGCCTCTGCTAAGAGGCTTTTGTTCTTTGCACGGGGTCATTTCTTAGCTTTCCTCAGTATTTCACAGATGTTTTTCCCCTGTTTCATCTTCCCTCCTGCCCAAGCAGTGGTTGTGGCCCCTGCTTGCACACAGCTCTGGCAATGTCTGAGGTGCGTGAGGGAAGGTACTCATAGGAACTGCCCATATGCCTTGGGAGACAAGAGCAGGGAGGGGTAGCGCACTTGCAGGCAGTTACTCATTTGTTCCTAGTCTATGATTTTGCACCCTGGAGATGTATTCCTGCAAGGAACAATGGCAATGCCACATCCTCAGCCTCACCGTTTCCCTTGGTGTCTGTGACTCGTAAAGGTACCTTGGGGGTCAGTGACTGGCTTTCAGCTTATAAGAAGGACAATACTTCTACATGAAAGCCAGGTGTTTTTGGGGTTAAATCTAAGCTCACACAGTCAGTGAGAAGACTCTCATTGATCTCAGTGGACTTTGGATTCTTAGCTATATAGTTACATGGCAGGAAGTGCCTGGAAAAACAGGCTTTAGAATACCAAGGTATTGAAAGTATTGAGCTGCAAATGGAAGATGTGTCTTCAGATGAACTTCTGCTGAGCAGAGGGAAAGGTGGTCAGTAGTGGGAGTGCACACTGCTTAACACCAGATGTGTTTGAATCAGCCCTTGCAACATTTTGGGTAGCAATTAAGTGCACTCACAGTAGTGGAAACCTGGACACTTTCTTCCCAGTGATGATTTACTACATGTAAAAAATGAAGTATAGGAAGGTTTTGGATTGCAGCCCACAGGGTGGAAGTGAATGATCACAGTAGCTGAGCCATCTTTCACCATGCTGTCATCATCTATTGGAAAGTTGGAGGTTGTAAGCAGCAGCTGTCCAGGGAGACAAATCAGTTGAAAAAAATTATGTCTTGCAGGTTTCCAGATACTGACCCCGGGAAGATAATCAATTATAAAATCAATGTAATACATGGAACTTGGGATCACATTCTGAGCACGCTGGGCTCTGAAGGATTCTGGCTGTCTTAGGAAATATGAATGCTGCAGGAGTCATCCTCCTGTCTTTATAAAAGATTATTTTATAAACAAAACAATCCTGATTCACACAGGCCAGCACATTGGCCTGCTCTGCAGCACACTGGTTGCAGGTTTTCAGCATTCCCTCTGTATACTGCTTTTAAAACAAACCGTGAAATAGGTAAAGAATGCATAGAAAGTAGAACTGTGATATTGTATCAGATGCAACAGGCTTAGGGTCTGGATACAGGATCCATCTGTGTTTAATACAGAAATTGTGATGGCAGTAAAGTCAAGGCAAAATTCCCATAGAAGGACTATGTGTTCTGCCTACCTTCTATTTTTTTTTTTTTCTTACCTGGACTTTTGAATACATTAATTGCTTCCCAAAGCAGTCTTTCTTACCCTCTGAAGTATGTAACCATCATAGCAGCATAATGGCCTCTTCCTAGATATACCTATTAGGTATTTCCTGATCAGCTTCTCCTCACTGCAATATTAGACCTGCTGTAGGAGAGAAAAAGAAAGACAGAGTGGCCCATAGCTAAAAACCAAAGCTGGTGGCAGAGCTGGGAAGTGAACAAAGGCATCGAGTACTGACCATGGGTGGGTTCAGTTCAGATCCTGGCTCTATCTGCACGTCAGTTGCTGTCTGCTGTGGAGGGGAGGGCTGTGTGTGACGACTCCATGCTTTCAGCAGTGTAGGAATATTCTTAAAATTCATTAAATACTCCCATTTTGTACCACAGTGATAAATTTTTTTCCAGTGGTGTGGGCATTTTTGCTCATCAAAAGCCACAGACCTGGAACTGTGATCTTCAGTTTAAGAGTTTCTTCATTTTGAGACTTCCACTAAATGCTCTGCAGTGGTCACTTTTGGGGAGTGCAGAAATACAAGGTTGTTGATGTTGCACAGCTGAAATGGGGTCCTTGCACTCAGGGGTGCCAGGGGACCATTCCTGCTCTCCTTTTTCGGAGCTTGAAGTCCTCCTCTAGCAGCAAGGAGAAAAGAGAGGGATAAGTAGGGCTACAAATCCACAGTGAGCCTCCAGATCCAGGAGAAAACAGTCCTTCTGGCTGCTGAATCCATTTTTTAGTGGAGGGACCCGAGGCTGAATTGTTGGTGGGGTATTCAGTGCAGAGCAGCAGATCTGTAGGCTTGGATGAATGCATAAATAGGAGTGAGATTTCTGGTGTCATGTGCCCTTTCACAGAAACCAACTCTGTATAAACTAGGGAGCACGAATCTGCTGAACTTCATAGCTTGTTTGCCTGTTTTATTTGTTTATAAACCTCCATTTCTAGTACAGACAGGGAAGACTGCACCAGCCATTCTTAGCCAGTTTATGGGACCACTGTGAGTACTGTGAATTGCTCAATGATTTAAGAATATGCCAAGCTTTGTACAAAAAAATTAATAAAAAAGTGCATATAAGAGGCATAAAGTTCAACCATACTGTGCTTTCTTGTTTATGACAAGATTTGTGTTCTTATTTTTTTGGTGTATCTTTTATTAAAACTTTCATCATTTTATTAAGACTTTCATCATTCTGATCTCTCTTTTCAATTCCATACTACTTAACCTAAAGCATCACTATAACCCATCTCCAAGAGAAATAACATGAGATCCAAAATAACACATATTATATCCCTCTAATAATATTGGTTCCATTCATTCAGGGATATGTTTCTGAGACAGCTAAAAGTCCTGTAGTTTTTTGAAGTTGATATAATTCCAAACATATTAAAGTCCAGGAGCAGTTTTCTTTGTAAATGTGAATAATAGCTATAAAATTTCTTTCCAGATACAGATCCTCATCTTGTGAACAGAAGTTATTTTCTAATTATATTCTCAGTGAAAAACACAAATACTGGCAACAGGGTCAGATAGAAGTGGAGTGAATGGTGTCAGTGCACCTTCAGATATAGGATGTACAAACAGAAACAAGGCTGATAAAGTGAGATGACAATCAGTGCACATTTCACTAATTTAGGGCAATGTGAAACTTTTCACGTTCCAGGCAAGTTTTATGCCAGGGTACTGTTTGCTCCAGAAGGTAAGAGACAGACTCTGTTCTTGCTCTTTAGCAATTTCCAAAAATTTAAGATGACTTTCATTTAACTTGAGATCCATATGTTCATCAGATCATGATCAATGGTAAATAGTTTTGAATCATGACTGGTATTTTGAACATATGACTTTCCTCATTAAATCATTATGGGCACTGTTATTCCAGGCACACAGAGCAGTTTTGATTCAAGGTGAACTACATCAGTCACCAAAATCAGATGTTCATTACTAGGGGAAGAAATTCCTTCTCCCTCCCCTAGAAGTCAGCAGTGTATGGCAGCACGTATTTTTACAATATTGGCTTTATAAGAACAGTTTCTCACTTTTACTCATTTGAGAATTGAATTAGTTTTTGCTGCTGCTTCACTGACTTCACAGAACATTTCCCCGCAATCATTTAACACGCTATTAAATTCTAGAGTATGTTGTCTGTACATCTGATAATTTGATTTTGAATGATGTTTGTGTCATTACTAAGTATTTTAGTCAGCAACAACAATGTCAGTAATATGTAGTGAGGCTTTTAACAATGAGCTCAAAAAGAGATGTAGAAACCCTGGTGTAAGGCTGGCAGCGACCAGAATGGATTATTCCTGAAGCCATTATCTTCCAACAGCTCCTGAGGCTCAATTCACTTAAACTTGCTGCTTTTGCATTTTCATCAGCTTCTTCAGTTTCTTCTATTTAGTCCAAACTGTGCAAAATTGGATTTCATAAAAGCTATTTTTAAACAGTTTGGAACTTCCAATCTACAAAGCATAAAGTACTCTGAGGCCTAAATGTCTTTATATTGCCTGTTGTTATTCAAAAGCTATCAAATGCCAGGGAAGACCTAACTGATTATTATTAACTGTGGCCAGCTCTTGATTCTCCAGCTCACTGCACAGTGAAGCTCATTCCACTGAAAGCAAATACTATTGAAGCCATACCAGTCTGAGGGTATCGAACATGAGAGAATATTTGGTATGTCTGAGTACCAAGTTTGACAAAGAAGCTACATTGGCTTAAGCAATTTATCATGAGGAAGATTTGTAAAAAAAGGGAAGAAAAAAGAAAACCCTGGTCAGTCAAAAATGCAGATTTGTCTTGCTGCCCACAGATGTTCATGCTAAGGCAAAATGTGTTTGTATCTGGGGCCCGATGTTGCCAAGCTATCAACCAGCAGCAGGAGTGGTTTGTGAGGTCTCCATCTCAATCCATGTTGGCCTCCTCTCCAGTCTCTCCCATTAAAGAGAGTACGTGTTCTTCATGTGTGTCTGAGTGATTGTGCTTTAACACAGATCTATGATATGATCTATATGAATGAGAGAGAAAAATAATAAATCCAAATACCAATGACTGGGAGCCAGTGTGGCTTAAATTCACCTTTGCAGGTTCTGAAGGTGCACAGAGCCTGACCTGGCTCCCCATAAAAGCCAGCCCAAGCTCAAATAGCAATTGCTGATCAGCCCAAGAATAGGTATTTGTCTACCTGCAGTCAGCAGAGAGAACATGAATGGTCTGTGCCAATTACTACCTCTTGCTCTGCCGACTTTACCCTCTATGCAGGGGTTCACTGACAAAGCTGAGGGTCTCTGCTGGGTTTGCATGGCCTGTCTGAAGCTCCCTGGGGGTCGTGACAATCCAAAAGGTACCTGGCCCTGCCATTGCTGGTCACTGTGAGTGCTCTCAAGTCCCAGAGCCTGCTGTGATCCCACAGCTCTCAGTAGCACTCACCTGGACACATTTTGCTCTAACCTGGAGGGATAGGGACACAAGACAGATGATGCTTTTTCTACCACTTGGTCTTCACACCCAGGATCAGTCCCTGGCATTGCTCATAAGGGCAAACAGCTAATACAGACTGCATTGCTTTGCTTTGCTTTGCTTTCTCTTGGGGTTTGTGTGTTTGTTTTTCTGGGGAATGGGAAAAGTGATATGCTGTGATTAGTGGAAAACCTTTTAATTTGCTGCTTATTGGGTTTGTGTATTTCTGGTTTCTCCCCAAAAGTCTTGTCCTAGATAATTCTCCTGTGGCTTGTGAATGCTTTGCTTTGTGAACATTTAATCCAGTGTGGGCTTCAGCAGTAATTAGTAACGTGGATATTTATGGAGACATTCTAACCTGCACTGTTCATGAATATTTCACCATGGTAGAAATTTCACACCCAATAAATCACTAATGAAAATGTCATTTCCCAGCTGCATTTACCTGACGTGCTGTTAATCTTCCTGTACCTATTGGAGGCTGAATTACTGTCAGATTTTCCACACAGAAAGGAATTGATTTTTAATTAGTGACCCCAATAGTGTAGGTTAAAAATTATTCTTTAAATGGTGATTTAATGGCCCTTTTCATATGATGCTATCAGCTTCATTGCCTGTACTGATGTTTCGTAGGCTGCCATTCAAGCAGATGCTTTAAAGGACAGCATAACAACTGCTGGGACTGAAGGAATTAAGGAGAAGGACAATGGTATGGGGAAGGTGACTCTGAAAGCAGGAATTGTCAGGGAAAGCCCTTGAAATCCAATACCCTTTGTATTGACAAAGGTTACAATCCATTTGTTCTCTTCCCAAAGTGGTCCTGAACTGGGCCATTCAACCCCTGGATGACATTTCATGAAGGCAATTATTACAAGATAGATTATCATATTTGGAAAAATCAAGAATTACTTTGCCTGATTGATGAGTTGTATTCATTTTCATAACGTAATTTATATCGTGGCCAGCATTCCTGGGGTCAAGCACCTCTAATTTAAGGGATAACAGAATAGCACAGCACAAAAAGAGTGTGGCTTCCCTGAGACTGTCACTGCAGGTTAATTGACTAAATGAAGAAAGTTAATGAAATGTTAGAATATGGTGGTTGCTGTTAAAAATTATTGGGAAAAAGGCTATGAATCATGCCATAGGAGGGAGCTACAGCATTCTCCTTTCCTGAAAGTCATACTCTCTAGCTGCATTTTATTATCCTGCATATTGCTGACTGCAGATGCTCACAATAAAAAAAAAAAAAAAAATATTATTAGGCACTGGTCAGTGTCAGTGAAGCTGTCAGCTCATCAGATTCTGTCAGTCTGAATTTCCAGGAATCAAGTCCTGCTTCTGAACTCGTAGGGGTGTGTACCCTTGTACAGACAGATGCTTCTGGAATTTGTAAATATTACAGCAGTCAGAGAGGTTGTGTTTAGGGAATGATAATACCACCCCCTTCTCTCAAAGGAAGCTTTGGGATCTTCACCTGAATTTTGAATACTCCATAAGTAAGGGTTGTCTGTGTTCTGTGTTGATTAAGATCTTGATAAGGACAGATGTTTCTCATGTATCTACTGCTGTGACTTCTCCTTCAGGAAGGATAAGCCAGACTATCTGTGGGCTAAATTTTGAGGTGTTTTAGTCTAGATTGTTAAACACACAAGTTGAGCAGATATCCAACATGTCTAAAATAAGTCACAACTATAGAACTGCGACTAAAATATGAATTTAAAAGCTTGAACCACCCAGATTCCACCAACATCAAACCTGGTTTTTCTATTCATATTGCTAGGTTTTAGAACAAAGCTTAATTCTTAAATTTAGAGTGCTCATTGTCTTTTATGACTAACAACTCCATCATGTTGGAGACCATGGAGCTGTGACATGACTAAATACTCCTCTTCCAGACTGCAGGCTCTTTTATATTTTATAGAGGCTCATAACTGTGGCGTTATTCACTGCCTTGAGATAACTCCTCTCTCTGAGGTACTTTGTCTGAATCAACACTCCAAAAGCAACTGTCTCTAACATGAATGGTATTTGCCTTCAGCAGAAACACAGGGCACTCTCCTTTGCAAAGGGAAGGCAAGTACCTCTTCAAGGAATAGATTAATTGTAAGAGTCACTTTTGATTTCTTAAACTGGGTGCAGGGGGAGGGTGTGTGTAAGCTGTCACAGGGGGAATGCATCAAACAAAAAAAGCAGCTACTGTGTACATCAAATCACGTCAGAGGGTCAACACAGCAATGATACAGTGCCTCTTTGAGGGTTTGTCCATTTGTATTCTGGTTTAATGTGCATTTGCACTGTGTTTTGGAGGTTGTAAAAGCAGTGTTCACGTGCCTTCCAGGTCTCTATGCTCCCACAGTGAGAATACATAGGCTGGAACGAACTCACCGGTTCCTTCCAGCTTCCCACAACTTCGAAGGGCAGTGTTGCTGTACCTCTGCTTTTAGGTGACATTTTTCTTCAGCTAGAATCAACTCTTCTGTGTTGGTGCAGTTTGCAAGCAGTTTTGCTCCCCCTGTGCTGATGAGAGAGCACCGAGCAGCCTATCAGTGAACTCAGCAAAGCAAACCCTGCAGGGCAAGGCGAGTTTGCAGGAATGGATCCCCAAGCTCGTATTGTCACACACTTTGACAAAATGTCAGAGGAAATTCATTGTTGATAAATGTGCAGTGATGCACATGGGAGGAAAACCACACTCAGTGATGGTCTCTGAAGTAGCTATTAACTCCAAGATCTCTTTCCTGAGTGGTTTTATAGAACTATCCATTATATTGTCAATTCAGCAGCAAAACAAAACAAAACCAAACCCCAGCTAGAATGGGAATAATTACTAGGCAAAGGTTGGAGAATAAAGCAGAGAGCATTGCTGTGTAGGTGCATAAATCTCTGCACCCAAATTTTGAACACTTTCTGTAGTTTTGATATTATAGAACACCACCACCACTACCCATTTCAAAGAGGGATGGTACATCTGGGAACAAGCCACCTTCAGACAAGATGGTCACATACAAGATTTAGATCAAGGCTCTGTGTCTTTTGGGACTCATTCAGGAGCATGTTGTGCCATGCAAACACTTAATTCACAGTTCTTATAACATGATTTTTTGGCCTCTTATGTCATGTGGGTGAATATAGCCTTTCATATCAAATGCATTTCATGTAATTACTATTGGCCTTCAGTGTGTAAGGGAAAAATGTATATAACTTGGTTGATAAAGTCATGAAAGATTAACAAATAGTGAAAAATTATGAGAGGTTCTACGAGGGAAAGAGATGAGTGTGTTTTTTACTATAGGAGAATGTCACCTTAGCTCATCTACTATTCTAATTGCTGAAGTTTAATATTTAAGGAAACGGGAAAAAAATCCCATGTGCATAAAGCTTTAGGGAGTTTTTGATAATTTGTGATTGATCCATAAATAAATGCCATATTCCAAAAGAATTGAGTGTATTTGAAGCAAAGATTTTAATCTGATCATGGGATTATCCAAAAAAAAATAAAAATTAAAGGTTGCAATTTATGTTTCAGACTCTTCATAGTTCATTAAAATGAATCAGAGGGAGAAGAGCCAAGGGAGCCATAGGAACCACCGAGGACTGCTCTGTCAGGTCACTGCTTCTGTACTTATTCAGTATTGTGTGGTAAAAAACCTTGATAGTTGGAAACCCTGAAAAAAGTATTTTGGCCACAGTTTCTCTTTCTATGCTCTTTTCTGATTTATTGACGAGTTTGAGGAGGTGATAAGAGCTGAATCCTGAAGCAGCAGGTTTTCTCGCTATTTTTCTTCTTGAACAGGAAAGCGAAATGGAGAGCATAGGGAAGGCAAAGCAGGATGCCGTCTCTCCCTTCCCACCTGAAGACCAGGCAGCTCACTGTGGGTCTGGAGGTCAGAGAAATCCTCTAAAAGACTGAGTGCCAGAGAGGCAGGTGGTTGTGCTTAGCTGATTTATAGATGCCTAAGCAAGAGCCTTACACAGCTCGATCTCTCTGCATATTGTGGTACCTGCCTGCCTTGTGAGCCACAGCAACTGTGCTTTGGCTGTTAAGCAAAAAACCGCGGCTGACTTTGTGCTGGAGAGAGCCAGGAGCACTTCCAGAATCTGTCACAGTGTTGCAACGCTGAGGGCAACAGAGATCTAAAGGAGCACCGTGCCCTGCAGCCACAGACAAATGGGTATTTTATTACACTTGTAACAAAGCTGTTACTGACATGTACAAAGGGATTGCGCACTACAAAATTTATGGTTTCCAGCAGAACACAGCCAGAAAGTGAATCTTCGTGCTGCCTTGTCTGGTTTGATTGCCTTAAAGCAGTCTCCAGTCATCAGAGCTTGGAGTTGGTCCCTGGCCCACCCGGTGGATTCATGGGGCGTCAGAACAACTAAACATTTCAACTCTGCAGGGCCTTTTGCAGCACTTTACCCCTGTAACTGGCTCTTCTGCCTCTCAGATCCAGGCAGCATGTCTGCAATTCTGCCATGAGAGGCTGTGGGGGATTTTGTAATGCAGGAGCGGAGGAAACTACACAAGCTTTGCTGAAATAAGGCGGACAAAGTGCCCTAAAAACATCTAGATTCTTGTCAGTCTCTTCCCTGTTGCTCTCTTACACATTATTTTTAGCAAAATTTAGTGTGGTTACCTATCAGACAATAAAATGATGACTTTCTGTAGCTGAAACACGTATTAGAAAAAATGTTTTATCCAAATCAGCTGGGTGTAGTCCTAAAAGAGAGAGAATACATTTTAAACAATGTACTTCAGTGATGTGTAATTCAGGAAAAATCATGCGCGTACAAGTCCTTCCCCTGCTCTTAGACTGAAATTAAGACTTTTTAAACCTATTTCCTGGGGACAGCCTGTCCTGCCCATGCTCAGCCTGGCTGCCTGTCACACCTCACCAGCTCTGGTGCAGAGCAGCCCCAGCTCAGCTCAGTGTCCTGGTGCCACCGTTGTACTTTATTTCTTGCTGCCAGCTGGGAGCACTGTGTGAATACTGGACTGGGAGTGGATCAGCTGGTTGCGACTTCCAAAGCTGGGCAGGGTGTTTAAAACAGAAGTAGAGAACTAAAAAGGGAGAGGGATGGAAAACTGATTTAAAGTATTTGAGTTGTAATTATAACTCTTATTTTTTAATTCGTCTTTTTTTTTTTACTTCATCTTCACTGCTTGTCGGCTCCACTCTTTTATTTTCTCATGATTATATGGCTATATCGCTGAAGGGCTTGTAGCTGTTTGGATTTATGTCCCTTTCAAGGTACAATTCAGACTGATTTGTGAGAATCCTCACCCTCTCTGTATCTTGTAGCCTCTGAGTGGGATTTTTTTTTTTGCTCATTGTACCTTTTCCTCATTCTTTGTGCATCTCTGTTTACTTATGACTTCTTTTGGGGTGATTATACATGTAGACTTGGAGCACTCTGTTTGTTGGGGTTTTTTCTCATGCCTTTGAGTAAAGTCTTGGGACTTTCACCATCCTGAATTCAAGAACTTCCAGGCTGTCACAGCCACAGACCCTGAACACGTTGGCCCAGATGGTTTCTAGATTTCTTTAAGATATAAAAGATTGTCCTTCAGGCTTGCTTTTGTTTATCTTTCCATTTAATTTAAACAGAATCTCTTTCTTGCTACTCAATGTCAATTTACTGTCCACAGTCAAATCTTCTGTCATGCCCTCATTGCTTACAAAATCAAGACTAGAATAGCAAAAGCTCTTGTTAGTTCAGTGCCTTATTATATTGAACTTCATTCATCTCACGGTAATAAAGGCCTTTAGAAAAGCACAGAGAATCTGTCTCCCGGATTCCATGAAAAGTAAAGGTAGCTAAATCCTCTTTTTGCACTTGAAGGCTTTCTTATTAGTGTTTTGTTAATATAATAGCATCATGCATAGAAAATTAAACAGATTCTGATCTTAGCTGAATCTTTGCTTTTTCGCTATCAGACAAATTTCCCCCCACTGCCAGCCTGCATTCCCTGTCCTCACACTAAATGTTAATTCTCTCCCGTAAATCTTTTGTTACCGACCTTTCAAAAAGTACAAATTGCCTTCTGTCACCTTGTCAGGCACAGACACGCTTACGAATCCATTCAGCTGACCCGTAAAAAACATACTTACTGCTTTAAGTCCTGATTGTCAGTGATGGGTTTAAACTACTCTCCCTGGTCATCCCCTAAGGCACAGGGCAGCAGGTGGTGTCCCTTAGGTGACCCTGAACGTGTCCTGATGGACACCTGTGGGACACACTGCCTCAGTCTGCCACACAGCAGTCCCCGTGTCTCTGAGCTCTCAAGACCTGCAGCATTTTCCATTTGGATCACGTTCCCCACCTGCTCTTGATGTGCTGTTCTTGAGAGCAGCTTCGGTGACTAAACATCCCCAATGCAGTGACTGGGGTGGCTGGGCATGAGTCAGTGTTTGGCTTATTCCTTTGTAGTGGAGTAGATGCTGAATCAAAACACATTTGAGGATAATAGAGATAGTAGTACAGCTATATCAGAGCCATGGTTTGTATCTGAAGGTTAGGATACACTCCTTACCCATCCTTCCTCCCCACAGTGCCCCATTTTGGAAGGAAAACTTGAAGTGGGGAGCACTGGAAAACATAATGGCTACATCATGGTGAGAGGGCTGATGCATTCCAGGGTATGTCAGGAGGAGGCAAAGGAAGTCACAGGGTTGTGTGACTTGTCGGATTGAGGACAGTTGTGTTGCTTTGCCTTGTTCTTCTGGACAAAGCAATTTTATGGGGAGATCTTTGTGTTTTTCATCACCTTATCAGGCAGATGACTGTTTTTCATAAAGAGTTTTTTGTGCAAAAAAAACCCCACACTACATAAAGAAAAAAAATACAGTCTCTCTCTTCCCCTTTGCATGTCTTTTCTCTCTCCATTTACCCTTACGCTTCTCATGGCAGGAAAAGAAGAAAAGTAAGGGCCCAGATTTACAAAGTGGTAGGAGGTTTATCAGGGAGCCTGGAGCTGAGGAAAGATAATTTAATTCCAATGCACAAAATGCCAAGGAATTCACTGAAGTGGTAGATGGTTGGAAATATTTGCTCTATAGCTATGAAACTCGAGGAAGACCAACTTAGATCTGGCAGCTGAAATCATTGGCACAGTTGATACTGCCAAGAAAAAGTAGAAGCAGTGACTAAGCATTGAGATGCTGAGCTGTGGAGCTCATTTTTGCAGCAGTGTGAGCTGCAAGAGAGGTGGCACAGCCATCCACGTGGAAACACTGGTTTACTAAAGTGCTCAGCATCAGTCTGCGGTGATCATTAATTACAGAGACTGCACAAGTTAATAATAATTATAATTATAACGTTACTCACTGCTTGTATCACAGTAGTATTTGGAGATAGTTTTCCTGGATGGAGTATATGTCAGTGGTGAGGACAGACTTGGCTGATGCTGTGGGTGCTGTGCTGGCAGTGGATAGATTGACTCCCTGAGTGCCTGCCCACATGTGAGATCAGCATCACACCATGGCTGGTGGGGTCTTGTCAGTGACATTGTGGCAGAGCCGTAGTTTTGAGTAGATGACAGTTGCTGCATAGCCTTCATTATACCTCCCAAATGACTGGAAAATAAAACATATTCCCTCTTGGGCCATCTCTTTCCTGAAAATACCTCCTTGAAATCTGAAACTCCTGGACAATTCGAATCACTCAGTGTGTGAATCCAGCAATTCTCTCAAATGGTGAATTTTAAAGAAATTTGAAAGAAGGTCTTTCTGGATTGGATTAATAGGTTTTGTCTGAAAGCACTGATCTAAGCTTATCAATCTCTCTAAACCCCCGGGTGTACCTGCTGGAGGTAGCAGGGCCCCCACACCTGCACATCTCGTGGGTGAGCCTGGGCTGGGTGTCAGCCCCACCGTGGGTGATATTTGCTTGTATGCTGAGGAACAGAAAAGAAAAGGGCATGTTTTGCCCTGTGGCCAGCACCAGGTGAGATGATGTCCCTCCCCCCTGACCATCTGGTGCAGGCTCTGCCTCTGGGTCTGGCAGAGTCTAACCTACACTTTTTAGTGACCTGGAGAATTAATTCAGTGCCTGTGAGAGCATGAAGCTAAGTTGTTTTGGTGCCATTCAGTAATTGCACAAGAATGACAGCAGCCATCCTAAGTGACAAGAGTCTTTGTGCCAGAGGCTGAGACTCCCTAGCTGGGAGCCATAACAGAATTGCAGGGTTTCAAACAGGAGCAATGGGGGGGGTCACACAAGCTGGCGGTGTCCTGCTTCTTGTGCAGCTGTGTCACTTCCCTTGCCAGTGCTTCCACTAGCAGCAGTGCTGGTGCCACAGCTGGGGGCCTTCCCTGAACTGTGCTTTGTCGTGAGTCATCTCCAAAACCCAAGCCAGGACAAAATCTGCAGATGGCTTTTGCCCACAGCAGTCACTGTGAGGTGACGGGTGGTGCTACGATGCTCCCCATGGCTGTGTTGCTGCAGGATGGTGCCCACAGCGTTATTCTGGTGAGGGCTTAAGCTTACAGAGAAGGTGAACAAGACAGTCTAGCTTTGCTCAGGGAAAGAAATGAACTTAGCACTTTATTTCATGCTAATGATACTGAATTCTGATATGAACAGACTGTGCCTTGCATTTTACATCTGTCACTCAACTTTGCTGTAAAAGCTGCTATAAAAATGAATTAAAAGACCTTCTTCACTCTGGTCAGCTCAGCATTACTCTTCCTCTGGGTCATTTACTAATTCCAGGTGACTTGTGAATCCAAATGGAAGTGTAGGCATCTAAGGAGGTGCCAGGAACATTTAGAGCAGTCAGGACACTGACCCACTGAAACCCAGCATGCAGAGCTGCTCTGAGCAGTGCCCTGCCTCAGCATGTAACTTTTGGCAAGCCCAGCCTGTGCCATGTGCAGGTGTGAGAGCCTCTCTGTGCACTAGTTAACAGCTGTGTGCACTCCCAAACTACTATTTCTCCCTAGATCTGATTTTCCAGCACCACACTATTTAACTAATAACTACATCATTGTCATAGTACCCTACAGAGCACAGTCCTCAGCTCTAAATCACTCCCCAAACCAATCAGAAACGTCTTGGCCCAAGGCTTTGACTGCAAAGCCTGCTAGAGGTGTTACATGTTTGGCCTTTGACCCTTTATCAGATTTATTTGGAGTTCTAGCTCATTGCTTACACTACTGAGCACTCAGCATTACCGTAACCCAGCAAAGGCCACCTGCTAATGACCCATCAACTGTTGGCTGTCATTGGGAATCAGCCTTGATTGCCTGAGTATCCACATCCCAAGCAGGCACAGCTGCTCCAAGCCGTGCCCACAAGGCTGTCCAGGATCCTCCTCTGCTGCTCCTCCAGTCTCACTCTCTGCCTTTTGCACTGCTGCTCACGTGGTATTTCCCCCCTAGTTCAGCACAGGGGGCAGATGATTCACTGTGCTGCTCCTTGATTTATAAGTACCTTAATTGCCCAGAGAAGCTGTGCATGTCCCATCCCTGCAGGTGTTCCAGGCCAGGCTGGATGGGGCTCTGAGTAACCCAATCTAGTGGAAGGGATCCCTGCCCATGGCAGGGGGGATGGAACTAAATGATCTTTAAAGTCCTTTCCAACCCAAACCATTCTATGATTGTCTGCCTTCCTATCTGAATCATTACCTGTCTGTAAGCCACAGTTTTTTCCTCTTGGTTTATGCCCTCTTCTACACCCAGTCCCCCGTTAACTCCACAGACCCACAGCTTTATCTAGGAGAGCAAATTCTTCATCCCTGCCCACGGGATGACTGCCGCAGTATTTAGTCATTTCTTTGGAGAGGAAGGAGCTACCTCAGATGTGACCTGGTTTCCTCAAGTACTGACCACTTTCATTCTTTATTCTTTTTCCCAAGTCTGATGTATAGAATTCTTTACAAGTTTAGCTGTGGGCTAGCCATTTTATCCCTGCCTAAAACAGAAAGGAAAAACTGGTTGCAGTCACTCTCCTCACTTGGTCTTGGCAATTCCAACTGAGGTTAATTTGTCAGCAATGCAAGTAGAGGAAGTGCTGGGCACCTGATCTGCATGAATGGAGCAAGAGAAAATGCACAGCCTTCTGATTTAAATTAATATTGATCCCACTAATAGGAATCAGAGGACCAAAATAAATTACATAAATGGAGTAATCAAGACGAAAAATTTCTAAAGAGTAACCTTGTATTGATGGAGCTGATTTTTCTAATGTCAAGTAAAGACATAGAGAAGGATAACACACCATTTGTTTGGAAAGACACTGGGCACTGCTGCCTCCTCTTCTGACTGCCTAGGACTGCTGAGGTAGGAAATTATTTCTAAGAACCCAATATAAACTTTAAAAACCCCTATTTTTTTCCTATTTCACCTGACTTTCTGTGAAAATACCCAAAAGCCTGAGGCTGCCAACACGTTTTCCATGATTGATAGCCCTGTTTCCCTTCATTTGGGGAGTCTCCCCAGTTTGCAGGTGTAAGTAACCTTTGCTGGCAGGAGCTCAGGTAATGCTCTCCTGAGGAGGGGCAGAGCAGCAATTCAGGCCGCAGGGAAACAGGCAGGGATGAACGGGAGCTGGGGGCAAG
>JAYRBT010000033.1:7853566-7885295 GCA_036023395.1 Myiotriccus ornatus
TGCTCTCCTGAGGAGGGGCAGAGCAGCAATTCAGGCCGCAGGGAAACAGGCAGGGATGAACGGGAGCTGGGGGCAAGGGAATCAGTTCAAAGCTTCTTGGCAACAGGCAGAAAGAGCAGATAACATTTTAAAATGCTTCTACTCCTACACTCAGCCCTTGCTAATGTGCTAAACAGATGTTGCTTAACCTGTAACTCCAGTTGCTGAGCGCTGAACTTCACTGGGGAGGACACGATTGTGGAGAAGCACATTCTGGGCACACTGGCCTGGTGGCTGGTACAGGATCCTCTCACAAGGGCCTCATGGACATGTTTTGCCTCATGGACATGTTTTGCCTCGTTGTGTTCTGCAGGCAGCAGAGAACTGCGGTGTCTCTCGTAGGATTTGTGCAGTACAGTTTGTGAGCATCTTTGCTCTCCGTGGGCAGCCTTGTAGGGAAACAGGGCACTGTCACTGCTGTCCTGGTAGGCAGGGCAGAGGAGGCAGCTGGTTAGATCTCTGTTTGCCAGGTGGTATCTGGTGTGCCCTGGGAGAGAGAGTTCAGGAAATTTCCCTTGCTGAGACGTTGATGTGCAGAATGGAAGTGGGTCTCAGACAAACCTTGTCTGCTGTGGAAAAAAGTCGTGGTAGAGACATTCAGTCCCACCCGCACTCATCTCTGAGTCTTAATGTAGCCAGGTGCCAAAAGTACTTGACATACTGTACCTCACAACATTCAGAGTAGGTCTTGTAAGCCTGGTGTTCCAAATGGTGATGGTGGCTAATGGGCTGCTTATTTCAAACTCCTTGAAACCTGGTTGGAGACAGCCTGTCAGTACTCCAGCTCAGCAGATCAAGAATTCGTTTCCACTCCTTACTCTGTCATCTGAAGATCAGATGTCCCCATGAGGGCATTCAGAGGGATCTGCTGTATATCACTGGGGTTTCCCCAAGAGGAAATTGGGGAAAAGGCATCTCCAGTTCACCAGTTTGATCCATGCCCTCCCTTATTGAAATGTTCTGTCACCTCCCACCGCTGCTACCCCTGACAGCAACTATGGTGAAAAATTTCAGAAAGAGAGTGTGGTAAAAAAAGACTTTTAAACAAAGTTTGACATTCACTATAGCTGCTTCTGAAGACTTTGAAACAGCTAAGGGAATTTGGATGTGTCATTTTCAATCTTCCTAGTTCAGTTTAATTTTCATTATATAGACTTTATTTAAATGTCTCGGAGTGCATCAAACATTGCTATTACTGGGTGTGGAGCTGTACTAGATTATTGTGTTAAATGCATTACAGACTGCTGCTTGTTTTGGAAATCTAACATTTTTTCATGATATTTTTCTGACATTATAACTTTAGTCATTCAAACTCACGTTACTTTAGTACTTTCTTGCATATTTAATACGTTTCAGTTTTATCTTTGCAGCAGTTGCCAAAGTCTTCAGACAAAGCCTTCAAAAATTATAGAAAGTGTAAATCTCCATTAAAAAGTTTTAGGAAGATTATTGCAGCTCTTTTCCCATGATAATGATTTCTGTGTGTTTGGTAGAGAGCTCGTGTGCTGTGGTGCTCTAGGACACTGTGCACACAAATTCAAGGGATGTAAAAGAAAGACTGAGATAATGAATCTATATGACAATATGGATTCATAATAGCAGAAAAGTTATATTATCCCAAGTACTCAGAAACTAATCCTTCCTATCCATTAACCGTTTGTTACTGGCAGAACATTTGCCATCAAAAAGGAATAAAAACAGTCAATATGGACATTTTAAAAATATTAGCTGCAGGATGACAAGAAGTGAAGAGCAGAGTGTGCACATATGCAAGGTGCAGATGTTCTGCACTGCATTATGTGGCCAACAGAAGTGTGCAAAGACAGTTGTGTTTATCATTCCATCAAGTCAGTAATTTGCATTTAACATTCAGCAGATCTTCTATCATCCTTCTTCTTCAATTTCATAGAAAATCCTTCCAACATGAACACTGTTTCTTCCAGCTTTGAAGTAATGTATGTCCCAAATGCCTTCTTGAGATCAATGCCAAATGCCACCATGTAGTAAAAAGATAAAATTTCCAGCAGAAGAAAGCTGTGTTGCCTACCTTGAGGGGGCTCTGCCTGTGCAGGTGCTGGAAAAACATCTCTCACTCAGTTCTCTTCCATTGCAAAGGCCTTGGTGCTGCTGTACCTTTGTCTTCTTTTGGTACATGGATAATCGATCTCTGGGGAACTGCAGCACTGCAGTACCCGCAGTTACTGAGCTCGTTTGAGTGGTAAATATATGGTGTTTAACATTTGTGCTTCACAGAGGAGAAGAAGGACAGTCATATTTGATGAGCAAATTATGTCTTCTGAATTTTAAGTTCTAGGAAATCATTTGGGCTGTCATAAGAGCTCAGACACTTGAGAAGCTTGTGCAATAAAAGCAGAGGAATGGAGATCTGACAGTTCTCCTTCCCAGTAAAATCAAGAATTACCAGCTGGAAAATGATGATCAGGGTAATCTTTTGGAAGTTGGAGAAGAGGGAAAAAAAAAAAAAAGATGAAGTGAAGAAAGGAGAAATGTCTCAGATATTATTTAGGTTTGCAATTATGGAGAAAATCTTTGTGTTTCAGTATTTAGGCCATTGTCCCTCCAGATGAGGCCATCACATTGGTCTGGGTTCAGGAGGCCTTGTTGCATGGGAGGAAGAAGTATAGAAATTGCTGAGGGAAAGGGAACAGAAACAAAAATTAGATTTTTATTTAAAACCATTGGACCTCACTCTTTGCTGGCAGAACTTGTGCAGGAAAGTATAAAGGGTAAGAAGCAGTAAGTCCTATGAAAATCTTTATAGAAATATTTGAATCTCTTATGTACAAATCTGTGTGAAAGTCTATATCAGCTGTAACTATAATGTATTCATCCCGGGGACAATAATAATGTTTTATGGAAAATAAGCTCTCACTGGTTTCATTTCTTCTTCATGCCTCTCAAGGGCAAGTCTTCTTTGGTAAATTTTCCAAAGTTTTTAGAGCTGGAATACAATTGTTCAATAGCTCGTATTAACGGTATTGCTAAAATTCAGAATCAATTAATGAAAATGGTGTTATCTCACTGAACTTTAGAAAAGCAAAAAGGGAACACAGAAAGAAACCTGCCTTGCTGTCCTTTTCACTGAATTAGTGATTTTTACATCTTGAAGCCAAAAGGCCAAAGGAGCACTGGGGAAATACACTGGTGAAGGAGAAAATCATTCTTCCCTCCTTAATTAAAGATAACAAACTATTTAAACTCACAGTTGATTGTTAGAGAACCAAAGCCAGACTCATGAACTTTCCAAGTGTACTGAAGTTCCCCGAAGTCTGCATCAGGGAACTGGCAATGGTTTTGTGTGCAATTGCTTAACTGAATTACTTGGTCTATTTTTCTTTCCTCTTTCGTGTCTGACTCTGGCAAATAATCCCCAGCAGAAGGACCCACTTTTGCTTTTTTGCAGGCAGGGTCCCATACTCAGCAACAACTCAGTTCAGATTTACTGACTTGAATGCACTGTGCCAGCTTTTGATGGAGAGCAATATGACCTGACAAATGTTCTATGTTTTTGAATAAAGTTCTCATGCAAATGCAGCTTAGAAGACCTTTAAATAAACAATAGAAATTCTCTATTATTTCATCCATGCATATAAATTTACATTAATCTGCAGCTAAGTTAACAAATGCTATTTTTTGCCTTAAATACCATGTTTGATGAAAACAGTATTTTGTGCCAAGCTGGTTATAATGATCGTGTAATTCAGGAAATATATATGAGACATTAAAACTCTGTGACATCTCCTTCCCATGCTAAAGACCATAAGAGGGATTGATGAGACCAATAAATCCATTCCCATAGGGAAGACTGTAGAAAAAACTGGGAAGGAGTACAAAATATAGCCCACCTGGTAGTTTTATGGCCCTATCTGAATGCTGCAATCATTTTAAAGAGATGCTGATTAGTATCAGCAACAGGAGTTGAATTGGCAGCATCAGTAGCATCAATTTCAACAGCAGCTCTGGAGGTCCTTACGTTCCCATTTTGTGACTCGGATGCAAATGATTCATCCAGTCAGCAGGTGCTGTTCAATCTGTACCAAATATATGGAACTAACAGATGAAGGAATGCAGAATTTGCGCTTAAAGAAATAATTGAATGCCTTCAATGTCACTAGAATTTAATTATTTGAAAAGATATTTTAGAGTGCAGACAGAAAGTAGACAGAAAAGATACAGGCTCAACTCTTTGGTGGAGTGAACGTGACCACACCGGTTTTCCAACCTGGGAATCTGGCATGGAGATGGTTCTTTCCCTTTTGTCATATAGTTTCCATGTCTGAACCTCTTCCAACTAAAGCCCCCTCAAGCAGCAGTGGTTGGCTTCAGCCAGATCGTCAGGATTCATCTGGCTGAGTCTGAAGGAGGAGAGGCAAACCACTGCAACCCAGAAAAGATGTGGTTTGGTGTTCACAGCACTCAGTGGGATTTGCAACAATCTGCACCAGGGACAGGCAGGGAACACGTGGCCCTTGGACTAAAACAGCCACATTTCCACCTGCAGCAGGTGAAGCAGGAGAGCTGCCACTCTGCCAGTGTGCTCCTGGTCCCAGCACAGTGAAATCCACTTATCCATACGGTATAAAACATATATTTTTCTCCTCACAGCCATTTGATGCCCCAGCTATGCTGCATCATAAATATAGCTTTTGCTGTACCTATTAGCCTGGCACTTTCTTTTTTGTGCCCTTTCCCGTGGAACCAGTTTCTACAGAATTCAATAACAAATGGAACTTACATCAGCAAAGCCTTGAGCGAGCTGGCCATTGATCTTGTGGCAGAATATATCAGCTCTGTTATTCATGGTGGTTCCATTCCTACCAGCATTTCTTTTTTTCATTTCTTTGTCATTAATAAAAGAAGGGTAGGAAATACCTACTGTGCTCATTATCTTTTCTGTACCCCAATTTCTCTGCTAATTTCCTGATGTTTTAATTTCTTTCTTATTTTGGTACATTTTCCTTTAAGGCAATGTAATTAATGGACTGTACTAATTTCCTTTGAGACAACATTCTTAATTGCTGTAATTCTCACTTATGTCTTTTATGCATCCCTGCTGGCATTGATTCATTTCAATTTGCATTCCTGAATGCTGTAACTATAAATACATGAAGGAGCTAGTGTCTTGTCCTCTGAATGCTATACACGTTTTTCTTGGCTTTTTTGTGGCAAAACTAAATGGTGACTTACTGTTGTAGCCTTATCTTAAAAGCTGGCATGTGTGTGCCTTTATCACGTTCGGTAGGTTGTGCTTTGGGTTGGTGGTAGGGTGACAGGGTGACATGTTCCACTGTGCACACCTGCCATTTTTTTAATTGTTTTGAGAATAACAACCTTGAGGAGGTTTTTTTTTTTTAAAACCAAATTGTCCAAACAAATGAGTTTTCCAGGGATAGAAATTACAAGTTATGAATAGGATTTGCAAATCTAGTAAAAAAAAAAAAAAAAAAAGTGCTGGTGACACAAGATTTCTTTATGCAGAAAAAGTGTGAATGAGACCATCTGAAGCTGGAGGTCTCCAAAGTGGGTGCTTGATAAGGCAGCAGGAACAGCACAGCGAGGCCATTATGCAGAAGGATTTTGCCTCTGCACTTCTCTGGTGCCAGCGATGGCCCTGCCCCAGGGATCAGCACAGGGTGAGGCTCTCCTGCCACTGCCCCCCACCTCACAGTAGCTTTGAACTCAACAGCTTCGAGCAGATGCTTTGCCGTTGTCAACTCATTTCCTGCAGGCCACCAGAAGGGAAAGAAGTTTTAGTCTCAGCTATAGATAAAATGGAGCAAAGTGAAGCAGCTCTGTGTCCTGTCACCAGACTCTGGGTCACCTGGTCCTCCAGGTTTCTCCTTCGTCCTTTCACTCCAGTACAGTTACTTCTCGCAGGCACAGAACGTCAAAATGAGATGAAAATTACTTGGTTATAATATAAAATAAGTGTATCCAGATTTCTCCAAAATATCCTCTACAGGGGAGTCCTATCAAAGAAATGCAGCAAATAATCCACTCTTTTGTTAGTGTCCCTACAAATGCATCCCCATGGAAGGGAACATGAAATGAAATGTGGCTCTGTGATTGAAAGCTGCAGCAGCTGCAGTTTCTGTATTGATGACAGAGAGCTGTGATGGGTAAAGATTGCTGGATTGCAGTAAAATGGACAGGGATTGAACAACTGTCTTCTCACCAATTAAGATGATTAATCAATTAATTAGGACAAGAATTAAAAGCCTAATGCACAAAAATAATATTTACACTGGTGATTTAAACTGCTTTTATAGATTATTTCTGTTCAAATTTGTGTTCACTGCACATCATTTACAAACAATTAGTGATGGGCAGCACACAGAATGGGCAGGAGGCAGAAAGCAGGCAGATTCTTCACTGAAAGGGTGGTCGGGTATTGGAACTGAGCTGACCAGGGAGCTGACAGAATCACCATGCCTGGAAGCATTCAAGATATAACTCAGTGTGGCATTTGAAGCTTTTCCTGTCCTTTTGCAGTGAACTGCTGGCCCTGGTGACATGCCAAGGTCCGTACCACGAGGCCCCTTTGTGGCCCTGCTGCTCCAGTGTTGTGCCCACCCCAGATCCCAGCAATGCTGAGGGGCTCAGGGTGTTGCCTGCTGGAACAAGTGCTAATTGCCAAGTCCTGAGGGCAGCTAATTAGATGGGTTTTGTGTCTTATCTCAGGAACTTGTGCTGGGTGAGCATGAGGAGAGCAAAGCAGAAACCCATCCCACGCTTTCACAGTCTTTCACTTGCACGCCTTCTTCATTCTTGTTAGCTTGGGAGGTTGTCAGCAGCATGGGGAAAAGCCCCTAGAAAGAGTGCTGGAAAATACAACACAGCATTGCTGCAAAGTGCTCAGGCTGTGAGAGAGAGATACAGGAAAGAGATGAAAGTGGTCATAAGAAAAGGTAAAAGTAATTTAATTACTTGTCAAAAAGTATACACAGCCAGCCACAGTGTTCAGCAAGTCTCTGCTCATTTTCAATCCAGTTGCAACCTCTGCTCTAGAAAGTTCCTGGTGATCACAACCTCTTGTGATCAAGGCCAGAAAGTCCTGCTGGAGGCTATGAACTTACAGTGTACTCTTGGTGTTGATACTGGGGTTGGAGAGGTTTAATATCTTTGATCACGCTCGTCACTGACAGTGTCATGTTAGGGTAGTTCAGAAGCAAAAACCCATCAGAATCAAGTTTAGTTATAAGGATGGCTGAAGCAAAATAAAGGTTGAGAAAACGTTGCATGACAGAGAGGAAGGCTGGGCTGGGAGACTTCACTGACTAGAACGCCTGCCCTGAGCTCCTGAGCTCTGCAGGCTGGACCCTGCCCCAGCAGTCTCACACTGACTCCAGACTCAGGTCATTTCTCAGTGCATCTGCCATAACCCGGCTTCTGCTTGGCTTGATGGTGTTCCCTGTTCCCAGGGTGGAGGAACAGTCCCAAGTCAGGGGAGTAGAGAGGTTTGCAGCAGAGGTACAGTCACTCCATGGGATAGGGAACATTCCCACTCAAGCTTTTGTGGCACTGCCTTTCTGACCTGCTCTTCACCAGCTGTAACCAGTGTCTTTCCAGTGAGTGCAGGGGTCATGGCACAGCAGTGGGGGCCAGCCAGAAGGCTATTTAGTATTCACTGACCTGCAGGCAAAATTGGTCTATTTGCTGGGTGATCTTTTTTATGTTGATGTATATGGTATTTGTAGCACCTGTCCCAAAAGTGGGCTGTCCCTGTACAGAGAGTTTTGTGCTCCCAGTTCACCTACCTACAAGTCAGTATTTGCACCAAGCTCTGAGCTGGGCATTCTGCAACTTGATGAGAGTGGATAGACCAGGCTTTCTCTGCAGATTTGGGTTTTATTAATAATAAATTGGCTCATTCTCCTTGTGCCTTGGTTGGAAACAGAGATAGATGACTTAAAATGAGAGTGAATTAAATTTCAAGATGTTTTGGGAGCTTGAACAAGCTGGGCTGGGTTCCAGGAGGCTTCACAAAGAGACAAAGACAGCAGGGGAGGCAGCAGAAGTGGTGAGAGCAGACAAGAAAAAGTAAAGTGGTGGCTGGCAAGGAGCAGGGAGAGAGTGATTCCCCCATGCTGAATGGGAAGTGTTGTGAAGGAGGTGCTGCTCTGCATAGAGCAGGCTTGTGCTTCAAATTGTTTTTAAGTGAATCAAACAAGGAGGAAAATGCTTTAAAAACATTGCCCCTTTTCCCTTTCCTTTCTTCTTCCTAAAACTGATGCTGCTCTGCCATTTTCTCATTTTTCTCCTGTTTCTATTAGCTCTGTGCAAAGTGAAGGAAAATATTCCCTTTTCCTTGATTCCTTTTCCTGCCATGCAGTGCTTTCTAGGATAAAAATCTGAAAACAGCTCTGCGTCCCTGGCAGTGTTCAAGGCCAGGTTGGATGGGGCTCTGAGCAACCTGGCCTAGTGGAAGGT
Source organism: Myiotriccus ornatus (assembly GCA_036023395.1). NCBI lineage: Eukaryota > Metazoa > Chordata > Aves > Passeriformes > Tyrannidae > Myiotriccus > Myiotriccus ornatus. The sequence goes on from JAYRBT010000033.1 coordinate 7,862,057, forward strand.
GCCCCTGCCCATGGCAGGGGGGTTGGAACAAGATGGTCTTTCAGGTCCCTTCCAACCCAAAAGCATTTTATGACTCTGTGATTCTATGACTTGGAAAATACTGCTTCTCCCCAGACAAGGCAGATGTCAGTGAGGGCACAGGTAGCCTGCAGGCTGCCTGACCTCACCTGCAGGAGCCCTGGCTGCAGCCACGGAAGCCCCACCAGCCCCCAAAGGGGACAAGGAATGGGCTGCAAGCACAGAGTGCTGAGCAGCAGTGGGAGGAACAGTATCTGAGAAAAGCCAGCAACAATCTAGCGTTTCTTTGGGCAAAATAGTATGTCTCAAGGCAAGCTGACAGCGTGACATGTTGTCCCACCGTTTAAAAAGTCTTTGGACTAGCGTATTCAGGTAATGCAGCAGTACCTGGTTGATGGGGCTGCATAGAAAAGTATTTTTTTTTTCCAAATACCTTTTTTTTAAAAAAGTATAAATTCTTTTTTCTTTTCCCTCTTTTGTACTTAGTTTGCATTCATTGGTATTTTCTTATGGAGAAAATGATGAATGGGTTTTAAGTTAACACTACTTTGCTTGCAAATGAACTTAAAATACGTCCATTTAATAGTTGATAACAAATGTAATAGAGCCAAAGGGAGGGTCAAGTAATTTATTGATTTTTTCCCCAAATTAATACATAAAAGAAATTTGAGCAATATAATTTTCAGCCAGCTTCATAAAAATAAATAAGCATGTTTTTCAAAGCATTATTAAAGCAGGAAGAGAAATAAACAGCATTGCACTATGATTGGGATTCCATTTTTGCGAAAGAATGGCATACTTCTTCGAAGAAAATTAATAATTAATGGTCTTATCCTCTGAAATATCAAAGGAGAAATGACAGATTTTCTGTTATCATGCAGAATTTTCAGTGAGGAAGCATATGCAAAAGGTAATAAACCTGCACTGCAAGAATTGCTCCTCCAGCAGTTTTTCTTGTCTGTAAAGTCACAGAACTAATTGTGCTCTGCTCTGCTCCTTACACAAAGTTAATACACACACGTGTGACTCAGTTGGCCTCCTGCACACTGAGCAGCCAGGAGCCCTGTGACTTCATGTGCTGTGGTTTGGATATTGAATAGACCATATTGAACAGACCAGCAGCCAGTCTGACCCAAAGGTGAAGGGTGGTTAAGTTGTTATCCTAAAGGGGCACAAAGAATTAGACCAAGTGTCGGTGCCTGCATCCCATGCTGTGAACTCGGGCTCCAGCTCTAGCAAGAGTAACTCAACTTTTCTTCCTTCCCTGAATTTAGCATCTGCCTCATAAATTCTCCTTCCTGGAACTGCCTGACATAGGAGCACACTTATTTAAGGTCAGAGCTAGTCTTTTTGATAGCTTCCATAATGGTGACTGCCATTCTTAAGAACATATACTGTAAGAAATATAAATCGACTGGCCTTTGCCGCCTGACGCTGCTTGTCAAAGTCCCCAGCTGTAAAAAATAAATATCATCGTGCTCTTGCCTCCATTGCCAACACCACTGATGGAATGAGTGGCTAATGGGACTGTTCTTAACAGCCTGGCTGCTGCTGGGGGGTTACTGAAGCCATTTGTTTGGGAAGGGAGCTGTTGTCACTGGAGTCACAGCAAGCACTAACTTTCCTAAGAAAGAGCAGGAAATCTGTATTTAAATTATATGATAGTTTGCACCAAAGCAGCACCATGGAGCTTTACTGTGCTCTAGAAACCTGCTCCTTCCCCAGCTCTGTTTCTGCCTGGGTATTCTCTTCACATTAAGATGCACAAGTGGGAGAAGTTAAGTAGGGCTTTCTAGATTGCACTTCACCATGTAGAAATGAAAGCCAGAATGAGTAACTTCAGCAGCTTTTGAGAGCGGCAAGTTCTGCTGAGTGATGCAATGTGCAAAAACCAGCAGAAATTCACCATGGAAAAATTAATTTTAAGTACTGGCAAGGAGATCTCTCTGTTCATGTGCTAAAGCACTACAGAGATCCACAAAGGAGGTCTTCAGTTATTTGTGCGATTGACAAAATTCAGCCATCTGTGAGGACACACCTTCCTTGGCCTTTGTGAGTGGCAGCAAAGGCAGAAGCTGAGGCTTGCTTGGGTTGCCTGGAGTGGCTGCGGAGCTCAGGTCTCCTCCACTGGCACAGTAGAGCTCTCACAACACTTGTTTTTCGCTCCTTTGTGTCCAGGCTCTACTCCTGGCAGAAGAGCAGGATTATAGTAAAGAATGCTGATGCTGTGGAATAAGTATTTTCATGTGCTGTGCGAAGTTACTTCTCTGGAAGATTCAGCTGTGCTGGCACAGCAAATCTCTGTATGTCTGTGCCCATCCCTCTTGTCCCAGCCAAGTGTAAAGAGCCAGCTCTGAGATGTGCTGTTGATCCTCAAAAGCTGATAAAAATTCCTAAGTGACTCATGGATTCTTGATGCAGTTGTTCAAAAAACATTGTTACAGCAAATGTTGAGATGCACAGACAGTTTAGTCATGACTTAAATGTAGATGGAGTACCGTAGATAGACGTAGCCTGTAGCATTTAAGATTTACACTTGATATGCAGAGTGGCTCAGCAATACATCTCACATTCTTGTTCTCCTAAGGAACAGTGTAGATAAGTCTGTGGAAACATCTTTGGGGCAAATAGCAAAAAATCTGCATATCTGGTCTAAAATTCAAAGCATATTGAAACTAATACATCTGGGGCATTTTGGAAAGGTTAGTTAAGTTCTGTAGAAATAAATCTCTACACTATTGTTTTGCAGGTTTGAAGTTATCTTACCTGTAGATATTGATAGAAATCTACTTGAGTTATTGACTGCATCACTTTGGTCATCTCACATTAACTCATCTTTGCTTGTGTGACACCATGTTCAAATCTGTTGAAGTCCCTGCAGCTTGGCCCCTGATTGCACATGCAGATTTTTCTCAGAGTTTTTAGAACAGCTGCCATGTAGTGAACTCAGCTGTAAAATTCACAATGGCTGAAAGGTGAACTTGGAGAACTACAAATATAAGGAACACTTTATACCTTTCTGATGGTTGCTTTTTATGGTGTAAATTCATACTCAGCTTCTTAGTATAGAAGGTCATGTGAGGACAGAACTGTGGGTTTTTTTCAATCACAGCCCTTTAGCATAACAGGACCCTTATTTTCTTCGAAGCTTCTCAGTGCAACCTAAAAATATTAAATCATTTACACTGATAGTGTTCCTGTGCCTCCAGCTAGAGATACAACATCATCCTGCTATTCACTTTGGGCTTTTCCCCCAGCTGGACACTGTTTGGCTGGGCAGTGAGTGCTGGAGATGGTGCTGTAGGCAAACTCCTCAGCTCCACTCCCACAGCAGAGGGTGGCTTCAACACGGGTTCTCCTTCTAAAAATACACAACAGCTCGCTAAGTGTTATAACAGCACCCTTGCTTTTCATGAACACAGCCTTATCTAAGCTTGAGTGAAAGCTTTTGGACACCCTTGGTGAACACTTCTTGGTGTAGGAGTTTTGCTAATGACCCCTGACGAGCAGCAGCAGCAGCAGCCACCGCAGAGCAAGCGGAGCTGCCAGCGGGCTCGCACCCCTGTGAGGGGGTGATGCTGCACCCCCCCACACACACAGACCCAACCAGGATGGGGTTTGTCACGAGAAGTGACTAACTGTGAAGGGCACAAAGTTGAAAGTCTGCTGGCTGACGTCCCAGGTCTTGGCTGGGAAGAAGAAATGGGAGGAGGAAGAGGTTGCAGCTTGCAAAGGCATTTCTGCTCAACACGGTGGGTTGTGAATCAGAGGTAGCAAGAATGGCATTTTGCAAGCTGTTCTGTAGCTGATTTGCTTTCTACAGGAACACACCCTGTCTAGCACCAGAGCCACTTTCCCTGGGTGACACCACATTACAGCTTACAGTCACCAGCAGTTTCACCCCCACTCCATGGGGACAGATTTCTGACCTACCGCTGTCATGTACCATCTCTCCCAGCCCAGTGACATCCTGCACCCCCCTGAGATGCAGCTGGAAATCTTGAGCAAAGGATGTTTCCTTGTGTCCTTGGCTGTTTGCAGGGGTAGTGGATGTGCCTGGTACAGCTTGCTGAGACCCCTATTTGTTGGAGCAGCTGCCAAAACCGTCAGTGGGAATGGGGAGGGGTTTTGCTGTTTACTGGGATATACAGCAGTTGCAGGAATCAATTCCTAATGTGGAAGCAAGCAGTTTATTTCCTGAAATGAAGAATGCAGGGAAATCTGAGACAGCGAGGTGAGATCTCTACAATGACGAGAGGAGTTGTCAGTCAAACTCTGAGCATCAATACAATGTCCTCTTGTCAAGACTAGCAGGTGTGTGTAAACTGTGCATTGCAAACCACTGAGGAACTGTTCTTTCCTAATCCACTGACAATTTGAAAAGATTTCAGCACAAGCCTCCATTGCACTGTTTTATTCATGCAACACACACTGCATTAAAGTCACACTGAAAACACTTAAAGCCAAAGAACAGAGAGAGTAAGGAAGAAAAATCCTGGTGAAGGCTGAAACAGAGTTGCCACATCTACCCCTTTCCGCCATCACCAAGGGGTGCTGTTTGACAACCTTCATCTGCTCCCAGCTGTGCCAAGATACCTGAGGAAATACACCTTATTCTATCTTTGCCTGTGAATTTCTTTGCCTCTATGGTTTCTCTTTATCAGGCAATTGTCCAGGAAATGTAATTCCCGCTCTATTTAAGAAGCATGTTTTATGACCTCAGTGTAGGTAAAGCAGTGCTCTTGTTAATAGCAAGTGGGAAGACCCCAAACTTTTGGAATGTTTGTGAAACTTCACAAGTTTTTTTTCCCAATGACTTGAATTGTTTCGTTTGAGAACTAAACCTTATTTCTCCCCTCCATACTTTGATGTTTTTATAAATGCTGCAAAACTATATCCCTGTCTGCTGTGGCTCTACATTATAGCAGGCTTACAGCAAAATCCTATTTCTGTTTGTAGTTGTAAAAACTCCCAAGCTGATCCTTAAATAGATATGATTGCTCTGTACTCCTTACTGCCTCAATTTGTCTAAAAAATATTGGTCTATTCTTTCTAGTCAATAAACATATGCCCCTTCTGTCTGCCACTAAGGATTTCATTGCTTTAAGTAGTGCAGAATATGTCATATTTTCAACATGTGTATTAGAACAGGCTTAATGGAGTGTAAATCTCTATATTATTTGGATAGAAAGGTTTCTGCTTTTATTCTGATTGTTAATTTCGCTCATTATTTTGAGCATTTTGTTCTGTCTGACAGACCTGCCGCAGGGATCAGTGAGACCTGAGATCAATAATCGCTGGAAGCGAAAGGCTAAAGGCAAGCTGTAATTACAACAGGTATTCCAGATCTGACTGGGAATGCTGAAGGGCAGTGATGGCCTCTTATGTAAGAAGGGCTCTGTGCATGGACTTCTGCCACATGATTTGAAGACATTTGAAAGAGTGCAGGATGCTGGCGAGAAATTAGGTGCTGTCACTGGTCAGACATTTTTCTCAAACAATGACAAATAACCAAATGTTGAGATCTGTTTTCATGAAGTGTTGGGTTGCCTGTCTCATAGAGAAGAGGAATACATCTGAGGCCCCATATTGCTGTGGGCTCTACAGATCTTGCCAGGGGAGGTGTTTTTTAAGAGCTGTCACTGTAGAGCATGGGCCCCTCCAAAGACATCCCCAAGACCAGAGCTCTCCTTCATGAGCAAACCTCGTGGCGTCTGCAGTGGCAGCCATTGAGAGTGTGTGTCATTTTGATGCATCTGTTTATGTTACAAAACCCACTGGTTCTTAACAGAAATACTGCATGGAATAAAACTCATTATTTCCTTCTCTTTTAGCTTTTAAATGAGAAATTCTGGGAACGATGCTTGCGTTTGATCCCTGCAGGGTCTCTGGTTGAGGTCCACAGTCACATCCCTGGGATGTCTGGGGTTCTTCCAATATAAGCATTCTCAGTTCACCTATGGTTGTTCAAACCAGGTGCCTTGTGCATAACTTTCACCTCTCCCTCTTAAAGAAACAGCTGAAAATATCTCCTGCGTTTAGGTTTTGTTCCTCTGAGATATTTAAAGCTCAAGTGCTGTGCAGTGTTTTAACATAATTGTTGTGTACAGTTCTTCCTGTGTACTTGCTCACCTCAGCAAACAAAGAATTGCACATCATTGATGTTCAGAGTCTGCAAAATTTAGTCCCCAGGGTTGTTTATGCTTGTTTTATTTTTCTCTCCCAATGCTCCTATCTGTCAGATGACAGCTGGGGAATTTAAGATAGTTGTGTCTATATGGAATGGAAAACCATTTTCTGTTGGTTTAATAGACAAGGAGCAGCTTAGGAGGGAGGCACCAGGAGTTTGTCTTCCTCACTTTTATGTCTGAAAATAAACAAATATTTATTTCTTGTTCTGTTCTGAAGTAAGATTCCAGTGCAGGCAGCAGTGGGATCAATCCTGGGAGCCCAGGCTGGAGCAAGGCCAGTCCCCAGAGGTTTTAGGTGACGAGCAAAGTTGTGGTGGCAGGGAGTGTCAGCTGAAGGTTGGCTCTGAATCTTACACTAAATCAATGATCCCTTAGAAGATATTTCACATCCCTGGAGGTGATAATTACACATGTGAAGGTTAATACTCTTTTCTAGTGGTTGAGCAGGTATGATCAGCTCAAATCTGAGCTGTTCAAATGTGCATCCATTCTGTCCAGTCCTGCAGTCTCTAATGCTTAGCATGTAAATGTTTCTGCCTTCATTAACAGATGATTCTGGTAGTTTTTAGTTTAAAAGGTGAGCAATGCAAGATTAGAAGTTAGAGCTTGTTATCCTCTGGGTGACAATGAAAAGCAGCTGTCAGAATCCAAGAGATTTCTGCTTCTAGTTAAAAATCGCTGCTGTTGCTAAAAGGGACTCTGAAGGGGAAATGCCATCTAAGATCTGGTAAGTCAGAGGTGCAAATAGCTAAATATAGAATTGTGTAAAAGTTCACTTACACCCATCATAGGGAGGCAGCATCTCTGGTAACTCATCATGATCTGCCTTCTGAATTTTGCAAGATTGTACGTGTTTGATCTCACCCAAGCACACAAATCAATGAAACCCAGCAGTGGGACATGACTGACATCCCAGTTTTTGGATGGGCTGTGGGATTTTGAACAAATCCTAAATGAGTTCAGTTAGTCTGAAGCAATGTGAGTGAAGCAAATGGGTTTTGCTTGATATGAGCGAAAGGAAAATCGGATCTATTGCCTGGAATCAGTGTATTAATGGATCTCTCTGCTATTTTGCATGCCTTTTCCTGCTTATCTCCAATTTTCACTCTTTTCCTCAGCATTGTTTCTAGCTTTCATACTGTATAAAAAAACACCCTTAGTCCCCATAAGGTGTATCTAGTGTTACATCTAAGCCTATTTAATGACAGCTGCTGTCAGATACGCTCCCAGCTCCACCCTTGGCTTGGCATTCCTGCTGTCCCTCTTGCGCTGGATCTTGCAGAGGTGGTTGGCCAAACTTGACAGAAAACTATCTCACTAAAAAAATCCTCACGAAATCCCAAACCCTGCCTTTTCCTTTTGATAAGCCCAGTCACAGAATTTGACATGGGCAAGGGGACATGGACCTGGAGCAGGGACAAACCGCAGGAGGGAGCGCAAACTGCTGATTTTGACGGAAGCCTACAGTTGGCACCAGAATAAATATAATGTGAGATTCCTGTGGTAGCGTTCCTTGAGAGGGGACGGTGTGATATGAGCATGTGTTCAGGCGGATAAACTCACACCTTTGGCTAAGAGAAGTTATCCTGCTGCTCTGGAGATGTCACATCACAGAACGCAGCACACACGCTCTGCGCTGGCCATGGTTGGTACAGCTCCCTCAGACGGTGCTTGCTCTGTTTTCTGCTGGAGCATGACAGGGGATGCTGTAACAGTAAATTGCTCAACAAAATAGCACCCTGACTTTAGGGGGGAAAATGAAATCCTTTGTTCCCTATCTCGCAGCAAAATAAGCAGCCATCTTTGTTGGGACTCTCTCTGCACTGTGTGGTTTCTGTAAGTGGCATGAGAGGAAGGGATGAGTTAATCTTTTCCAACTGAAACCTCTGATACCTGCAAATTGTACAGAGTTAGATGTACTTTTAATGAAAGGCTCCACCCACTGACACAGTTCGGGATGGTCAGTGGGTGAGAAGGGATACTATTTCTGAGCTTATCATAAATCATTTTATTTGCCTTTTTTTTCTTGTCAGGCTTAAAACTTTACTATTTTCTGCATGGTTTTCATATCATTTCCTCCACCAGGATGAAACAAAATAATTTCATACATTATAAAGAAACCCCTGGTCCGTTCTGTTCTGAGAGACTGCTGTTGGAAACCTTAGAGTGAGATAAGCGAAAGGACAAATGTAACTTATCATATCTATTTCAAAGACTTCTTTTCCCTGCCTAATCTTCAAAGACCTTTGTTTTGTCACAGCTAACACAGTTTGATCACTAATGTACCCACAGTGCTCTCTGTACAGACTGTGAGCATTCTGAGATGACGAGGGTGGTGTCTACCTTTACTGACTGGGTTGGAGGCACTGGGCTCCTGCAAGGAAAACTGTAGTCTCACGTATTTGCATTATCCTCTTATGCACAGGTAAACCAATAGGAGCTTGGCATTCAGTGTAAGCCTGACAACAGTCAGCAAAAAAAAAAAAAATCCATACAAATAACCCCCTCCAAACCCTCAGGAGGCATTAGGGTGAAAGCAACTGTTTTGGAGATTAATTTCTTAGAAATTTCTAAATGCAGAAAAATCTTCACGCATTTGAGTACTAATTAGATGCAAATCTCATGATTTATGTGTGCATTTGTGACAGGCAGTGACTGCTGGAGTGACGTGCCTCGATGCCATGTGCCCACTGGGCTGGTACTGGGCTCAGAGGATGGATTTGGTGTCTGTTCTCTGCTCACCCCTCTTGGCAAACGCTGCTGAGGCTGACTGCAGGTCACTTTACCACACTGTCCTGCTCTGTCTGGTGGTTTAGGATCTCCTGTTACACATGAGGGCAAAGAATTTGAGTGCTTCCTCAGTATCCCAGTCCCATGAAACTGTGCACTGGGGGTTTCTCAGTGCTCCAGTCCTGCACAGCCCCAGGCTCCGTGTGTGGCTGGGCTGCCTTGAGGGCTGGGAAGGCCCATGATGCTGTGGGATACCCTGGGCATCACAGGAACACCAGGACAGACAAAATCACCCATCTGCTCTCTCATGGCAGGCAGAGGTTGATCATTCTCTGCTGTAAGCAAGCTCAGGTTCAATCTGTCTTTGAGAGAAAGCAGAGCAATTTCTCATCTCCATATATCCTTGTTTATAAAGATGTTACTTATGCAGACATCTCTTCTGCAAAATCTTTTCTGCCTCAGAAGGCTCAACACCCTTCCAGCACTCCGTTCTCCTTTTAATACACAATTTGTTTCCAGCCCAGCACTCTGTACTGCCACAGGACTCTGCCTTCTGCTGTGGTTTTGGCCTTCTACTGACAGCAGGTAATTTGCAACTCATTCCCCTCCATGGGAAAGCAAAGCTGATCATCAGCTTCTTCCAACCCGTTGCCTCTCACCTGAGATAAAAGGCTGTCCTTCCTCACAAGGCAGCAGTGGAAGTGTGTCAGAAGAGCAACAGATCACACAGACAGCCTTGTTGCATTAGGGAAGAATCTGATCCTCTCCTTCGGGACTTGTCATTCCATGTTACAGACCACCCAAGCAGCTACAGGGCTCTCTCATTAGCATTCCCTGTGTTTAATGAGGAATTGTAAAACACTGAACTTGATGAAAACAGCCTGCCTTAAGTTATGTGTGCAAGGTATCGCTGCAAGAATGCCCTCCCTGTGGTGGTGAAGCAGCGTTAGGCCAAATCTGGATGCTTTTGGCAACCCCATCTGGGCTTTATTCAGAAATAACTTGGAAATACTTATGGCACTCAATGTCCATGTACCCGCTGGTGTTTGCTGTGAGTATTCTCAGGCGCGCCCTGAAGAGGCTGTTCAAAGGCACAGGGGGACAGAGGAGAGAGCTCGGGGTGCTGAGCACTCCTGGGGTCTGAGTGCCCTCAGCCCCACAGCTCTGCTGGGCATTTGACCCAGTTGTCCAGCCCATAGTCAGTCACCGTGTCTGTGCACTGTCGTTCTCATCTTCAGAACTTTGAAGGGAAGCAGAGCAGAGCCATCAGCTCTAGCCCTCGGGCAAGGGGCTGTGCAGGACAGGACCTCTCCCTCCCTGCTTAGTCACTGTTGTGGTACCTCCAGCTTTGCAAACCCTCCCAGAACAGGATGATTCTTGGACACATTAAATGCCAGCACACTGTGAGTGTACCAACAAGATCCCTGGGGCTCAGCTACGTCAGTGAATGGCACAACTTGTAATTCATCCTGTCGACAAGTGGGTGTGTTAATCAAGGGGAAAATCTGTGCAATTGGCTGATCCTGATTCCAATTAATTTCCTATTAACAGATTTCCTAAATCACTAGCAGAATGCCTAGTTACAGATGATGCCAATAACTCTTGACACATATGGCCTTCCTGCCATCGTGGGAGGGAGTGGGCTGGTTCAGTCAGAAGGGGGAACTTGAGGATCCTGATGCCTTTCTTAAAGTAAGGATTTTTACCTGAATAAAATTAAGGAGGGGCTGCTTGCTGGCATATGTGTGTCTTGGTTAAGACTGATCTCTTTGCAAAATGAAATTAGGGTTTTTTGTGACAAGAAGCAAAGTTTGCAATAGCATGTTTATTATGAAGTTTGATAATTCTGATTTCTATCTGAAATTATTGTGGCTCTGGGTCAAGTTTCTGGCTTATAATTCAGAATACTTGCTACAGGATCAGGCCTCTAAAGAGTGCAGTACTGTGGGTCAGAGAAGGGAGAAAGAACTAGAATACCTGGGTATGGTAAAGGTTTTATAATGCTTCAGATTCCTGCTGCTTTGCACTGTTCCACTGTTGGAGAGTTCCCTTAAACTCAACCAAACAATGTGGGCTCTTTCAACAGAGATGAAGTTTGGGGAGCTGGGGCTTGCTGAATAGGATCTGTGGATTTACACCATGAGCAGGATGAGCAAAGAAAGTTAATTTTCATGGAGACTTTTTATAGTTCTGGGTATTTTTTTGAATCCCTTCTTTAGGGCATTAAGTTTCGGTTGGTAGAAATAAGGCCCGTTTTTCCTTCCATGGGGGAGTTCCTGGTGCCTCTGAAGTCAGTGGGAGTCCTGCTGTAACTACAGCTGCTGGCCCATGGTTTTATCCTTCAGCTCTGTGGTTCACAGTGAGCCACTCGAGTTCACTTCACTCCTGGACAGTTTAATCTGGGCTGCTCTTGGCTATCTGTCTGTGCCATTGACCTTTAAGTAAGGACTCTCCTATTGGAAAAGAAAACCCTTTGGGCTAATCCCAGTGGAGTTAAGAACAGTGTCTTCAGTGGTGGTGCTTTATTTGGAGTGTCTGTCTCAAAGGAGTTTGATGTCATCCTGATGTCATCCTGTCATTGAGGGCTGGCTCTGGCAAGAGCTACTACCTCTGTTTTCTACAAGTTTATTGTTTCTTTCTACCTGGAAATCATGTTTGAGCTCTTGTTTTCTGGGTATGTGGCAGCCCCTGCTGTGCTGTAGAGCAACTGGGTGTACACAGAACATCACAAGTCAGCGTGCAATAACTTTTAAATAGTCTTTTGCCTCTATTATAAATGGCAGACTTTAGCTTAAACATGATTCTCTCTCAGCATCTCTCAGCCTCAGATGCTTACAAGTGCAGTTCAGGACCCTTGCAGTGCATTCACTAACGAATGCTGTGTTAACCACCAGCCCTGGGAGCAGCCACTGAAGTAGGACCCAGTTAGATCAGTTACTCAGCCTTGGAATTTAAACAGCAGCATGAGGAATTAAAAAAAAAAAAAAAAAAAAAAAAAACCAAAACAAAACACAAAAAACCCCCACACCAAAACAGAGCAGATAGTCTGGCTAGGGAGAAGGAAAATAGTTTTATTTTATAATTAAGCTACAAAGCAGGATGACAGACTTCATAAACTGAGTCCTGTTTCCCTAGACAAACCAATTAATGTACATGGTTGGAATGATATGTGTTTTAACAAGCAGCATGAAAAATAGCATGTTTCAAGTTAGGAAAGTCATAGTCAAAGCCTTTAACATGCACAGTCAGCTAGATACAAAACAGCAACAAATCTATCTTAACAAGCTTTTAAAATGTATTTGGAGTAATGAGGAGAAAATATAGGAAGGCTTATAAACACACATGAAAGTAATTTCAGCAGTTATAGATTGCACAGCACAGTGAAAGCATTTTAGTTACTGAGCAGCAGTAAAATGTGTTAACTGTTTAATTTGTACACAGGTTTTTTTAATAGCATTTTAAAAGTTGCCTTTTGGCGGAGAGAATACATAAGGATGTCGTCGTATTGTAAGGCAGATGGCTGATAGGAAAGCTCGAGTTTTCTTCAAGGTTAGAACAATTGTGTGGGAATAATGATCCTGAGGATCTGGGATGTACATGGTTGTGGCAATGCCTATAATTAGTTCCAGTTATGATCCCACCAGCAAAGGCATACTTGGATTCTCCCAGCCTCATGCTGGACAACCTGTTCTTCATTCCATGAACTGTAAATGGGGCCTTAATGAGAGGTTGTCTTTTCCCCAGTGGGCTATAAGCAAAGAGAGCAGGGCCCTTATTGCTGTTTGTGAAATTACTGAGAATTCCTGCACATTCTTTTTTTATCTAATAACCATGCAGGAGTCCCAGAGTCCTTATGAGTTCTAGAAACTTCATTACAGATAATTGTTCAGTTGTTATCTTCAACATAATTGAGTTTAAAAACAATGCAGTAGGAATAGTAAGTGTGTAAGTGTTCTTCACCTTGGCCAAGAAGTTTTGGTTCCACCCTTCCATCTGAGAGGCAAACACTTTTCAGTTTTAAGAGCAGTAGTTCACATGGTGATAACAAAACTGTACAGAACTGCTTAACCATGTATGAAGTCCTGGTAGCAGGGTGGGCAGTAGTTTCATATACTTCATATTAGCAATGGGAAAGATGATGGTAATGCTGAACTAGCTGCAAATGCCAAGAGAGAAGGCATCAGTCCATAAGGACTAAATGGCAATATGAATGTGCAAGAGCAGAACCTGCACCTCAGTGGCTGAGCATGGGGCTCTCTTTGCATGCTTCTAAGCTTGTTCATGAGCTCCATCTGATTGAAAGGTGGGTGGAAGGGGCAGCCTGCCTCAGGCTGAGAACAGAGATAAACTCTGAATCTAGCAGCCCTGGAAGTGTTGTGCTGTGCAAGTGCCTGTGGCTGTTGTCTTCCATAAGGAATGACTGGCCATTCGAGCTTGATATACTGAAATACAGCCATAGGGGTTTCAGCTCGAAAAGTGTTAGATCAGGGGTCACAAACCTCATGCTCTCATTTGTTGTGTTGAACTGTTGGTTTTTAACTGAGTGTCAATGTGCTTAAAAGCCCATGATCAGCAGCACTGATTTTTATGCTGCTCTTGGATGGGGTTCACGTGTGACTCACAGATACTGTAGGCACAAGTCAAGGAGTCCTGGGTGAGCTCTGTACTATCAAACCCATGAAAGACTTGTGTCATTGCTGCTGAGCTAAGGGCTAGGTGAAAGCTCTGCTGTATTGAAGATTAATAAGAGCTCTCAAAATAGCAGCCCAAAATGTACCTCTTTGTGGTTTGGTGCAATATCCTGTGGCACAGTGGTAGTCAAGGCTTGTTTCCATCTATTTTTTTTCCTCTCTGTGAGATGAAAGACTGGGGCCCCACCCCTGAGTAATAAAGTTTCACCAGCAGTTCCTCTCTGCTTGTGGATGGCCCAGCTGCCTTCCCCAAGCAGCCGTCTCTAGGCCAAGTTACACAGTGCCATCTGTATGTCATTATACAAGAGTGAATAGGCCTGTTTTTCCATTTCTCTTACATGTATTAATACAGCACTGCTGGACTCCCAAACGTGGAGGGAAGCTCTTTGCAGAAGTGTGTTGTGCACAGTCCAGCTGTGACGGTGGCGTCAGTGCTCCCCTTGCTCCCAGGGGAGATGGCTGCTGATGCAGCCATAAGCCTGCCTTGGAGCCCACATAAAACACTCTGTTGTTACTGTTTGCACAGAGCAGAAAGCAGCCCTTCAGCAAAATGACTGAGGAAGGAGTGCCATTTCCATGTGGCTGGTCTCTCCCGTCACCTGGTATCTGGGTGTGCAGTGTCATGGGCTTCCAAGCAGCACAGGTGCCTCTCCTTGCCAACATGCCTCGTTTGCTTTCTCCACTGCCTGATATATAAAAGAAGTACCAAACCAAACTGCTATAAGCACCATCTGTTCTTTTTAAGAAAGCTCTGCATGTGTTTAATGCTCAACATGTTCTGGTCATCTTTCTGGAGTTAAAGATCTGGCTGTTCAGCCATGTGCAAGGCTTCTATGGGAATACCAGCACTGAGAGAGTGGGGTAGGCACCACTGCCACCTGCAAAGCCAGATTCAGTAGCTATCCGTGCTCTGTTCCTCTTCCCAGCACTTAATGTCTTACATCCATTTTTGAACCACAGAGTGCCTTCTGTTACATGAAAGGGAAAGCACCTTGGAGGTGACCTCAACTTCCAGGGTACAGAGCAGCCTTAAATGTAACCTGACATCTTGATGACAGTCCCTTAAAAGCAACCTGAAAAAAGGAAAATAGATCACTAGTTTAGATTATGTTGTAGCTTCATTTCTCTTACTTTCCATGTGTTTAATTTATCTCTACATTCAGAACTCCTCATGCAAATTATCACTGACTCTGTTTAACTCTGCTTAACGAAATGGTACTTGTATATGCAAGATTGTGATCAACTATATTAATATTATTGACCCCTGTTTGTTCTTTAGTGCTATCTATTTTTCCCAGGTGAATGTAATTAGAGCATAATTAATCATCTATTAGCTATGTTCTTTTTATTCTGAACACTGTAACAACTACTGAGATTGGCACAAATTTCTGAATACATAATTCATTGTTTTGTGCTTTCCCCATAGAATCCATGGGAGATTTGCTAGAAAATAGACACAAGTAGTGGATACATTATGTATTTAAACCTATAAAAGTTTCATCCTTGAGTGTTCATTAGGAATAAGATGGTTGAATTTAACTTTTAATCGTAGAGCTGAGAAATGAAATACAGACAAGGGGTGGTTACTGTAACTGGCACCAGACCAAAATAAATGTTGGACCCAGCTGTCCGTATCCTTGAATACATGAGTAATTTTATGCTTTTGGGTTGTTTAATTGGATTCTGTGGGACTGTGAATTTGAGTAAACTTACTCATGCATGGGTGTTTTTTTAGGATCAGGCTGTTGCGAGCACTTTCATTGTCGGGCAGAGGAAAAATTTCAGTGGCTGTAGATGAGGCCGTGTCTGACCCTGGGCATGCAGGGGTGCCCACCCCGGGCGTGCTCTCGTCATCGCTGCGCAGAAACCCCATTTCCCTGGGCAGCACCAGGCTCAGCAGTGCTGAGTACTGTGGCCACGGCATCCGTGGCAACATTAGAGGAAGTTATTTCTCTCCTTTCCAACGCAAAATCTAAATGCAAGTTTGCTTCGTCGCGTTCCCTCCCCAGCGCTCCCAGGCTGGTGTACGCAGTCCCCAGCTCGGTGCCCGTTTCTGGCTGGAGCGCCGGCGTAGGCTGAGGACGCCGTTCCCTGACGGGCTGCTGTCGGCCCTGAGAGGCAACCTGATCCCAATCCACGATGCCCGATTCCCGATCCCGGTCCCGCGGGGGGTTCCGCGCCGCCCCCGAACCCGGCGCTGCGGCGCCACCTGGCGGCGCGCGGGGGGGTCGGGTGGGCTCAGGTGAGCACAGGCGAGGTCGGGGGGGCTCAGGTGAGCACAGGCGAGGTCGGGGGGGCTCAGGTGAGCACAGGCGAGGTCGGGGGGGGCTCAGGTGAGCACAGGCGAGGTCGGGGGGGCTCAGGTGAGCACAGGCAGGCTCAGCGGGCACAGGTGAGCACCGCCCGCCCCTCCAGTCCCCCACGCCCCTGCGCGATCTGTCCGTTCGCTCTCTCCTGGTGTCCATAACGGCCGGGAATCGGCGTTCAAGGGAGAAAAGCATTACCTATTTTAATAATTTTCCAAGAGATTTTCCGAGAGCGATGCTCTCTAACGCTTACCTCAGCTTTCAGTGGCAGGTTTTACTGGTCTGAGGTGGAAAATAGCTGTTAAAAATGAGAAGGTGGAGGACGAGTTAAAAGAAAACACCCCAATGTCTAGTGATGGCAGATTGGAATATAATTAGCTGAGCTCCTCCTGGCTGGAAAGACCTGAAATATTGAGGGCTGCAGGGGACTTTTAGAATGATATTGCAATAAGTCTGAAAAATACGTTCCATATTGTTTCTAAGTTTTAAGTGGCAGGGATGAAAAAGCCCAGTTTTATGGGTAGAACACATCAGAGAGTTCTGTATATAATTCTCCTCTTTCCTTATGGTGTTTTTATGTTTTCTAGCATAAAAATTTATCTGAATATGCACTGGGCAGTTCTAAAATTATATCCATGTACCTGTGGTGGGTTCCTGACACAAATTAGGCCAGAGGATTTCAAGGCTTCATTAAGCTACCGCTCTTCTTTCCAGCTTGTGCGGCTGAGAAATGGTGAACCATGAAGTCCAGCTTTCTAGTATCCACAAACATGTCCAGGGGCAGAGAGGATGATTCCAGGACTGTCAACGGTGCTTGTGGCCTTAATGATTCTAATCAGTTTTCTCTGTCAGAATCTGAATTGAGCAGAGCAGCTAGCCAGCCTGTTTTTAACCCCTCCTTCTGATTAACAAAAATAGTGACACGTGAAAGTAAAGCTTCTTCCCCTAAATCAACCGGATTTGCTCCTTGGCTTTCATGTAAAAATAACTCTGGAACAATATCTGGAGACACCAGACCTCTCCTCTTTAAGTTGTATCACTTGGAAATTGCTCATTTGCTAAATGAAGGTTGCTCCAAATCTTACTTTGACCCAGGGCTTGGATTACACAGGGTTCCTCCTGCTGCTTTTCAGTGGGATTTACATGAGAAAAGATAACGTTCTCCACCCTCTCGTACTTTCAGTTCTGCTTCTTGTTCAGAGCTTTTTTTAGCCTCCTGCAATACCGAGAATCACTTTTTCTCTTCCTTGAGGGAAGGCTGTTGTCTTTGACAGCTGCTGGGGTGCATGTGGTCTGTCACTAACAACAGCAAGTCACAAGAGCTGAAATTCTGGCTGCACCTCTCAAAATAGGTTGGGTAGTTAGCAGAAGCATTAACAGAGCCATTCCTTATACATTATGATTAATTGAGCATGAATTGTGAGTTACAGTTCACATTTGGTGCTCAGCATGCTGCTTAGGAACACTTGTCACATGTGGTACTCTTCCATTTTCCAGAAAGAATTAAATGGTGTTTACAGAGGAGAAGGAAGTATTTTGATGTTACTGTGGCATAAATTGGAATAGCTTCACTGTTCAGTGATTTTAGTCTGGATTTCATCCAGCATTACTCAAGGGATAGTTTTGCCCAATTTTTATTGCATTTCTTCCTTCAGATGTTTTGTTGTTTGTGGGTTGTATGTTGTCTTGCTACTCCCAATTCAAGTGAGTTGCCCATACTCAATTTATTGGGTATGGAGAAAGGAGAAATTTGGGATTTCTCCTTTGTTCCTGCTCCATGTGCTGCAGGGCAGGCCAGCAATACTCTGTTTTGGGGCAGAAATCAGCCTGTAGACTTTTCATCTGATTTTTTTGAAGCAGACAGAAAATGAGAGCTTTCAAATCGATGTTGTTTCACTGTATCATTAACATGATAGTAGGGATGAAAGAGCTGTACCAAGCACAGAAGATAAATGAAAAATTTAATACTCTGCATTAGACGTAAATCAGGACAAGCATTTATTCCACAATTTTAAAAAGTAGGAAAACATAGCTACATACTGGGACTGAAGACATTGTTCTGTTCTGGTGTTATGCTGATGTGAGATTTTTCAACTGAGCTCTAAACAGAAGAATTCTGGTTAAACACACAAAAAAATGTGGTCATTTCACCAAACTCACG
Organism: Myiotriccus ornatus; assembly: GCA_036023395.1. Classification (NCBI taxonomy): domain Eukaryota; kingdom Metazoa; phylum Chordata; class Aves; order Passeriformes; family Tyrannidae; genus Myiotriccus; species Myiotriccus ornatus. Next base: position 7,880,154 of record JAYRBT010000033.1, read on the forward strand.
TCAGCCTCTGAATCTTCTAATCCAAACCCCAGTCCCGCTCAGTTTGTCCCTCCAACACATCTCTCCATGATACCTCTTCCCTCTCTGCTCCGCCTGCGACCTTCTGCTCTGGATTGATTGGGCTGGAGACAACACCTGATTTACATCCAGTGACCTTTAACGGCCAGGTCCTGGGAAGGGCTCTCAGACCAACACAAACGCTGTGACTGTGACATGGCAACATCAGCTTATTACAGCCTAAGAGCTGGTCCAAACCCTTGTTTCATTCACACAGATTTTCTCTTCATTTCACATCACAGATCACTTAAATCCTCTTTGGGATTTGTTCTTTCTTCATTTTTGTTATTATTAAAATAATCATCAACACTTACAGGTCCACAATGGGATGAAGTGGGTGAGAGTTCTTCAAGTCAGATTTTTTTTGCAAATATCGCTGCCCTACTCTTATTTATAAGATATATCCATGGTCCTAATTAACACAGCTATAACTGCATGTGGGAATGTAAATGGATTTTTGCTTCTGCTCTGAAGGTGCTCATACACAGGTCTTGAAATTCCTTTGTTAGACTCATGGCTCTCCTACGGGATGTTCTCCCCTAGGACAACCACAGCCTGGGTAATCATTTGTAAAGCACAAATTCTGGCAGTGAAACAAGTTGCAATAAAAGATTGATTAAATAATTGTGAAGAGCAAATAGAGAAGAAATGTAGTTTGCCTGTAGAGAACTCCCTGAGAAAGTGATTATGTTTTGGAATCGAGGATTTGTTGAAAATCTGGATTTAGCCAGTTTTAGAGACCTTACTACCACAAGCTCTAATGCTTTTGATTTTGAGGAAGATCTTGCAAAACAAAATGCTATTCCTCATACTGAGTAAAACTGTGCTAACTTCCTGGGTTTGGTGGAATGACTTACATCTGTGGAACTCCGCAGAATTTCACCCTAAATTCCATCAGCGTTCACTATAGCAACAGCATTCTGTTCTCCCTGTTTGGTACTCTTGACTGATCAATGTTATTCTTCAGCTGGAAGCCTGCATGTACCTCTGGCATGAGCTTTAGCTTTATGTTCATTTAGAGCTTACAAGCCTGAGGAGTTTCAGCCTGAAATATGGCAGCGACTTATTAGCAGCTAAAAAGGAGGTTTGTCTTGAAAATGTGTAGGAAGACAAGCAATCACTGGATCAGGTGGATGTATTGTCTCTCCAGCCACATCTTGTATTACGCTCCTCTGCAGCCACGCTGACCTGGGCAGTCAGAATCAGTTTAAATGAGTGCTGCCTCCTGACCTGACATCACACCCGGCATGGCAAAAAAGAGAAAGTTTTAACTGGCTTGTATCACTCTATGCATTTAATTACCAAATTAAAGCTTCTTCTAGTGTTTTCTGTCAATGTATTGGAAAAGTATCTTGCCTGGAAAAGTATCCCATTCTCCCTATGCATGTAATCTGTTTAGAATAACTGTTTTTCTATATTCATAAATGGAAAAAGAAAATAATCACAAGGACTGTTTTTGTAATCTTCTCTCAGCTTGCATAGACATGAATTAATCATGTCTTGGAGCTTTTAAGGGGAATTTTTTTTCTTAAACCTGCCTTGATTTGACCTTAAAACTATAGATGCTGAAGATTACTCCCTAAGAGTTCTCAGTGAGATGTAGTATTGGCTGTTTTGATCACCACTGCCAACCTTTCCTTACAATGCCTGGCTGCAGTGTCAGCCTGCCCATTGTGCTGTGCTAAACCACCTGGACTAAATTTTTTTTGTCTGAATCTTACTTCTCTTTTTATTTGAACAAACATTTTCAACCTCTGGAATTTTTCAGCAGAAAGAAAGAGTGTTCCTCCTCCCCGCTGCCCCTTTTTTATTCCTTTGGCTTTGCTGTGACCCCTTTCAATTTATTATCTTCACCTGCTGTGGCTTCTGGTGCTGGATATATATTCTGACAATGTTTGAGACAGTATAGAGTCTATACAACCCATTCTTTAAATGCTGAGGCACATCAAGATTAAAAACTGCCTTTATTTTGGCCAAAAGGAAGGAGGAATATGGCCCATGCCCACAAGACTTCTGCAGTTTCTCTGTCTACCGAGTTTGTCTGAGCTTCTATTGTACCTTTACTGCTGATACATTTTCTTGCAGAGGGAGGATATACTACAGTATTTACCTTCTCCATGTTTGTGCTGGGTCTCAGGGGAAATTTGGCCTTTTTAGTATGCAGTTCAAACACTGTCTGAAAAGGAGTGATGGTTTGGATAATAATTTTTCAAACAAATTTAATACACTGATTTCCTTGGGATGAAGACAAAGTACCGTTCCATCCGAGATCCACCTAAAGGGCAACTTGTTTGAGTTAAGTTTACTGAAACAGAAGTGACAGAATATCAATTTGTTTTCTAACTTCATGTCATATTTGAGAATCAAATAAGCAATTACATGAGAGTAAATTGGATTTATTTCAGTATCAGATTTGCAGTCCACTTGTTGGTTTATTTGATTGAGATAAAATAGCCCTTCATTTTACAGTAAACATGTTCAAGTATTATATTTGTTCCTTGGCTTCTTCAACAGCTTGTAGTTTCTCAGCCTAGAGTTGAAACCATTCCTGATACATAACATTCTAACTGACTTACCTAACACCAGAAGCCTTCCCTGTGTTAAGGTGATGAATAGTCCCAAATATCTCTTGCTTTCCGATGAGGTGACTTGTAAACTGGTGCCAGTTTATTCATGTCAACTTCTTCTGTCAGTTGCATTTCCCAAAACACCAAAACTGAATGTAAAAATAAGACCTCACACATACATATTTGCTTAGTCCAAGGGTGCAACCATGTGTACATATAGATCCAAATTACATAACTCAAAAAGGGTATTTTTTTTTTCTTTTAGAAATAATGGCATTTTAAGATTCTTCCCAGACGTTTCCAAATGTTCAGACGCCTCCAAATAATCCATGTTGTCCTACTTAAAGGCAGTAGATTTCAGCAGTTTTCTCCTTTCTGTTGTTCACTAAAGAGATTTTACTGTAATTTACTAGTTATGATTTACACAATTGTTTCTGCTCCCACGCACTAGGTAAGGCTTCCAGACAGCTCAAAGGGTTACTGAAAGCAACCATATGTAGCTCACCTCTTGGCCTCCTCCTCAAGGCAGTGGAATTACTTCCTACCCCTGCTTTCACCCACAATGTATTTTGCAAAATATTTCAAATGAGGTTCCTCCAATTCCATTTTTCTCAATCTAAATTAATTCCCATGGTGGAGAGGCAAAGATCATGTTTCTTTTGTTTTAGTTCTTCTTTTATACAGAATTATTTTGGAACATTCCATTACAAATTACTTTGGTACAAAAAAGCACATTCTTTATCTAGAATTGTAACGCCTCTCTAGGCCAAACAGAATTTCAGTGAAGTATGTGAAGGTCTTTGCCAAATCCCTGAGCCACTGAGAGTCATTTCATTCTGCGCAAATCAAATTCCTGCATTTATAATAAGTGTTAAACAAAATCCAAACATGACAATTGAGGTTTTACCAGCCTGAAAATTATAGCCCAACCATGATAACTGACGTACTGACAGCAATGAAACTGAGATTTGGCGGCCAAAAGCTGTATTTAGCTGCTTGTTCTGGTGGTTGTGCTCACCATGAATTCGGAGGGAGATGAGCAATCCCGGTCCCGTAGTTGCAGTGTGTGCAACAGCCGGGGATCACATGCAAAATAACAACTGTCAGCCAAAGGAATGAGCTCGGGCAATTAAAAGCTAAATCAGACCCTAAATGAAGTACCCAAAGGAGCTGCCTAGAAAGGCCTTGGCTGAAGCTCACTACTACTGCAGGACCTCATGCTGCCTTTGCCCACTGGCGGGGGAAATGCAGCACTTACTTGGTGAGGGCTGCAGCCTTTCAGAAACACTGAATTCATGGCTCCTTTTTCTGATAGATAGGTAAGTAATACTCTTTGCAAACATTTCTTAAGCCATGACTTGGACATTCTTATTGCAATTATTTCTTTAGATCCCTTCAGTAAAATAATACCATTTTTTAATACATATGGTGTGTGTATTCTTCTAGCATCCTACAACGTGCACACAGGAAACACTGAGTTAATCTGTGTTTCCGTGTGGAATTGGCAGCAGTCCTCTCCCTTAAGTCATTCCTGACAGCTTATTCCTCTAACCTGGGTTTTCACAATATTTCACAGATTAGTCCAGAAGAGGAATCAAATGGCAATATGAGACAAACAGCAACAGATCTAGAAGGGTTCCCTCTTGTTCAGGGCACCCATTTTCATTTCTCTATAGCAAAGACTAAGGGCTGTTTTAGCCCTTTTGCACAATTATTTAGAAACCAGGGGAGGGGTTGCTCTTTTCACTCCTTTCAACTTCCAGTCCAGCTGTGTCAGAGGACGAGGTTACCATTCTCAGATAGTCTTGACTACTGCTCTGAAGGAGAGCAGTTCATGAGAGTGCTGTCTGATAGGCTTTTGATAGAGCCAGCTGGGCAAATTTGAAGTTTATAAATGGATAGTCTGAGCTATTTGAGACAAATTTGCTTGAAGAACCGTAGGAGTGTTCCTGTAAATGTTTTCGGTAGAGTTATCTCCACCAGGGAGTGGTGACAAGTGGCTGGCATGGATGAACTCCCCCACTAAGACAGCTGGATGGGGAGATGAAGTGTTTCCAGCCCTGTCCCCAGCCCAGCAGTAAGTGCCTCTGGCTGTATCTTCTGAGGGGACTTGCTCTGTGTATAACTGTTTTCTCAGTCTCACTCTCTATCCATGTTGACTTTCTCAGTTTAGTTAAACAGAAGAGCTTGAAATTGCCCCAGGAATTACAGTCTTATAAACAGTGGTGGGAATTTACCCCTGAGTTTAGTCGAGCATAACTTTTCTTTGCATCCTGAAACTTACTGTGCATCAGCTGAATTGCATTAACTTACCCTATGTGTGCTCTTAGCCTATGATAAACTTGGTGATTTCATCTCAGTCATGCAGTAATAAAAATAAAAACTAAATACACCAGATTATTTAAAGGCTGTATGTTTTCAAATGAATCTCCATCTACTGTTTGTAAGGAGATTACTTTGCTACTTGAAAAAAAAAATTGAATTTGAAAAGTGGAAGTGTGAAAGAGATGGGAAAAAG
>JAYRBT010000033.1:7885395-7916701 GCA_036023395.1 Myiotriccus ornatus
TAAATCATAATTCAGGATAGTTGTGGTAAAGGAAATGTGAAAGAAACATAACAAATCTGATGGAAATGCAGTATTATGAATTTCACCAATATTTGAGCTGCAAGTATCCACTGCATCTTGTCCCCGTGCCTTTGGCATGCTTCCTCTGCATTTCAGAGCTCATATGGCACAATGTTTCACTTCACCATCATCACCTCAGGCAGCACTTGAGGTTGCTTAAGCAGTGCAGTGATTTCAGTGCATTGGGTGGTATAACCTTTCTGAAGGTGATTCTGACACCTGGAACACCTGGTACTGTACCAGGTGAAACCAAGAAAATGCTTATGGTCATTTAGCAGGTTATTCTGACATTTAGAATACCAAAACTGTGCTATCTGGCTAATAAGTGCCTGGGTTTCCATCTCATATACCTTATTAGCATTGCTTATGCAGCAAATTTACATCATTGTCTTCAATGAGACACTGGCTATGTGCATTCAACATCCATGGAAATTCCGGCATTTGGACACCACATGCACTTGTGCACCTTTAAATACTTTGGCCTTAATTAGCAATAACCTTTACGATACGATTTAATCAACCAGTGGGTCTCCACCTGATCTTAGGGTTTTTTTTTCCTAATCTCTTACTCTGTGTGTGAAACAAATGGAACTAATATCAATAGACCTCTTAATCCGTTAATCTACCAAGGTTTTGTGTTACAAATATGAGCCTGGCTGTCAAGGAGCTCCTCCTTTATGTTTTGCTTAGGGTTCTAATAATTGTGCTTAATGTCTTTGATGGCCTAATGAGTACAACCAAGTGTGGTGTGATGTGCCTCTGGATCTATGCCTATTACAACTTTTCCTTGTGGAGAAGACAGTTCCTAAGGTTTCAGAGGCACAGAGAGCAGTGTGCTCAGCTAGTATCTGCATTTCTTTGGAAGAAAGCTTGGATTTTCTCTGCAGTATTAGCAAATTTGCTAGTTCAGAGTGGGCGGAGGCAAGGGAGGTGCTAGCAAGCCCTGGAGGACAAAAGGGAAATAAGTTGGATGTGAGATTCAGAAACGCTGAAGGCTCAGAGCTTGCCACAGTACTGGTTTTAGGGAAATGCTCAAAAGCCAAGATGCTAAGAATAGGCAGCAGTCTCTTGCAAAGGAAGGGTTAGAAATTCTACGCCAATATGAACTCAAGAGCTGATGCCCCTCAAGTCAGACATGATGGTTGGTGCGGTGCAGCCACTGAGTGCAACATCCCACTTGTGCTGGTGTACGTCAGGAGCGTGCACGGTGAAGTCCAAAGATACTGCTGCTCTAAGAGCAAAATCAGGCATCATTTCTATATGCTCTGGGATTTATCTGTTGTTCAGGATTTACAGTAATCTCTCATAGTTGCTTCTTGCAGCCAGAAAACCAAGTACATCCTATACTGAAGCACAGCAATAACAAGATTTGAATGTCATTAGGGGCTGCTCCTACACATCTTGTGTTAAAGCAGCTAAGCGTTTAACCCATGAATAGAGCTCCTATTATCTTTGCTTTTCAAACCTCAGTATAGATCACTTAACCACTCTGCAAAAAATCCCATGAGAGACCAACAACAGCAGGGAACAAAGTCGGGCAAAAAATAGCAGATTGTATCTGCTAGAGCTTTTTAAATAAATTTTTCATGTGACTACAGTCAACTTGAACATTATTCCTAACACAGATTAACTTAAGACAGATCTTTGCAGAGCATGAGGCTCTGAGAATTTGGCCAGACAGTTTTTTCACTGAAAAGCTCTGCCAATTATGTGCAGCACAAAGGAGAGACTAATGCATGAAATGTATAATATGCCTTCTTCTTCTTCACAGCATGGGGCTTAAAAATAAATGTTACAGATCCTCTTTGCATTTTCCGTCTATATTCAGGTAAATCTAAGTCTGACATAAGAATCTGTTTCAGCGGAGTTCATGTAGCAAAATGAGCTACCAAATTTGTTGGTTCAATTTTCAGGCAAGAATGCGTCCATTTCAGAAGTTTCAGTGTTGTACAGGGTCAGCTGTAGTCTCATCAACAGTTGTGTAAATCTGGAGGACTGGGGTGGATAAGGTAATAGCAGTGTGAGATCTCCCTTATAAAACTAATTGAGAAGGAACCTAGAGCCTCTTTGTTGATAAACAAGAAAATTACCTTTTCATTTAAATATATTTTATGAATAGTAATTGATCATTAACAAATGGTATGCTGAGTTTTTATTTATGTTCTAATGCTTAAACCAGATGTCAGATTGACAGTGTGTCGAACAAATCTTTGTTTAATCACAGAAAAATTATGTACTAAAAATGGTGATAGAACCTGTTTTTCCCTCTGACCTTAACCCAGTGACTTAGAAGGACTGACCTGAAGAGGCTCCTTTGAAAGGTTGACAGGGTCAGACTCTAGCTTCATTTTTGGCATTCTCTTCAAGATTGCAAACAGATAATTGTGATGATGGCAGTTGTGTGCAAAGTGAGGTGAAGAGATTAAGGCTGTGAAACACAGTCAACCTATGCTACTAGCCAGCTGCAGTTTACTCTGTTTAGGAGTGTATCTACAACAATGTTTAAGGAATAGTTTTACAAATTAAATGTGGGGCTGTATATTAAAACAAAAGGGTTTGCACCCTCATGAATAAAATCTGTGTTAAGAATTGGCTATATCCTGATTCCTGGAGCAGAAACGGTGCTGGAGAACAGACTTGGGACCATGACCATGCTGTGGACCTGCCTGCATAGCAAATAAGAACATTTCCAGAGCACTCTGCATGATCTGACTATAGACTAGACTAGCTCTCAGTCTGGATGTCATCATGAGCTGTGGATATAAGTACACCTCTCAAATAGCACTTTGAGATACTTCCACTGTCTGCTACTGCAAAGCTGCTATTAGTTACCTTGCTCGTGGGGATTCTCCTCTGGCTCCTCAGTCTCCATATGGCTTCAGGAACCTTCCTTCTTGTCTTGAAAAGATAGGAACTTGCTCCCTAGAGAAGTCTGTTTGCTAGATTCACCATGAATCTTGCATCTTTATGGAGGGTTTTTTTCATTGTGATGGAAGAGCTGGGACATAAATAAAGTCAGTGCTGTTAAAAATGGGACTAACTCTCAAAGACTGTAAAAGGAGGTTTCACCTTTACCAAAATCTCCCCTGATTCAGTGACAGGTGTTTACAGTGTTACCACATCCATGAATTCAAAAGCTATTAAAATGAGAGATCATACAGTGTATGACACAGTCATATTTGCCACACATGGACTCATGTCTTACTCCTCCAAAAACCGTATTTCTTTCAAGGCACACCAAATTTCTTGTCTGAAAATGATATGTTGAGGCTGCCAATACTGGGTTTGACATACTATCATGAACCATGCTTGTGACAGAAAAGGGTGTATTAAATCAACTACCCCAAAATGGCTCTCCTAATGAAGAACAGCCACACTATTTCATTAGATATGTTTTTGTAGCAAGCTTTCATACAAATGAACTTGAACCATATCAGAAGCTTAAGGATAAAATTTTATCTGTAAAATATTGTATTTTCCAGTTTTAGGCATCATGAAAGACTATTGAAATATCTTTAAAAAGCTTGTTTCCTTTCTAGTTATTGTTTCTACAACAACTGATAGTGATATCTCAATAATTCTCTACATATACTTTGCATTGCTATGTCATCACAGGAGATGTAGTCTAGAAACTGTTGGTGTTTAGAAAAACTGGCTAATCCTGCAAACATAATCTATAATGTCACTCTTAGCAAAAAAGTCCCTTTTTTTCTTCTCTTTCCCTTTGATTTTCCTTTTTTGGATACTACCTGCCTTTTTCCATCAAGTGAACAGACAGGGAAAAAAAGTAAAACCCAGAATGAAAGTCTAAGCCAAAGAAACCAGTTCCTTCTGCATCTAAACAAAGTGCTATTTGCAACAGGCAGTGGCTGGTTCTAATTTAGATAATGCAAAGTAGGTCACCTTCATGAGTCTTCCAGACTTTCCAACATAGTATCTCAGACAGATAATAAAACAATTTTTAGTTAATGAGAGAACATCAGAAAAAAAGAACTGCAGGAAGCTGTGAACTGCAGTATCTCCTTACTGAAGACAGAATGCCACATGGAAGAACAGATGGGTAATCCTTCCGTGATTATCCTCGACCACTGGCTGAAAGAAAAAGCTGTCACAACACTGAGGGCTGTATATAAAGTACATATACAGCCATTCCCCCTCACTGATAGTAAAAGAGTTTTATATGCTAAGAGATTATAAAGAAAAAGGGATGCTTTAATGTGATGGTGGAGGGAATAATTCTTCCATTTTCCTTCACTTCCTGAAGTGGAGCATATGCCAAGGTCCTGGACTAAATTTATCTCTCAGAAGGAAGATGTAACATATACTCCACACACATATTATGTATTTTAGATCAGTTGAATGGTGAACCTGCTTTTATTGTCTTTGACTATACTGACACAGTATAATCAGTTGCTAGTTTATAGATACTGTAACCAGAATGAAACCCTGGTGTCAAAAATTTGGCTTTTGCATATTCATTGACACCACTGGCTTTAGTTCTGCCCATGCACGTAAGAGAGAACCTGAATTTTATAACTCACTTGGAGAGTAGCCTGATTTAAAACGAGTACATGGCAAAGAATCTTGGTTTTGTTTATGAAAAGAAATGATGGAAGAGTGAATGTCTGTGGTACAGCACAACTGAGTGGTGAGGAAAATATATGTAAACCATAAAATGACTGAATTGGAGAACACAAAGTTAATGATGGTTCTGTGGTTCCAAAAAAATCAAGATATACCTCCTGTACCTTTAAAGTACAGCAACACACCAGCGTTTTAAAACAAAAAGCAATGAGCTGGGAACTTGTTGCAGAGCAGTGACCTATAGTCCAAGATGGTGAAATTCTCAAGGAGTAATTCCCTGTCCCGTTTTGCCCCTTCAGATTTGATGCACAGACCCGTAAGTCTGCCACCCTCCCAGGGAAAAGGGATATGTCCTCCACAGGCACAACGCTTCACTGAAATGATTAGCAGTGGTGTGTTGTTCTGGCTCACTGGTGATAGAAGAAAAAGGAAAAAAAAGAACAAAAAGAACTTGTCACTTCAGGGAAGAAGCCCAAACCTTAGAAGATATTGCTACTGCTGCTGCAGATTACTCACTGAACACTGTTTGTGGCCTATTTTCAACCTTTTTTGTTCCTAAGATCCATTACTTAGGTGCTAGGATTTTTTTTGAAATCATAGGAATATACACGAATTTGCTATTTGTTCTGTATTCTTCTCAGATTTTCTTTTGAGTATATTAGACATAACCACTCTTAGGCAAATCAGTTCATTCATAGAGACACCTTTTCCCCCTTCACCCTGATAACATATATCTGAAATCTAAATTTTGATGTGATAGGGATGTGACTGATTTTAAGAAAAATGCAAATCCTCACTCTGAAATAACCTCGTCTTTCACTGATTACAGATTGTGTTTCTAAACCACCTATGAGTCAGCCTGTGAGTTGGAGTTCAGATAAGCCTGTAGTGTTTGCTCACCAGATGGACCAGAAGCTCTGCAAAGCAGAGCAAAGGATATTGCTTATTAACATTGCTCTCAACTTCACTTATTTCTTTGTACGAAGTCTGATTACTTGGTGCAATTTTAGACCGTATCTACACTGTAAGGAGGAGGAAACAATTTTTATAACAGGATAGGAAAATCTAGCAAAGTAGATCAGACTAAAATGGAACACAATATGGTTCTTTTTTTACATCCTTTGAAGTAGCCAAGATTGATACCCACTGTCTCTCAAACACACCCACACTGAATTTACATACCTGTGCAGTGGTAAAAAAATATTTAAACCAATTATCTGCTAGGATTCTAAAGCAAATTAGCCAAGTCACATTCGTTATCCTTGCTTAAAACACCATCTCTTTGACAGTTAAGTGCAACCAACATAATACTTGTATATTTAGAATCAAATCTGGGTTTTCTCTTATATATGTTGTGCTAGACACTAACATGGGCAAAATCGGGAATTTTCAGTGATAACTCTTAAATGTCTTCTGTGTTACTAGATTAAATATTTTCTAATGCAACACAGCTCACTTGAGATGCCATTATTCATGAATGTGATGATAAGAGAATTCCATTTTAAAGTTTTAAATTTTATGTAATTTCTCATTTTGGTTTGTTCTTTGGATTTGTACAGTTCAATTTTTCACTTTCTGTGATTTTTTTTTAATCTTCAGATTCTCAAGATGATCAGCCTTGCCCTTTTTACTTTTTATTTTGGATCAGCACAGAAAAAAAAGTAATTAGTGAAATTACGTTCCTTCTATTTGGCTGTTTTCTTTAGCACAGAAGGAGGATGTTTTGAACAGTTAGTGGTCACTGGTCAGAGCATGGTTTTAAAAATGATTGCCATACCTACAGTACTCTCCTTTCCAGATTTTACATGATCTCTCTAAATACTGGGAAAGGAGGATGTTGAGGGAGGAGGTGCCTGCTCCTCTCCCCGTTCCACTTTTTCTGTCAGTGCAGGAGCGTCTCATGCTGGGGCTCCCACCCATATGCAGGGCTGACTTTGCACCAAACACTCAGAACTTTATGGCCTATAAATTACTGTGGTTTGGATACAAATCTTCTCTCCAGATGGGCTTTCAGTAGGACATATATAAGACTGAGCACGCACTGCTGTTCCTCACTGCCTTATCAGTCACAGTAATTATATAGAGATTAGGAAAATGCATACATTTTCCAGCATAAAAACTGCCCCATAAAATCTGGAGGAAACTTACCAATAGCTCATAAAAATTTTAAGAAGCATGGATCACAAGTTCATCATAACTACTGCTGTGCTCCTTTTATAGAAAGCAGTGTTGCCCTGTGCTAAAGCATTGCCTGGCTCAGATGTTGATTTCAGGACTTTCAGCCATTGAGGGCATCCGTTGGAACATGCCTTCCATTTCCCAATGAGGTTTGCAGGATCAGAATCAGGCCCTGAAGCCGGGGGCTCTTCAGAGATCTCAGACATTTAGCCTGTTCAACGGCTCTCTTTTTCTGGCACCAGGAGCGTCTCCTGCCCTCTACAAGCCCGAGGGAAGGCTGCATGAGGCAACCATGTGCTAAGATTACAACTTCCTTTTGAAGAGAAAAACATTTAATCCCAAGTGGAAGACACTTCTATCTTGTATTTATCAGCAGATTTGCTTGATTGTATTTATAATGCCCAATTATTTGATGGTTTGGGATAAAAATTATCCATCGACTTCCCGAGCTGTGCAGACTCTGTCAGAACATTCAGAAAGACTTTGGGTTTTTTTGTTGTAACAGCTCACTTTGCTGGACTGTGTGACCAGCAAATCTGATGCACATGCAACCGCCGGGGAAGCCTGGCAATGTCCAAATTTGCTATCACGGGCTCTCTGCCCACTAAGCAGTTTGCCATCACCCCAGCTGGCAAAAATGGACACTGATCCATTACATGAACGGAAGGTCAGCCAGACAATGCTCTGCCATCACACAGAGAGGAGCCTTTCCCTCTTGACTTTCCTGGAAGTTACTAATGATGTATTTTGACCTCTCTATTTAGAGACACCTTGCAGTCAGTGACCCTTGGGAGTGTGGCCCTGTTTGAAACTGCATGTTTGTGCTTGGGCCTGATTCAGGATTCACTGCTCTATCCATGGGGAGCAACTGCAGTGAGTTGATGGTTTTTGCACCAGGACAGAACTGCTGTGATGTGAGTACTCAACAGGATCAGAAATCAGGATAGGACCAGAAGAGCCCAGGAACTGCTGTGTATGGAACAACAACATTGTTTTCTCGGGGACACAGTTTACCACTAGAGACTCAATATTTGTGCATTAGGAACAACGCATTATTTATTTCTAAACCTGATTCTTCCATCATATGATTATATCCAGATAATGAGATTAGTATAAAAAGTTGTAATATTAGTAAATCTGTATGTCCAATCATGTGCACCTCTGCAAAGTACTTGTACAATGTTTCTTACCACTAAGCTGCCACATTTTTCATCTGCTTCTGAAACGGTGCAAAAAAGGATACCCCCTCTGAAATTTTATTTGTAGCTTCACTGGATCATGAGGCAAATTCCCTTAATAAGGGATGCCTCTGAATCTTACTACTTGTTTCATTTTCTTCAGATCAGAAACTAAAGCACTTTCAATGTAAGTAAAATCCTGCTGGTCTCTGCAAATCCTACCTGACTGTCATTTAAAAAAACAACTATTCTTATCAGAAGCTAGTATTTTTTTACCTTTGGATTTGGTTTATAAAGTGGAATTAGGTTTACAAAAAGAGGCACTGCGCAGGCAGATTAAAAAAAATGCCTACTTCAGTACTATCATCAGATAATGAGATCTTTCAGATTAGAAAGCCAATAGCAGTACGGGAGAAAAAGGCAGCTGAAGTCGTCCATTATGTTCACTTTTTGAGAACACTGGGCATTTAATTAAAGTCACCTTGTGCCTAAGCCTGGTACCTGCAAACCTCACCGTGCCGTGCAGGTGACGGACCTTGCTCTCGCCCTCACTCCCCGGAGGCCAAACCCTGCCAGTGACCTTTCAGCTTAAAAAAAAAAAAGAAAAAGAAAAAAAAAAATCTCAGCCTTGGGGAATCTGGCCCATTTTTGCCCGCGACACGGTCCGCAGCCGCCCGTGCCGGTGTTCGCACCCGGGGGCTGCCGCTCGCCAGGTGGGGGGCAAAGGCGGCGCCCGGGCGGGGCGAGGCGAGGGGCGGCCAAGGCTCCGCCGCCCGCCAGGTGCCGCCGCCCCGCCGCCAGGCCGCGTTCCCTCAGAAGATGGCAGTCGCCGCCCGCCCCGGCGCCGGCCGCCCCCTCCCCGCTCCTCTCCTGTCCTCTCCCGCCTTGTGATCCGCGGAGCGGCCCCGCCCCGGCCCCTTCCCCTCGCGCAGGGCCGGGGCTCTCCCGCCCGCCCGCCGGCGGCAGCAGCCCCCGCTGCCGCTCCTCCTCCAGCCCACCCCCCTCCTCCTCCTCCTCCTTCCTCTTCCTCCACCAACCCCACCCCCGGCCCCGGGCTGCCCCGGCCCGCGGGCTGCCGCGCCGCCAGGGCTCCCCGCCGGCTTCCCCCATCCCCACGCGCCGCGCACACCTCCTCCTCCTTCTCCCTCCCTCCTTCCCCCCTCCGCCCTCCGCCTGCTGACGTCTGGCTCTGCCCGGCTGAAAACTCGGTGCCGCGGCGGATGCGGCGGCTCTCGGGAGCGCGGCAGCAGCAGCAGCAGCGAAGATGGTGGCAGCTCCGTGCGCCCGGCGGCTGGCGCGGCGCTCCCGCTCGGCGCTGGTGGCGGCGCTCACCGTGCTGCTCCTGCAGACCCTCCTCGTCTGGAATTTCACCTCCCTCGACGCCGGCGAGGAGCAGCGCGGCGGCCGCGAGAAGCGAGACCGCGGCGGAGACCAGCGGGGGCAGCCGCAGCGCCGCGGACCCGCCGCCCCGCACGGCAAGGCGATGGTAGGCGGGGGAGCGGGAGCGCCCGTGCGGGTCTCGCCGCACCCGTGCCGGGGGCGCGGGGGGCGCGGGGCGGGCGAGGCGCGGTCGCCCCGGGGCTCGCGGTGCCCCCGCAGGTGCCGCGATGCGGGGCCGGTCCTGCCCCCGGTGCGGGGTCCGGCGTCCGGGGTGCAGAGCCAGAAAATGCATCCGTGGGATCCTCTCCCGTTCCCGAGAGAGGGATCTCTCCTCTCGTCGCGTCCCCGGCTCTGCCCGCCGCGGGCATCCCGGCATCTCCGAACTTCGCGGGAGAGCCGCCTGTCTCGCATCTTCCTAGGGATTTGTTTTACTGCTACTTTTGTTTTTTCCACCCAGAAAACCGCACAGGCGCTATTCTTTATTGCACGGCTCCAACAGGCCCAATAGGTGACGGGCAGTGAAATGTAATGCAATCATTTTATCAACCGCTAACAACTCAGGGATACTGAAACTACACACACAGGATGGGGACTCTGTCTCTTTCCTCTTTCTTCTGCAAACTCCCTGGTTTTCATTCAAATGACTCGGGCCTGAAACCGCAAGGGATTGCAAATCTGGCTCTATTGCCAGTTGCATTTTTGAATTTTCTACTAGGCACTTGAAAAAAGCAAATTAACAGTGTTCTTGGTCAGTTAATGCAAACCTTAGATATGTACCACTACTACTAGTATTCTTCAGCTCTAGAGAAGCTTCCTTTGGTTTTCATTTAATTCTTTCAGCAGTAGGCTTATATTAAATAAGCCCTGCCTCTCAAAGTATGCATGCTTATTTTTGTTTCTGTATTTCTGTTTACATCTTGAAAGCAAGAGCTTGGGGAGATGATTTACCGTGGTAAATGACTGGGTGTTTTGGCCACAGAAAGGCTGGAGAGAACTGTGCCCTGAAGACACAAGTACTCTTTCAGTAACGCTTGGGACAACTTTTATGAAAAGTGGTACATACCCATCCACTGTGTGCAAATCCCGCTGTGCTTTCTAGAGCTGAAAATTAAAATTATTGTTTACTGAATTCAGTTTTTATCTCTACACATAATCTGGGTAGTTGTCATCCTCATAAATGTAGCTGTTTAGGCTCCACTATTTTTCTTCCAGCACCCTGCCCTCTGCCTCTTTTCCTGTCCATCTGGTCTTTTATTCTTTCATCTTTCAGTCTTCTCCAGCTTTTTCCTTTTCTGATCTCTCCACTGTGGGTTATCGAGGTTGGCGGATGCTGGTACCTGGGCAGACAGGGGGCCGGGAGGTGGCAGGCTGCACCTGGGGCTCCAGCCCTGCTTCCTAGCTCCCCAGGCTTTCTAGGAAATTATCTTCTTCTGTGGGCTCCGGGGCAGCGTTGGAATGTGTGCTGTTAGCAGTTGTCCTACAAACGTCCTGGCACAGTGTCCAGTTTGTGCCCAGCGCGCTGGAACAAGTGCCGAGTTCAGGGCCGAGAGCTAATTGTTTCCGTGCTGCTGACACGCAGACGTAGAATATGATTATTTTGATGCTGCCAGTTCTGAATCATGCCTTTGTGCATACAGTTTTGATCAAAGACCTAAAGATGGAGCACTGGGGTTCTGAATAGAAAACATGTTTTAAAACACATGCTGAGTTGCACCTATTTTCCCCTTGTTATCTAAATGACTGGTATGGATCTCACTGGGCTGTGCTGCTGTATCTGACTTTGGGAAGCAACAACGCTCAAGACAAGTGGCAGCATAATTGACAAAGTGCTTTGTCAAGAGGTGATTTGGCAATGCTTCTTCAAGTTTACTTTATGGTACTTGTGGCTTTGCTTAACCTGCACCCTGGGAAGTGGCTGTCATCCTTAAAATGACTTTGTCGCAATACAAAACCTCACACTTAAGTATCCATCTATCGATTAAAATGTGTACTTGGTTGAAAAGTGATAGGGAGATTGGGTTTGTGTAGATTTCTGCCTTAAAAACCTGGCAGCTGGCTTACATTGGTAGGTGAAGTTCCCAGGCACTCCTGACATGCAGATGTTGATTTATCTACCCCTGGCTATGTTACCTTTCTCTGAGACAGGCCCAGTCTTGATTTCAAACTCAGTTCAAGAGGAAAATCTCTGATCAATGGAATTGCACAGTACATAATTGATGTGAAAGAAAATTGTCTTTTTTGCCTCTTGCTTTGTTTCCATATTACAGTGCAATTTATGTAATACCCAAGGAAATTTATTATCCTTCTCAACCTGAGTTGCCCATAGTTTGTGTATTTCAAATTGCTTTGCAATGAATACAGTAGTTCCAGTATATCCAAATGGTATGTTTTAATATATTTAGAGGAGTATATTTTTGAAAGGCTGCTAAATGTTTGTCTGTGATGTAGTACTTGATCATGTTTTTTCACTTGCCTCACTAACTACCTTTATAAGAGCGTTTATATTAATTAATTAGGCAAACCAAATTTTGGACACTTTGCTAAAGGTAGTGCTTCTCAAACCTGTGTCTAAATGTTGCTGTATGAGGTTACCGTGTTTTTACTTACCGTGGTTTTAATTTATCTCTGCTCTATGTGCAAGACTGAAATGGGGATACCTGTTTTACTTTACTGAGTTGGACGTAAGTAGTGTGAGGATTTGGTAGTTTGTGTCTATGGGAAAAGAAACATAATTCTTTGAACCAGGTGCTTAAAGGGTATTTAGCTTTTTATTAAATGCTGTCAGATATGTGTAACAAGCAGTATCATTTGGTAAATGAAATAACATTGTACCATAGTACAAGGGCTGCCCCCATACCTGTGCGTAATTGAATGGGAATTACCAACTTGGCAGGAAGAGGCAATTTTGAATGGAGCTATTTTGCAACTGAAAACACTTACTGTGCTAGATCTCCTGGCCAGCTGCGTCTGGAGCTTTCATTAGTCATAAGCAGTTTCCTGCAGTTGTTCCATATTTAATTAAACCACCTTATAGATAATTTTAAAGAAGTATGAACTGTATCGTTAGCAGTGATTTCAGTGGGTACTTGCAACCATTTTTGCAGCTGCTCAGCACCCTTTGCACAAGCTTTATTCATGCAGCGAAACTCAAGCATCGAAAGCATGGAAGAATTAAGCGTTCTGAGAATGGTTTGATCTTTATGTAAGGGTCTTTATCTTTGAAAAATGTGCAACAGCTTTTCGTGAAGATACCATAAGCATGCTGCTCAGTCTCAGGCCTTTTTAACGCAGCCTGCTAGCCATAGTGGAAGGGTCTTGTGGATGTTGTGTGTTGGGAACCCAAAGGGGAGAAAATGGGGTGCAAATCCAATCCCCGCTTCAGGGCTGCTGGTGATGAGAGGGATGTGACAGCAAAGCATCTGCTCTGGTCGCATCTCGCGCCCGGCATTACACTGAGGGGTGTCGCAGTGATGCACTTGTGTTACCCAGCTGTGGCCCCTGCCTCGGAATTCAGCATTGAAGGCCGTGTCTGTGGGGACGTGCTGCTCCTTTGTGCCTCCTGGTACCGTTGGGTTTTCATTGCTGCCTCTTTTGCCATAAAGCAAAAATGCCAGTGCATTGTTACTGTGTCAGTTGAGTGAAATACAGCTCTTGCCTGCTGGTGTTGGGATCAAAGCATTTCTTTAGTCTGAAATTTTGTGTATTCATTTTAAAGAAATGGCGTGTTTCTTCCAGCGTGAAGCTGTCAAAGGAACCAAATGTATCGATAGCTCATAATGTTCAGAACTGTAGAATGAAAAGAAAGTGTCATGCGTTTGGGCACAGGGAGTACTTTAATTCCAAGCAGAAGTTAAGCTAGGGAGGACAGTCCTGAGGATCGCTAGTGCCTCTTATTTTTATTTCTGTAGTGGGAAACGGGGTTTTTCTTTTCCTGGGAATACGGAGAGTGAGGCTGGGTCCTCCATGGGTTGATCAGCTGAATGTGCTCAAGTACATTATATTTTTTCTTGCTTCCTTCCTTGTCAACTCTTGGTCATGCGTGCTGGGCTCCACCAGGTAAAGGTGAAATAAGCCAAAAGTGATCATAACGTGTGCCTAAACTCTGCAATCCCTGTTGGTTACTGAAGCAAGGAAGGGCATCCAATGGCTGCTGCTCTACTCCACGCTAACGGTTATAAAACCTGTGATCAGTTGTTGTAACTAATGGCAAGGTAGCAGCAACTCTAAAGCTGGAGAACACTGAGGTAATCATACAGCAAAGAAAACCCAGGAGCCTTTACTCCACTTTCTCTAAAGTCCATCCATCAGTTATTTCCCCTCGCCTTTTCAAAATGCTTCACTAAACTAAGAATGGTGCAGAATTCACCTTGTATGTAATTCAAAAGCTTGAGGTTCTTTCAGGCTCTTTTGAAGTGTATTTGCCCCTGGAACTTTCAGGTTCTGCTGGTGGATTCCCAGCATTGTTTAGCCAGAAACATGCACACAGCCTGTACCTACCCTCTGCCGAGGGTACCTATTTAAACATCTTCCCCTCTAAGAAGCTTGTTGATGTAGACACGTGGCTTCAATAATTTCATCTCTGAACAGAAGAAATGAGGGAAAACCAGTTTGCAGAAGAACTTTCAGACCTGAAAGGTGAAAAGGGGCTTAATGTGATCTAGTCATCTGCATGTTAAACTTCAGTCCAGCGTGAATCAAGCTCTGGAAACTGAATCTCACTTGTTTTAATGCACTGGTCTCGTTGAAACAACTTAGTTAAGGTACCTTAAGTTGTGAATAAAATTAGTAATGTCGAGCTATTATGTGTCCAGAAATGATATATTTCTTAGAGAATGGGTCCATAGTAGTGACTTGACCATTAAGTACAGTTTTACTTGTTATCAGGAACTTAATCATGCTGCACTACAGCTTTAATAACAGTAGAAAAGGAGAATGGAGACAACTAATCATTTTGTAATGGCAAAGGGGGGGAGACAATACATCTGCAGCTGGAAGCTGTGTAATGATTTTTGCAAAGTCTTAGCGCTTAACAAGGCACAAGTTAATAAAACAAACAAATCTTTTCTGTAAGAGGACTAATGTAGGCATCATTTAAGAGGAGTATTAGAACCAGATTAGATTGATGGGCTCCTGCAGCAGTTACCTCGTTAAGCATCGTCTCTGCAGGAGTGTGGGAAGGTGTTATATGAAATGGATCGGAAGTCTTTTTCAGGCCATTGGTGCTTTTGTTTGTTGTGCCGGTTTTCTATTCTTTAATGTACGAGGGGATTTTGCAGATGTTCCCTTTGAAATAGAAGCGGTTTAATTTTTTAGCAAGAGAAGACCAGCTGTTGTACAGGAGATGTACAAATCCCATTTACTTCCTGTCAGCTGTTGCAAAATGGGTACTTTTTGGTGTAAAAGGCCCTCATTACCTGCCACATGTTTTGGCTGTATTCAGAAATATGTTTCAGAATATTTTTGCCCTTCATCATTGGAAGTCCAAAATCTGTGATACGGCATCTTATTAGTGCCTGCTGAAGGGACAGGAGTACAATGAAAGCATAAAGTGAACTTAATTTGTAGGAACAGTCAAATTATATAACTTCAAGGATTAATTTTAATCAAATACTTCCTAATTTTTCCTTACAGAGTTAAAATTAGATCTGGCACTTCACTGCAGCTCTTACAGTGACTCTTTAATTGGAATACAATGTCCTGTATTTTTTTCTCTCCTAATTTAGGCTGGTGGGTTGTCTGGTTTGAGCAGATGCAGGAGCATCCCTGTGCAGATACTTGCAGGGCACACGGGTTCTGGTGTGTATAACTGCTTGTATTACTGGAGTTTGAGGAGTAGCACTTTCAAGTGCTCAATTCTGATTTTTAGACTTGGGAACCTCAGTCCTTCATTTTTCTTAAGGAGTGGTAGGCCTTTGATGCTGTTCCACAGAGCATGTGTTGAACAGGAGACTGCTCTGTGGGAGAAAGGAAAGCAGAAGTCCTGGTTGCCTAATCAGTCCTTGTGAAGTCGTTGAGACCTTCAGCAATGACCAGGACCAGCTTGTCAGCTGCCATGCATTGGCGTAGCTCCATTAAAGTCAGTACAGACCAGCTGAGGTTTCTGGACCCACAAATGTAATTATTGTTATAATAATAGCATCAAACAAATAATCATTATTCTTACTCTCTCTTTTCATTTCAAAATGAGAAAATTATTTCCTCTTGGATCAGTGAAAGTAATTTACATTATGCACAATAATGGTCTACATGAAAATATAATTATTATTCATTTGCATGGCACCATCTGGGCACTAGAAGCTTTACAGACACATGTGAAGAAAGGTCCCTGCCTTCAAGAGCTTACAGGCTGAATAGCAGGTATAGCTGCTAGTGCTTAACAAGAGTCCCATGTGGAACTTCTGCAGTGTTACCATCAGGGACCTGTTCAGCACAGGGCTTCCACAAACTCTGCTTCAGTGATTTCCACTCACCAATCAGAAGTTCTCTGTGATTGGCACTGTACAGCCTAAGGGTAGGATGAGTCAAAGGATTGATTAGCATGGATGGATCGCGAAAGAACTCAGCAAGAGGCTGGTATTAGTAATTGGCTGCCCAGTTTTTGGGCAAGTAAAGGATATTTCCAGTCTTTACTTGGAAGCACAAAATGGTTTTGTGCCTCCTATGGAGTTATTCTCAGGCCTTACATAAGATACAGGACTGAATGCTTTACTGAGTTTGAATTCGGGCTAGAAGTGAAGAGACCAGGCCTTATAATTTTGTGGATATAAAACTTGAGCAACATGTAACATTACCTAAACTTATATATAGTGTAACCTTGCTGAGTACCGAAAGGGGCAGTGCAGGACAGTTAAATCATGTGACTTCTTATTTTTAGAGATGATTAGGGAATTCCTCCAAGGGATGAACTATTTATAACATGTCTATACTTTGCTGCCTTTTTTTTTTTTGTGATGAAATTAAAACAATAAATGAATACCTGTTAATTAAAAAAGTTAGCTAAAAAAGATTTCACACTAGTGTGTGGTTGACTCTGAGGTCAGATCGTGAATGCTTCCCACATATATTTTGTTTTCAAGCTGCTGTTCTGTTGCTGTTCTATTATTAGAGAGTAAGTGGGATGCTTATTTAAAACAACTCTACAAAGCTGAATGACACTGCAGACTTCAGTTTAACTTGGATTTGGTTGAATGAGTCATGGGCAGTCATTTTTACTTCATGCTGCAGCCTTTGCTTGCCCTTCAGATGTACTTTTTGGTTCAGTTGTGTTGGTGGAATCTGGGTATTTTTCTTCAAGTTGGTGCTATTTGCTGACTTTTTGTAATGGTGAGTTTTAGATTTCATGCTCTCTGAATTTTTTAGAGGTCTCTCATTTTGTTCTTAAAACTCAGCCTATTTGTAGGTAGTTTTGTTGTTTATAATTGCACTCTCTCTGATTCAGGAGGACACAAAGTTCAGTTAAAATATCTTTTGAATGAAAACGTGGTTGAGGTGGTGACTGTATTGACTAAAGTCAAGCAAGTTGCCTGAAACTACATCCAACCCATTGACGCATACTTGGAGAGGGACAGACAAACCTGAACAAATGAGATTTCAATGGCAAATTTTTGTTTCTTTAGAATTGTACAACCACATGTCATAGCGGCAAGTAGAGACCATGTCTCACATGTTCTACCTGTCAGTTTAGCTGTGTGACAACTGGCCACACCTCAAGAGTTGCCCAGGGTCATTAGTTATTTAAACTGAGGAACTTTTCCCTCAGCGTGGCAGTGTACCTGTGACTGTAACTAGCTAAATGGCCACCTGCTAATTATGGAAATGTAAACTGGACCTCTCTGTAGAAATGGAGTGTTACCAGAGATACGGATTGGAGTCATCTTGAACAAGCCTGTAAATAAAAAATAATCTCTTACCAAGCTGATATTACTTGGTAGAAAAAAATACTCTTACGAAAAATAGCAACTTGTCTGTAACAATCCACGTTTGGGGAGCTGGAGATGAATCTAGGCACCTAATTATATTGACTTAGATGATTACAGGATTAAAACTTTCTATGGATGCGTGACACAGCTGTTTAAATGTGTAAATACGAATTCAGGTGGCTACTTAGGGCATCTAAGTTCAGCAGCTTGGCCCACGATATGTAAAACCCAAGCAAACAAGCAGAAGAGGAGTAAATGTAGTAAACAAAGCTGTTAGTGTGTATACACTAGTAGAGTAATAATACTTTGCACAGCTACTGTGCCTCAAATTGCTCACATTTTGGCATTCACTTGAGTTGAGTTTAGTCACTCAGTGGCATAAATAGAAACTTGGAGGTGCTGCCTGCTAACAGTGAACATGCAGCAGTACCTCAGCAATGAACTGGCTTTTTGGCAGTTTTACAACAAAAGATGTGCAAGTCTTCAGTGCAATATTTTGATAAGTCATTGGTTCTTATTAAAATAATAATTATGGTGATAATTATAACTGCATTTGGCTCTGACTGAGCTGCTGAGTAGGGGACGGCAGGAGGAGGATTATGAAATATTCTCATAAAGCCATCTGAATCCTGCTCTTTTAGCTCTGTGCTCACAAATGAGGAAGTTTGTGTCTGTAGTTCTGGCATGTCATGTGCCAGTACGTGGCAGTGCCGGTGTGCTGTGTGGGCACCCATAGGAGAGAGCTGGAGCTTCCCATGCAATCTGCCTCACAGGCTGATCATCATCCCTGTGTTCGTGTTTCTAATAACAGAGACATGATCAAAACAGGGGACAGTGTTTTACAGCAGTACTGTGATAAAATGGTGTAATAAGCTCATGGCCATCTGGCTTTCTGTGGTCAGCTCTGCGATGTTTGCTGTGTCTGCGCCTTCACAGCAAGATCCTGTCATCTCATTCCCAAAGGCCCAGGTTAGGCACCAGTAATAGTGAAAACAAAGGGAATGTGGTAGGTTTTGCAGGTAGCTCTGTAGCTATGATGACACTGTCCTGAGCCTTTCCAATCTAATTCAGTATTAAACATTTATACTGGCCAGGCTGCCACCGCATGACCTCCTGTGCTAAGTGACTGCAAGTGATTAATGACTATTTATTAGGAAAAGATGGTCTCGAACCTGCTCACTTTACAGGCAGTGTAAACAGTGATTTCCCCTCCTCACCCCCCAATCTCCAGTTATAAAATGTGGTATTTTTTTCTCTTTTATTTCTTTTGAAGTTAATTTTTTCCTCACCCCTGGCTATTTGAGAAGAGCAAACTGCACTGGCCATTTCCTGCCCCTCTTATGTGAAGCTGCAGTGGCCATCTAGAGTGTGAATTTTGGGTGCTTGCTGCCTTTGATTAGGGCTTCAGTGAGATGCCTCATGAAACAGGCAGGGGAGGAGTTAGTGCAGGATAAGTTTGTGTATGGGGATGAACAGAAAGGTCAGCTCTGAGGGACCTCTGAGAGTGCAACCAGTTTAAAAGCAGGATAAGTCAAAATGTGTTTATCATGCCTTTAGAGGACAGGAACTTTCCAGAAGGGAATGTCATAACATATGGTCATTTTAGAGGCAGTTGATGCAGAGAAAGAGCCAGGTTTATTTGACATTTTGGGTAGGTTCCTGTAGCCTGGGACTTTAGTTCTGAAAGTGCTATGTGATCCATGGGCTCAAGCACATATTCCACACAGTAGAATGTGACTCGAAGGTATTTGCTGTGAAAGTTAAGTTACAGAGTTTGTTTGCCCTTATACAACCAAATATATAAGTAAAAAGTGCTTTACTAGATTTCAGACAAGTTTGGCAAGGTTTTCAAAGTGGTTTGGGTTTTGTCCATTTTAGTACCATCACCAGTCTGTCAGACTGAACAATGACCTCATGCTCTCAGAATGTTCTCAATAGGTTATTTTGTAGTTTAAGTCCTTCAGGAGATGTTCACTTTATAGTTGCACTGATGTAAGTTTACAGTAATTCTCACATCAAAGACTCGTGAATGAATGTAATTGTGGAGGGGGGAAAAAGGGTCTTGCAGGTCAAATGGTTCTTCACAGTCTCCATATTTGGACAGTGTGGACAGCTCAGCAACTGCTGGAGCATTTTGTTGCTTTTGAAGTGTCACTGTAATTTCGCAGCGAGTGTTCGACAGTCACGCACTGTCCTCTAGATGCTTTCTGTTTGTGGAGTGTGTGTCACTTGGAAGGGATAAGTGAAAGGAAGTCCTTGAATTTCATGTCCTGGATTCAGCCTCTGAGTTGGGTTACCAGTTTAGTGACCAGACCTAGGCAGGCTTTGATCTAAGTTCTGGCACTTAGACAAATCACTTCAGTGCTTTAAAGCCTTTGGTAGAGCAAGGTTCTATATGTTTTTCTTGTTAGTAGATGTTTGTATTTTGTTCTTAGTTTTAGCATAGTCCCATGTATTAAATTCCTCCTCCTCCTTGAACAATTCACTCCTGTTTCTGGAGCTTTTGTCAGCGGTTGCAGAGGCTGGTTCAAGGTCTAGTTTGAAGTTGCTGGGAGTTACAGCATTGACTTCAGTAACTCAGCTGCAACTGTGTTGGTTAGGAGGTGGATTAGTGTACTCCAGGTCTCTATTCCACACCTGGTAAATAGTAACTCTGTTATGGAACACTGTTTCTCCTCTGACTTAATTGGTGTGGTTTTGTCTTCCTTGCTGTCATTGCTAAGCTGCTTTCTTCTGAACTTGTAGCTGTCCAGTTTGAAAGGGTGTTTCCTGTTTGCTTAAAATAAACACTTCTGCAGCATTTGCCCGTTTTTCGCTGCCTGCGGACAGCAAAACGTGTCCTCAAGTGTTCAAATCTGTTGTTAGGGTGGTAATTTCGTAGCAACACAGAGGTGCCATAGGTGTTTGAATCATCTCTTTAGTAGCGAGTTGGTGGTTTGGTGGTTTTTGCGTTTCTCCCCTTCCTGTTTACTAAGGTAGAGTGTCTTCAGGGCTCTGTTTTGCAGTTCTTATACAAACAGAGGCAGGAATACATACCTGTATTCCACAGTGGCCAAATATTTGTGAGTCTTGGTGCCGATTAATATAAGCAAGAGTTGCCCAGTCTAAGATTTTCCAGACTGGCTGTTGCCTAGAAATATTCTGCTTTGCAGCGTGCAGTTTAAATAAGTCTAGGGCTTGGCAAGTTATCACTTCATCAAGTTCATGCTCTTTTAGTAGCAGATTCTTTTAGAAAATCTTCATGCTTAGTTTTAGTTCAGACTTTGATCACTATCCTGTGTAAGCATGATGTGTGAGAGATTTTTGTACAGGACTGATTTTGAGACACCTCTGCCAGTTAAATTTCATCATTTTCAGTGTGCTCAGGTGTTTGCTATAGGATGAAGATGTAGATGAGAAAGAGCTTGAGTAATACAGTACACTGAGAATAAGCTGTGGTTCTTCAGAGCCACTGAATATTTTCAGTGGGAGCTGGAGTGCAGACTTGAATGTAAAATGAGTCAAAAATAGTCTTATGAATGTGATTGTGTTAGGGTTTTTTCTTTAATACAGTCTTTGTATTTTCATTTAAGTTGTTAAAGTGAAAAGGGTCTTAAAATAAACATCGTTCTGTTGTCATAAAGTGTACCATGATAAAAAAAAAAAAGGAAAAAAGGTAGTATTTGATAGCAACACTTCTTTAAGTGGGTTTTATAAATCTTATTTCTGTAAAACCTAAAAGTGATATACGTCTGTGATATAAATTAAGCAGTAATTAAAAAGTTAAAAGGTTTATATATTATTTTGATTTTCATTTCTGTCCTGTGTTCTGAATGGAGATTACCCAGGATAAGAGAGATTGATGGTGCTGCACAGGTAGAGCTCGAGTTCCTGCATGTTTCTGTTAGCAGTGGTAGAATTCTTCAACAATCACTCTCCATTTTCAGTGTTTTTATGGTTGCCAAAACTTATAATTCAGGATTTTTTTTTTTTAAGGCCCTTCATATTCTGCTGGCCTTGTTTGGTCTCAGTAAAGTTGTGCAATGTTAATAATTTCATCCCATGCTGAATTACTGAAGATGCTCATGAATTACTGAAGACTGCACTTGAGTTTTGCATTATGCATGGAAATATTATGTTGATGGGAGGTGTGTTGAATCCATCTATGTTGCATTATGCTTTACCTCTGATTCTCTCAATCAGCTCTTAAGAGGTCATCTGCTTCAGTAAGTGTATTACTGGTGGACTTCTTGGGCCAGATTTGAAAGGAATGGGCGGGGTTTCTGAATGGGTTCAAAATGCCTGCTTTGTATTCAAAATTCATTTGTATTCTGTGTTAGAATTTAATTTAAATGTATTGATCCCTACATAAGAAGATTTCCAAATTAATCATAAGAGGTTTTCTGCCCGGGGTTCAGCCAGGGTGAGCTTAAACTGCAGATATTTCTGCTGAGGGACTGTCTTGTATTCAGATCAGCTCGTGCAGTGTGTCAGCTTGAGTGGTTGGTTTACAGTGTTTTTAACAGCTGGACTCGATATTAGAGCCTCTTCCTACCTGAATGATGCTATGATTGTATGAGTCTAACTTGGATGAAAAATCAAACAAAACTCGGGGTCTAGAAGAAAGGTGCCGTGTCTAAGGGTGCATGGTTGATGTAGGTGCAACTCCCAGCTTTACAGAACGCTGCTTGTGTGGCCTTCTCGTGGAGGAGCAAAATACAGGGCTGGTTGTCTCTGCTTCCCACTAGTCAAACAGAAGTACTAAGTTACTGGATATGGGCCTGGTTTGTGCACACCACTTCCTGGCAGACTACAAACACACGTATTGAAGCTGCACTGAGAGGCCACCGTTTGCCAAACAGCCTGGTCTGTTTGTTGTTTGGAGATTTTGTGTTTTTTTTTTTAACAAGAGGGTGACTGTCCTGGATAGATCAGTCAACCACAGGAGTTTGAATGTTTAAGGGGCATTCATAACCTGACAAGTGACTCACTTGGGAATACAGAAGAGAAGGTGTATTTGAAGAAAAGCATAAGGTGTTTTTTTTGCCACGATATCTGTTGGGGATTACCATGCCTAAGGAGATGGTGTAAATGTACTTTGTTGTGACAAATTCTTATTCCAGTACCAGTGCAAAAAAATGGTTGTTGCGTACAGCTCTGGGCGTTAGGCATGTGCCCGGCATCACCCCTGCAGGGTTCCCAGAAACAGACAAGTTCTTCTCTTTGTTTCAGTTTCAGAGTCTTGACTTTGTTTGAGCCAAAACTAAAACTGACGGTTGACAAAACAGTTGCCAGCCCTTAGCCTACCCAGGTGGGTTGTGCAGGCATCTTTCTTGTGACAAGAAAAGAGACCCTCCTGCTTGGACTGTCTGATAGACCCTGATTTGGTGGGATGGATGGTCCAGGTCTGGACAGTGATGGCAGTCACTTGCTGTTGGCTCTTGTTACCAGTGCTGTGGGCTGGGGTTGTGCCTAGCTCGCTTTTCAGCAGCTGTTTCTGTTTTGGAGCAGTTGGTGGTAGGGAGCCCATTTTATCTTCTTTCTGCTACATCTGTAACTGGGATAATTTTTCTGTGAGCTGTACACATCTGTGGCCTAAAACCTGTGCTCTGGGGGAAGTCAGTGAAAGGTGATGTTTCCCACAGCCCAGCATTCACTTGCCAGTAGTGGAAGCAGCTTGTGCTGCCTCACTCCCGTGCATTTTATTTTTAAGAATTCAGCATTGATATTTATGAAATCCTTTGCTTTGCACGTATCAACATAAATAAGAATATCTTCTGAACATACCTAGTTGCAAGCCTAGTATTTCTTGTAGGATTACCAGTCTCCCTAAGTAGTCCTTCTATGTGTGTGTGTGTATGTAGGGGAGAAAAAACAAACCCAAAAACCTTTGGCCATTCCAGCACTAAGTCCTTGAGAAGAAGCTTTTCTGTTATCCCTAATGCTCTAAAGCTTGCTGAATAAACAATATGAACACAGAAGTTTCCTCACTGGTGATACAGTTCATAAGAAGATGCTACCTAAGGCATTGCTCAGCTGCAACTTAAACTTCTGTGTGCAGAAATCTGTTGACCAAATAATTCAGTCTTACTCAAGGAAACTTCCTGCAAAGTTGAACAGGCTTGCTGAGTAATACTTTTTGTGTTAGCAGTTTATTAACCACTTAATGAATTACTCAAATGTGTTTAAATTAGCCAAAAAGGTCTTTTCTTGCTGTGAGGATGCTGCAACATGCTGCTGAGGCTGAGTCCTGTTCTTGGAGGAATGACCATGTGAACAGGCATTTATTTGCCTGCAGTTCTGGGGAGCAGTTATGTGGCTTACACTTGAGTAAAAACAGAATCAAAATCAGTAACGTACAGAAACCCTTCATAGATGTTTTAATTCTGGCTAAACTCTGGTTATACCGATTTTAACAATTCTGTAAGAAAATTTCTTCATACAAGGAAAGAAGATTAACTAAGATTGTTTGCAACCTGTATTTCGTAACAAAGCTACTCTGTGCTGCTACACTGATGAGGCTGCCTCCCTGTCTATTCTTTTTTGCAATTACTTTCCTTTTTTAGGCATTTTTTTTCCAGAGTTTAGGATGTTTAGTTTTATAGAACAGAGTTTGACAGTGTAGGTGGGAAGGGGAAGCCAGGAACAATGTGCAATTCTTCAGTGAAGCTGCGCCACAGCAGTGGATGTGCCCTGGGAGCAGAAGGTGCTTCCAGGATTCCCTGATCTTAGACAGCTTTCACAGTTTGCCCACAGACAAGATAATGGTTTGTAGAGTAGAGCAGGGCTGCGTTAAGTCTTTAAGTCAAGCTTGAGGAATCTGACTGCTTAGACCCTCCCTGTCACTACAGGGTCTGGTATTGTGTTTAAAAATAAAAAAGACTTGGTATGCCGTGTGTGAGGACTTATGTTTTAATAATTATTTCAGATTGTGTTTTGTGGATTTTTAGAGGTATCAGTTGCTACTGGAAGGAAGGTAACTTTAGTCACTTAGCTCATGAGAAGTTAGAAACAACCTGTGTAGGATGAAATTGTCTTAGAGCTGCTGATTTCTCTTACTACTCTGTTGACTCCTCACTCTTTTTGGCAACTGTTGTTGCACTTATCTCCAAATCCCTTTTTATTGAAAACGTACTCCTTTATTCCCACATCAGGCTGAACTTGCTGTTGCTGCTGTTTCTGTTGGCCCAAGGCAGTGACACATGGAAGTGTTCAGTGTTTGGTTGCTGTGAGGTGCTGTGGCCACTTCTCAGGGCCCACATGTGCAACCCATCGTACCAGGGTGTCCAGCACTGAGCTAGAGCTGTACCAGACATCCTGGAGGCTTGAACTTCAGCCACCCCTCATCCCACACAACGTGTCTGATTCACCTGCATCTCGTCATCTTTGGTGCAGAGACAACTCATCACTGGTGCAGAGATGAACTTTCTGTTTGGATTCTCCCTCAGAGCACCTTGCAAACTTATTTCATGTCCACGTCTGTGGTTCCTTTTAGCTGACACCTTTCTTCTTTCTCAAGATCAGATATTCATGCTCTCTCTGTCATTTTTTATTCTCACTGATGTGTATCTCTACTTCTGTTCCTCCCTCCCTTTTCTGAACAAAGATCATTTAGTGTTTCTGAGCATTTGAGTAATAGTTTTGTCCCTTTTTTTGCAGGCATAGACCAACTTTGATCAATACCAAAAGCAAACGGTTGTAGAAATTCACATTATGCACTTGCATGCACTGTAGAGTGCCTTTGTAGCTGGTACTTAGCATATTGCCTCTGGAAATGTGTTTCTGGCATGTAGCTTTTATTTGTGCAGCAAGGGACCCTGGCAAATGCTTCATGTTTGATATGAACTCACAGCTCTTTTAGATATTGAATAATATAAATAAGGACTTATGAACAAGGGAAAGAGGTGGCAAAATAAGTGACAGTGTGAGTTTAAACCTTGGTAGTTTATGTGATACTGAGTCCATATGTGGGCACTTGTAGGGTGCTGTTCTATGGGCGTACTTTGTCCTCCCCCCAAAGCTGGTGGAGTTTTACTATGATATAGTTACTGTGGGCTAATGACCCAAGCCCTGAGTATATGACTTTGTGCTGGTTATGGCTGGGGTAGAGTTAATTTTCTTCGTAGAAAATGGAGCTATGTCTTGGATTTGTGCTGGGAAGTGTTGATAATACCGAGATGTTTTGGTTATGGCTGAGCAGAACTTGCACCATGTCGAGGCATTTTCTGCTTCTCGTACAGCCACGCTGGGGAGGAGGCTGTGGGTGCACAAGGAGTTGGGAGGGGACACAGCTGGGACAGCTGACCCTGACTGACCCCATTCCAGACCATATGGTGTCATGCTCCGTGTATAAACCTGGGTGAAGAAGGAGGAAGGTGGAATGTTCGGAGTGAAGGCGTTTGCCTTCCCAAGTCACTGTTACTGTGATGGAGCCCTGCTGTCCTGGGGTGGCTGAACAGCTGCCTGCCCATGGGCAGTGGTGAATGAATTCCTTGTGTTGCTTTGCTTGTGTGTGTGAGTTCTGCTTTACCTGTTAAACTGTCTTTCTCTGCTGCTTCTGAGGCTATGAGAAGTCCACAGTGAACTCTCAATAAGCAGGATAAAACATGCACTTGCTTCCCTCCCCCTCCCTTCTTCCTAGAAATTGCTTCTTCTGCTTGTGTATTCTCTTTAAGATAGCAGTTGTTTTATGAGAAGCGTCTTTCTGTGTTGCTTTTCCACACTAGCAATAGGAAAAGGCTCGTAGTTACTCATGGATATTGAAAGAGACAATGGAAACAGGGTTTAGCATGTTTCTTATATTTTATAAATAGTGGTGTAAAATAAATTTCAGCTTTGGGTGGCTGTGCCTTGTCTCAAAGAGCACTGCAGTTTGTGCCTTACAGTGGTGGCATAATATAGTGTAGCATAATGGGAAAGTTTGAAATACCATGTACTGTATTAACAGAAAAAGCAATTGAATGTGGAAGGAATTTCATAGGAAGACTGTGAATTTTCTGATGCTGGAGTCTCTTAAATGAAGACTAGAGGCTCTATGGGAACTAGGAGTTAGTACAGGTATCACAGGGTAATGTTCTACCATTCTGGTCTTACCAGGACACATCTGTGCTTTTATGGTGTGTTGGAAGATCAAAGGGGGGACAGATAATGTTGTTCAGGCTTTAGGTGAAGTGCTGTTCTTGGATATGTGTGTGTGTGATTCATCCACGTCACTGTGCAGGAGCTTTACCTAGTGCTAATGTTTCTGTTAGCTTGGCTCAGGGACACTGTGCTTGATATTTCCAATTTCTACCTTTTCAAGATCACTTACGAGTTAAATTAAAACGAGAACGCCCGCTGTCCTTTAATACGTAGCATCCAGTGGGGATTCCAAACAGCTCTGAAGCTAGTGGAAAAATTTTCATTTACTTTGGAGGAGTTTAGGTTTCACCTTAAGGCTTGTTTGCTCCAGCATTTGCCTTTTTGAGTTTTAGATGCCTGGCACAGCTGTAAGACCTGAAATATTCAGCAGTGAGCGGTAGTGACTGACTGCAGTCAGAGACACCCGGAGCTTTTCACCGAGTTGACATTTTGTTTTCTAAGCTCAGGTTGATGTTTCCTTTAACATTTCTTACTCAAAATCAAGTTCAGTTTTGGTTCACATTGCCAGGGAGGCAATACAAACTCTGCCCTTAGCTACAGCAGTGTGCTGTGACATTTATACGATGGCAGATGCATGAACATCCTGAGCTAGTGTTTAGGGCTCTTTTGCCAATGCAAAGCTTTTAAGGATTTTTCTCCCTGCTTATGAAATGCACTTGTCCCAAATATGGTATGAACAAATACATGTAGAATAAATGTTTTTCCCTATGCCCTATTTATTAACAAATCAGCCAGCCTTGCATACATATATATGAGTTTATATGCATATGTGTATGGGGGAGGAGATTTCTTACAGAGTAAGGCAGTAGGGTGTCAGCCCGTCCCCGGACTTTGATGTTGCATAAAGCAGCTTTAGACTCCCAGTGAACACTGTTGCATGGAGGACGGCAGTGATGCTACATCTGTGGAGAGTGAATCTCAAGGAAAAAGAACTTTATCAGGTGACAAGGTGAAATTCGAATGCAGACATAGCTCAGGTGTTCGGAGAGCACAGACTGTGTGCAGAGTTGTGCTGCTGTGGCAAACCAGCTTTTTGATTCTTAACAAAATTGTTACTCTTAGTCTCTTGCAGACATCCAAAAGCTCTTCTCACATTTGATTTCAGGTTAAAGCTGTGTAAGGCCTTCAGTTTTTTTTAAAGGAACTTTAAATTTTTCTACTCCTTTAGCTGAGAAGTGGTGTCTGTCTGCTACTTTTTTTTCCTTGTGGTAACTTTTCTTCTTGGTAATTGAAACAAAAACTGCCAACTAAGTTTTGTTTCATGTTTGCTACATTACAAAGGACATCCTTGGCACAAATTTTATGTATATAGCTGGAACAGAAAGCACAATGAATTAGAGGTTTGGAAAGGAATTAGTCTGTCTTTATCTAAAACAAATGTTGATAATCTGGTGACCTTTTTAACAGCATAGAAGTGTGATATCTTGTATTTATTTGCAGTCTCCTTGTTTATATAGTTCGTCTGTGGGATCTGTCTCTTGCCAGTTTCTTTGTTTCCCCCCCCAGTGTTTATATGTGTGTAATCAGGAGTTTGGAGCATAAACAGTTCAGTTTCTACAAAGGAAAGTGAATTCTTGTTAATCTGCTAGAAGTTATCAGCAATATAGATGATAAAGAGGTGAGGAATTATGAGTCTGGAATATAGTAATGAACAATTCCATTCTGGAGCTGTTGACAGGACATTGCTAGAGAGAGTTGTCAAAAGTGAGGAGCAACATCCTGCCATGATTGGGCATTGCCTGAAAGATTTTAAATAAAAGTAAGGTATCCATTTTTATTGTTGCAGAACATATGTTGAGTACTTTCTCTGAGGTTCAGAAATGTGAAATAAGTTTGGTAGTGCTTCTCTGCATCAACAAGATGATAACTTCTCTTAAAGGCTGTGTTAAAAATCACTTTGTCAAATAAACAGCTGATCCTCCTTTCTTGGCTTGCTTTTTTCCCCTCCACTTCTAAGAGTATTTTCCCTGTGCATATGAGTTGTTTCTCAGTACCAGACAGGGCATGTCATCATGAAGAAGAGGCTGAGTATCTTCTTGGTAAGGACTGATTGGAGCATCTTACAGCTGCGGATACCTGACAGTTGACAGAACTTTGTAACCTCAGCTGAGGAAATGACAAATCAGAAGTACCACCTCGGATGGAGGGATGTGATGCCACTTAAAACTGTGCAGGAGCTGATGCACAAAGTAACTCTGACTTGGGTTTTATGCACCTGCATTTTCAGTTTCCTGTTGGCATCTTTCTAGCTTGAAAAAATTGAAAGGACAGATATGACAGCAAAATGTAACATACAGTTACCTCAGAGGCTTCTCTTAGAAAGTAAACTGTGTTTCCAGTTAGAAGAGCATGTTATTTTATGCTCCAAATGAAGACCTGTAGTAAATTTGGAGAACTAAAAGATGACACAGCAAGTGAGGTGCTGACCTTGATAGTTTTTTTTTGTCATCTGGCAGTTTTTCATAAACTACCACTGTATTCATTATTCACTATTTAAATTAGTTCTTACTGCCACATTTCAGTTGGTAATGCTGTCTTTAGAATTTTAAACCATATTTAAAGCATTTCTTAGGGTAAGAATATATAATGAATCAATCACTATGGAAGATAAAGCAGCCAAAGGTGGATAAATTAATACAATGGGAAGATTCTCTAGTTTTATAATTTCAAATTAATTCATAGCCTGAATTTTTTTTTGATTACTAAAGCACTGATAATTTACTAAATGTTGAATTTCTGAGTTCTAGCAGTAATTTCAAATTAATGTTACAAGTTGCAGTTCAGGCCCTCTAGTGAAGTTGTCCAGCGTCTCTGCAGTAACTTTATCTTGGTTAAATTAAATACAGAGTGATCTTTGTGCTTGATTCCTGTGGAGAAGTGACCTTAAGCCTTGTGAGGCAGACTATATACCGATGACTTTTGTTCTGCACAGTGCAAGAGTAGCTTCTCTCATTGTCCTGTATCTCCTCCCGAGTTCAGAGGACGTTACAGTTTATTACTGGGAGTGGGAGAAAGGATCAGAGGATGCTGGGAGACCTCTTGACTCTGCAGGGGTAATGCTGGATACAAGGGGACAGGACTCCGAAGTTTTACTCTTGCTGACCTTTTTTTTTTTTTTGTGGCTTTTGCTGGCTTCTGTGCGTCATTTTCTTTCTGGATTGAGTCTTTTGTCTCTATGGATCTTGTAAGTTGTCTTTGAAGCAGGAATGTTATTTTACTATATGTGTAGGCTGGCGGGCCCCACTCACAGTGGGGTTATTTAGAGGCTTTTGTGTCACACTTGAAAGCAAACAAACCAAGAGAGGGGAGCGTGCTTCTGATTTGAAGGCAGGTTTGTGCATAAATATCTGTTCGACTTCAGGAAACTGAAGTGTGTCACAAAAGAAATGTTTAGCCGTAGCTTTCCACATATTTAATTTTTTCATTTTTTTCCCTCTTCCTCCCTGCATCTCAATGGTCCAGGAAAATGCCTCTTCCAAATGAGTATTTTGTTATTTCAGCACACACAGTTGGTCCTAGGACTTCTATGAAGCTAACATCAATCTGCTTTCCTTCTATTCAAACCTCTTGGATTTGACTGCAAGGCTCTTAGAATTTTACTATTGTCTTCTGAAATTGTGCTTTATGGGGCTTACCTTTACATTCCTCTACCAGTTTCTCTTCAGAGCTCTATGTTACTCTATCTGTGTCCATCTTTGTAGAAATATTCTACAATATACTATTTAGAAGGAGTTTTGGTTCTTTTAGCACTTCTTGTGTCCCAGCAGATTGATTTACAGACATTGACCGGTACACATTGCTGTTTGCTGCTTTCAGAAATGCAGAGTGATGTTAGGAACTGTGCAGCATTTCATTGCCTAACTGTGGTAGTTAAACCAATCCCTGAGCTGCAGGGATGGTAAACCCTTTAAAAATTGAATAAGCCTCTAGCTTATTACTCTGTGAGAAAATAAATGACTTCTTTGTAACATTTTCTGCTAAGATGTTCTTCCTTTAGCTTTCTGATTATTCATCAGCTTGTCAAACTTCTCCCATTGTCATCTATCCTTTTGTTTTAAATATCTCATAAGCTATGATAGATTTGCCAAATTTTCCTAGTTTGGAAGAGAACAAGTTTCAGAGCTCTGAAACAGTTGCTACAATAGCAACCCCTGAGAATTGCTGGGGTTTTGAATACAGATTCAAATAAAAATGGGTTTGGAACATTAATTTTCTGTTAAATGCTGTTACATAAAATTCTCAGGGATCTCACATAAGTGTTTAATTCCTACAAACAAAGCCCCAAGTAGATGCTTTATCTGACTCATTCAAAGTTAAAAAAAGAATTAGTGCTTTCTTTGGAGTGAACCTGCAGGAGTTTGGAAAGTCGCTCTGTTAATGTGATTGATTTTTACGTCAAGGATAAATTTTTCCTTCAACACCCAAGTGCAAAGGTTCACACGCCTGCATGGAATAGCTAATAAGAGTGTGTGTGATTTCAAAGTCTTCAGGAGGCAAAGGAACAGAGCGTTTCTCTACAAAAATGCCTGTTTTTTTTTTCTCTGGAGAGCAAGAGGCCTGGTGTGGACTGTCAGGGGGCACCTTCTGTTAGGCTGTATTTCAAGATCACGTCAAATGGATTTCTGTGGATGGAGCTGTGCAACTTTTCCTCCCCTGGGGACTCGATGCTGTGATTTGATCTGCATTTGGACGGTTTTTTGCAGGTGCTGCCTGAGATGTGACACTTCAGTCGTCTTGTAAAATCACAGTATTAATATTGGCTCATTCGCAGTGTCTCGGAAGAACCCCCAGCCCTGTTAAAATTGTATCATGGCAAAGCCCAGCAGTGCAGGAGAGTGGTGGAGAGCCCATCAGTATTCCACCTGCATGGACCTGCCTTGGGCAGAC
>JAYRBT010000033.1:7917996-7950688 GCA_036023395.1 Myiotriccus ornatus
TTTTAGTTTCTCGGTTTCCCCTGTCGATCCAGCGGCGTGTGCCGTGCCCTCACTGCTGCAGCGCTTCCTCCTCGGGGTTGCTGTGAGGAGCCTCAGCCCAGCTTTTGCTGGGTGCTCATGGCAACCCGTGCCACAGCCGAGCCAGTTCCTGTTTGCTCTGAGTGCTGCACGGTGCCCACAGAGCCTCACAGCTGTGGAGCCACCTCGTGCCATCTTCTGTTGAGGGGGAAACTTGGCCCAGCAGCACACACAGTTAGGAGAGTGCAGGGATAACGTGCCAGGCCAGTTTACTGTCAAGGACCCCTGAGAGGTGACTCTCAGAAAGTCTTGCTGCTTCCTTTCAGAGGGGCAGAGTTTTCTGTGGGGAAGTTTCCTAATGTTTGTTGGCAAATAGAGTGAAGTCTTGAAACTGTAATACTTGCATAAAGTAACTGCCTCTATTTTCAGGAGTAGTAAAAATCAGCCTTAATCCATGTCTCTGCCAGCATCTTCTATAAGGAATTTAACATATAGACTAGACAGTCAGTGTAAAATATCTGACTTTTTATTTATTTATTACCAGACAAGTTGACACTGGAAAGGGCTGGTTCACTGAGAATAGTATGCCTTAATGTGTGAAAACTCAGTGTAAGGTTTTAAAGATCTAGAGAACAGAAGAGGCACTACAGCATTGCCACCCTCCTAGTATTGTTTTCATCTTCCATTCTATCCAATCCCTTACAATATAGTATAATGTGTAGTAGATGGAGTTAAATTTATGTATTGAAAGTGAAAGCACAGAAAGCATTTAAGAAATTATGTCTAGAATTTTTGTAGAATTAAATATAAATTTTTCAACTTCTGTTTGATGATAAGAATTACTGTTAATTTCAGAGCATCAGACTCGATTTGTGCTGGAAGACCCATTTTCTGCCCATGTCTGCAAACAGTAGTTGAGCAGATACATATTTAACTCTCACAGTATTGTCTGGAGTTTTGTTTTATTATTTTACTGTGTGGAAAGGTGTAAGACAATGTCTGTGTTTTTTACCAAATGGAAAGAATTTCATCAGGAAATGTCTCCACTCCAAATGTGTCCCGGTTTTCTTTACTGCAATCAATACAGTTATTCATGGATTTCTGCTCCCAGCTCTCTCGTGGCTATATTTAACATATGTCATTGTAGGAGGCGACATCGTTTTAAGGAAGTTGTTATTGTTGTACAGATGTGTGCTGCAGGGAGGCCAGGGCTGTATCCAGCCAGAGTGCTGGGTAAATCTGTCTCCTGCTCCTGTAAACATGAGCAGGGTTGCTGTGTGTGTTGGGTTTCGCTGGTTGCTGATGTCTGTTTTACATTCCTGTAGTGGCTGAAGCCAACTCAGCAGATTATCCGTGGTGTAGGTTCAGCAGCCTCACAGCTTTGCATAAATAATTGCTCAGATAATCTGCATGGTTTGTGTAGTGCTGGAAACAATTTGCTTTTGCTGATGATGACGCCTTATATATCTGCTTGTTGTGATGACGTGTTCTCTGTTGACAGAACAGATTTATATTTCAGGAATTTTGAATCTTCTGAAATGAAGTGACTGTTTAATTTTCAGTGAGTATTTTCTTTTAAAGGTCAGTGGTTA
Organism: Myiotriccus ornatus; assembly: GCA_036023395.1. Classification (NCBI taxonomy): domain Eukaryota; kingdom Metazoa; phylum Chordata; class Aves; order Passeriformes; family Tyrannidae; genus Myiotriccus; species Myiotriccus ornatus. The sequence goes on from JAYRBT010000033.1 coordinate 7,919,607, forward strand.
CACAGACACAATTAGGAGCATCTCCGCTGTTTTTGTTAACAGGGATGAACCAACGTTACATTGTGAGAAGCAAATAGAATATTTTATTTCATTTTTTGCTCACTCATCTATTGTGTCCAGTTGATTTTGTGTTGAAATGGGATGCTAGGCAGTAAAGATATGAGATTTAAAGCAAAGACTGCTCTCAAGCTGAGCTTTGGGATTTTTGGAGTACATATGTAGAACCCACTTCTTATGGGTGCAACTACCCACAGTTTTCAAGAACTTCTGTAAAGCCTGCAGATCTCTGGCACCATCCAGAGGGCATTTGCCACTTTTTAGTCAAGTCCCAGTTGAATATTTGTTAACACTTGTAATTTTGAAGAGTCTTTAACACTTAGGCATATGGATATCATTAGTTTTGAGTGTACTTGTCCCCTTTTGAAAACCTCAACTGTGTGTCCTTCAGTGCCAGCACTGGGGTCACCAGTTGCTTCCCACTTGCCTCATGCTGGGGTGCCCTAGTTTCTCACATGCCTTTTTAGCCTTTCAGCACTATCTGCAAGAAGTTTTGTTGCTCCATTCTACAAACATAGCATTTAAACAAAAATAAATCTGATGTATTGCATGTTTGCTCAGAAAATGCTGTTGCTTGTGGGATCTGGGGTCGATGATTAATTGACGTAGTTTAGTTTTGGGTGGGTGTCAATACTGTGGTGCCCTGTGTGGCTGTGCTCCCTGTGGCAAGGCAGGGGTGTGAACACTGGCACCCTGAGGCTGGTGTGAGCAGTGTCAAATACCAGCAGAAGCTGCAAGTCTTTTTTTTTTCTATTTTTCAAACATATTTGAGACAGTAGTTACCTCTGGAGCGAATATCAGTCACAGGGAGCTGGGGCTGGCACCGTCTGGCAGACAGTAGGGGTACAGCTTGGTTCATTTCCACAAGGCTGTTGCATCAGAATGCAGCTGACTAAGGCAGAGAGCAAGGCCTGGCTGAAAACCAACTTAGAGACAGTGAAATTTTTACCGAACTTTAGGTAGGAATTAAGTTAATCTTTTTATTGCTAACTTTTATTCCTCTACAGTTTTGATGTAATAGGCCAATGAGGAGTTATGATTATATGCATTTCAAGTGTCATCCCTTTAGGGTAAAGCCATATTACGTGATTTTGAAAAAGAAGATAAATGCAGAGATGACAAAAATTACTTTTATGATAATTTTAGTTGCTCTGTTGCAGACTACAGCTTGCAGCTTGACAAGAAAATGGGGTTGCAGCCTTTTTTGAAATGCTGTCACACTTGTTTTTGTGGTAAGCCTTTGAACTTTGAAAGGAAGAGAGCCCTCAGGCCAAGGAGGTACCGCCATGATATTTTGCTGTAGGATGAATTTGAAATATCTCAATTGTTTTTTCAATCAAATTGTTTTAGATTGGATTAGGTTAGAGTAATCCACTTCATAGTAATCCTGAAAATTTGTAAAATGATCTGGTCAAAAGATTCCTGTTTTTCTTTGACCTCAGTACAAGTGTAAATCCTTGTAAATGTGTATGAGGATGTTGCCACATCTGATGAGGAAACTGCTGCAGAAAGGTATTCCTGGGGCCTCACAAAGGATTGGTGGCAGATGTAAAATAAGAAATCAAGACCTCATCTCTTGATTGCCTGAATCTGCTCTCATTTGTGTGGATCCATGTTTTCTTTTCATCAAAGAAGACCAATCTCTCCACACTATCTACAGATAATAGTACTTTTAGCCATTGCAGGTAGTCTCAGCAGTTTTGAAAAATTCCCATCTATTTGCCAAGTGAATGAAAAATGTATTGAAGCTGCTGGCTGGCTTTTAAAATTGTGATGGAAGGGTGAGTCCAAGAGTTGGAACACTGTCAGCAGCTGATTTTGTGTGCGTGCATGCATCATTCATCTTTCCAAAGCCCAGTCATCTTCCTTTTCCTGGGTTGCCATGCCTGGTTTCCCAGCCTGGCTGTGACTCTGGGGTGGGTGAGGCAGCCCCAGGCTATTGCATGAGCTCTGCTACAGGAGAGTCTGCTGGATGCAGCTGCAGAGGAAAAAACCTGCTTTATAGAAGCACCTCCATTCCTCATGATTTCAACTTGATCAGCTGAACACTATTAACACTATTTCCTTAAAGCTCCCCCCCTTTTCCTTTTTTTAAATAAGATGACTAAGTCTGAAAGTGGAAGTACAACTTTCATGCTTGAAGTGATATGGTTATTGCAATAAGGATTTTACTCAAAACTGGCTGTGCTTTTGCATAGTGGGCATAAATTAAACTCTGTGAGCAGTGCTGTGTTACCACCCTGACATAAAAGCTATGTCAGGCAGAAATACTTACCTGCACCCTGCAAAAATCCCAAACAAGTCCTCTCCTGCTGAGCGCTCTGTGTAGGTTGGCTGATGTTATTAATAAGTTGCTTGTCCTTGTTATTTACTGATACATAGGCAGGCAGTTGGTTGTAATTTTGTGAGCTACACAATTCGAATTGCTCTTGGTCACAATTTTTAATGGCAATTTGTATAAGATTTTTAGGATTTTATGACCTTGAGTTGGCTTCATGGCTAAGGTGGCCACAGTGCGCCAGTTCACCTGTGACAAGTGGTACCAGTGGCTTCCAGCTGTTGGCTGTTGTTGGGAGGATATGAATAAGAACATGTTAATTGGTATCCTGTGAGTGATCAACTTAGCTGTGTTATTTTTGTGTGAAGCAGAGTAAAGAGCTTTTGCATTATATATTAAAGTGTAGGAGGGCTTTGCTTCTTTCTAGCTGGAGATCCTTTTTATCAGTTTCTACTTTCAGAATACTCTGTGATGCCATACTTCAGACTTCTGCTCATTCTGATAGTCACACCTGACAATAAAAAAAGACTTGTAAATTAGGTTGCTTGCCTGGCATCATAATGTCTCTTTTGCATCTGATTAAGCTTTTAAACAGTAGGCCAAGCAGGATGGGGTATCTCTTGGTCTGCTGACTAGATCGGGCTTGCCTTTGGTCCCTTTGGGAGCAGAGCAGTGGAGCAGCGCAGAGGGCCTCTCTTCCCCCCACTGCACTGTGTGCCCCTGCACTGGTGCAGATTGCTTCCACTGCTGCCCATCTCCCTGCACCACTCAGAAGCAGCCAAATATGTTTCTAGTTACCTTCCACTGCTCTGCTACTTGTTCTTGTTGCAGAAGTTGCCCAGAGCCTTGAGCTGCTGCGGGGTTAGATATTTTGTTTGGTTTTTTTGCAAGATAGTCCTGTTTCTGGGCTCATGTCTAATCAAATGATGGAGGTACATTTTTACTTTGTGGCTGCATGTAAGAATATGAAATCAAATGTGAGGATTTGTGGCTGCAAGAGAGACCAACAGCAAGAATGAGTCAGGTTCTGTGCCGTGGGGAGGGAAGCATCAAAAAGTGCATTGCCCACTTGAACCTTTTTTTACCTAGAAAAACCTTTTTTTTTTTTCTCACCAGCCTCAGAAGTGGTGTCCCCTGGTGAGCATGGTGTTACTGAGATGGTGGAGCTTTGTTCAGTTTGCAGCATGAACAGAGATTTATGGTTGCCTTATTTAGAAGTTAAATAGTACTGCCATTGAACTTTGTTTCTTCAAACACAGATCTTGAAACTTGCACTTAAGTTTCATTCTATAGACTTCGAACTTAGCTTACTATTTAGGCAAGATACATTGAGATATAACTATACTATTTGCTTGCAGTTGAGAAGGTCGGTTATGTAAATAATTAGCAGAATAAAAAGTGAAAGTCACAAAACAAGTTCGTCAGATATATTTGCTACTATCAGTACATTATCTGGATGAAGTTTTAGCAGTGACTGATGGCAGCTCAGAAATATTTAAATATATTGTAGTGCAAGATTTTAGGTCTGGTATATGTTGTATATGAGTCTGTTTCATACTGTGAATTTGAATGACCTTGGCTACTTGTGTCTGTGTGTCCACTGGAAAATACTATTCAGTATCTTATGGTTACACTGAAACTTGGTGACCTCCTAAAAATTGAAAAGCAAATACCTCTGTTTTATGAAGTGTAGTGAAAAACTTTGGTTAATACTTTGCAAGAACTGTAGACCAAGTGGTGTGTAAAGATAGTGAGACATTGTGACAGATGCTCAGCTGGTGTCTCAGGTGTAGCTCTGTCTCAGCGGCATTTTGAGCAGCTGAAGGTTGGATCTCTGCGTAACTGCCCATTTCAAGAGTCTATCACAGCTTTCTTTGCCCCACAGGTGGGGTTCAGTCAAGTAATTTTTTTGCCCAAGAAAAAAAAAAAAGCAAAGCCCTGTAACATTCATAGCTGCTTTTAAAACCCCATAATCATTATTCATTTAATTTGGCCAACACCCTCTGTAATAATCCCAAGTGTTAACGTGTCACTCTGGTCTCTCACAGGTGAGAGCAGCTGGACAAGGAACCCTCTCTCTCAGCCCCTGGCGGCTCTGCCCCTTGGCAGACACACTCAATGGGCTCCTTTCACCCAAGTGTAAAACTTGGCTGCGAGGCGGCTTTGGAAAGACACACGGCCTTGCTGCTGCACAAAGAAAGTTGTTGCTCCGCAGGGAAATAACAAAGTTGGAGCTCTGCTGCCAAATGTTATAGGATGCTGGCACAGCGAGCGTTTGCATTCTGAGGGATCTCTGCCTTGCCATTAACAAGGACTGATTGTGCAGCATTTGCCTTCAAGACCTGTTGAGCAGTGAGCAGAATTGCCACTAGAGTTTATTCATTGCCTGATCCTTTTTTTTTTTTCTTAGTCACCGTCAGCTGGCATACTTGGCATTAAATTGGAAGGAATTAGTTTGTGGTAGATTGCTGTAAAGTGATATAATAATCTCCCTGTTCAGTAAAAGTCTGATTTATATGGCATTGTTTTCATCCCAGGATGTAAATGTGAAAGGAAAGAGCATTCTAAATGCTTTTACATCCCATGCAGTAAGAAAGTGGATTTTGGAGAAGTTAATGCAAAAAGCAAAGGTGCTGAGTAGTTAAAGGTATTTATAAAGTGTTGAATATTTTACAAAATATCCTTTTTTGGCTCCCGAATAGTAGAGCTCTCTTAAAATTGCATCTTTATTTTTTCATCAGAAATCAGGCTCAAGTCTTTCTTACAGCTTTAACAAAGTTATTGAAGGTACAAAGGATATTCTCTGGTGAATTCAGAGAAAGGTTTTCAAAGCTGTTTGGAATAGGAAGGAAAATAATCCAGTCCATCTGACGTTGTGTGAGAGTATTGGTTAGAAAAACATTGCAGTGTGACTCCAGGTAGAAAGAGTGTGAACATCTGAATGCTCAGTTACTACAGATTAATGCTGTGAAACAGATTTGAAATGGAGATTTCCACGTCTCTGGGTGGAGTAAAGGATTGGAACCTCTTAATGAAGAAGCGCTTTGGGTGTCAGAGCAGTGCTGCAGCACATCAGCGTTTGAATGTGTGTTTTCCAGTGTTCAGGAAGAGTAACTCTTCCTTTCTTCTGCACTGCCTTTCTCCCCACACTCTTGCTGAAGCACATTTCAGTGGAGTACTTATCAGTTGCATGTTTCAAACCTTATTTTGTGGCATTTTTATCTCTTCATCAGTGAACGCCTCGTCTGGATTTTTCATTACTTCCAGAAAATCGTGGCCAGGGTTGGTAAGAGCCAGACCACCCTGGCCTCTGCTTCTGTCTTGAGGTCTGTCTGCAGGTTTTGGCTCTTAATTACAGTACTCTGAGTCATCTCATTTCAACATTGTAACTCCTTCTTTTTAGGGTTTTATGTATTACTTTCCCTCAGCTAGCAATCAAAAACTCTGAGGCTCATTTCCTTGCTTCCTTTTTCGGAAATGAGTTGTCTTTTTTAGCAGAACTTGAGAATAAGGCTCATCCATTACTATTTAAAGATCCTGCTTACCACATGTTAAGGAAGGTCATGAAGTTTCTTAACCTTCAGTCCATTAAAACAGCTCTAATGGGCTGTGCATTAATTAAATTTTTGCTTAGCTTCGTACAATGGTATTTATTGCTTACTGAGAAAGCCGGGCCTTCAGATTATATGAGCCCCATTTCAGATGCCCAGGACAGGTTTTCTCCTCGTCATTAAGGAATGAATGAATGAATGGAGAGAATGTGTTCAGTTGCTTTCAAAGACACCTGTTTAAAAAAAGCCAGTGATTGCTATTCTGATGATCCTTTCTTTACAAACCTGCTCACCACAGCCTCCCAAAGTCAGATCTGGTGACTTGCTCTTTTTTGTTCAAATTAAAAAAAAACCCAATGGGGCCAGTCAAATGCTGATATGATACAATATGATACATGATATGGCATGAGCAGTGTCAGGTCACACATACATACATGACAGGGAATGAGCAGTGCTAGCTCATATTAAGTAGATTTCTGGTTTATTTCCCCTGAAATTTTCAGCTTATTTTCAATCAAAATAGTAAGAATACATTAAATGTTTTTTATTTTAAATGTATTAGTAGTCTTTTCAAAACAAATAAAGCCGTTGCCTTAGAAAGAACTGAACACTGTTGATGACACTGACAGATTTTGCTGTGAAAATTTTGTATTTCAAGTCATTCAGTAGCAAAAAGTTCCTTTTTATCTCTGCAAAAATACAATTACTCTAGGGGGGGAGATAATGTTGAAAAACTGCGCTATTTTCAAATACAGGAATCTTGTAATTTCTAGTTTGAGAGGTGTTTGCTATACGTTGCCTTTTCTTAAAGGAACTATTGCTCATGGAAGCTACCAACAGAATGCGTGGAGGTATGTTTCCTCTTAGATAAAATTGAATTTCCTATCTGCAGCCCAGCAGTCACCTGTCAGTTGCGGAATAGTTAGAATGAGAAACACCTTCCTTTCATTTCAGTTTTTTTGGTCTGAAACACTTGCATCTTGTATAATATTGCCATTAGCAATGTAATGTTCAGTAAATCATCTGCTCCTGACAGAGCAACGGTGTTTATTTATGCTTTAGATCACTGATGGTATCTTCAAGAAAAGAGGTATTGTATGTGTAGCAATTTTGTATGTTTTTTTACTCCTAAGCCTGGATGATCAGTCTGCACTCTTCTCAGAAGTGCTGGGTTTGTTCCGGCAAGTGGGAAACTTTTCCTTATGCTTGCATCTGCAACTTCCCATTACAGTTTCCCAGTTAACAGTTTCCATGTTGATTTACTTTAATATTTCCTGTTAGAAACCGAAGTATGTACTCTTCAGTTTTAGTTAAAAATCAGACAAGCAAACAAACAAAACCCACCAAAAAAACCCAACCCAACCAAACAAAAACAACCAACCAAACAATGAACCCAAACCCCTCCAAAACTGGTAACTCTCACTTGATCCAGGTGGCCAGGAAAATGCCAGGCCCGTGTTCAGACTCCTCCCGGTTAGCTGCAGTTGTTTTTTAAAGGCAAATCATGGTTCCTAGGACATTAAAAATACCCACATATTTCTCTGTGAGCATCCCACAACAGTTATGTGTTTGGACACTGAAAATTTTGCATGAAAGTTGAGAATAAATTGCTCATCTTGTAGGTCCCTTGAAACAGGACTCATCATAATCATAACTCACCTAGTCCTTTTAAGCCTGACTTTCTGGTAAGCTACTAGCCTTTCAAAAAGGAAAATCAAACTGTGGGGTAACCCTCATTACACTGAGATTCAGCCCAGAAAAGAGAGAAATGCTAAACACACAGCATGAAGCCCCCGGGGAAATTAGCACTTGCTTGTTTCTTCTCTGGAAGGCACTCAAATACAGAGGCTGTCCGTAGAAATCTGTGATAGCCTTATGTGATGATTTCCTGCTTCCAGGAAATAAAATACAAGGGTTTCCTTTTTTTCTCTGTGTTTTGTCCAGAGGGATGGCAGTGCAGGGTAGCACGGTCAGTTGTTTCTTTTCATCTGTTATGTGTCAGAAAGAAGAACGTGCTCCTGTACCAGTTTCTTCTCCTGTTAACAGTAGTGCTCTGTTTGGAGTTTGAGGAGTATCAGCCTATGAAATTCTGTCCCCTGGGAGTTTGGGATGAACTGGCTTCATCCATTCTGCCTTTAGTTCTAACCTGAGGTTTTCTGTGTGGCTGGGATGAGGACTCGGGATGTTGGGAAACACTCTTGAGCAAATTTCTCTAAGTCATTCTTCCTGTATTGTCATATTTTTTATTTCCACTGTATTAATTGGGTGTCCCAGATTTTGGCACTGATTGTTGGCAGAAAGTGCACAGGGCCCGTTTTTGTGGCCCGAGGGCACATTGAGTGCCAGAGAAGTGAGTCCTGTACCTTAATGTTCAGTGATATCATCTCAGCGGATGTCTTGGCAATGAAGGAGTTCCTCTCCCAAACAATGATGTGCTGTCTGCATCCCCTCCATCTGCATGCTGTTATGAATGCTGTGTGTTTTCCTCCACAAACTGAAAGGAAGTTGCAGTTTCACAAGAACCTACTTGCCTTTCATTCCATAAGGACGAAGATTTGTTTTGTTTTGTTTTCTTGACTGGGTCAGCAATTATATCGTAAAAAGGATATGGCTGCAGTGATTAAAATAAATTAGCCAAGATGTTTATCAAGCTACTAAAGCCATGAAATCATACAATTAGTGGTGAAGCAGTAACAGCAAGTTGGTCTTTCATCTCAATAATGTACAGATTTTTCTTTCAGAGAAGTAGAATAGAGAGTTAAATTCTTGAACGTAGGGGTAACTCTATAACAAAAACCTCGAGTGACCAATGTATTTGTAAAGATATATATTTGCATAAGCAGATTTGCAAAATTGAGAAACTCTTTTGGTGGTGGAACACTTCTGCTCCCTTTCAGAGGTGATGATGGAAGCTCTTAGCCTGCATGCTGCACAGTTGTAATTAGATGGGCAAACGAGCATTGTCCAGGCTTGGTAACTTACTGCTGGAGTGCTCAGAAAGGAGCTTCTTCCTATGGGATGTTCTGCTTGCACTGTATTTCTATTATTCCACAAAGCTAGAGCTCTTAAAAATGAAGTCAAGTCAGTAGGAGACAAAAGAGAAATAGATAGAATTTCAAATAGAAATCTAAAGCCAGTTTTAAATGCTTCTTGTGAATGTCCCTCTGTCTGTTGTAACCTGTGCTGTGCAGGAGCTTCGTACCTTAAAGCAGGGTAATATGAGATTTCATTACTGTAGATTCAGGCCAAAGGCTGAGCCCCTGTGGCTAAATTAAGTGCCTATTTTTCTATCAGTCATGGCTTTCTCTTACATGGAGGTTCTATGCCTCTGTGCCTAAATATGTTGATAACCTCATGGCATGTCTTCTGGTCTCAGCATATTGTAGCTCTGATCTCCTTAAGCAATGCTTATATTTATTTAGATGTATTATTACAGGTTTTACAGAGAGCCTGTATCAGCATGTAAATTCAGCCTTCAGCCTCCACAAAACAAGATAATGTAGAGGAAAACCTTTCAGCACTGGGTTCTAGATGCAACAATAGGGTACTTGTTTATATGGTTTTTCAGGCTGCATTCAGAGATGCTAAAAGTGTAGACAGATTTCAAATGATGATTTAATTGTTTACAAGTGAGTGTTTTCTGCAGCATACAAAAGAGATGAACTAATCCCCAAAGGCTTTTTGATATAACTTGAACAGATGATTTCCTGACATTGTTATATATCCTGGTTTAAGGCAATGAATAATTAGCTATTTAAGTTTTAAAAAAATACCTTGAGAACTAGATGTCAGCTGAAAAGCTGTCAGTAAATTTGGAACAGCTTTGCATGTCAAGTTGATTATAGCAATGAATAAAAGGAATTACAGGAAAATGAACCATGCAGTGTGCAGTTTTTAACTTCAGTCTCCCCACAGTTTCTCCTGCCTCATTCTCCAGATTCCTGGGGTGCTTGTGATACTATCAAGCTGAGGAGTTCCCTTTCACAAAATCCTTTACTGTGGGCAACTCCTTACTATTTACTCCTCTTCGACAGTGTGCAGTCACTTGAAACTTTACATTCAAGGATTTCCCCCCTCCAGACCCAAGCGCTATTAATAACATCTTTTGTCTGCCTTCCTGAAATATGGAAAGCCACTTACTGCACAGCTTCAGTTCGAGGCAACTGCCTGGGATCAGGCAGGCGGCTCAGCTGGGGACAGCAGGCTCTCCTCCCCTGCACATCCAGCAAGATGCCATGTTTATCCTCCAGTAACAGAGATGATTTTATGTTTTCCAAAGTGGATCAGATGCAACAGAGCAGCTGCTGGGTCTGAGCTGAACTGTTTGCAGGCTTGGTGGGATGGTACTAAGTGAATTGCAATTGGGGAAGCAGTACGGACTGCAGTGATGGGAGTAGAGATACTTTAGCAGGAATTGGGAGACTCGTATCACGTGAGCAATTGTCACCGTGGCATCTGAAGGCCAGTGCAGAATGGAGCTGCTGTAGGGCCATCTAGATGACAGTTGCTGTCTGCCAACATAGAATACCTGTCTGATATGATGCAGTGGCAGATTTTGCATTTATGACTTCATCTTGACTGTAGTGAGCCAAAGCAGTGTTGGAAACCTGTTCCAAAAGAGAGGGAGCATCTCCTGGCAGAGGCAGATGTGCTGTGGATGAAGAGATGGCTTATTCAAACTAGACTGGAGATGGTCTGACAGCAGTGGCGCACAGAAGAAAGGTTGGGGTGGAAGGAGGAGAATGAAAACCTGGAAATTAAGGATGGGTATGAGAGGTTCCTCACTGACTGCTTCCCCATTCCAGCAGTGAGCAGCAGTGCCTTTGCTTTGCACTGCATGTTACTGTAACCCTTTCTTTTGCCTGTGACTGTTTCTTCCCGTATCATTTAAATGTGTGATGTAGAGCGAGGTTTGTTTAAGAATGCTTTAAAATCACAGGGATTGGGTGTTAATAAAGAGCGTGTCCCATTTTAGTACACCCATGTCGGTGTCAGTTGGTCCTACTGGAAATAAAATATCATTTGGGGCTGCAGTAATTTTCCTACTGATGCAGCATAAATACAGTGGCAGTGTACACCAGTACAGCAATACGAAGGCAAGCTCCTACAGTGTATTACTAAGTACTTGGCTGTTTATGAGGGGCTTAATGGCATCACATGAATGGATTGGTAGCTAAATGAAGGATTGACGAAGCTAATCTCTGTGAGAATCCTCTTTAATGAGTTAATGAGGTGTTCTTATGGGCTCCCTGCACACACAGATGCTAATGAGAGTTTTTCCTACTTACCAAGTGATGAAACTTGGATCTGCATCCAGACTGATAATAAAAATGATGGATAGGTTCTGTTATTTGGGAAAAATATCTTTTAGTTCTGGCATGAAAACTGCAGAAGGGAGCCAAAACTGCTGTTCTACCTGCATATTCTTTATCTTTTATTGTAGCTTAATGATTAAACTCAGTGTCTAGTGCTAAACCCTCAGTACTTCCAAAGCTGAAAATCAGCAGGTGTACTTAAAGAATAAATTATTTATTTCATCCTTTAAAGATCAGTGTTACCAAATTCAGTGTAGAAAAAAATAATTCAAAATTTTTCGAACCGTAGTTTGTTTGGTGGTTTTTGTTGTTGGGTTTTGTTTGGTTGTTTCTGAGTTTTGTTTTTATTGTGTTGTTGGTTCATTTGTTTGGGTTTTTTTTGATTTTGTTTTCCTTCCTCCTCCCCTCTCTTAAAGATTGGAATGTAGTAGGCTTATGGAGAGGAAGTGTCTGGTCCAAAATTGATTCATCAAGGACTTTAATCCATAAAGCCACAATTTTTGAAACTATACCGGGGAAATGAGGAAAACACATCTAGGTGGGTTTTAGGGCATTGTGTTATATGTAGCAGTGGGATGTTTTTAAATTCTTTTTTTTCCTGGCTGCGTTTGAGCGGGAGGTCTCAGCCTTGTTCCTGTCAGTGGACTCGTGCACACCTGACACCAGCCAAGGGCTGCATTGCTGCCACACGTCTTGTTTGACTCTGGGGAAAGTTGTTTATTTTCGGGGTGGGCAGTGGCAGGGAGGAGATGTTGTGCACTGTGTGGGGCTGTGGTTGGATGAGGGGGATGGATGACAGGCAGCTGTGGCTGGAGTGTGTCTGATCTGCCTGCCAAGGATCTGGGGGCAGTATCCTGGTGCTGGACGTGTCCTCCTCACCTTACAGCAAGCTTGCACCCGTCAGACACAATCTAGCTTTTAATACAATCATCAGATGTCATGGCGTGCTCTTTAATCCTTGTTCCAGGTCATTAATGAGTTTGTTCAATATGACCTCCCCTCAGCTCGATACAGTGCCGTTTATCATTATCATTTGTTTACAGTCCTGCAGCCAGTTCTCAATTCCAGTGCCGTGCTTGCCCCTTCCCCAGTCTTTTTGAATTAATTTTTCAATTAGGATTTCGTGAGACACAGATGCTGTCCTAAAATCCAGAAAATATGACCTCCACTGCGTTCCTTTAATCCACTCTCTCTGTAACTCTATCAAAGAACAAATAAAGCAATTAAATTTGTCTGGCAGGCTTTTTTCTGTATAAAGCTGTACAGGCTGCTTCTCTTTCTATTACCCTCAAGATTTTTAGCTCGATTTTCTTAACAAAGCTGACTTACCCTTATCTTTTTTTTTTCTTTTCTCTTCCCTTTCCCTCTTAAAAGACCTAGGGCTGTGTTCCCAGCCTCTTGGTGTCCTCAGTTTATTCTTTTGAAAGATGCTGCTCATGGGAACAGCGGGATGGAGAGGCTCAGGGCATGACCCTGGCTCTGTGCCAGGCCATGCCCCTCTCGGGAAGGGCCCTGGGTGGTTGCAGAAGGGTTCAGGGTGGCAAAGAGCTGAAGCTGCTGCTCTTGGATGACTCCACAGCTGTGCTTTGCTCTGCCTTGAGAGCGGGGATGGCGTGGGTGTCTTTTCCTGTGTGCACTGCAAAATCTGGTGAAAATGTGCTCTCTTTTTGTTGTTACTGTTGCTGGGGTTATGCCAACACTACTTAAGCTGGCCCACCACTGTATCTTTCTCTGATCCGAGTGCTTTGATACGGATTTCCAGCTCGATTACCTGTGATAGCTACAAGTGAAACTCGCAGCCCTTGTGCCGACTGGCTGACTTGTGTTCACACCGTAGCAGTGCCTGACTCAGCTTTGAAGCTGGCCGTGCCTGGAGTCTGTTCTCTTGAGCTGTTCCTTGAACTTTTGAACGTGTTCCTTTCTTGTGGTAACTTACTTGTCTGGAAACTTTAAATAAGCCTGATCTTTGAATTCAGTCACAGCCTTCCTGCTGATTTTTTTTTATTCCGTGTCCTGTTTCATGTAATATTCAAGCAGATTGTTCTCATCACAGATGATGACTGGAGCAGTTGTCAGCCAGGACATTTTTGTCCTTTAAATGCAATGCTTATACACTGAACTGAATTAATGTCTCCTTCCATGTGCTTTTTTTATGTAGCTTTTTAAGACACTTGCTTAGTCTATAGACTCCTCCAGCTCTATTAAAATGTTGCATAAGCACATGTATAATTTTTCTCTTTTCTTTTGCCCTTCCATCCCTAGAACTACAAATAATCCCCATCCATAAGTGTAATTATACTCAAAATCATATCCAGGCTGTACCTTCTGGGATGCCCTCTCGGAGGCTTCCATAACAGCATCTGCTGGTGGAAGAAGTGGGCATGAAACTGCAGTTCACAGCAGCAAGGAGTTGTGGGGTTTTCAGAGGTGAGGTGGGGCATGGGGGGAAAAGATCTTTTTCAGTACCATCTAGTACACTTTGCTATCTCTAAACAACCCAATTATATTCATCCATTAGATTAGCATTCCTTGTCTTTTTGCACATTTGCATTTCATGCTGAATTTAATTCACTGCCTGAAACAAACTGTGCGGTTTGTTGGGACAACTGAGCAATGCAGCAAAGCCGTTGTTCCTGCCAGCTCTTCATAAATTATTAAGGAAACCAGGACAGTTGACCCTTGCTCTGAGTCAGTCAGATCATCATTCTTAAGCACAGATTGGAAAAGTGGTGTCAGAGCATCTGAACTGTAGTAAGGTGTCAAGGCTGAAAGATAAGTCTGCCTGGAGTTAATAAGTTAAAACATTAACTGTCTTTCGCTTGTGCTTGTGAGACAGCGTGTCTGGCCTGGGGAGCCAACTTATTCAAATTGTCAAAGCAGTACTTGGACAGCAGCATCTCTGTGGTCAGCCATATTTTACAGACATCTGGGAAAGCTCCCTGCTGCTATCTGCATCTGCTGTTTTTGGGCTGAGTTTGCAGTCCTGGCTGAGTTCAGGGGTCTGTGTTGAGCTGGTAACAAGATACTTTTCAGGTGGTAAAACCTATGAAAGAGAGGGATAGTTCCAGCTTCATTTTTAACTGGAACAGTATTTAATAGACAGAAGATTCAGTTTGAGGCTTAAATGTTTGGTAAGATGGTATGGATTTATTTTGGGTAGTGGTTTTTAGGGAGGTATTTGGGAGTTCGGGGCTATTTCTGGGCACTGCCTTTTATTGCTAGCTAAGGAATAGAAGGTCTTGCTGTAGTTCAGGTTCTATAAATGACTATAGTTCTCTGTAAAGCTCCTGCAGACAAGAAAACAGATTTATCTTTGTGGAAAAGCTTAGATTTAACTGAGCTGCTCTTCAACTTCTGGATAAGCACGCGATTGTTCATTTGGGAGAAGACACATGGTCTGTGCTCAAGTCCTGGGCAGATCCTCAGTTTTTTGGCTTTGAAGGAGCTACACTGATTTATTCTACTAGTCAAGGATTAGAGCAGTTTTGACCAAAGCCATCAGCTACTAAAGAGACTGCAGTTGCTTCTGGTGGTGAAATATGCAGTTGGTGTGCAGGAGACATTGGGCACGTCAGCTTTTTGACCTGACCTTTCTGTTCTACTGGTTGATATGTACCTGACCAAACTATATCAAGGTGGTCAAAGACTAAGTAGCTATGCATAAATTTTTCAAGTCTTGCTGATTTGTTTCCAATTAAGAAAACTTGAAGTGCCATCTTTTTCTACAGCCTGTGCTGTGGTGGAGTAGAAATGACCTGGCAGCTCAGGCCTCTTTGCATTTCCAGTACTGTTATCCCAGGCTTAATTTCCAAATGCTTCCTAACACCTTTTCTTTCATGTGGAAGAATTTTCCCAGTATGGCAAAGAGCTTGCCCTCCTTGCCACACTCAAGTAGGTGCTGCTGAAGTTATTCAGAGGTGTGCTATTTTTGTTCTCATCAACTTGGGTTCTCTTGACCCCTCTGTAATCCACACAGAACCCCCAATGCACTTGAAAATGGACTGGGGACAAAAGCTGTAAATATTTGGGGTCTCAATCTCAGATTTTGCTATTTTGTCTTGAATTTTTGTATTGCAAATGGTATCTCTGCAGAGTTCATATTTTTCATATTTTTGCTGCATGTGCTCCTTTCCCCTTTTTAGTAGGTGTATTTCAATATTGTTTTTCTTCCCACCCACTCCCCAGCCTTAGTTGATCAATGTCCTCTTCTTCTGATGGATTACACGATAAAGGATTTATTTATATACATTGACATATATGTTCTTGTGTCTTCCTAATACTTTCTACCTGGGACACTCTCCAAGGTGTGCTGCAGGTAAGGATGGTGAGAACAGCTCAAAGCATGCAGAGTAGCAGCAGGAAAACTGTGATATAGTTGCCATCTCAGAAACACAGTGACTCACTGCTGAGTGCTGCAGTGGATGGCTGTGAAATCTTCAGAAGGGATAGTCAAGGGAGGACAGCTGGTGAGGTAGCAGTGTATGCTAGGGAGTGTTTTGATTGTCTAGAGCCTGTATTGTATACTTAAGAGTGTCGACCAAGATAGTAGTTTTATGAACCTGATCATAAAATTCTGTGTCTTAAATTTTAGTGGATGTCCTGGCTTAAGATTCCATCCCAGTTTAGCTTCTCTTTTCCCCCAGTGGTTTGTTTTTGGTTAGGATCAGTTCTGCAATTTGGCCGCACAAACACTTCATTTGTCAAAATTAAGGGCTGGCAGAGGCCACGTGGGCTCATGTTGCTACTGAGGAACAGGTTTGTTAAGCTGTGTACCAGTGAGGCTATTAGAAGTGAGGGCACTAATTGCAGCTCAGTGGTTTGGAGCAGCCTCTGCACATTCTGGCATCCTGAGAACTCGCAGGAGCTGCAGGACCACCAAGCACATTTGAGTGGGGCTGCTCCACCTCCATCGTGGCCACATCTTGTCAGTGGCACTAGTTCAGAGAGGAGCCCCTGGAAGGTGTCTGCATCCCGGCTTCACTGTGTGAGTTCTCCCCTCTCCTGGGGCTTCAGTGTCTGTCCATGCCAGCACAGGACTGAGAGCAGGGCTGAGACTGAGCTGGGGTCTATATGGACGCAGCAGGACGTGGCTCTCAGGCAGCCGAGAAGCAGCTGCTGTCCTGCCCCAACACTGCACAAGCAGCAGTGGGACTGTGCTGTCCTGGGTTACTGGGTGGCACAAGTCCTTGCAGAGGCAGGAAGGGAGCCAGCAAGCAGGGCTCAGCCTGGCCCTGCTGCTTGTCCTGGGATGTTGCTTCATGCTGCCTACATCCTCCAGTGTTCCTGCTCCTTGGAAGCTTTTGTCATTGCATGCATGCTCCATCTGCCCTCTGCTCCCGTCTGTCTCTTCGGGGGACAAGATAAGTGTCTGTGTCTCTTTGTGATATGAAAATTCAGGTATGTGGCTTTCAGAGCAGACAGGCTGGCTGCCCCTTTTCTGCACCATTAGTTTGCGTAAGGTGAAGTTATATGTGCTTTGGGCTTGGCCTCTGACACTGCTTGCCTAGTGCTGGCTGCACTGGCTGGAATCCTGCCTTCACTAAATGTTTGTTTCCAGACCATTGCAGCTGTACTAAGTGGTGGAAAAATTGGGGTATTGATAGCACAGTAATTTCTTCCTGAGAACCACTATTCATTTGAACAGTGTTAGTCAGGGGAAAAACTGGTGCAAATGTGCTCATTTCTAGTCTTGACATTTTAAGATCAGTCTTTCATTGAATAATTGTTCTTAATGCATCATAGGAGAGATTCTCTGTAATACTTTTCCTTTCTTCTAGCTGCCTTATGGAGGAGGAAAAAGTGAAATAATAGCTTTTACACCTGTGTACTAGACCCTCCTGGATGTGTGTTAAGATGGCCAGCAGAAATAATAAAATTATGATTTATGTGGCCTGTCATGACAAGCTGATACTTTATGGAATTGGTGTCTTTTCTTGAAAGGATCCTTTGCGGAGCAGTTCCAGTGAGGCACTTGGATCCCTTAGTACTAGCAAGCCCTTTCTATCTTCTCGTTGTGCAAACATTATTATGGAGCCTTTGAAGTTATCTTAAGACATAACAACAAAAATTGGCCTAGTGCCAGGTGGACCACCCTGGAAATGCTCACCCTTCGAAGACGTTGGTGCAGCTTCTGATGGTGGCCAGTGTGATAAAAATCAGATCTGCAAGAGCATTTTTTGAGTGACTTCAGAGCTTCCTGCCCCCTGCCCAGCAGCTCCTGTCCAGGTTCTCCTGGCTCGCAGGAGCACTGCCATGAAGTCACTCTCTCTTCCCTGCATAACTCAGTGTGTGTAAGATAGCTGGTGGTGTAGAGATGGCTGTTAGTGTGACTTGTGTCTAAGGGTTGCCATTAAGGTTACTGAACACCTCCTGCAATAGGATGCTGGGCCTTGTTGCAGGGACACGTCTGCAGGGGAACTCTGTGTGTTGGTGCCCCGGGTACTGCTCCAGGGCACTCGTGCCACCACCATCCTTACCAGGCATGGGAGGTTACCTGACTTGTGTTCCCCCTCTCTAGTGGAGAGATGGCAGAAAGATGGGGAAGTGGCAGTCCAGGCAGTCCCTTCCAGTCCTGTTGGTTTTGTTTGTTGTTTTTTTATTGTTTGTTTCTGTGAATATTCACAGGTTTAGAGCCAAATTTGAGTGTAGGATAGAAACCACAGGCTGGCAGGCTAACAACCACCTGAGTCATAAAATGAGTCAGCAGAAGAGACGAAGCCACAGTGCCCTGGGATAGCTGTAACCCTCAACTGCAAATTGTACAAACAGCCCTGCCCACACAGGGAGCTGCTGTTATGTGGTCCTGCCTTGCAGGCAGCAGGGCAATTGGAGAGGATGTGTAAAATGTCACTTTTAGGGGAATGTTTTGTGTTGTTGTCTGAAACTGTGGTTTCGTGGGAAGAAGTACTTGGTGGTGATGCTGGCATTTGTTACTGCTACTTGCCTTCTTACCCTGTTCCTAACTGCTGGTTCTTCCTTCGTATCCTCCCCCTCCTGGCTTTGCTGGCCACCTCTCTGCTGTGCCAGCACAGCTCTCTTTGCCTTGTGTCATGAGCTGAGTGAAAGAACTGATTCAGTTGTAAAGTGACACAAAACAAATAAATAAAACTAAAAAAGAACTTCTCAAGCTGGTTTGGTTCCCTTGTGTGTCTCAGGGTCCAGCTGCACAGGAGGTGGAAAAACTGCTGCAGTGTGATGCTGAAGTTCTGGGGTGAGGGCACCTGTGACTGGTGAGAAATATATCTCATCAAGTATAAAAAAGCTTTTCAAGTTCCTGCCACGCTCGTCAAAGCTGAACGGAGCTGCAGGGGAACTAACCGGGCGCAGTCCTGGAAGGGGTGGCGAGCAGGTTTGTCTTCAGGAACGAGTCCAGTGCAGCCAACAGCACTGTGTTGAGTCTAAGCACTGGGCTTTCCTGCAGTCAGGCTTAGATCATGTGTGATTAGATTGAGGCACAGATTGAGTTACCATATCCAAACCTGATGTCTCTTGAAACTGTGCGAGAAAACCATTTTTTGTGGCATGGGGGAGAGACATGTCTTGTGGTCAAGGTTTGGAGGTTTCTCTTATATTTCTCATATGACTTAGGAATAGTTGGTTTATTCATCTGTACCTCAGTTCCTCTGAGTCTTCATATCCTTTAGTTTTGTTTTGGGAAGGTTGCAGTGTCTGCGAAAACATGTCTCTTTCCTGTGTGGCAGTGAGACATTAACACTTTATGAAAAACACAGTAACCAAAACCCAGACCAGAGTTGCTGTTGTCAGTGTCACCTTTCAGTAGTAAACAGAATCTTATCCTGATCAATCTTTAAAGGTAATTAATGTGTCGTGCTGTTAATACAGCACTGTCATACTGTTCACACTCCAATTCCACTACAGATCTCATTTGATCACAAGCACTGGAGATTAATGATTCATAGTACTTGAAAAATGGCAGTCTGAAATTTCAAATGGGATGATTGCTGACATCCCTGGAGTTTAAGTATCACAGCTCTTGTGTCAGACTGCTGAAAACTGGTAAAACTTAAGTGGAACATATACAGACCAAGCAAAATTTGGCTCAGAATGGTGCCACTTGTGCTCTTTGTTTCTAAGCGTTTCCGTGTGGAGACAAGGACGAGTGATAACTTTGCTCTCTGACTCAGACCTTTCCTTAGCAGTTAATAATTAATGAGAACAGGCAGGTTGGACAAAGCAGAGGTTGTGCCTTAAAAGTGTGTACCTTCATCTCTCACATGTGGGCTATTCCTGTGCACATTGTCATCCATAACCATGCGTCAGGCCATGCACACGGGCTGGAGGAATTTTTGGTAGTTGAAAACTGAATTTGACTATGTTTATCTCCTCCCTCCTTCACCCTTCTCAGCTTCCTTGTTGCCTTGCTTAAAGAGGAGATTTGGGATGCATTCTCTGCAGTTGTGGCTCTGAGAGCTGTCCTGAGTGTGGTACCTGTTACTGCATGAGTGAAGCAGAAAAGTAGCTTGATAGGCCCATGCTGATCCATCATGATCACAGTGGTGACATAATACCATTCAAAACACGGTTTGTATTTACAACTTTCTTTAGTCTGGAAAGCTTTTGAAATTAGAAATTACCTTAAGAAATTTTTTCTGTTCAGCAAGTATTGGACTTTGTTTGCCTGGCTTTTAAAAATCTGAAGCCTTACCTTTTACAGGAATCCCCTAATCTTTCCAGGATGTTTTATACATACAGTAGCTACTTCCTCTTATAGAAATATTGTCATTTGGAAGTGAAGAGTACATGTTGAAAAAGCTTTTGTCTGCAATCAAATTGGCACCAACTGAGAAAATCCAGATGATCTCCCAAAGGGGAGCCTGTGCAGCTGGGCTGTTCTTTGTAACAGTAGTATTTTGCTTTTTTATTTAAGCGTGTTTTGTATTCTATCTGACATACACACCTGCCAGTATTGTGATCTTCCTGCTAGGATAGAAATGTGAGTAGGGCAGTGCAGGACAATGTTGTGACCAAACTAGCATTGCTTAGAGTCCAGCTGCAAAACAGATGAATTTATCCCTGCTAAGTCTGGTAGAGAACTACTGTGAGTGCTGCCATCATTTGTTTTATATAAGGCCACCCAAGGCTGAGAGTCCTCTTACCTCATGTCTCACCTTCAGATAATTCTTCCCCCCTCCAACCTTAGCTGATGACATGATATTGGGATTTTTTTTTTTTTTTAATTTGGTTTCCTTCTAGTCTTGATACCATTTGGCCAGCTGTCAAATAATATCTACTACATCTGTGTCATAATGGTCCTCTGGTGTTAAGTGTAATCTTTCATCAACCTGTTGTAAGTTAGCAGTGTGACAGAGGTAATTGTGGACTTTTTCAGCTGGGCACAGTGTGGTCCCTGGTCCATAATTTGCTGAGTGGAGGAAATGTGTATAAAAGGTTTCAAGGCAAATTTCCTCCTTAACCTTTTTTTTTTTTTCCTGGGTTAGTAGCTTGTTTCTTCATTAGTATACTTATGATGATTATTTTTTAAAAAACTGCTTTATAGGCATAATTAAAAGTAAAAGGAATATATAGTTTCTTGGAGGAAAACCAGATTTTTTCATTCCGTTCTGTGATTTAGCCAAAGTGAGAATCAGAATGACTCAAAACTCAAAATTAATCTCAGGAGCCTGATAATCTGATAGACAAGAATTTACTAAACTAAAAGTTTAGACAGACGTGATGGATTTAAGAGAAAGCACCAGTGACCTGGTTCCACTCTGTTAGGCTTTCCAATTAAATAGGATGTAGAAAGTGAGACCTTGCAGAGGTCCTGGACCAGCAGGACTGAGGTTTTAAATGTCCCTTATGCTTTAAAAGATGTTTCTTTAAAGATTTTGCTTGAGTGCTAATTCTGGAACACTAATGATGGAGTCTCCTACAGGGATGTTATCACTTTCTAACCTTTTAATTAAGAGGCTAAATAGACGGTTTTTGTGCTTTTGTGTTTAGAAGCTCTTTAATGAGGTTATGAATCCTCTGGCCAAGCTAAGTTAAGAGTTCAGGCTTTGACACCAAGGAAGATGCCAGACTGCAGAAAGTGCACAGTGCACTTGCATTATAATGAGCAAAGCTGGGGAGAGACATTCATCAGGATGAAATTTTAGTGGAAAACAAAATAACCACAGCTAACTGCAGCTGCTGGAAGGAAAAATTTTGCCAGGGATGTGGCCAATCCTTTCATCATCAAGTCCTGATCAACTTTCTGAAAAGGTTCTAATGCCTTGAAATTACAACAACACCAGTCAAATATTAATCTCATCTGAAACCAGTCAATTGTAATCTAAGGGAGAAATGTAAAAGAGGATTAAATCAAAGATGCAAGGGCCTGCATGTGGCCTTGAGCTGTTCTCTAATATATCTCTGGTATACTCTTGTTACTTGCACTTTTTTTTGCTCATCCAAGTATTGTAGAGGTCGTGTAATTTCTTTGTGATTTCTAGATGTCTGGAAAAGTGGTAACTCTTAAAAGAAAACACACACACAAAAATCCTGCCATCCTTGTTCAAGCAAGTGTTTTTGTTCCTAATATCACTACTTTGGACCAGTAACAGCTCAGAACACCTTCCTTTCCACTATTCCAGAGTAATGGCTGTTTCTGTCTGCTCTCTTTGTAGATGGAACCTCCTAGTCCCTACACCAGCTTGGAGACTCAGGTTAGTACTACCCCCATCCCACTGCTTTCTTACAAGAGATATTCTGAAAGAGAGGGCTGGGCTGGTGTTGCCCTCCATAACTATGATATTTAACCCTGTTGGTGTCCCTAGAGAAGGTGCAGCTGTAGGAACTGTAGCCATAGCTCCTGACATGACTGACTGGGCAAGAAGAGAACCAGGCTCTCAGCAGGAAACAGTAGATACATCTGGACAACAACAGAATTGACTTGTATAAATCAGAAGAGAGGATGCAGCCCTTAAGGCAGCGTGAGCATCCTTTCATGGGATTCTCATTTCTTTTTGTATACTGCATTTCCTAGCTGTTTTTCTGATTCCTGCTGCTTATGTGTTACTCTCAAATACTGTTGTGCTGCTGATTTTTTCTTTAGACATTACAATGAACGGTAATGAATCTGTGGAGCTGCCTGGCACTAGAAGGTCAAAGTGACAGAAGGGATTTTACAAAGTCACTGATGCTTTGATTTGTGTTTTCTAACAAGGCAGCATCATTGATTTCCATTCTCGCTGATCTTTGGGAGACAGCAAAGGCAATGGTACTTGCATACTGAAGATGAGTGTTTATTCAGAACACATTTCCAATGCCTCTTAGTGACTGCATAAATATTTCTACCTTTGTCTTCTGCTGGCCTTTCTCTGGGGAAAGCTTTTGACTGTTTTGTTATTTGTTTCAACAAGCCTACTACATCTATTTTATGGACCTCACTTCGGAGCCAAGCCTTTGTGAGTCAAAACTGGCAAGGAAGGATCACACAAAGTTTGTTATACACAGTGGCATTGTAAAATGGTACCAAAACACAGAGTACATAATAAAATACTGATCTGTGCATGATGTAGAACTACAGATATACAGTAATAATGAAGGCTTATTTTATTATTGACTTAAAAGAGTGTGAGAACATGAGTTTGTGCCAGTGAAGGTACTAGGGGAGAACGCACAAGTGAGTATGAGCAAGAGAACTTCTCGCTTGAAGGAGAGGGGAGTGACAATGAGATCATCAGCTCCAGCTGCTGCACAGTATGCTGAGGTGATGCCTTCAGCCCCAGTGTAGGACTTCCTTGCCCTGCCCTGCCAGTCTGCATCTTCCCTGACCTGCATGTCCTCTGCTCTTCTGATGCATTACCTCCTTGCTAAGGCCGTCAGCAGGACTGCCAGGTGACCCCAAAAGTTGCTGTGTTTTCAAAGGGCCTTAATATTTTTTGGGTTCGGGGAGCATAGAGACATTGTTTAATGAATAATAAAGGTAGAAATTAAGAGTATGCTCTTAAATGTTGGTATTTCTTTCAGTGTTACTGGAAGCCACATCCACTTCTGGATCCATTTCCTATAGAAAGCTGATTACTTCTGAGCTTGCAATACATGAGGAGAGCCAAACCCAACTTCTTATGGACAATGCACTTGTGTCCCAAAGTGTCCTTGACTGGGAGCTCCTCAGATGTAGGAGCTGAGACCAGAAAGGTATCCTGGAGAGCAGAGGGAAGAACCAGTCTCTCTCTGAGAGGTGGAAGTAAATCTGGGTATCACAGCCAAAGTTCAGGGTGCAACTAGGAATATATTTCTCGTTACCTGAAGAGGCTCACATTAACAGTGGAAGTTGTTTTATATCCTGACTAAGAAGTCAGCAGTATTAGCTGCAACTGTCTCTATTTGCTGTGAAAGAGCACTTTGAGAAAAATAACATCAGCAGCTTTAACATTTTACAGACTTGAACAGGATGTTAACTCTTACACTTAGTAAAGAATCTCTAATTTTGCAGAAGTTTCCTGCATGCTTTATTCCTTTCCTCTTTTTCTTTGGGGACAGATGGGAGCAGAGAGTTGCACTGCATTCCTTTGAGTAGACTGGTGAGCAACTTCTGTGCTTTGGTGGTTTCCTGCACAATCTTGGGATGAATCAGCTCATTTGAGAGTTTTTCTCCACTGCCCTCTGGTTTCCTGTCTCGGCTTGGTTTGGTTGGTATTTTGAATGTTGACATTTCAAACCCATGCTGTGTTCTGGAGGCCTTCTCATGAATTTCTCATATAATTTCCCCTCCTTTCACTAGTCTTTCAATCAGCTGTACAGCTGTTGAAGATTTTACAGATATGGCTGCAAGTGACCTTCTAAGGAGAGAATAGATATTCTTCTAACCTGCTCAGCTTCAGCAGATCTCTTTGAACTCCCTTATACAGATATATTTTGGTTTGTGTATAAGTGAACAGAAGAAAGCATTGACTTCAGAGCTAAGTAAGTGTCCTCACTGATATTTTTCCAAGGAAAAGACAATTTCGGAAAAAACAAACAAACATTTAGCACAATTCACTCATATTCTTCTCTCTTTTAGAGGCACATCAAAGTACTTTTTTAAAATTAGACCTGCTAAGTCACATTGCTTGTGCTAATCAAAAAAGAGTATATGGAGGCTCAGTCTGATTTATACCCACCTGTGTTGGGACAGTGTGTCAAAAGATGATACAGTCAGATAGTTCCTGTTCTTCCTGTTCATTTTTTTTTTCCAAGAGGGATTTTTTTTTTTTTTCCATTTGCCACTGTCTGAGGGATGCTGGGCTAACCCTGAAGCAGGCAAATGTGTGCCCTTGTGTCTTTGTGATAAGTGCTTGATTTTCCACTTCTTGGGTGTCAGCAGCATCTCTTCTCAGCTTATGGTAATAATAATAATAAAAAAAATCATATATATCCTATATTCCTCTTTATGGAATATAGGATACTAATTTTTTCCATGTTCCTAAAAGTCAGAGCATTAATTAAAGAAACAAAAAAGCTTTCTAATTTATGTAGGAAATAAAAAAATGCACCTACCTGTCAGCTCAGCTCACAGTGACCTGGATGCTGTGTAATAATTTAATTCCTTTCTCTGGTTCTTTGCAGGGCATTTGACATTTTCAGCATGTTTTCAGTCTGTTTGGTGCTTTCAAAAGCTGTGCCATGGACAGTGCTGAGAATGAAATTTCCTCTGTGGGAGCTGCAGCCTGGGCAGACTTCCCAGACCCAGCACATGGGGAAGGGAACTTGTGTGATGGACAGAAGGGTATTTTCAACTCTTACCTGAACTCTGAATCCAGAGCTCGCTAAACATCCCTCCTCTTGCTTAATTAAGCCTGACCTACAGCTCCTCTTCTCTGGATGTCAGCTGGGGGTTGGATTTTTTGTTCCCAGAAGTATTCCTGAGCTGTCCAGTGGGTTGTCTGTGCTTTCTTAATGCTCATTTGAGAAAATATTCTTGTCCTTTCCATAAACAGGCAGGTTTCTAATTGTCCCTAAGTCCATTCAAGTGTAATGGAGCTTCAGGGTGTTCTTAAGCAGTTATCTTTTATTATGAATATTTTTAACAGTGCACCCACCAAAACCATATGCTCCCAAGCTATGATCTTAAAAAGTTAGGGGAATTGTGATATTTCCCAGCAGTGCCCTTTAATTTGCACAGCATTCAAAATGTTTACCAGCAATAACTAAGTTTGGTGATGGAAAGGGAATTTAGTGCTGTGCTTGCCTGCTTTTATTGTACAGGGCAAAATGGCAGAAGATATGTAAATTATGTTAATTATAATCAATTGCCCTTAGAACCAAATGGTTCATTCTGACCCTGTCCCTGCTGTACAGTGAAGCTGTTCTCTGCACTTCAGATGACATCACGGAACAGGTAAATTCTTAATTTTTCCATAATAATGGTAATAGAGATAAGGGATAAAAGGTTAGTATTTGATAACATGAAGTCTGTCTGATTGCTTAAATAAAGCTCTAAATGCAGATCTATTCTGATAACAAATAGACAGTTGTACTAAGAAACAGAAATATTCAGAGACTAATTGAATCCGTGGGTATCTATTGCCATTTTTAAGTGCAATAAATCTAGAAGTTGTTCTGATAAATATATCTAGGAATAAAGAACTACTTCATACCTCACCAATTGGAAATACAATATATATTTGTGACAGTTGAGATGTTGAAGTGAGGGGCTGTTAAGAATTTTACTGCTGTTTCCCTTCTCCTGTGAGTCACTTGCTGTCAGAACAGGAAGATAGGAGGAACTCACATCTTATTTTCCAGTCAATTGCTAGGTAGCTCCCCATTCATCACCTGCTAGGCTAACATTTCAGAGCATGCTTAATTACAAGCACCCACTTAAATGCAGCTGACTTCAGGGATACTTTAAGTCCCACTGTGTATCACACCTTCATTTCTTACCTATAGCCAAATTTCCTTTGCAATAGTTTAAAATATATTTTTGTCTCTGGAACCCTTTTACATGCAGTGGACTGGATCGTCTCATGAGTAATTAATTCCCAGTGCCTCTCCTGAGTGAACTGGAGCGGGTTGGGTTTATCTTGGCTGAGGAATATCAGTGTGAGCAGTGAATAAAATGCAGGTTGACTTGCCAGTGTGGTGGGTATGTAGTTGTGGAAGGTTGTGCACAGGTAGGACAAAAAGCAACATGCAGGTGACCGAGCCTGATGTTACCACCTGGGAGATGTTCTCTGTGCAGCGTTTCTCAGAAGGTATCTGGGATCCTTTTCTCTTTAGGGTTGGTTTGAAAAGTTCCTGAAATGTGGGGTCTGTTTCTATTCTATTTGATTTTCTGTAACAGCTACAGATAAGTACAACTGAGAAAGCTTTTGTGATGCTTCTTCCCCCCACACACCCCTGCAATTTTCTCCTCCTCTGGTTTTGCTGGGATTAGACCTCAAAGGCATAGATGCCTTTTATACAGCAAAGTGATTTAAAGTGTTAGCTCTATTTCTGGGATGGTGGAGCATGGCGCCAAAGATTAAAATTCACGAAGAATTTCCTAAAACCAATCAGATAATAATTGGATAAATTACACAGCTGTGTTTTATATGCAGCATTTTCCAGATCAATACAATAATTTTGTAGCCAGGGCAGCTTTGAAGTGGCTACGTCCACTTTCATGTAACGCACTGAGAACTGTGCCTGGTTTTGTAATTACCTACTCACTGGAGTTCTGGAGCCATTACAAGGAGAACCTACTTCTGAAACTTGTTCTCGATAGACATAAGTAGGACGAATTATGCAGGAGATTCTTTTCTCACCTGCGTGGGCTGCTGCACAGGTTGCACCTGCACTTTTTTCACATTAACCTTCCTCCTTCTCCAACTGCCCTGCTTTACAGACTTGTTGATGTAGCTTTGCAGTCCCTGGAGTTCTGGCTCACTGTCAGAGTTCCCTGGTATCACTGGGTGAGGAGTTAACTGGGCTGTAGGCTGGCAATAAAAGTGTATTAGTAGCTGGTAAATCCTACAGAGATAGGGAGGTGACATCTGTGTTATATACTCCTGTGTTTTGTCTTCTCATTGGGAAAATGACTGCAACTGGCTGGACTGCAGTGCTGAAGCCAAAGCAAAATTTAAACGAGAAGACTTTTGTTTAATTGTCTTGCCTTACAACTGTTAATTGCCACAGTTGATGACAACATTGAGGCAGTGGTCAAGTGGTAGGTTGTCACTGCCAGGGCTGCTAGGTGGGCATCTGTGGAAGTGATGGAGTTGGTCTGAGAAGGTGTCTTCATGGGAAATTAAGGAAGTAAGTTAATAATCTGGAGTTACTTGAAATGTTCTCTGTATTTGCTCTTCAGGAAAAAGAAACCAAAGCTGTGGCTTGCTAGTGTGGATCCTTAATACTGGTGGGAACTGAGTGGCTCAGTCTCATTTCCATGACTGAAAACCTTGTGCTGGTCCAGGCCAAACAGGTGACATTTGCCATGGAAATGGCATGTCCCACCTGCACCAGCTACTCCCCCTCCCCTTCAATACGTTTTTGTGGCATCCCAGTCATGATGCCAGGGACAGCCCTGGCCATGAGCCATTGCATCCAGTCCCATGGGCAGCCTTGCACTCCTCTATCAGTTATATTTCCAACCACAGCAAGCTGTGTGTTAGACAAGGTTACATTAGGAGTGGGAGCATTTGGAAGCTGTGTCCAGTAATCGACAGGCCAGAGCCTGTGTCATTGCCTAAGCTCAGTGTACTGTGTGCATGTAGAGAGCTGTCGGCCGCAGAGCAGGACTAGCAGAATCTGTCATGCAGCAAAAATACTGAGGTTGTGAGAGTTTTGAATCTCCCACCACGGCAGCCCTCGGGCAGAGCTGCCATGTGCCCTCTCTGGCTGTTTGGCATTTGCAGCCCGTCGCCCCAAAGTGTTGCCGATGTCCATTCTTGAAGCAAAACAAAACCAGAGACAACACCCTGCCAAGGCTTGCTTCTGTCTGTGAAAGATGTGGGGTTTTCTCTCCTGGGGAGTGCTTGCCTGAGAGGTGGGAGCCCCAGACAGACCTTCTGCTTAGGCTGGGACGGTGCATCCCCCCCGTGGCCACATCCCAGGGTGCCCTGGCCACGCTGCCCTGTGCTGCCCGAGGGGGGCAGTGAGACTTTGGAAGAGTGCAGTCCATGCTGTCACCTGTGGGAGAGGTCAGTTCCCTGCTTCCTGTTGCTGGACTGCTTCTCTACTTTATATGTGCTGCTAAACTGGAGAAAAAACCCAGCAGTTTTAAGGTTCAAATCCAGATGAAAGCAGTGGTTGTGGTGCTGGCTTCTGTGAGGTAGCAAGTGCCAGGTGCTGGTATTGGTAATGGGTTAATAATGTATATGCATTACTGCAAAGCCCAGCTTGAAGTGGAGCTTCCAAGAAGGGTTGTGCTACAAGCAGGTTTGATAAGCTTCTGGCTCTACTTGGAAAGTCAGCGTTAAAACAACTGTAACCCTGAAATGGTTTTCTTCTGGCTGTTCGTGTGTAATACAATTATTATACATATTATTCCATGACTTCACAGGAACCAAGAAAGAATTGTTATTATTTCTTTGTTGTTATGTCTTTTAGCATTTAATTGTACTTTAGCCTACATAGTAAATGTTACTTGTATTTGTAATTGCTTTTGACTGTCTTCTAATGTTTATGTATAGCAAACAAAATATTTTTAATAAATACTGATAATTAAGTCATGATATTAGAAGAGCAAGCACTTACTGCCTACAAAATGACACTAAGTTAATTATTTACAAATTATCTAGATGCTAATTTGGTTGTGGCCTTCAACAGTGCTTGGTTTCTTACTGAGCAGGAAACATGCAATGTTTGACTCCTGCTTCCAGAACACCTTTCTGGCAGCTCAGCTTTGAACTTGTGTTGGCAATTTTATCACAATGCTTGATAGCTGAACACAGTGTCTTACAAAGGTCAAAATGTTAGTCTTGACTAATAGCTGGTTTGGGGTTTTTTTTACGGGCAAAAAAGCAAGATAATTTAAATAGCAAATCAATGAAGCTTTATCAGTTAGTGCCAGACCAGCCTCTCGGTGACCTTTCTCAAGGTGTGCTGCCTGTTCCTTTGCCTATGAAAACACAGAAGTGTTGTGTGAATGGAGTTCATTGCCTTTTATTTTAGACATCAAACTGATGGGTGATGTAGTTTTCACATTCATTTTTTTTTCACCTGTTGAATAGCTTTGTGTTCTTTATAGCCCAGCCTTTCAAAACTGACACAGACATTAAACTGTTGATGTTTTTTTATCTTATCTTCATTCTGATGTGGAGCCTAAGTTCAAACACACGCAGGTCTCTGCTCCAGACTTCTTTTGTCCCTTTCTGACTCTCCTGGCCATGTGTCAGTTTGGTAGCCTGGGACAGAAAGTGCTGATGATGTTCTAGTGCAGTTACTGTCAGTGATTTGGTGTTTGTGTGGAAGATTTAGCACACGTATAACCTGGCCATTCATAAGGAATTTTTTTTATGTCAGCTTGGTGGGGTTTGTTTAAGAGGTACCTGACAGATTTCAGGTTGTGCCATGCAGGAGGAGCTGCCCCAGCTGCATTTGAGAGGAGGGCTTTTCGGTGGGTGCAGGTTTGCTGGCAGAGCTCCTCCACGTTTCCTGCAAGAAGGCTGCAAATCCTGGCATGGCTGCAGCTGGCCTGAGGCAGACTGGTGGGCTTGGAAAGTCTAAAAGCTTCAGAGAAGCTAAAACTCGAAATGAGACTCTTGTTTGGGATCATCTTCTGCAGTAGTGACCTTGAGGAGCTCTTCTACAGGAGGTATATATGAGTAGCCTGAATATTTGATGAAGGGTTTGCTCCCATCTCCACAGAAAGCAGAGATTTCTGGTATGTATCTGTTTCTTGTGATGCCAGAAGGTGGAAGTCCAGGTCATGTCCATTGCCTGTAGGATGCCTCAAGTCACAACAAAACACTGAGTAACTTCTGTGGAGTTAGTGGAGCCAGTGTGATGCCTGTGAATCCGGGGGTGTGCAGATCTGACTCATGTTACAGACATTTATAGATTGTGCCCGGATATATATATATATATATCCCCCCGTATATACTGTATATAAATATATCTTAAATATAAATTTCCCACTGTTCTGACTTGTACTAAACATAGATACTTTTTGTAAATTCCAATTCCAGCTTATAAGTAACAGTTTTTCCTTGTACATCATACACCACAATTCACAGAGCAGTTTGGAAGCTGTTCCTTTGCTGTGCAGTGGAAGAAGTCAGTAAAGACGTGTTTTGATTTACTGTTACACAGAGTAGCAGTATCATGACTGATCCGTGGGTCTGTGACCGTTACCTGGAAATTCACTCTGAAGGCCATGCTGTTAAAACATGAGAGCATCATTTCAAATTGCATTTAGTCCAGAGTGGATTGGGAGGCTTTGGCATAGTGCCTAGTTTACACTAGGCCTGCCAGCAGAGGAAGTTAATCAAGAATTGTTGGTCCAAGGTAAATTCTTGCTCTGTTTTAGGTTAAATGACTTTCCAGAGTAGACAGTCCTACATCTTGATCTAATCTGTTCAACTCCAACATTAGGTTGTGTATTTTCAAAAGCATAATTTCCTTGAGGACCCTCCTGAAATAGCCAGCTGAGCCTGTCTGCTCTGTCCAGCACCAAATACCAGCACAATTCAGAAAATGACATTTATCCGTTTGCTGTGCTGAAGTTGTTCTACATGAGGGAACGTGAGCCTGAGGCTCCCCAGTAGAGAATGGGCACTACAGCTGGTCAAGGACCAGTGGTGTCCCAGCTGGCAATTTTCACTTTCCTTGGGATCATCAAATCCTCTCCTGCCCAGCCCCCCCGCTATGACCTTAGCTAGTCAAAAATACAGCATTAGTGAGCTGTGGAAGGTCATCCTGGGAAATTCAAACTGTAGAGGGTCAGCAGGGCTTGCCTGTCTGGCAAGGTGT
>JAYRBT010000033.1:7950788-7985995 GCA_036023395.1 Myiotriccus ornatus
TTAGTGAGCTGTGGAAGGTCATCCTGGGAAATTCAAACTGTAGAGGGTCAGCAGGGCTTGCCTGTCTGGCAAGGTGTGCTGCCAGACAAGTGTACTGTCTGGCAAAGATGCTCTGTTCTCAAAAGAATGTTTATTATTTATGTAAGTGTTTACTGTTTCTCTAAGTGTCCCTGTTCCTCTTCAAACCTACTTGCTCTGCCTTGTCACCCCCTGATTCGGCTCTGGCAGCAAATGCTTTCTCCTCCTAGGTTTCATGTTCTTAATTAGGGTTTAACTTTTAGTTTGATTCTTCCCATTATCTGAATGTTTTTCAAAATGAGATTTCTTGTGCTTAGTGTCTGTCTTCCCTCTGTGGCAGTTGATTTTGTTCCCTATAAGTGAATATGCTGACTGAAGTAGAATACTTTCTTGATGTCCTTATTTCCATTATTGTCTGTGGTATTGTATGTTTCTGAATAACTTCAGTATTTTGATGTCTGAAACCATTCAGTGGGGGCTAAATTGTGTCAGTGCTATTTGCTTGGAAAATGCTGTGTTTTTCTATCCAGATTCAAAATTATAGGACTTAGACTGAAATTAGACTTGTAGCTTGTCTTCCTAGTTATGAAACTCTTGTTTTCACTAGATGTTTTGAAATCTTGAGTAACTGTATGTTTCCACAAGGGAAAATAATTTTCAGAGCTGAGTAAGAGCCCTTACTCAGTAAAACACAAGACTTGCAAGTTAGGCAATTGCATCAATGCAAATGCTTATATGCTTTGGATTGAAGATGCTGTTTAAGTGTTTCCCTGAGTCTGGCCCTTGATGCCAAAATATTTGCTTATAATTTCAAGTGATTTGGCTTTTGCTGTCTTGATAGGCTTTTTAATTATTTATTGGCAGTAATGCTGAAAGGGAGTGAATTTCCAGGATGCGTGCACTTTGAGTCAACACATGTGAACAACTGCATTTAAAATGCCTGCTCCAGCATTCAGTGGGGAAGAAGGATCCATTAGGCTGGTCACAATCACAGGAGTGCAAATGCTGCGAAAAGTTACAGAGAAATTCCTTAAAATGCTGAAGGGTGTTTGCCAGAATGCTTAAAGCAATCCAGCTGTCTTTGCCTATGAGAGATGTGTAGCGCTGAGAAGGAAAAACTTCCCTTAGCACTTATAGGTTTTAGAGGTTTGAAAGTGGTGTCTCACTTCAAAACAAAGCCCGATCTGTTGATATTTTCATAAAAGGTGAGCAGAAGATGGTCCTTAAGCGCAGTGCTATGTTATGCATGCATGTACCAGAGAAGTCCTAGAGGTTCAGGCGTTCTCCCTGTTCAGCATTCACTCCTAAGGAGCAGGAGTGAATAATGGCAGTCACCAGGTAACACAAATTCCAAAGGTCTTTTCTTTATGAGTTTATGGAGCATAGTGGAAATACATCCTATTGACAGAGAGAAGTACCATTTGTGCTGCAAACCCCTGGTCTTAAATATCCATATACTCCCTGCAGGAATTTTATTTTCTCACTCTTAGTTGTCTTTTTTTTTTTTTTTCTCCCATAAACCTCAACCATGCAATAGCAAAGACTGAATGTCTGCTCAAAGCACCAGTCTGCTTCAGCCTGAGCAATATCAGAAATGCCTATTTCACTCCAGCTCAGGCTGGGCAGCAGAACACAAGTGGTGGGTGGTACCTCTGTAAATGGAAGTGCCAGGTACTGTGACCAATAGCCAGAGGCAAAGTCTTACACTGCAGGTTTAATTAAAGCGTCTCAGGGAATAAGCATCGTCTGAACATTGAAACACCCAGCGGGAACTTTGAGTCAGAGCCAAAGGATAATAAGAATTAAACCACGTTTTACCCATGTACATTGCAAGGATTTATATTCTTTGCTGGCACTGAATAATGCATTGCTGTGGTGCCATAACTGGTTACATATGACCTTATAAAATGTTGTGATCCACTTTTACTATTAAGTAAAAAAACAAAGTATTTTTTCCAGCTATCTTGCTTTCATAGTTTTTTCAAGTTTAAAAATGGTTTTGGAACATAGTCTAGAAAGAACAGTTACACTAGCATCATGTAAAGACATAATGGTACTAGATGTAGAAGGATAACTGTGAAGTGCTTTGCTTTTCTTTGCCAAAATTTCATTTAAGAATGAGATATCATCTCAGGGATTGAGAACAAGCTTGTAATTTCACAGAAACAACAAATAACTTAAAATAAAGAATAACTTGTGTCCCTGTGATAAAGCATGTGTGCATCTAAGCAAAAAAGTGGGCAAAAAGGAAACAGCATAGTAATTGTCAGTCACTATTTGATCAGATGGAGGAGAAACCTTCAAGATCACTCTGTGAGTCACCAACAGGGTCACTAAGTTTGTTTATTTGGCTTTTTGGTTCCTTTCTCCTCTTGCTGATGTTTGACAGCCACTTCTTGCAGTCGTTTGTAAGGCCAATGTCTCCTTCTTTTACTGATAGCTGCTGTTGATTTCTAGGCAGTGCAGGGTGCTAAAATTATTTTTGAAGTTTGTCTTAGGTAAATGAGGTTATGAAATGGAAGTAAACAAAAGAATGACTCTATCTGAGGTGATGAATAGAATAAAAGGTGGCAGTTCAGTCTGACTCTGGGTGAAATAGATGGTGAACCCTCAGCTGAGTCCTCTGAGTTCTGCAGAGTTTAGGGTCTGAGAATCCTCTGCAAGCTTAGAAAATTTCACCCAGTTCATACAGGAGGGTGAAGTGGGGCTGTGGTTGTTCACCTGCCTGCCCTTGCAGGAAGAACTGCAATTTGGTGGAAATTAGGTTTTCCACGGGGGTCTTCCAAATTTTTATGCTGGTGTTAAAGTCTGAGCTCAGTTGCTTCTAGTGTGACATTTTGAACAGTGATGCCTTTGGAAGGGACACAGATGATTGGAGTGGCTCACCAGGCGCTCCATTAGCTTGTGTCCCACACCCATGCAAGAGACAGTGAGCTGTGAACCAACTGCAGTGAAGACTGCATAGCCAGCTTCAGCTAAATAATTTGCTGTGTGCTATTTCTCTGTTTATGATTCAGTTTTAAAGACCCTTTTAAGTGAAATTGGATATACTACAAAGTGTTGGTTTCATGTGTTTTATTTGCAGTTTAATCAGCGTGATCCAGCTGCCAGTGCAGGGGAAACCAGAGCTCGATTTTTAATTATCCCTGCTTTGCCTGAGTTAGGAATTCCCAGTAGTGCTGTCTGAGAAAAGATGCCAAAACCCGCATTGTTCTTTAATTAGCTGTTGTAATTGTTTCAGTCTAATCTCCATGATTAGCAGCAGCATTAAATACAGCAGTAAGAATAGGCCTGCCCTCTTTGTGCTGCCCTAGTAAACACAATATTCTTACTTCTGGTAAGGGACATAATATAAAATCAATTAGAAGCCAACTAGTCTTGATTGGAAAATGATAAAGAGCAGTTACCATGAAGTGTAGATTGCTTCGTAAAGTTGGTTTATAACCATACTTCCAGGATAGCTTTACTGCCCAGTTTTGGGGAAAGCACCAGAATAACAATCTCTGTTGCGGAGAAGCCTTTGGGGATCTTGCAGAGGCTCCATCCTGTGTGAAGCTCTAAATAAAGCTTCAAAATGTCACAAAATTTAGTGCTTGTCTAGTTTTAAGGAAAGGGTCCCTTTTACCTCAATGCAAAACAGTTGCGTGGTCAAATATGGGACATTGCAGAATATTCCCCAAAGAGGCATTTTTTTATTCTAAGTTTACGAGTGAGTTTTACTCTGGGGCTCAAGCTGCTCTGCAGTGGTGCATCTGTAGAGGGGAATTCTGCTTTGCAGAGAACATTTCTGCACAAGGATATGTGTTACCTCTGTTTCAGAATGGATTATGATATATGGACATGTAAAGATACAGGAAAAGTACTTAATGAAATAGAAGTACAATGCCCATGCCTGCTTTGATGGTGTTGAAATACCCGCTAAGGTACCAGTTATTACCTTTAAGTCCATAAACACCTTTGTAAATTTGGCTTTAAGTATCATTGCATGTGGGAAAAATAGAAGTAATGCTCTTGAAAAATGCAGATTTAAGTTAGATCATGCAGTTTAAAGTGAGCATTTGTGAGTGTAAAATGAACACTTCTAGAGAAAAGAAATTTCAGTAGTAGCGGTTTTAGTCAAATGGAAATGTGGAATGTGGAAATGTGAATATTTTGGCTGGTGCTATGTTGTAAAGTAATTTATACAACTTTTTATGTCTTTTGCTGACATCTGTCAGACCCACTGTGCTCAAGTGTCACCAGCAGGATTGGCAGCACATGTTCAGGGTTTGTATGTCAGAGTGCAGGTGTGGCACACGGCTGGGAAATGCTTCCTCTGGGCATACACCCAGGAATGCTCCGGGGCTTGAAGAGTTTGTTCTTGCTTAGGTCACATGACGTAAGGTGATGTTACCCTCCTTAGGAGAGTTGAGAAAGCTGGTTTTGTTGCACCTAAACCTGTATTTCCTGAGTCTAAACCCAGTGCTTGGGACAAAAAAAATTAAAGTCAATCCAACTAAACTGGCAGAAAAGCAACTGTAAATTATGGGTGAGCTAATGAAAGAGCAAAAGTGAGCTTACATCTGTACCAGATTACTCTGTGTGTATCAAAATTACTGTGCAAGTCTATAAGATATCATTTTATTGTCAATGAAACTGAAAGAAATTGTGCAATTCTTTTATTCAATGCTTTTAAGTCATCTGAAATGTTCTCCCTTCTTTTTAGAAGGGTCAGATTAATACCTCTGATACCTGGTTTTTATAGCATTGCGATGGAGTTCGTCCTGGCTTACAGCAGAAATCCAGTTCAGTTAAATGGCTGAAAAACATCAGGCATTTGTAGTTGTCCAATGAGAAATAAACTCAACTAAAGTCTAAATGTGTTTATTAGGTTATTTCATTTTAAGATACACTGTTTGAATGACAAAAGCTTCCTACGCACTCATCCAAGTCTTCTGTTGTTGTGGAAGTTTGTTCAAGTGCTTAATGTTGTGAAGCTGGATATTACTGAAATCAGAAACTGCCCTCAGCAAAGCACTGATTAAAGAGGTTTGGCTTTATACAATTCTCTTATTCTTTCTACCTATGATATACATATGGAAGGAGAGAAGAAAGATGCCATTTTTTTCTCATCAGCTTATCTTTAATTTTCCAGTTTATAGACCTGATTAAAAGTAGAAAGAGGAAATAACCATAAGTGATCCCAGTGACCTTAAAAACACGTGTAACAGCTTTTGCTCTATCAAAAGCAGCACTTGATAGATTCAATTTACTGATAATTTCACTCTTTCCCTTGCAGCAACAATATTAACATTGATCTGTTGAAGTAGGTCTTTACCTGGGAAGGCCTGAAAGCTAAATACTGCACGGTTGTGACACAATCTTCCCATACCACTTATCATCCCAGGGTTCTTGTATTTTCTTTTCATGGCAGTGTAAAACCTCAGCCTATTTAGAACAGAGAATTTTAGGCAGAGAATTTGAAGGTACAGAGGACACAGCAGCATCAGAGTTTTACACTAGTCTTTTCGCCTCAGAGGGAGACAATATACTCTTTTCATGACAGAAGCTGGTGTTATTCCTTCTAAAGAGGAAAGATTTTTAATTGTGAGGGCTTTTGGTATACTTGACAGAATTTTTTATAAACCAACTCCTGAAATTTCTGATGGGAATGAATAGAGAGTACCAGGATACCGTTCATTAGCTTTTATAAATACTCAACCTATCAGACATAGATATATTCTATGGTAGCATAAATGATCTCATTGTTATAAAATGTACATGCATTCTGTACATTCATATTCTTCAGAGTACTTCTAGAAACTGAAGCCAGAGTTTCTCAAAAGAAACTAAATGGAAGAGGCCAGCAGGCAGGTTTGCTCCTGCAAGAAGGCCTGTGCTCAGTGGGTTTGAGGAATTCCAGGGGTTTGGGGCAGCAGGAGGCAAATGCTGCTTACGTGTCCCTTCTGACAGTAAGTGCTCTCTGGCCTTTGTCTGACCCCCTCAGACACACCTTGGAAATTACCTTGGAGTGGTGGACTGATACTACCTATAGATTTTAAGTATCTACGTGTGAAGTTTAGGTCATTCTAATCTCTCTGTCTCACCAGAAATGCATATGAACAGATGGATTGTAAAACACCCTATATGGTTGGTGAAAAATCACCTGTAATGTCATTGCACTTGTATAATCCTGTCTTGTGTTTCTGAACATGAATTACAATAAATAACTGCATAAATGCTGGAGAGGTCCTCCTGCTGCTGTCAGCCATGGCTGATCCATTTTTGGGCCAGTGGGGGAGGTACCATCCCTGCAGCAACTCCAACAGCCTTGGCAGCTGTGTGTGGAAATTCTCATTGCCTAATCTTGCATCTAAAACAAGCAATGTGCAGTAATTGGCTGCCTAAACTTTTTGAAACTGCTATTTTTTAAATTTTTAGTTAGCAACAAAGAACGTGAAACTTTCTGTTCTTTGCTTCTTGGGTTGCAGTGCAATTATATCACTAATGTGCTCATTATAATTTGTCTCCAGTAATCCTTAGGGAGTCCAGAGAGCTGCTTCCAGTAGACTGTTAAGTTCAGGCTGTACCAGCTATATCAACTAGCAGAATTTCTCATTAGAGATAAAACTGCATTAGAATCAGAGTACATTTATTTTGAGTCTCAGACATGCATATCTAGCTGTGGGACATCCTGTGGAGCTGGTTAAAAAGGTAATATTCTGTTTTCCATTTAAACAGGCATCACTTTCCTTGTTGTTTAATTGTGGGCTGCCATGAGCTGAGGGTGTGGAAGAGATGATTTCATCAGCCTCAGAGCCAGGTCCTTTCTCAGCCAGGGCACACCCCACCTCTTCCAGTACAGAGAGCTCCCGCAGCTATGAAACGCACAAGAGTCTTCCCAGATAAATAGAATTTGGCCTTAAATCTGTGGGATTCTTGCTGGCAAAGTGATCTGTAATGTTTTGTTTCGTAAAGCACTGCAGAAAGTTTGGTGTGTAAGACTGAGAAAAGCCACCACCTTTGAGAACAAACGTGTGGTATAAAGCGACCGGGGCCCTTGAGGTTCCCAGGTAGTGCCATTGCCACGTGAGGAGGAGCAAGGGCCCGTCAGGCCACTCGGCAGGACCAGGAAAATTCTGACTCTTCTTTTTTTCCCAGCATTGATTGCTGCCTTATAAAACAGTTAAATGAAATGAAAGGAAATCAGTTGACTCCATCCGAGGGTTTTTCTGGGTTTAACTCAATTCTTTACCGAGCAGTAGAACTTTTTTGATTTACCAACTGAAGACCTGCCCTGACAGAGGAGCCTTTGTTAGGGTGGGGTTTTTGACTTTTTTTTTTTTTGCTTGATTCATGTGTGTAGTGTTTTTCTGTAGGTTTTTTTTTTTTTAATTTTCTAAACATAACTGCTGAATTGTTACTTGAATTTCTGAATTATTGCAGGAGCAACCAAGGAATGTTGAATGCTTCTATGGGAAGCAGCGAACAGGCTACGTTTTAGAGGGTTACATTGAAAATTCCCCTGAAAGGGTTCATGGAGAGGTTGTTTTCCTGCAGCTACAGGGGACTGTAACAAAACTGGTGATTCTGAGACCCGAGCTGGCTCCTTGGGGCTGGCCTGGTGTTTTGGGCTGGTTCCCCTCTCCACAAGGCTCCATCAGAGCGGAGGTGCTGAGCCGGGTGGCTGCAGCCGGGCTCTGCCCTCCACGAGCCATGGCTGGGCACTGAAAGCACCTCTGTGCTGCCACACAGGCCCTTTTTGTCTGGAGACCATGCCGAGACACCCAGGGCTTGCTCAGGGAGCGCTTCGCAGGGCTGCGTGGGGAGGATAACGATTTCACCGCGGGCTGCAGCTGTGGACAGGGTGCTCTTTCAGCAGCCGTGTGACAGTCACGTTATTCTTTCAGGAAGAAAACAAAACAGGACCATGAACAAAATCTCCAAGGTAGATCTGTGAAAGAATTCCTCTTCTGTACTGAAAAATAAATTAAAAAATTAGCAGTGAACACAGTTTTTCAGTTGAGTTAAAAAGTATATGGTACCGAAGGAAACCTTTTTGGTGTCTGGTTTGCCACTAATACCAAGAGATGTTTCTGTTAACTCTGAACATGTTTGCATTGATCTGTTCTGTGTTTGTACTTCCCAAATCTTAAAATCCTGGTTGCCCTCTTGCCTCCTTTGCTATCACATCATGGTGGTTACAATTTTGCCTGTCTGGGGTCGCAGTTTCAGGGCTGTCTCTGCTCAAAATGTCAACTGCAAAGAATTTTGAAACAAATGAGACAGAAAGGGTGAGGTAAAATTGGCAGACCAGCTGACTGGGAAATAAAACAACGAGTTCATACTTTATAGCCTGCATGGCCTCAGTATGAAAGTTAAGATCTTAAGCTAGGGTTATAAGCCTGTCGTTAGTTGGCATGTTATCCCTTGGTCGTATCACTTCAGAGTGTTTTTTTCTGGCCTTCTGGTAAGGGTGAAAGGAAAATAGAGAAAATCCCAGACCTTTAGTAAAAAAAAGTGATCTTCATTTTCCTGGTCATCTCTATTTCACATACAACAAGGCAGGAAGAAAAGATTTTATTTGTTTTTTAATTAGAGTTGTATTGATATCTTCCTGCTAATCATAGTGGTTTGTGTTTTTTTTTTTTTAAATTCTCTGTTTCTCATTTAACTTGTTGCTCCTTCAAATGGCAACAGGAATTCAGAGCCATGTGTACAGACCATTTTACAGCTTGCCTCAGTTATCTCCTAATTTTTGTAATTCTTGCACAGCAGACTGCAGAGTTTAAATGATTCACATTCCCATAATTTCCAGAAGAAAATCTAAACAAAGAAAAAAAGATTTCCCAACTGACTCAGTCTCACTGCATATTGCCATGCAGGTGGGTTCTCCAGGGTGGCAGACTGCTGTGTTCCTAGCTAGTTCATGCCAGGAGTTTCACTGGCTTGTAAGGCCTGGCCATTCAGTATGAAGCTCTGAAAGCCTAGGGCAATTTCTGTGGGAAACTTAAGATCAGCTACAAAGAGATACTTCCTCAAAAACAACCCAAAACCAACAGAACCTTTCAAGAGTCAGTGTCCAGTTGTCAGCAATGATCTGGCGTGTCCTCAGAGGACTCTGTGCAGAGCTGTCCTGCATGGGGGGACACGCACCACGTGGGAGGCATTTCCTGCCCCAAAGAGCTTGTAAGACATCAGGAGAAGGGTTATGGTTGGAGATAGGAATTGGGAAGTTCCTGTCCATGTGGTTTTTGTAATAGCTACTAGGAGCTTATCAGGTGAAGATAATAATGAGGTAAACCGGCTCATTTTGATACTATTTTCTATTTAACTCGTCTTAACCATGTGGGGAAAATACCATGAGTTCCCTGTGGGAAATAGGCATTGCATATTTTCTGCTTGTACTCTAGAAAGGTACAGCTACTGAAAGGTGCAGTTTGTCTGGGAGGCCCCTGAGTGGGCTTCTGCCACGGCATGGCAGGACCAGCGGGGTTGGGCAGTGGCTGCTGTGTTCCCCACTGCTTGCAGGCTGGATCCATGGCAAAGGCAGTGAGGAGACCTGGTGTGCAGGTGGGTTGAGCTGAGCAAGGACTGACTGTGAAGGGAAGAGCAGTTGAGAGGACGATGGGCAGCAATCCCCAGGCTTAGCTCAGGTGTGCAGAGACCAGGCAGGCCGTGCCAGTGGCTGGACTGCCTGGTTGTAATAGTACATGTATGTGACATGATGTCTATAGATGCCCTCTCCACCGTTGCTAAGCCGAACAGCGAGCGGAGTTTTTCCCATTTGTTGTCTGCGTAACTTTGCTGGGTATGCTGTGACAGTTGCAGCTTCCTCATCTCCAGCACTCAGTGGAGCCAGGCAATGCTGGCAGCTGGCTACTGGAACAGTCTGCAGTGCAGTGTGACAGTTGTCCTTTATTTGATGGCAGTTATCTGCAGTGACTTCAGACTCGTCCGAAATTGTCTTCTTGAGGCCCTGACATGTAGAAAAGCACATAATTTCAGTTTTCCTTTTCTTTCCTCATATGTTTCTACCTTCTGTCACTTTATGTGCTTGTGTGGTTTCTTTTCTTTCTTCACATGGCACTGAGCAGCAGTACACACCACAACAACTCAGGGTTGGCCACGAGCTATTGAAAAGCTGCTTGGTCACGATTTGTATGTCACTGAGTAACCAGTATGGTTCACTTGACAAATAATTCATTGCTGCAGATGAAGAGTCATGATAGCAGGGACTCCTTGCTGCTGCTCAGTAGTTTCTAAATTAATGGTGTCATCTGAGTACAGCAGTTGCATCTCTTATTATAGCAACATACATTTGCTTTACTGGTGGCTAAAATCAGCTGTGGACCATATGGGTAGCTTATAAGCTCTTTTGGATTTGCTAAAGTATTGCTTAATGATCATGCTCTCAACTGTCTGGCATCACAATGTCTATTATTTGACCTATAAAATCAGTGAAACACAAACTGTCAGCTGCCAGAACTCTGTCAGAAAGACTTCATGACTTATCTAAATTTAATGCTGGCACACATTCTCATTTTTCTTTATATGGACTTTGTGAGCTGTTTGTGAAGCCTCCCTTATGTAAAATGAACTGTCAGCCCAAATTAGATTTTGTGTAGATTTTTTAGAAAGGGAACGTTAGTTAAATGAGTCTTGTTTTGATATTTATGTAGGATGTCTTAATTGGGATGTCATCTGCCCACAGCTTTCCAAACCAGTTCAGGAAGATACTTTGTTTTATTTTTTTTGGGTGGGAATTACTTATTGGTTGTGCTGATATTGAAATGTCCAAAATTTTAGTGGAGCTGTGTGTTGTGGAGTGTTTGGGATGAAAGATGCTGTATAAGGATTAGACACATTGCATTTTAGTGAAAGCTGGCCACAGACTGCAGCAAGAACTTGGACATAAATCATCCTTGTTTTCTCCCTCTGAATTTGCTGAATCTGCAAATTGAATTTGCTGCCTCCTATTTTGCTTTAGATGAGCTGTAGTTTTCCCATGGAAAATACCTTCTGTTTCACTTACAGGTCTGGACAACTCTCTCGTCTCTTACCATTGATTTTTGAATTCTCACAGTACAGTAGGTCAGTCCTACTTAGATTTGTAGTACTTCATGATTGTTCTGCTTACATGGTGCTGTGCTGCCTTATTCGTATGCCTCGGGCCTCATTCCAGATTGACATGTGTCTGTGTCCAGTGTAATTCCCTGCTGCCTGAAGGAAACACCTTCTGGCTGGAATTGAGCTGCTGGAAAACCAGTGGGAACTGGTTGCCTCCCAGAGCTGCTGCTGGTCTGTGCAGGCTGCACAGAGCTGGGCCCATAACCAGCTCTCAAATAGCTCTAATGTGTTTGTTTTATTTGCTGCTTTATGCACATACTAGTTTTAGTGGGATGAGTGTCAGCTGCATGATAATTATAGCTATTCTCACTTCAAAATTAAAAAACATGACACTGAAAAGCCTTAGGCTTCCTCGGGAGCCCAGGCTTCGTCAGCAGCCGTGAGTCACCGTGACTTGTGTGTGGAAGAGATGAAGCAGACGTGCTGATTCTTCCTTTGTTCCCTAACCTTCTCCAAATAAGCAGTAGGAGTTGCCTTTCTGTGCCTTAGCACCTAAAATTTCGTTGGGGCAGGAAAAGTTTCCAATCACAAACCTTGTAATTCTTAGACATTGTGTTCAAATGCTGGGAAAGTGTCACATCAGCAGCTTTATCTGTTGCCATTGCAAAACAGAGAATTTTTTTACATTTTAACTACTTGTCTGAATATCCAGCTTCCTTTAACTGGATCAGCAAAGATCAGCCTGTCAAAAAAGGTTTTTTCCTTCTAGTCACTCCTTTGCTTATTTTGTTGCAAACCAGATTCTTCATAAGAGATGTTGCAAATTTATAAGGTTGCAGTGAAGACAAACAGGGTTTTTCCAAGCTTTTGTTTAAAAAGCTATTTGATATATAAGTGTGTTGATATTTGGAAAAAAAAACCAACAGGAAATGTGTATCATGTAAAATATATAGAATGTAACTATATAAAAAGTATGCTTAATAATGGCATCTGCTGTTTTACTTTGGTCTTCAGCATATGTAGTGTATTTCAGTTTCACAGTTTTATAAATATTTCCTTTTTGTGTGCATCTTCATAAGGACTTTAATGGTACTTGAAAAGTAGGAGGAAGATCTCCAGTGTCAATACAAGCCTGTTTGAGGAGTGATAATTCAAAAGAGACTGGGACTGTGATGTTGGAGATAGAGAATTAAAGGAAGGCAGAAAGTTGTTAAAATGCTGTGCTCTTCCATGCCCAGTGTCCTGGCTGAAGGTCATTAGCAGGAGGACAGGCAGAGGCTTGCAGGGAGTCAAAAATTTGGTTGAAATGTCTGGGAAAGGAACAAGGAGTCCATTTTTATTTGTTTTCTATGATAACATAAACCAGATTTTAGAGGGACAGAAAGTTTTTGCATTGGAGTAGCTTTGCCCTGACTGTGAATTACTTGGTTAACTATTTATTTTACACAGATGAAAATATTTCTGTTAAACAATACATGCAGCCTGCTTGCATTTTTGAAGGCCTCTTTCTTGTCTTTCCAAGACCACCATCATATATGTAGGAGAGAGTTTGATTAATATGTAAAAGAAGATCTACATAAACATTGAGGTAGTGTTACCATGCAGGGAGCGTAACCTTGAAGCATTTTCCCCATAATAGATGAAAATACATGCTTTTGAACACTGTAAACTGCCATATCCCCCACTGTGGGGGTAATAAATGCATGATAAGACCTTGTCAAATCCTTTGTTGCTGTAGTTAGCTGGCTTTGCAGTGCCACCACGTCCAGGATTTAATGATTTACTTTGGTTTAGGGCACTGTTAACCTTTCCAGTGACTTCCCTTTGATTTCACCCCCACTATTATCATACCAGTGTCATGGCTGTGGCTGCAGAACCACTCAAATCTGCTTTTTGTGTCAACTGGGGCAGTCTGTGCCCTGTGGACCAACCACCTGCAGGTTCACTTCATGTGTCCTGTACTCTGGTGGAGGGGCTGTATTGTTCCAGTGATTGTCTCTCAGGCGTAATGCAGCATGGGGTCCATGTGTTTGGAAAGCCCTGGGAGCCCTCAGCAAAGCCAGTCTCAGCATTGCATGGTGCAATCTTGAAGCTTGTTCCAGCACTTCGACAACAATGGAAATGCAGCAATGTCCTGGGGAATTAACTGCTAGAAATGTCAAACCCGTGTTTTCTTTTATACTCAAATCACTTGTGGTTTGACTAGTAAGCCTTTAGCTCTAAACTACTAAACTCTTGTGTGAAAATGTTATTTTCTCTCAAACTTTGGAAAGAGTAGGAGGAAAAGAAGAATGCCAAGTGTTGATCTCAATTTGTTGTGCCTCTCTGAGAAAGAAGAGGTAAGATGTTGAGCTCAAGTGTTAATAGGGAGAGACTTGGAAGTTTTGTTTGAGGAATTTCATTGCTGACAAAGGACTGGAAAATACTGATGGCTTTTTTGATCCCAGTATGTCTCTGGGCTCCTGAGCTGTGCCAAAACCAAGGCCTACGTGTTGATGCAACTCTGTCAATCCAGCAGCACAAGAGGCAGCCTTGCTTAGGTGGATATAGTCTGAGTGGGGTGGAGAAACAGTGCAATTGTCCTTTGCTTTGGTGTTCTGG
Organism: Myiotriccus ornatus; assembly: GCA_036023395.1. Lineage (NCBI taxonomy): Eukaryota > Metazoa > Chordata > Aves > Passeriformes > Tyrannidae > Myiotriccus > Myiotriccus ornatus. The sequence continues at coordinate 7,964,457 of JAYRBT010000033.1, forward strand.
TCCTTGCCTGAAGCTGTGTTAGAACTTCAGGGCTGAAAAGTTTTGGGACATTTCATCTGCTTTCACCAGCAAGTCAGCAGATGAGGAAGTCTGACTCATCCTGCCAGCACTTCACAGAATCCAGCCCTGTGCTAACTTCAGGTGGGACCTGACCCAGGGTTGTTTTTATGTTCCCTTATCTGTTTAGAAAAGAGTCTTTTGTTCCTTGTCTGACAGGTCTGCAGCTCTGGAAAGGTTGGAACCTGAGCAAGGGCAGCAATCAGACAAAAGGTGAACTATTGAACACCAAAGCAGAAGCCGAGAGATAAGATTAAAAGACAAACACAAAGCTCATTGTAGCAGCCGTAGATGGCATCTGACAGGATGGATGCCCAGCAGCAAGGTTCAAGACCGGGTCACAAATTATACTCTGAGGGCTAAGTGTTAAATGCACTTAACCCTGAGTTCATTTCTTTAAACTGTCCATATTTTCTGAAGAATAATCTTAATATTTATCAAACTCTTTCTTTCTCTTTTCAAATGTGTCCTGATGAATGCATGGAGCTTTTGTTACCTATACTTTCACATCTACATTTTAGAAAGCTGCTTTATATTTTCCTTCCTTCTTGCCCGATTTTGTAAAATGCTCAGGATCTTGTAGGTCTGGGCCCTTTGTTTAAGATTTCTGAAAGCTGTCTACCTTCACATCCACGTGTGCTGATGTCACAGCCTGCACTTGCTTGACATAAGTTATTATTGAAGGTTGGTTTTCCTCCCCTGTAATTCCCTTTTCTGAGCCATGCGTTACTCTTGCTTTTGTACACTTTGTCACTAAATCTGCTTGATAATTTTTGTGTTATCAAGAACTAAAATCCTTAACCTCCGGCAATTGCACTGATCTTCAGTCAGTTTTTCTTAAATAATTAAAATGTGCCAGACACTTGAGGTTGTACCATGATCTACATGAGAGGTATTTTGAATAGTCAGTCTGTTGTGGGCTTACTTGCCAACCTAGAACTGAACTCTGAACAAAGGGACATTACATCTTGTTTTTAAAATTCCTGGGAAAATTTAGCCCTTGAGAAAAGTGCTCTCAGACGAAGTGTGGCATGGGATTTTCTAAATCTGGAAAATTGTTTCAGCCTTGTTATTTCAGTGTTCCTTTTGCTTCATATTCTTTGTAATGAAAAGTGACAGTTGTTTTACATGCTGGAAAATCTTGCATGATTGGTCTCAGTTCAGTATCTGCAGGAGGAAATTAAAATTACACTGCTTGCACATTAATGATGGAGTTCCCATGGCTTTTTAATGGCATTTTACTTTAAATACAAAGCTACTGTGTTGGTGAACAAGATCACTACAGTTAATCCTAATGATCATGATCAGATCATATTTGTAGTAATGTGATCTGTAATTAAAAACCACTGCTTTGTAATAGCAATTAAAACGTTCTGTAAGTAGTTAAATGCTGCTTCTTAAAGATTTTATTAATTATTTTTACTTAATGAACATCAGAGTGACAGTCAAGAGGACTGGTGTTAAACAATTTCCTACAAAGACTTTTCAATTAAGTTTTGCATGTCAGACAGTTGCCTTGCAGTTGGCACTGATGGCTCTGCCCTTTCCCTGCATATTGAGCTGTGTATCTGGGGTTTTACCCCTCGATGCAATGGGTAGGCTATTCAGACTTAGTTTTTATCGGACTTCATGCGTGGTTTTTTTTTTCTGGTGTTGAGTATTCTTCATTTCACCGTTCTCCCCTGCTCAGCCTCCCTAAGTGCCTGGAAGAGGAAGTAAGTATACTTTCCTGCTTTGGTTGTGGCTACTTAGTTTCAACTACTGCCCTGTCAATAGAGCCTTGTTCCTGCAGCAACAGTCCATGAGGAATCTCTGCTCTTGTGGTGGATCCCATGTGCTTGGGTAATGCTCCAGCTTAGGTGCCTCCTTCAGTGAACTGAACCCTATAAAAGTTCACTGAGTTACTAAACGGAGGGGTGGTGAGGAGATTAATCATAGGACAGATACATCCCCTCTTGTTTTAGTGGCTTCCTCTGAATCCCACCCTTTTGCCCAGTCCCCACTGCTCTGCATGTGGTTTGCACAAAACTACTGCACAGGTTGTGGTTAAAGTATTTTTATGTAATAAAAGCACCGGTGTAAGGAACAAGGGAAGGAGAAAACTTGCTCTTTGGCAAATTTCTTGTGCAATGTCATCCTGTTTTTTGTTGTTGGATCCTTGCTAAGCACTCTCTTGTTTGGTAGATGTGTTTAGAATTTCAGAAATTTCTATGCCAGCCAGTTCACCACATATCTGAAAATACACTGTATAAAAGTATTGGTTCTTTATAGAAGATTGCATTAAAATACGGGCATTTCATAAAATAATTAGCATTGGAAGCAATCTTGTTGCTTAGTACAATTAAAAATATACTTAATTCACTTCTTTCTGTCTATGCATTTTGTTGGTGAACATGCTGGATCTGTGTGGGGTTGATGTGGCTTGCCAGCAGCAAAAGACTGGCTTTCTCCTGTCCATCGACTTCTGGGGAATTTCACCTTTATCTGTAAAACCAGTACTGAAGTAATGCACTTATACATGGGAACAGTCTTGTTGACTGTACTGAACAGAGGAATTTGTGTTTATAGATGTTGTGTAACATTGTAATTGTCATTCCCTCTCTCCATGGACAATTGATGGCAGATAAGATGAATAGGGGTTTTTCAAACACTACTGTCTTGCTGCAATCTTCTGTGCCAGCAGGGACTTTTGACCGACTAGCCCATATTTATTCACAAACTGGGAAGGAAAAAATAATTCAAATGACTCTTTACTTATTTTAATCACTTCTATAAAATTATCGCAAACCACTTGTTTACTGGAACCAGCCCAGCTCATGCACTCAGTCAGAGAGTAAAGTATGATAACAATCTTGTTGCTTTTTCCAAGGCATTCATTATTCTAAAGATTTCAACGGAAAGAGAAAATGTTGCCTAATAGATTCCTAAGTCTGCTCTTTTTGAAGTTCCTTAAGCAACTAACTCTGGGAGCCACTAATAGCCCATATCCATTTTAACAGTCATTCAAAGTCTGCTTTCAGAGGAATGTAAAATTTATTTGGGCATAAAGTGAGGATCTGGGCCATAGACAGAACTGCTCGTTGTTTCTTCTTGATGAAGGCTTTTGCTGTTATAAAGGACAACACAGGCATTAAACTAAGTGAAGACGACAGCTCATTCTCGGCTTTCATCGCATGCGAAATGCGTCCTTTCACATCAGGGTTTACAGCGGGCTTTGGCTTCTGTCAGATTTCTTCAGATCTGGTCGGCTAACATAATCTGATGCTAATAAAGAATAATAAAGGGCAACACTTCCAGATCCGCTGACGATAATCAGGGCCCTGCCTCTGGAAGCGATAGGAATCCAGAGTGCCTGTTCTCGGCGGGGCCACCCGTACGGAGATCGCTGACACCGCCGCGCTCTGAATCCCAAAGCGGTACCTGCTGGGAAAGCTCATCTCCGGCTGTTTGTTTCTTTTGTGTCAGAGGGTTTTTTCCTCCTTCCTGTTTGCCATTGAGCTCTTTGCTGGGCTGCATTGATATTCCGGCCAGCTCGGGCTTGAGCAAACATTTCTGTGCCATCCCGGTTGTGCAGCGGGGCTTGCCCGGCCTGGGGGCGGCGGGGGAGCTGGCAAAGGCTGTGTGTCAGAGTCTTTCCCATGCTTGTTCTCCTGCAACTCCCTGCGGTTCAGAAAGTGAATTATGTGCAACCTGTCACCTCAAGGGGCTTTTTCAGCAAAGTGTTGAGGCGTCCGTGGGTTTTCCAGGCTGCTTCCGTGGGAAGCAATCTGCTGCCCGGCAGATGTGCACAAGGACCTGAAACCTGGAAACTTGGTGAATTTGCATCTCTCATATCAGCATTATGTCACTGAGAGGCAGTAGGTAATCAGACGGAATGTGATACTGATGGTCTTCTCTCTTGGATATACTGAAAGCACCTACCAAAGGGCCAGAGCCTGCGAAGGGAATGTCCTTTATCTGCTCCCACCACTGAAGGGACACAGAGTGTGTATGTCTCTCCTTGGTATTGCTTCAGGAAGAGCTGTGGATATATCGGTCTAACAGATAAAGGGCAACTCGTGAGGACAGTGACCTTGAGACAGAGGCAGGCCTTGGAGAAAGAAGCATAAAAGAGGCTTTCCATCCTACCATCTCTCTCTGTTGATCTTGAGGGGGACAGGCAGAGAAAAGAATTGGTTACAAGTAATGTGGCTTCCCAGTCCATGGGGTCTGGTAGCAGTGCTCTGCACATGCACAAAAGGGTCTGTTTGACTTGTTTTGAACAGCAGATACAGGATAATACATTGGGGCCCCATGATACCAAACTTTGTGTTGGCTCTTACCCAGCACTGGGTAACTGTTGCTCATCTGCAGTCACCCTGCAGTAAGCACAGGTATGGAAGTGTTGGTATTTCAATCCGACCCAAAACAAGAGGAAACGTGGAGGCCTTTAATTTCTGTGTGCTTGGTTCAAGGACTTCTTGTGATGCTGGTGAAAACAGATGTGAATGAATCTATTTCTTTTAGTGCTGCTCCTATTAATAGGCTTTGCTCTTCATGCTTGTTGTATTGTAATTCTGATTTAACAACATTTATCAGTAGAAGATCACTGCAGGGTCTTTAATGATTATAGTTGTTCAAGCTGATAGTCTGAGACTATTAAATAAGGTCCAATTACTTCCCATTTATTTGTGTTGTTTTTTCCCTCCGAGTAACAAAATGTAATCCTTAAGTTCATTATTATTCCTTGCATTGTATTCATCTAAATAGATTTTCTACCTAATTAAGGCTGAATAAGTTTGTGCTAAACTGACTGTATTTTACAAGGATGTTTTTGTTTGTATGTGAGGGTATCTTTGGTTTCTGCCATCCATATTTTAATTATGTTTAATTTCTATAGCTGCCAGAGATCCTACTGTGTGTCTTAGCAATTCACCCTGGGCTGCTCAAGATTGTTTAGATTGGAGATGGAATAGGCCTCCTGATGAATTTAGTTGGAATCTAGTTAATAACAAGTCACCAGGAAGCAATTTCAAGTGTTTACTATTGCTCTGAAAGATGTAAAATCTATATTGGCTGAATTTTGCATGAAAGAAATGGAGATGAAAGCAGAGGAACTCAGTTCAGATTAGATGTGTTATTTTTTTATGGAGTGGGTCACTGAGAAGGGGAAGGTTAAGAAAAAGTAATGAACAGGTTGGTTCATAATGGATATTCAGTGTGGTTATTGTGTCCATATTCTAAACATTCAAATGACTGAGCTTTATTCCTGTTCTTATTTTGTATTATGTATTTACATACTCCCTCTTTTGGACTTTGTCACATAATGAAGCAGTACTGTTTGATGATAAATAAAAACACAGAACATCTTGCATTTTCCTTTCAGTATTAGAACAGCCATCAGGAATAACAACTATGTAGGTATACTAGGCTTGACCTTACCTGCTGAACTGCTGTCCCACGCCCCAGAAGGTGTCTGTGTGCAAGCCCAAGGCCCAGCCCTGTGCAGACACAGGCGCTGTGCCAGTCATGCCATCCCCTGGGTGAAATCTTCTCAGGAAGAAGTGAGAACAGCACAACCAGCCCTGTGCCTGCTAAGAACTTGTGGGGCATTAGGATCTGCTTTTCGAGTGTCTGAGGGTCCTGTGCAAAGACCACAAAGTCACTGAAATGTCTTTCCCTTGAAAAAGGGCTGACTTGTTTGTAAGCTCCTTCATGTCTGAACTCTTCGTTGAAAGGACTCTGAGATTCACCTTCTCTTGGGAAGAAGCTGTAAGAAAATGAACCTCCGGGGTTTTCCCGAGCTTCCTCAGAAGCTGCCTTTTGCACTGTCAGGCCAGTCCTTCATCTCTTTCCTAGTTTTGTGGTGAATTCTGTTTAAAGATGTGGTTAAGCTGAAATGAATCCAGGAGGCTTAATAACGCTGGTAAATACTGCAGGATAGTTGCTCAAATGAACAGTCTTTTGAGGGCTTGTTCCCCTGGGAGTGGAGCAATGTGTTGTATCATGAAGGGTGGGTTCTACCCTTGCCTGCACCCAGGCAGAGCTAAACGTGATGCAAAGCAGAGGTGGAAACCATTAAAATGTGTGTTTGTGGATACAGGCAAAAAAATCCTGCCCTAACTTAGTGAGTGTTGCTGTTCCTGGTGAATTGGACTGGAAGGGACCTTTGCCAAGAGAAGGGCTCGTGCATGAGTCTGGAGTCTTAATGAGACTGTGATTTGAAAGGGAACAATATGTGTAAAGTGGGGGCAGTTACTGTTTATAAATCAAGTTCTGTTACAAATTGAATAAATTTGACTAGTCTGTAGTGGCTAAGTACAAACTTTCCTGAGAAGTTTAAATTAGCAGAAAACAAAGTGGTCAATTTTTGAAGCACTGTGGATATGTGCTTTCACAGCTCCCTCTAGCAGTATTCCCAACTTTTTAATAACCAGATGAATGTTTGAAATTACTGTTGATACTATATGGTTTTTCATACAGTTACTGTGCAAAGCTGGAACAAATGTGAAAATCTGTTTGGTCTCTTGAGAGATACAATATTATTTTACTCCCTAATCTAAATCACTATGAAAGTAAGTCACATGTTAACAAAAAAAACCAAAAACTCTTTTGAGAAAAACAGCCAAAGTTTTAAAGCTGCTTTCATTTGATTTCAAACCAGAATATGTTCCCTTAGTGTATGTATGCAGAAAGGGATAAAAGCAGATTCTATTAATGATGTTTTTACGATGTTGTTTCGAGTGTTTTGGAACACACTGATTTTAAGAAAAAATAAAAATGGATGGCAATATTTCTGAAAAGGAAGGGAAAATAATCCTCCAAACAATCACTTACCAATGCAGATGTTCCAGCACAGGGTCCCTTGTGCACTTTGTGGTGGTCCATCTGTTACTCTGCAGTCTTGAAACACAAGTGTTGCAGTAGTTTTGGGCTAGCTGTGCCTGTAAGTATCTGTTAGCACTGAGCCTGAAGGACTCATGCTTTTTCAAGTATCAGAATCCGCCTTTTAACCCAAACAATTACCTTTTCTCATAATCCTTTTACATCACAGAAAGCACTGTGTTTGAACTAATTACATCTTTCATCTTTACCAGCTTGCAAATCAATAAACTTGTTTTCACCTTTTGCATCTCCCTTTTTAGGGAAAGGCATAAAGTAACCTATTTCTCACAAAATGTTTCTCACAAGTCTTCAGCCACTGGCAATTAAAGTACAATGGACTTCTTACAGCAAAGCAGAAAAACATATGGAAAAATATAACTACACTAACATCTGCTGCCTTTCCTCCATCTGCTCTCTTTGGCCCTGCTTTTGTTCAAACCTGCCAAAAGTACTCATTTTCCAAGGGTCTTGTGGCACATCAGCCACGTCTTCGATTAAAGTTCCTAAATTGCTGTTGGTTTTGGTGCTGTGGCAGGGTGTCTGCTCTGCATCCGTGTGGCTGCACAACGACTTTCAGCAGAGCAGTGGTTGTTCCGTAGTTTGGAAGATGTGGATGTGGTAGGACAGGCAACAACAGGGTGAGCTCTGATCCAGAGTTCATTTGGTATTGGCAGGATCCTACCCTCACGGGGACATCACCTCCCTTGACCCAGTGGCCTTCTGAGCCGTTGAAATGAGGACCTGAAGGATGCTGAAGTCTGTGCTGTTGAGCACAGGAGGTGATACCTGCTGTGGTGCTCAGCCTCTGGACGTGGTGGGCTGCAGCACACAGGGGAGGTGCCCAAAGCTCCTGTAGCCAGCAGGGTGTCAGCCCCACGCACTGGATCATCTGGATCATCCTGGGGAATGGGCTCGCTTGGTCTGCCAGTGGGAAGGGAGACAGGACCTAACCCATTCTCCTGCCTGGCTCAGCAATTCTCTGCTGTGATTTTTATTTAATTATTATCATTCTGATGGTGACCATCCTTCTGTGTGCTTTTAGCAGAACAGTGAGCATTTAGACATTTCCAGGAAAATGCCATGTGGTTTTACTTTACAGTGATGGAGAAAGATGTTTTTTCTTAGACTTTTGCAGGAAAGGAGATTTGAGTGAAGCTGCTTCCCAGGATGGATTTGGGAACCAGCCATGGGGCTGAATTTGCCATGCTCTTTATTTTGGCAGCCTGCAGCTGCCCATGGAATGGGAGGTCTGAAAAGTTTCTTCAGCCATGTGCCAAGGGAGATGGGTGCCCAGCTGTTTCAAAAAAATGGGATGAAATCAGATTTTGAGCCCACTGAAGCATAAGGAATATTTATAATTCCTGTTCTTGTTCTCAAAACCATAGGGTAAAATTTGTAGTTCTGAAGGCAAAAGGTTTTGATTTCAGCTAAGAAACAGTTCTCAAATGCACAAAGGCAAGAGCAGGAAAAACAGATTTAATCCAGCAGCAGTCCTTGCTTGTAGAGATGCCATCTTCTGACAATTGGAAGGTATCGTTACTGAATAATTAACAAGCACTGCAAAATAATATGTCACAGAGCTGTGATTAATATTGAACAGAAAGGTTTTTTAATTATCTTCTCATAGTGCTGTTTAAATTCTTCTTGGTCATAGGACAGGTAAGATAGATGGTCCCATAAAAGCTGACCAGGTCTCTTTGAGACTTTGACATATGATGCAGATTTTGAAGCTGTTCCCCACCTCCTGGAGCTGTGAGCTGGTTTGGGTCGTGCAGCCACGCAGCTCACCCCAGCAAGGACACAAGTGCCTGTACCAGCTCTGGGGGCCTCAGATGTGTGTGATCCTTCATGACTGCCCAGTCAGTCACTGCATATTTTCACATGAGGTCAATAACTGTGATGTGTTCTATTATGTGACAGGAGGAAAAATACATAGTTTTTTTATAGTACAGGTGTTAGATTTATACCTGGCCCTCAAGGCCAGCACGTCCAGTACTATGTATTTAGAGGAAGGTCTGTGTGTTTTGTTGTTGCTCAATGTGTGCATATGCATATTTCTGGTTTGTTTTGCTGAGTCTTTAGGAGGCACCCTGCTTTGCCAAGGGAAGAATATGAGAATATGTTCTCAGTACAAAAAGACAGCAAATCCTTTCATGCTGGGGAGAAAATCAGTTGTCAGATAAACTGAAACTGTGAACATTTGCCATTCAGGGCTTGATTGCACATGGTCCATCCATCTGTGTAGTATTTATAGGACTTGGTTGATACAGAAATCGTACAATGAATAACTTTTCCTGAGAAAGGAACATTTTCTTTTTGTCAGGAGGAAATGCTCTGTACAATGCAGTGAACACCTCTCACAGATAAATGCAAGCTCTTATTGTGTGCCTTTGTGAACTGATTAAGGTTTTCTTTAACTTTCCATACAAAGCCTCTACAAAAGGAGCCTTCTAACAGCATTGTGCTTCTGCAGGTGTGTAGCAGATGATGCTGGAGCAGTGCCCACTTGCATGGTGTGGGCTCTTCCCCATGGCTTTGGTGTCCCAAGCTGTCCCCTCAGCAAGAGCTGGTGCACACCAGTCTGCTGTGTTTGAGGCTCTGCTGATTTGGATGCACGTTAGGTTATCTCTCTGAAAGCAGATCTGAAATTGGTCTGGTGATGGCTTTTTGTGCATTGCAAAAATGAGCAGTCATTGCCTCACCCTGGCTGTTGGCAGAGGACTCCTTCCAGGGGCAGTCGGAAACTGTGTGAGTTGGTACCCAGTGGCTTTGTAGTGTCTGCTGGTCTTACAGCAGGATATCCCACAGAGAATGTGTTGGCATGTTAGAGCTTTCACTTGGCCAGTATTGCAACCATAACCTTTAACCTCCTGCCTTTAGCACACAGGATACAGAACTGTGCCTGAAAGATTATAGGAGAATTTGTGACTTAGATTATCTAAACTGGGCGATCCCAAATTCATGTTTGTGCTTGAGTGTGCTTAACTTAGATGCAAGTATAGTTGACAGATGCAAGCGAGAAATGTATGGAGAGAGGCAGTCTGCAGGTGTGTAACCTTACCTGGCTGAGCTGGTGTGGGTTGTACCTGCAAAAGCCTCTGAAAGTATTAACAGGCTGTCATTACAATCCCTTTGTCATTACAGGCAGCTGTAAAGTTCTTCCAAATTCTCTGTATTTGTGCTAGGTGGAGTGAGCAGCAGCTGCTGTTGTTGGGTCTGTAGTATGCTACAGCAGCAATTTATTCCATGGTTTTCTCACTAGATTGCAAAGTCTCTGCAGAAACACAGGCTTTCCCTCCTGAGATAGATGGGACTTTGAATTCAAGCAAACTCACAGTCCCTGAGCCCCAGACCCTCAATCACTGTAGATACAGTGGCTGATATACCAAAGAGCATATGCTGGGTCTGACAAACTTTAATAAAACACATTAAAGTTGGAGTTTGGAGAATTAAGATCTGCGTGTTCAACAAGCAGAAGAATTTGGAGCAGAATTCGAACTCTCTCCTTACATAAAAGGGCTCTGAGCTTAAAATGTTATTTTTGTATTAATGTTATAATATTATTTTTAGCATCAATGGCAATCAGTGTGTAATTGGCAGTGATCTCATGCGCACTCCTGGGTACAGACTGTTCTTTCCCAGTTTCAGAGTATTTGCTTGTTATTGCTGAATTGCAGGCACAGTAGAGGCCCCACGGTCATTAAAACTCCCTGACGGGGCTCTTGCCATCGAGTACTCGGCAGTTAACCTCTCTGTGTGTCTCCTGATGAAGTTAGGACAGAAAATTTCTGTTTGTGGAAATCCTTCTCTTAGGCCTGTGTTTGATGATACACATGCACAATGTCACACTTCATGTTTGAAATATGGCGCTGCAAAGGGATGAAAACTCTCCAGAGATTGTTTTTAGCAGCTTCCAGTACCTAAAGGGGCTACAAGGAGCTGGAGGGGCACTTCTGCAAAGGCGTGGAGTGATAGGACAAGAGGAAAGGTCTTTAAACTGACAGAGGGTAGGACTGTAGGAAAGGCAGAGTTGAAATATGTTCTCTTGGGTGGCATGTGTTGTGTTAGACACCTTATAATACCGAGTAATGTAATAGGGTAGCCTCTCAAATGAGTTCACTTTGGATAGAGCCTCCTCTGATCTGTGTCTGTTCTAGAGAGGTTTGGTCTGTTGCAAAGACAAAAATGGTGCTTTCCTTAATAACTTTGTGTTCTTTGGATGAGATCTATACAAAATGAAAAATAGCAGTGTTTGATGTTGGTTTGAAAATAATGTTTTCATCTTTGACTGTGGACACAAACAGGCCATATTAATAGGCTCTCTGCTTCTCATTTCGTCCTGGGATAGCCTTCCATTTTTTCAGTGATTTGCAAGCACAGAAATAAGGAGGTGCTACTAACAAATAGGTGGATAAAAGTTGAGAAAAATGATGATTCAGATGGTGAACTCACTGACATATGTGCCATGGTACTGTCGGAACTGGGATTGCCTGGTTTCCCCATCATCTCTCTGCAAGATGACTTTGTCCTGTCTTGAATGTCTCAGACATCCATGACAAAGTCTGCAGTTAATCCAGCACTGTAAAAATAAAATACTGCAGAGCAAGTAAAACCCGTCTTCCTGTAGCCAGCTGAAAACCAGACGTGCTGCCTTTGTTTGTACCCCTGCACTTCACAAATGAACACAACTTATTGTCAGCAGCTGCTGCTGTTCTAAGCTCGGAGTGCTGAGTTTCATTTCCTCTGCACTGCAAATGTGTGCGTTCTGCTGTCGTGTATGGAGCCTATCTTGAAATCATTATACTGTAAAAATCATGCTTGGCTGTGGTGACAGCAATCGAGAGAGAAATGCAAATTAGAGGTGGGTGGAAGTTTTTGGTTTTTAACACTTGCATTTTTGGTATTTAACACTTGCACCAACAGGTGTGGGATTGTGTGAGGCTGGATTTCACTGTCCAACTGGGGTATTTGTTACATGTCCTTATTTTTCAGCGTATAGCTCTTGGTTTTACAGTTGTTGTACAAGCCCTGCATTATTTTTATTCCTTGCTCCTCCCAGAGAGGTGCCCCTGCAGACACTGGGTGTCCTCCTGTGGGGAGGTTTTGTGGTATTCACTGTCCCCGCAGGCAGGGAAGAGTTACAGCCGAGCTTCGTTTTGTGTCTGCCTTTGAAGCATTTAGAATTCGTTTGTTATTTCAGATTCCAGCATGTAGACTTGGAAAAGCATTTCCCAGAGGGGGCAAAGCACTTGAAGGAGGAAGACAGTTTAAAGAGGTGAACTGCACACCAGTAAATCTGCTGTTTGCTTTGCTTTTTTCTCCTGAGGTTTCCTCACAGCTTTCTGCTGCTCTGTGCCAGTGCAGTGCAGCAGCCAGGTGGGATCGTTCCTTCAGAGCCCGGAGCTGCAGCCTCTGGCAGTCCTGGGGAAGCTGCACAGCTTGTCCAGCACTCCTGGGCACAGGGAGGGTGACATGGAGAGCAAAGATCCCGATGGAAACACCATATAGATATTATGTCAGATGCTGTTTGAAACAAAAACGGACCCTCACCTCATCTTTTGGCACTTTGTCAAACTCCAGAGGTTTGGATGGGGCAGGAGGGCAGAGCGTGGCCAAGGCTGTGAACTCCTGGGGACATGGGGGGTGTGTGCCTGTTGCTCTGGTTCAGGCCAGTGTCTCATTTGTGGGTAATAATTACCACAAAAAAACAACAGTGAACATCTCCTCTCCCTTTATTAAATCCTTTATAAACAATGCATTTGCTATACAGATTAGGATTTAGAGGGGTGTAGCCAGGTGGGGATTGGTCTTGTCTCCCAGGTAGCAAGGGACTGGGTAAGAGAAAATGACCTCAAGTTGTACCAGGGAAGATTTGGGTTGGATATTAGGAAAAATTTATTCATGGAAAGGGTTGTCAAGCCCTGGCACAGGCTGCCCAGGGCAGTGGTGGAGTCACCATCCCTGGAGGGATTTAAAAGACTTGTAGGTGTGGCACTTGGGGACATGGTTTAGTGGTGGACTTGGCAGTGCTGGGGTAAGGGTTGGAGTCCATGATCCTGAAAGTCTATTTCTACTTAAATGAATCTGTGATTCTGTATAAAATGCTGTTCTTTTCTTCTCCTACCAAAAAAAAAAAAAAAAAAAGAAAAAGGAATTTAATTTCACATCTGCCCTTAAAATTTGAAATTAAAAAAAAACAACAACAAACTTTCTCCCTAAACTAGAAATATATTGTTTGTTTGAAAAATGTTTGCATTTTGGTTTGTGAGTTGTTGCCAGGGTTTTTGTGGTTTTTTGTTTGTTTGTTTGTTTTTTTAAATTCCTCTGTATCCTTCTGTGTTGGACTGCTAAAGCTAATTGCAAACTGAACGTATTCATGGAGAGAGAATCACTTCATCCACTCACAAAACAACATCTTCCAGTGGATAAACTATTCAAACATTGCTGAGCTGCAGAGGTCAAACTGATACTGACTTCCTGCATGGCCTTGGATAAGCCATTATCTCCCTCCCCTTTTTCTGCAAACCCTGGTTGTTTAGTTCCTCCCAGAAGAGGTGTGAGAAAGAATTAGCTCATGCTGGTAAAATGTTTTGAATACAAAATGTGATTCACAGGTGCTAAAAAATGATCCCATCAGTCATCATTAGTGATGCTGTCATTTCCCAGCCTCTTATTTTTGGTTAGGGCTTCCACAACTGGAAAGGAAAAAGGACAGACTCAAACAGTCTATCAGTATTTATATACTCCTGTCTTCATACGTTTTAATAACAATTCATCATTTCATCTGCTACTGATCACATTTAGAAATGATGATGTTTCCTGGTTTAGGGGTCTAAAAATTGTGTCCCCCACTAGTCTGAGGACTGATTTCCATGGCTGGAGCAAAGGCAGCTCAACCTCACCCACCCCTGGCTGTCCCCTTTGATAGACACATAGAAGTGCCCCTTGGTTCTGTTCTAGCCTGTCACATCTTTGCTAGAGCAGATTGCCACGTTCTCTGCTCTCTCTCAGAGCCTGTGAGACTCCTGCCTTTTCTTTGCTGTTGTAAACTCACTGTGCTGTTGATGGGCAAGCACAAGTTCCCGTGGTAATAGGTCTCCACCTGTCACAGAGATGAAATTGTGAAGCAAAGCCTTATTCTGCTGCAGACAAATGTTTTACATGGTCTATTCCTTTTCCTTTATGTGATATATTTTAAACGTTGCAACGTTTTGGGCTGTGTATTTATCAAAGAGCATCCAGTGTGGAGAAGCTCTTAACATGATGGTTAAGAGCCAACACCTGAGCCTGGCTCTGACCCTCCCAGGGAGCCCAGATGTCTGCAGCTGCTCATACAGGGCTTGTTGCTCCCACAATTTCCCAGCTGCAGGAAGCCTGCGGTACACCCACCCGATGGGAACACTTTTCCAAAGTTCTAGTATGTAGAAACTGGGGAAAAAAATAAGATTGGGAGAGGTTTAGTTTGTAGCAAAGTTGCTTCACTGGAAGAAAGCTCAGGCTATAGTCCCGTGGTCAGGTGGTTCTTTCTGCAGAGGAATGGGGCAGTTCCTGGGATACCAAACTGCAGTCGTTATCTCAAGGAGGGAAGGAAAGCACTGAAGGACCTGCTCTCGCTCCACTGAAATCTGTGTTGGTTTTGTCATTGATTTTTAATGGTACCACGGTGAAGTGTCTGGTTAATCACTGCTCACAAACCTGAGTAAAACCCCCGTGCTCCGTCTGAGATGGGGGTTGGACTCTGGCCCAGTGAGGAAGGGGGTGCCAGTGTGGGTGACTTGGGCAGCTCAGAGGCCTCAGCTCTGTCTTTCTGCTGTGAGCCCCAATGTGGGCATTTTTTGCAGTATGTTGGATTGCAATTGATTTATGTTGTCATGTAAGAAATGCTTGTAATACATGGGATATGACTATTTTAGTAAGATGAGTATAATTTTTCTCCCCATTTATAGGATGGCTATTTTTCCCACCGACCGAAAGAGAAAATGCGAACAGACAGCAATAATGAAAATTCAGTCCCCAAGGACTTTGAAACTATTGATAACAGTAACTTTGCTCCCAGGACTCAGAGGCAAAAACACCAGTCTGAGCTGGTGAAAAAACCCCTTAGCAAGCAAAAGGAGCACTTGAGAAAGAAACTGGAAGAGGAAAAGATGAAGGAGAACTTGGTGCTGGGGAAGAACTCCAATGAGGTGGTGCAGTTCAGTGATCACCCTGGAAAAAACAGCAGCAGCAGCAACACCAACAACCTGAAGGAGATTGACAGGTCTCCCAAAGAGCATCTTTTAAAAAAAATTGAAAACAGCTCCCCTGAACTGAAATACGACCAGCCACCAAAGTGTGAGGTGACGGGCAAAGAGGCAATCTCAGCCATGTCCCGCTCTAAGTCTAAGCAGTGTCGCCAGGAGATCGCGGATGTGTATTGTCAGCACAAGGTCGGGAAGCTGATGCCGGAGAAGGTGACGCGTTTCTGTGCCCTGGAGGGTAAGTTGGTAGATGGTGAAGGAGAAATAACACAGTGTCTCGGGGAAAGGAACTCTGTGTATTTGTATTGGCCTTCTGATGAGCAAAAGGGCTTCATTGCAGGAATGTGTAACGTACTTTGCCCACGAAAACGAGGGAGGGTTTGCCGGTGTTTTAAACAGGGAATTATATGGATGTCACAAGATCCTTGGTAGATTCCTATAGAATATCTTTTCACTGCCACCAGATTTTTATTGCACAATGTGATCTAGGTATTCAGCTGCTACTCCTGTTTCTTCTAGTTCTTAGTCTACAGACAGAAAAGTGTAGCCAAAGTCTGGTTATTCTGTGCAGGAGTTGCATGCTTTTTAGTGATCAGGGAACAGCCATTGTGAATTTTGGTGCTTTATGCTAACCAATAAATGAATGGCATTGCTGTTATGGCCCTATGGCTGTTCTTCTGCCACAGTGGAGTCCTAAGCATTTTGATAACCCCGGTAATTATCAGAAGTATAGTAAAAAAAATTTTCAAAAGCATGGGGAAAATCCAATTTTGTGGCTGACTTCTATTTTTAATGTTCTTGAATCAGCAAAAGTTATTTTCAAAATCACTGCTGTAGAGAGTCAGTTGCCTCTGCTGGCCTAAGCCAAGCTTTGATTTGTTGCCTTTGGTTTCTCCATGCCTTCAGATCACAAGTTACCTCTCAGCCTGCTGTCAGTTTGCATTTCTGAGCTGACCTTTTCCTACTTTTCCGAGGCTGCTTCACGCGCCACCATTCGCCAAGCTATGAGCTCCCCACAGAGCAAAGTGCCTTCTAAAAAAAAAAAAAAAAAAAAAGCATTGATCAGTTGATCAAAGTGGGTATTGATCAAGGGGCAGCATTATCCACAGCAGCATTTCTTTATACAACAGTCCAGAATCCCCACCCTGTAACTTCAGCCCACGCACAGAAGGATGTGCTGATGCCTTTGGCCGAGCTGAAAGTGGAGAGGAACTTTTACAAATTAAAGGATAGGTCTTGCTTTGAGATTACAGAGTAAACATGAGGACTAGGGGATGTTTAGTTTCTTTCATTAAGAATATTTAGTTACATCTTCCAACCCCCACAGTACCTGTTTATTGCACCATCACAAAGCAGTGGGTGCTATAGGGTGATTTCAGTGTGGTGGAGAGGATGATCCATGTTGGTGTTGCCTAAATTAGGAGGTTAAATTCCCTGTACAGACAGTGGAAAAGAAGAGGTGCCTCAGAGAATGTTTCCAAACAAGCGCATCTCCCTGTTATAAGATTCTTAGGTTTTTAATTTAGATGGTGCATGTTAACAGGATGAATGGTGTGAGCACCCCATTCCCCACCCCAGTGCATCTGTGGCTGTTCTGTTTTGGTTTTTTACCATGTCTCTTTTGGTGTTTTTTCTCCCTCTCTTATCATGGTAATACTCCAAGGTGTTAAGCTGAATGGGCAGACATTAATGGAGCAGGTAGAAGGCTTGGTGTACAGTGGGAAGATGGGAAGAGGAACAACTAAGGCAGCACAAGTTGAAGGGGAGATAAAAAGTACAGCAGAGAATTAAGAATTTAGCAAAACCAGACATCAGTGACAGGCTGAGCATCAGCAAGTACCCCTGGGTGTCCCTGAGGTCCCAGAGAGGCGCCAAAGATGGAATTCATGGTGAAAAACATGTCCCTGCTGTCCTTCCCTCTTCCTCCCTAATGACAGGGCAGTCAGCTGTGGTCTGTTGATGGAGGTCAGCACCTTACAGACACTGTCCTACACTTTTTGGGATCAAGGACATGTCTTAGTAATGTAATCGATGCTGTATACTGTGTGTAGAGTAAATGCATCACGTATACAAATATGCAAGTGATGTCCTGGAGAGAGCTGGAAGATGTATTGTCGTTAGCTTGGGCACACACTGCAACTGTGCAGTTTTGCACACACCTATGATTCCATCCCCTGCCTGGTAATCTGTCTCCCAGGGATACAGGGTGACTTTCCAGAAGTTTTAAAAAACTGCCATTCTTAAAAACAGGTTTCTCAAGAAATATTTTTTGCTTCTTTTTTGAATACAGCCCTGCAGCTGGGATAATAGTGTGGTCTTAGAACCAAGTACAGTGTTATATTTTACATTTGAAGCCTTTCAGCATGTATGCACATAGGACATTGGTATAAATGCTTCCGTTGTAATAAGACACAGTGAAATGTTCAGGAAATCTGTAGGTCCCTTGAATTTCACAGCCCTGTTCAAGATACATTATCTGAGTTTGAGTTGTGGTCCCATATCTGTCTTCCCCACTGTAGCACATAAATAGTGCTGTCATTCACTCACAGAGTGGCTCCATCCCTCATCAAAGGTGATTTCATCAACTCTGGGGGTCCTTGAAAGGAGTTGAACTTGGTTAGGGGATGTTTCTGAAGCTCTGACCATCAGCTTTTGGGGATAGACACCCCACTGTTAGGATTGCTGGTATGGGGAGATTGTGGGTAGGGGGTCTTGCTACTTTATGCATTAAAAAAGCTACATGCTGTTTGTCAGCACAAGTGAGACACTGGGGGCCTGAGTCTGTATTCAGCATGTGAGTGTTGTTCCCTTCAGTTTTGTTTGAAGAAAGGTTTCCTGTCTGTTTTCAGCAGAGCTGTGAAGTATAAATATTTATGCGTTTGGAGCAGCACATTCATCCATTATCCCAACATATAAACATGTTCCCAGTGCTGTGGTTACCATTGAGATGTCATCCATTGTTTAATCCCCTTGGATCTTCTCTCAGCTGATCAAAACCACAACGTTGCTAAGTGTAGCTATCAGTCATGAGCTCCATCCAACTGGATTGTCATAAATGTTAAGTGATATGTTCACTTGGGTGGTTATCAACGGGGACAGGATCGTACAAGCTGTTTCTTTTTTAAATATTTTATTGTTTCCAAAGGCAACAGGCAAAGGAAGTTGATTATAACTATCTTCAGTGTATAAAAGAAGGGATTGTTGAAACCAAGAGCATGATGTTCACTTCTGGTTTGACATGCAGGTGTTATTTCTTTGGGGGCTGCAGTCGCTCTAAGGGCATTGTTTCTGAAGCAGCAAAACAGGAAAGGGCAGCTTTACCAGTTATCTGACTTGCAGAGCACATGAGATGGCATTTCCCAGCAAGCTGGTCCTGAAAATAGGGCAGAAATGCTATGGAATAGGACATTGGTGTCAAAGGCTTTATGTGCAACCTTATCCAAAGTCTTGGCTGAGATCAGGGCAACAGGCAGCTTGAAAGTCTCCCTTCACTCAGAAGGGAATGTTTGGAGTTTGCAGAAGTGTGTTTTAGGGACAATGCAGTCAGCAAATGTAAAAGGGAGAATGTAGGTACAGCACAAGGTTAGATGAGGAAAGGGCAAATCCAGTTCTCTGCAGGTTGAGAAGAGGTTACAGGGAGACAGTTTTTGGGGAGTTCATTTCTTCTTAGGAGACATGATTTGGAGGTCATCAACCTGTGAACAGTGTGGCAGATTGTTTCCTTGTGGGGGCCACCTTCAGCCTAGTCCTGTACAGGCCAGACTGGGGACACTTGATTCGTGTGGTGTGACAGATTTGCTTCTGCTCACCAAAGCTGCTGGTGGCCGTGGACCAGCTGCCTCCCTTCTTAGTCCATCATCACACATGGCCCTCCTCTTGTGCAGGGGTACTGGGAGGAAGCAGAAGTTTAAATGGGGATTCTTGCCTCTAAAATAAGCTTCACTCTGTACCTAGATAAAATCCTCTTTGACAAAGCATAAGTAACCTGATCTGCTGCCAGCAGAATCTCTTATTACCATGGACAGGAGCACAGACTGTGACTCTGACCATGACTGCTGAGATTGCTGCCCAACAGCAACGGGCAGCAATGCAATTGCAATTATACGACTCCACATTTCAACATGATACTGAAGTTGTGATTTCTGCTTACCGTCTTCCTTTTGTGATGCAAGTAGCCCAGCTGCTGACCCACTGGCTGGGTTCAGTCCCCCGCTTCTCTGGTTTTCAATTCCATGTGGATCGTGGTAGTTTGTAGCTCTGAATCCCTTGCCTTGCAAGTTTGCTGGATGGATATTGAGCACAGTTCCTCCTTAGTCATCAGGACCAGATCCATGAGGTCTGTGAGTCATTGCAGGCACCGTGCCGAGTGGTATCTGCACCAGGCCTCCTCTGGGCTGCCATATCCCTAGGGGAGACTGGTCTAATCCTTATCATTAATTACCCAACTGGGTGTATTCTTGACCCAAATCTATGACTCTAGGTAGACTAAATGAGTGTAGCAGGGTTTTTTGAGGGGTGTTTTCTGGCAAAAGAAAAGTCTCTAGGAAAGCAGAAAGCCTCAAGTGAGCCTGATTTATTTCCCTTTGGCTCTTCTGTTGTCTTCTCTTAGTTTTTAAATCAAACAGGTTTTCTGCTGCCTTCTTCCCTGTGGAGTAAGCCCACCTTATAATAATGTAGGAAAATAATCAAGCTACCCTCATTCCACATCATTCATCAGACTGCCTTCTCCCGGGTTGCTTATTGATAATGCTGCTCTGGCACATCGAAGAGCCTTCTGCTTCTTACAGGCTGCTGAGGAGAAAATTTTCCATTTTGTTTTAGAAAACACAGCCTTCTGGTTTTCAAACTGAGAGAAAAGGGCTCTGGAGCTCTGTTTACTGAATAATACACACAGGTAATAGCAATCTGAATGTCTATAGTGTTTTTATCTGATTACTTCAAAGCACTCAACAGAAAGAGCTGTGATTTGCAGGAGGGGAGAGGATAAGCCACTAAGATGCCAAATACTTATGGGGTGGAGCAGAACTGTTCTTTAAGGCATGAAAATGAGAGCATCCTCTATAAAATTTTAAAAGAATGGGACCTGTAACTAAGCAAATAAAGGATTTTATCCTCACTATGCGTGTGCACACGCACAGTGACGTATAGGCGTTTGATTTGTTCAGCTTTTAAGTGTTTGGCAGCGCATTTTTGGACTCGCTGGGTTTGATCTACAGATCACTGAACCCGAGATTTGTCTTTTTCTGCTGGTTTCAGGATTCAAAATGACATTGGATGCTGCTGCTTTTCTGTGTGTTTAATCTGTTAGTGTGACAAAATCACTGTGGTGAGCTATACACGGTTTAAGGAGCCTGTGAGAGCCACTGCACATGCAGCCCAGACAGCAGTTTAATTTGCTGCACCGCAGATGACTCTGGTTGCAATAAATTTATTGTGAGTAGACTAATTGCAAAATAACCCTAATTGAGTAGTTATCGGTGAACAACATCCTGTGGAACAAAACTGCTTACAATTAATAGCATTTAAGCCATACACTGGTATTCTGCAGAATGCTAAGATGTAATTACACCGTGTACAGAGATTGTGTGCTGTTCTGGAGACCATTTTTCCAGCACTACTTTCATTATAAAGGGCCGTTTCAAGATTCAGTTATTTGCATTTTAGGCGAAATGAATTTATGAAATAACTCCTGTGTTTCTCCCCTCACATGTGTGAAGCAGAGCCTACTCTAATAAAATGAGTGAAGCTGTGGCACTTCGAGGAGAAAAACGAGATCTCGGGAAGAATGTCTGTGGCCAGTGATTCTCAGATTTTTATTATGGCCACATGTGTAAGGTTGGATAGTTTAAATTAGGATGTAGGTAATAATGCAGTATATCATTTAAGTGATGAAAATGCATGTCAGTGCTAGGACCCAAAATGCACATAAGCCCCTGTCACCAGTCTGCCTGCCTTGCTGTGGGTGACCAGTGCCCTCTGGTCATTTGAAGGGAGTGATGAGGCAGCCTTGATGAAAGAGCTACAAAATGCTTCCCCCTGCTCACAGATCAGTTGTTCTGTGGCAGGAGGGCAAAAGTGAATGAATTAACCTTAGAAACTGGATCTGGACAGTGAGTCAGAAACTGGACAAGTTTCTTTACAGAAGGAAGGTGTGTGCATACCTTGTAAGGGATCTGGAATTGCTAGAAATGTCCTTGTGGCATCCCAAATTAAGGTGACATGGTTTTGCCACTTCCATGCCTCTCTGGGACAGCTGCAATGTTGAGGACAGGGGACTGATGTTTCGAAGGATGAGCTTATGGTGCGGAACTCAGGGATTTTTCTTCCAAAAATAAGGCTGTTATGAGCACAGGCTGGCTCTGTCAGCGCTGTCTTGCA
>JAYRBT010000033.1:7986095-8040604 GCA_036023395.1 Myiotriccus ornatus
GTGCGGAACTCAGGGATTTTTCTTCCAAAAATAAGGCTGTTATGAGCACAGGCTGGCTCTGTCAGCGCTGTCTTGCATAGTTTCAGCTTTGGGATTAGAAGAAATTTCAATGAGGGGAAAACTGTTGGGTGTCTGTGACAATTAATCCTTTCATTTAAATACAGACAGCTCCTGTCTAGATCATCTGCAAGTTTAGAAGTGGGAGAATGAGATCAGACTGATGTTCCTCTTGTTTTTTTTTCACGTGATGCTGCTGTCTGATCACGTTTTCCATGTTAGGCCTGTCTGAACACCTGTGGATCTGGAGGCTGCGGAGTTGGTCCCTGACAGGCTGCAGAAAATCATCCTAGGAAATGGCATCTCAAGGAAATGCCGAGAGCAGTGCATGACACAAGGAATGGGGGGCAGAAGGGCTGGAAAATTTATGGTCAGCAGTCCCAGTTCTCACCAAGCCTCTGTTTTGGAAAATGATATCGTTTCATGGAGCATTAAAGGGGGAGCGTGGGCAGGCGTGAGAGAGGATAATGGCTAAGTATGTCCTCGCTGCAAACCTCCTGGGAAGAGAGCATGAGGGTTCCAGAAGCTCAGTGAATATTTTGATAAAGATTACTGTGTGTGTACAGAGATGAAAGAAAAGTACTTAAGTGATCTTTAATGCTTCCCAGTGATCCTGAAATGTGTGGACAGAGTGTTGGTGGAGAAAGTCAAATCCAACTGTGGCTAAAGAAAATTGTTGGTGCAATGGTATTGAGTTGGAGAGGGGTGGGGGATTGGGGAATGAGGAGGACCAAAAAAAACAAACCCAAAACAAACCCACCAAACCCAGCCTCCCCCTGTAGTACGCTGGGCCATATTGGAAACACGAGGATTTTCATATAAAACAGGTGTTGTACCTCTGAAGTGGACTCATTATGGTGGTTTTAGTAGACAGACCCTTAAGAGGAAACACAGCATCTAATTATCTTAATTTCATTCAAAGGTGGGCAGGCAGTTGTGCATATTAGTGCTGAACTGAGCTTGAGTTAAGGTTGCACAAGGAGTCTCAGTGTTATATTCTTTCCTAATTTGACTTTGCAACCATAACAAAACCGTGTTAGAATGTCAGTGTTACGTAGTAATTGTAATCAAGCAACAGCAACTTTCAGATTTTTGTTTTGGTTTAGGCCTAAAATGTCACCAAGGACACAAGGAGCACAAATTCAGCTCTATCTTTCTAACCATTGCACTTCTGGAAATACCTTTGCTTAGCAAAGTAGTACTGTATTTTCACAGGAATCTGTAGCTGATGAACTATCATTCTGAGACTGAGGAAGTGTTTTGTTCCAGAAATCCTTGCTGTCTGCAGCTCCAGGCTGTTGCAGTTTAGTTTGAAGCCAGTGGCACTGACTGTATTACTAACTGGGGAGAAAAGTATTGACATTTAATTTCTTCCTCCTGAGCTGAGGCAAAGAATTTTCCTCTGTTGTGGCTTTTTCAAACAAATACCTTAACTTTTTACAGAGTTTGTTACAGTATTAAGTACATAGTTAAAGAGAATGCACTCCCCTTCAGGCAGGTTTTTGAAAATCTACATTTATTTGATGTATTTTGGGAGTCACTGAGCTTTATGAGACCAGTGGCTGCTTTGTAATGTCTTTCCTTGGAAATGAGGAAGAGCTGTTTAAGAGATCTACTCTGAATTAAAATTCCAGCAATCTAGGCGTGAAGCCAATCTTACAGGACATTAATGCCATTTTAAATTCCAAATCATAATTTACTTGTTTCTGTTGCAAACATTTCTTATGCAGAAGGTAGTTTTAAAACATCAGCCTTTTTTCTCCGTGGGTAATCATGACTTCTGTACAAAAACTGAATGACAAGAATCTGTAGCTGAGCAACCTTGAGAGAGATTTTGAAATTGCTTAGCGTATATTTAGTCTTCCAAATAAATGCTCATCTTTGATAGTTTGAGAGCACGTTAGAAGTGAATAGCCCTGATTCCCTGCTCACACTATTTTAATATCCACGGTATGCCACTGATTCATCGTGTAGTTGTGTCAAAGAAGTTATTCCTGATTGGCACCTTTGTAAGGAAGAACAGAGTACTCCCATCCCACAGTAGCTGCTCCTGTCACCAGTGGGCTTAATTGAATGCACAATAAACTCTGAAGTATTTTACAGTTTTACTATAAGATAAGATATTTGTTTAAAGTCCTTGCCCTACTGAAAGGCCTATGGCAAGAGTCCATCATTCTTCTTCTCTAGTTTTCTCACCAGCCTCCAGGGAGGCTGAAGAATTTTTCTTTCTCCTTGAGCTTGCTGTGGCTGAATCATCTCGACCATCTCTTGTTTCGGTGCTTGTCTATCTGTCTTCATCCATGGATGTCACTGTAGGAATGATGGGCTATTTAGGCCAAAAAGCAGAATTACACTGCAGGAAAATCATTATCTATTAACTCAAACACTACAGTTTCTTGAAAATAATTTATATAGCAACTGTATGTACTTTCAAATTGTGAAATTCACAGGATTTGTTCTGAAGGACTGAATTGCTTGTTGCCCTTTAAAACAGCATTTCTCGATGTGGTTCTCAGGATGAAACCCAGACTTCTGCTGGCAGCGCTGTGAGAATTGACTGTACTCCAGTGTGTGCATTCCCCTGCCACATCACCTTCTCCTGTGCTGCTGCAACTTTTCTGGGTGCTAAAGACTTTGAAGAAAGGCCCTTGTACCTCCTAATGATGTGCTTTGTGTAGACTGAGGAGAGTGGGTGCATTTGGTTGTCAGTGGGTGGTACATATTAAGCTCATCACTAAGCATTTAAAGGCTTGGTTCAGACATGGGTTCAAGTTTGCTGTTCATCATTACTGCACATACACACTGCCTGTGTTTTGGAGGGACCATGTTCTCCATAGGCAGTAAAATTCAGTGATGACTTCACATTGTTCTGAGCAGCAGTGTGGATACTGCCTTTGAGTTAAGACAGGAGTTGAGAAATAAAAGCCTTGGTCCTTATGAATCAGAAGCTTTCATTTAGACACCATTCTCCTTACTTTACATTATTCCCTACTACCATGGCCAGTGAACACTCTTGTAGGAGGATACCCTTCTGATCTCTGTCATGATGATGATTTGGGGTCCAGCTTTGTGAGCTTGAACATAAAATCTTTATGATACTCTGAGTAGACCACATTCTTTTGTGGATCAGCTTGAAGAAGGTAATCTACAGAGCTCATCGCCCACTTTCTTGCTAATTTTTCTGGCTTGTGTTTGCTAACTTTAATGACCAGTTTTCCCTGTGGCATGTTCATAGGATGTCCTGAGTTTGAAAAGGCCCTCAAGGACCATTGAGTCCAACTCCTGGCCCTTCATAGGAAAACCCCAAGAATCCCACCATGTACCTGACACTGTTGTCCAAACACTTCTTGAGCTCTGTCAGGCTGGATGCTGTGACCGCTGCCCTGAGTAGCCTGTTCTGGTCCCCATCCACCCTCTGGATGAGGAATCTTTTCCTGATATCTAACCTAAACCTCCCCTAATAGTCTGCAGCAGTTGTAGGTCTTGTCAGGGAGCACCACAAAAAAAAAGCTGTCAGTCAAACGGATCTTCTTCTGCAAATCTCATTGGAAGCCTCACTACTCACCTGAAGTTCAAGGCAGCCCTCCATGTAACTAGAATATAATTGCTTGAATCATTCTCTTTGTTGCAAGGTGATTGTGTCTCTTTTGTGGAGACATTCTTGTCCATACTAATGGAAGTGTTTTGTTGAAGCCTTGATTAATTTCTATAACTCATTAAAAGTTGTAAGAGAAGCACTTCCCTGGTGAGAATGCACCTTTGTTCGTGACTGGCTGTAAACAGCAGCTTAAGCAGTCTCACTGCTTACTCACCTGTGGTTTTGATTGCAAATGAAGGTTTCTATCCAGCCAATGGATATTGCTGTGCAGTGGAGCATTTGAAATCGTGCTAGTTTCACACTGAAAGCTTCTGTGTATGCAGCATGTTACTGTGCTGCATAATAGTGTGGAGCTTGACAGTAGTATGACTAAACAGAACCATACATTTTCGTGTTCTCCATCTATTTGTGGGCTATGATTCATTCTGGGCAATTTACTGAATAGTAGAGGGGAAAAGGAAGTTCAAAAGAGAAGTTTGCTGCAATAGATGTTTTACCCATTTGTACTTTCTCTTTTCCAGGGGACTGAGGTGTAGGTGCTCTGAAAGAATTTCACTGTGAATCTCTGACCAGGTTTGAAGATCTATGCCAAAGTCATTCTCTCTGTCGGAGGGAGTCACTTTCTTTGGTTGTTTATTCAGAAGCATAGGAGAAATACACTCCCTTACAGAAGGGAAGGCTGGACAGGAGAACCCAGCCTGGCTCAGCTGCCCACCTTGCCAGAGAAGCAAATGGTTAAGGAGAGGTCTGATTAATTGTTAATAGACCTGCCGAGACTAATTGTGAAAAAGACTTCAGTGTAACACACACTGGATTTGCCAAGCCAGAGCAGAGAGAGGCTACATGGAGCTGATGTGGTTTTGTAAATAAATTAGCATTTTCTGCCAGGAGGTGATCACAAACCCAAGCTTCCTGTGAAGTATTAAAAGCGAAGCGGGCTGAAGGTTTTACTGATGTAATAAACCAGCTTTGCTGACACCTCTTAAGTGATGTCTTACTTTGGTAACTTTATTCAGTAACCTTTATCAGTGAACCATAAAATGTTTCTATGCACTTCTATCGCCAAAATTTCAGTGAGAAAAAACCAAGACAATTTTGTTCCTATAGGAACAAGCAAAGATCAGGAAAAGGAAAGAAGCAGGGATTCTTGTCTTGCCAGTCTTCTGAAGTGCATGGATCAAAACAAAGCACATCCATCCAGTATTTGGGAATAAGAACAGGTTTTTGGCAGTTCTGATTCTAAAAATGTTCTACCTGCAGATCCCTGAAAAACAAAGGGCAAAAACACGTCTCTCAGACTCCTGAGGAACATTATAAGGGAGCTACAGACAGCTCTAGCATACTTAACCTGGTCAGCAAAAAGAAAATCTTAATGAGAAATCACAATAGATTCAGCTCCATCATTTGCAATGAAAAGGCTGCAGTCAACACACAAGTTGACTCATTTTCATTTTTCTCAATCATTTCTGACCATTTGTAGGTCTAATTTGCCAAACATGCAGACAGGATCATCTTCATGTTTTCCATGATGTTGCTGCAGCCTGCAAAATTTTAGGAAATAAGTAAGGGTCATTAGGGGGCCCCAGTGCAAACTTAAAATGACTCAGAGTTCTACTGGAATCAGGCAGAAGTATCATTTAGAGAAGAAGAAGGAAAAATGTGATATGATTACTTGAGAAGTTATTAGAGAGCTCTCAACTAAGGAGTGAAAGCAAGAACATGCTCTTTTATGCCATATCAGAGGTCAACTACATGAGCACTAACTGCAACTCTGGCATGTGCAGACCAAGAGTAACTTAACTCCATTGCAGATATATGCAGAAGAAAAACGGTGGTGGTGGCGGCATTACAGTTAGTTTGACATTTATGTGGATTTTAAATCCTCTTTATAAAGAGACTTGAAAATAATTTTGTTAAAAATAACTTCTATTTTTTACCTAGTCCCCTAAGAGAATTTCCTGAACAAAAAGGTATCTTTAAGGATAAAAATGGTAAGTTTCCTGAAGTCACTTAATTTAAGTGCTAAAATCTATAGGTCTGTCCCTGAAAAACCCTGGTGTTTTCTGGGGGAATGAAGGCAAGGAATCAGTGCAGCTGTAAGTCCAGTCTGACTCCCTGTACCTTCCAGATGTATCAGCACATCACTGGCAGCGGTTCTCCAGCTTTGCACCGTGCAGTGATGCGCAAATGTGAACTCAGAGGAAAAGTTTTTGGTGATGTTTGCCCTCCCTGTTTAGCTGTTCAGCTCAGGAACTTCAACCTGGTACAGGAAATTGTGTGTGGTGGCTGCTGCAAGAGGTGTCAGTTGAGCAGTGGATCCCTTGAGTGCTTCTGCCTTAGAGACCTGGGAAAACCACAGCGGTAATTTCTCTCTTGACCTGGTAGCTATTAGTATGTCTGGTATTTTTGTGCCAAACAAAATCTGTTCCCTTTGTTTCAGGGTGGTTAGGAAGGGAACTGTGGTTTTACTTATCATATATTTCAAAGACTGCTGTATTAGTTTCCGCAGTAAATTTCCTAAGGTAAAGTGACAAACCAGTAATTTTTCATTATGAATCAGCTATCCATGAAGGATTGGATTTAGGTCAGAATTTATTACCTTATGGAACCAAAGCCAATATTTTACATAATGTCAGCTATCTTGATATCAGAGAATTTTAATGGCCATGCAATTCTATTCAATGATGAAGTTATTTCAGTTTTGTAGTATATGTCGAGGCAATTGGATGTACAGAGCCTTGAGAGGAAAATTGGATAAACATGGAAAATGGTGATTGATTGGTGAAAGGTTGCAATAATGTCTGCCTTGATATACCTTTT
Organism: Myiotriccus ornatus; assembly: GCA_036023395.1. Taxonomy (NCBI): domain Eukaryota; kingdom Metazoa; phylum Chordata; class Aves; order Passeriformes; family Tyrannidae; genus Myiotriccus; species Myiotriccus ornatus. The sequence continues at coordinate 7,992,571 of JAYRBT010000033.1, forward strand.
ATTGTTAAATTATTTATCTAATGCAATCTCCTACACTTTTAGGAGTCTTTAAGTTGGCATTAAATCGATGTTTAAGTCTTCACAGTCAGAAAGGTCTCATAACTCAAACTGATAAATATCTTCCAACAAATCAAGTGGAATAATGATCCATCTTAATATCTGAAAGTAGAAAAGATATTATTCTTTCTATTTGCTATGAATCCCTGTAGAAGGACTGGGCCACAAGCCGAAGAATTAAGATTAGAAGACAGAAAGAAAAAGTAGTTTGCAGTAGTTGGTCTGGGGAATCGAGAGCAAATTCTGGTTGCTTTGAAAGACCAAGGCCTTCCAGGAGTCCGTGTGTGGCTCATTCCTGGAGGCAAAGAGCAGAGAGGGGCTCCACAGTGTTTTGTGCGCCAAGGCTCATGGAGCATCTACTCCAGATGACTGAGCCTGCCTGTGACTGATCCCTGCTCAGGGTGGAGAAGGTACCTGGTAGATCGGTAGAACAGAAACACGGCTCCTTGGAAGAGCTGGAAACAGAAGCACAGGACGGCATTTGGATTTGCCCCTGCGAGTCAGAGGGTGAGACTGATCCCACACAAACGGCCATTGGAACAGTCCCTGTGCTGTGCCCGTGTCCTGTGAAGTCTTGGTGCACGTACGCTCTGCCCTTCACGTCCTCTCACTTACGTGCTTTTGTCTAGAGTTTGTCCAGATACAGATTAATAATTTTGTATTGCATTGTTCAGAAAACAGTATAGGTAACTTATTTGTTTCCTCGACTACCAAGTGTTATATGGCAAGGGCCTGGATTATCTATCTAGAAGGCAGATAATAGGACCAGCAAGCACAGCTGAAGCTTTTGCTGCCTATGTTCCAGTTTAAACACCAGAAAGGAATATTAAGCATGGTCTATAGGCAAAAAAAAAAATTATTCAGATAGTAGCTAAAGCTAGTGAAGAGTGAGTGGGAATGTGAGTCCCTCTCTACGTTAAAGGCAGTGATACTGTTGAAAACTAATGCTGGAATTTTCTTTAATAATAAGAGGCTTTTAATTTTTTGAGATGGAGATAGAAAAAAATTATCTTATGGATAAATAGAATCTCCAAATGAGTTTTCATCTTTAAGCATTATGAATTTATTTCAACCTGTATCTAAAGCTATCCAGCTGAAATAGCTCAAAGCTGCCCAAAATATACCTTTAATACTTTCTAAGTTTGTCCAGAATTCAGGCAGAATGTGAAAACTGTGCCTCATCCCTGAATAATACATTTCAGAGCTGGTGAAACATTTTTCAGCATAGGCATAAATCATGAGTAGAAATAATTGTGATTTGACAATTTTCGTTGTCTGAGTTGAGAACTGAAAACTGTAATTGTTATCTGGCCTAAACTGGTGTATCTTCATTTGGATAAAGCAGTGAACCAAACTGACCTTGCAGCTTTTCTAAAATGCCATCATGTTCCTTTCCAACAGCATTTGCTTATGCTGAGTTAAAACACAAAAAATCCTACATTTCTTCAGATTAATTGGATTAAGCTGGACTGGAAATTGTGTAATACTACACAGTAGGCATTTAGCATCCCTAAAACTTCAAGCTTCAAAGAGCAGTTTCTGTAGCAGTTCAGGCTCCCTACCTGGGCTTGTTTATTGCTTTGAACATGCAGACATACTTTTATGATTCATAATCATCCATAAAGAAATTCAGCTGTTATTTAAAATGCTCTGTTGGGAACGCTCAGTAGTTATTAATTAATAATGCATCAGTAAAGCAACAAAAAGGCAGGTAAAGAAGCAGTTAGAAGTATTGGCTGGGTCTCTGCTGCCTTCAGAATTGTGTTTATGTCTTGTTTCCCCAGGGTTAGCTCGTCATCGTGACTCTGGGTTCTCCTCTGCATACTCCAGGCACTTTCTTTAGAAAATACTGACTGATGCATGAGTATGTCCATAATTAAAGGTAAATCAAAATGCCTGTTAGCATGTTGGTGTGGGTTAAGAGGTATAAACCGACTCTTAACGTTTTTTCAGTGCCAGAAACCTGGCAGGGACTCATGAGAAGAGAACACAAAACCATTCAGTAATATCTTTGAAATGCAGAAAATTTGAGGCTAAGTATAAAAAGGAAAAAAAAAAGAACCCCACACCAAAATCTACTTTGAACTGCTGTTATATATGGCTAAAGAGGAGTTTTATTACACTTTATTACAGTGTCAGTGAGGATTAATGCTGTGAAAGTCAGTAGTAACCTGGTGTCATTGTGGTTAGAGTTGGATCAACTAAATGTTGCTGCTTTGAAGATGGATGAACTGTTGGGAGATTTCCTATACCCTCTGCTGGCCCAGAGCTGAGCTCTATTTAGCAATATTTTTTTTGTATTTTGCTTTCATGCTGATTACCACATTTGCAATGTGTCCTATTTTTGTGTGGTAATTGGTAATCTGCAAAAATTTACTTGGTGTGCAAGATTTAATATTAGTTCCTGCTGTCATGCTGACAATGAATTAGCTTTTTGGACTCTATCATATGTTCTCAGCAGGCACATATGTAATTAAAACGAGCCCACGTTGAGTTTTATATTAACACTCAAATCACCTTTGGCAAAAGGTCTCTATGGTCTTTTGGGATTATACACTAGGGCAATGTAATTATAGTGTCAGGTGTGATTGCTACTTTTGAATTCTTCTTCATTTAACATAATTTCAAACTTTTCCATACTTTTGGATTTATAGAACAATTTTGTTCTCATAAAAAGGTTGCCAGCACAGGCATTCTATTTCAATTGTCATCTTCAACTCTGTGAAAGTTGTCCTGTTGAACAGTAAGCATTTGGTATCATTGGATTATCTTACATAAAGAGTCATCCTAGAAATTAAAAGCGTTTTTTCATTAGTGAAAAGGTGGTACTTGTGACGGGAAGGTCAGGGTGGTCCAGTCTCACGAAAGAAAGGGGGAGAGTGAGCGGTGTGTGCATGAGTAAACAGTTCACCTTTCTGCAAGACTTGTCTTAAGAACTAATATGAAGAGATTTTTCATCATTCCTTTAACGTCAAAATAAAGATAGTGGATATTAAATTATATTTGAAGGAAATTGCAGCTCAGTTCCATTTGCTTCTTTTAGCCAGAATGGGGAATTGTTAAGGAGGCTCAAAGTTAATCTACATTTTTATAGATCAAGAATTGTTCAGAACTGCAACATGAGCAGAATTTGGTTCAAACATGCTAATTCTCTTTTGATAGTGATTTTACACTGTCCATTCTCCATTGATTTCAGATGGGCTGCAGAGTAGGAGATGGACTGAAATGTATTCAGCAGATGAACTGAACAGAGTTATGTTGCTAATACTCATTAACAAACTCCCTGCCTTAAAAAGTACTATTTCTCCCTTGCCTCCATTAAAAATAATCTCTGGGGGGTTTAAGCTATGAGAAGGATGAGGTCCTGGTGGTCCACAGCCTCACAGAAGTGTTTGCAGCAGCTGCTGCTGTTGTGATAGAAGACCTTGCTCTAGCTCTCAATGATTCCTGATTCTCTAGTGCTGTGGTTTTGTACTGTTCTGTAACGAGGGGCAGACATCTTTACTGGTCCTACCCATACAGATAGTGAGGTAGAGAACTATTTTTACAAAAAAATAACAGCAAACCTGTTGAGGTGTTTTTCCTGTCTCCTTCACTCAGGTGCTCAGTGACTCAGGGCTATGGAGCCTTTACTCTTGGTCTGGAGTCTGCAGGTTATGGCCAGCTTTAACCAGCTCACAGCCAGGCAGTTGTTACTGCAGGTCTTCTGCCAGCATTCCTTTTTTTCTTCCAGGTCTCTTTTTTTAAATAAACATGTCATTTTACGATCTGTGAGATGTTTCTCATGTTTCACACTTTTCATCTTCTAAATTAGGTTTGCTTAGCAGTTTTGCTGCCAGTTGGTGATTTTCATGCCCTACTGTACTATAAAAGCCAAGTTGTGAATAAATTTGTTCGGGGCTCTGTCTTTTTAGAGGAGGAGGAGCTGAATTACATCTGAACACAAGTTGCTTGGGGTTTTTTTCTCTTTTAAGCATCCCCTTATGATAGGGGTGATCAAATAGTCTGTGAGTGAGAGGTGACAGGAGAAAAACCCAATTATATTAGAAACAATGCTACTGAATTACATCTAGACCTTCAGAGCAGTTTTTAGCATTTGCTTTACCTAATTAAAATGCATAACTACTTGGATGCGTGCCCTGCCTCACAGTGTGCTGCCCCATTAAGTTATTCCTGGAGATCCACACTAACACATCGTGCTCACTTCTGCCAAACTCCCCAAATTCAGTGGTGTGGGATAAGCTGCACAGAAGCAGAGCCTCCCTGAAGCCAAGGTCCTGCTTAAACCTTGCCACCACACAGGCAGCAGCACTGAAGGGCAGGATCTGTCCCAGCTGCAGGAAGTGGGAAGTGCCTGGGGCCAAATTTAGTACCTCTGACTGCTGACGTGGAGAGTTGCAGAATGGGAAGGCAGACTCTGAGGAGCAGAGTTAAGATAATTTTAGAAATAGTATCCATTATTATTTTTGTCCGTAGAAAGTCAGCATTAATTTTTTTGTTTCAAATGTTGCACAGATATCTCCTCTCGTGCAGTAGAGAGCAGACTCTTCTGCAAGTTACTGTTTAAGCAGCTCTTTGACATCCAAGGGCATCACAGCCTCATTAAAATCTGAGAGGAAATTATAACTGATTTCTAAATTATGGTATTAGCGCAAGAGTGTATTTCACTTACAAATTCTCCCCAGATGCTTTTAACAGTAGCCAGTGACTTATTTAGTCAATAAAATGACGTTTTCTGCACATTAGATTTTTTTAACAAAAAAACTGTAATGTCTATTGAAATACAGAAAAATCACTTTATGTTCCTTTTGTTGAACATTTTCTGATGCCAGCAATTTGATTTTTCCTTTGTTTTCCTCTAGTGGTATGTTAATGGGATCTTTTTATACCATGATGGAGTAATGGAGTGAAAGTCCTTTATTTTAGCAACAAGACTATGCTGTTTTGTTCTATTCTTTGCCCATAAATATAACTGTGAAGATACATCCTTGTGAAAACTGATCCAAATAATTTTCATGAGAACATTTAAAAAAATCAAGCTCAGTTAATTAGTAGTAATTTGTTCCTTGCTGGCAATAACATTGTGTTAGGAATTGTCTTCCCTGTTGGCTCAAAGGGATGAATGTTTAAAGGCCATCATCAAACCCACCTGCTATGGCTGCGTCTGCTTTCCCTTATTAGGGATGTTTCTCTTATTAGGGATGTTTCTAAACAACTGAAACTCAGGTGTAAAATGGGGAGTTAATATTCTGTCTTGAACTCCTCATATACATTTAATCATATATGTTTATGAATGAAAGTGATTTTAATATTCTGTCTTTTGTGTGGCGAGCTTGCTTTTGAAATTGCTGACAGATGTGTGGGGGCACAGGTTTGCTGCTGGTGCCACTTTCCAGGCTGGAATTGGGCTGTTCCTGGGCAGGCTGGGGGTTAGTTGGGAGGGTGGGGAACAGGCTGTGGAGCAGAGCAGGAGTTTAGCAGCTGTCTGGTCAGTGGATGTTTCAGTCACTCAGAACCCATCACAATGAAGCATGGAATTCCAGATAAGATTTTCAAGGCACCCTAATTGGATTAGAGGGATTGTATTAAAGATATGTTGGCTATGAAATGTTTCAAGGATTAATGCCAGATGGTTTGTTTTTTTTTTTTCTTCCTTCTTAAACCATCTTTACTAATCCCTCTTGATCAGAAGCAGCTTCTGGAAAGCATTCTAGTCAGGAAGGAGAGCCCAGCCCCACCTTTCCCATCTCCCAGGAAGAGAGACATAGGTTTTAATATGCAATGCACAGACCAAAATTCTCCACTTTCGTTAGATCCAGAGTGCTTACTGATACTTGTTTTTTCTAAAAATATGCATATTTACATCCTGAACATTTTCTATGTTAATGAACAATTCTGGAGTATAAAGGTGGCCTGTGGAAGAATTAACATCCATGTGTTTCTCCTGTGTTTTAACCTGTCCATATATGCTAAAATCTAGCTTAAGTAATGCAGTGTCATTTATTATTCAGATGTTATTTTAGCTGAGCATACTATACAATTAAGTTTTTGAAGTCTGCCAAAGGAACCAGCATTAATTGCTTACAGTAGAATCTATTTGCTGTTGGAAATGTCACAATATAATTATCTTACATTCCTCTGTCTGACAATATACTTAGAGAAGACTGGTCCTCTTTTTCTTCTCTGCTGGGTAAAATTATTCACGTTCTGCATTCATCCTCAAAGTTGTACACACGGTAACAAGCTTGCCTGAAGCGCATGAGCTGATCAGTGATAAAATAAAAAGATAAAATATTCAGATGAACAAATGAGAAGTACTTTGGGTCATTTGGGAAAACCATTGCTTTATGTCCTTTGACATAAAGAGCATTTGACAACAGTTATGTGTCAGCACACATGATGAAAAATGTGTACTCCAGATGCAGAAACTGCATTTGTTTGTGGGAAGCTAGCTTTTAGGTGTGCTGGTTTTCTTTGAATATTTTAATTCCGACTGTTTCTTAGCTAACCTAGCAGTGTATCCCCACTCGAGGCATGTATGTATTTGTGGTACATACACATACATGGATCTGATGTCTCACACTTCTTTTGCTGCCACAGTGTGAGATTCTCAAAAGCACTTAGTCCCAGCCCTGCAGCCTTTGAAATCCGTAAAGCTTGGCTCGAAGGGATGCAGAGGAAGCACAGCCTGACAGCTTTGGCATGAATCTTCCCAGACATGTGCTGTTTATCTTTTCTCTGTCTTTTGACTGTATTGTGAAATTCCTATTAATTTCACTTGCAGTGCAAGTGTCAGCTAAAATATAAGGCTAAACTTTCCCATTTTGCAACAGTTGACACAAGGGGACGAGTATGTGGGTTGATTTTTGCTTTTCTAGTGCAGCCTTTATTCTCAGTACCTAACTAGACCTTTTCAAAGTAGCTATGTAAAATACATGGGAAAGTCTTTATTTTTTTGATCTGTTTCTAATATTGTGTTCATAATTATCTTGGGCAGAGAATAAAGGCAGACTCTGTCCTTCCAATTCTGCATTTTAAAAAAATACGAGACAGATGTAATGGAATCTCAAAGGAAGGATTAATTTCTAGTTAGCAGACCAGCTAGTCATATGGTATAAATTAACTTGGTCCTGGCCTTACACCAACTGATTATAATGATTAACTGTTAATTTCTTAAGATTGTCTGGGGGAAATGATAGTTTACATAGGACTTGAAAGATGACAGCACAGTAAAACAAAATGGGCATACATTGATCAGGCAGGTAACAAACATGCTTTTATCCACCTATTCATTTCTTGGTAGTCTCAGCAGTACATAATATCCTGGGAGGTTATGTGAAGGGAGAGGTGTATGTAGTTGCTTATGTTTTCACTCCTTATTGATTATTCGTGCTGTGAGCATGAGAGGAAGAGGTGGTGTAAAGGTTACGATGTACCACTCTCCAAACACAGTGAAACAGACACTCGAATCAGCAAAGGCTGTTTCAAATGCTAATTTGAAGTATGAGCCTTGATAGATTTCTATTGCTATTTTGCTTAGGATCTGTTATGTTGATATTGTTGCTTTCTTGTTTGATGTGTGCCTTGGTTACTCTGTAGTAACTGGTCGGCTTTCAAGTTTCTGTTCCTTGAAGGCTTAAACTTTCTGATCATTTGTGGCAGAAGAGAAAGTATGAACTGAAATAAGCACATTTTCTATGTTTTCATCCTGTCCTGCACAAGAAATCTAAAGGGTTCTCCAGCAGGGAAGGGAGTGAAGTGCTTCGGTGTGGAGAAGAGCTGACTCCAAAGCCCATTGTCAGTTTTGGCATGAATGGCAGTGAGCCAGTCATTAGTGTCCCAGCTGGAATGTAATCCATCTGCAGTGAGAGGGCTGGCATCCTCGGGTGTGTAATTCAGGCCACCTAAATCAGTAGTCAGTTCTCTAATTGAGGTGCCCTTAGGGCGAACTGCAGAGAGCACCTCTGGGCCACCACTGTTGCCTGAGAGAACCCCGAGTCTGTCAGCTCCTATAAAGGAGCCTTATTGCCATTCTGGCCAGTTCTGCCTCTATTGCCATCACTTGAACAGGTTTTGGAGAGTCCTTCTGTCCCTGCAGACTGTTTGGAGAGGCTGTGCAGCAGCAAGATTTAGAGGCACCTAAATTACGTTGCTGCCCTTGAGTGATAGGAATCTCACCACTGTCACTGGTCAGACTCTGGGTAGGGACTGCAGGCAGATTGATGGGCAGCAGTCCTGGCAGGGGCTCTCCAGGAAGGATGTGCTGGTGGCCAGTGACCCATAATAGGCATCCACTAAACAAGTTGCCCAGAATAACTGGGTACCCTCCAAATGCCTTTGTGGAAGCCAGAGTGCTGTTGGTGTGGCTGTAGCTGTGTCCAGAAAATGCAAATTGTCAATGAAGTTTTATAAATGCTTCCGTTTGGGTTTGTGTCATCAGTTTTCTTGGGAGTGGTGGGATGACTTATCTCCTCTGACAAATTTCTGTTCTCATCAGTTTTGAGTTGTTGATAGGAGCATCCTTAGCAACAATTAGTAGGTAAGATAGCTAAACACATGCCTGTCTCAGCCCTTTTCACTTCTCTCCTTCTGTAACCTCTCCCCTCCTAAAGAACACAAGGTTTCCCAGACACTGGTAACTCAGCTGGGCGGGAATCAGCTCTTGGAGCACAAGAGCTGAATGAAGTGTCTCCTCCTGCAGACAGCCTGGCTGGTTAATCTCCACAAGTTTTGACTCTGAGCTGGGGATCCCACTCTGAACAGGCTGTTGGTTTGTCTTGAAAATCAAGATGGAAAATCTCTTTTATTTACAGCGTTTTCTTGGGGCTGTATGATACAGGTACCTGTAAATGGAGGTCATTCTCTTTTTTGTGGTTTCCAAGGGTATTACCTCCGAAATGTTAGGTTATAGAATCAGAATGGTTTGAGTAGGAAGGGAACTTGAAGATCACGTAGTCTCAATCATGCCATGGGCAGCGACAACTTTCACTAGACCAGGTTGCTCAAGGGCTTATCCAACCTGACCTTGAACACTGCCAGGGTTGGGACATCCAAAAAGGAGGGAAAATCACTGCCACACTCCTTTGGATGCAGCCCAGGATTTGTATGGTTTCTGAGCTACTAAGTCGAGCTAAGGTTTAAGGTGCAAGAGGAGTGAATGGTCTTTGCAAGGAATATTTGTGTCTGTTCTTGGATTTGCTTTTCATTACATCTCTGAAGTCCAGTAATGTCACTGGATATAGCAAACATGGCCCAATGCTCACTTAGAAGGCATTTTGTATTCACCCTAGTAACACTGATCATGATGTGCTAATTGGCTGTTAATTGATATGATAAATACTATTATTAGGAGATTCACTCTAATTCAACATTAATTAATTTACTGTTGCTTTTGAGTGTTATTTATTCATGGCAGTCAGTAGGAATATGGAGAAAATGCTTGACTAACACACTCCAGCGAAACTACAAATAATTGAGACTTGTCTCCCAGGAATGCTACCATTTTCGTAATTAGAATAGTCAAAAAAGCAAGCATTTGGAGATGATTGGCCTGCCTAGATAAGTATCATAATAAATTAAGTTTAGTGTGTGTTACAAGTGCAGTATAGTGGAATCTGATAATTAGTTGGTCATTTGCAAATCATAAAAATGGTTTCAGTAATGACTCGGGACTGCAAGACAGAACAGAATTTCTGTTTGAAGTATGGCAGGCTGCTTCAAACCAAATGCTGCCGGGTTTTGTTTGAAATTTAGTGGCTATGAATGTGCTGTCATGGCACTCGCACGTGTACACAGGCACAGACCCTGAAGGTTGATTTTGGACAGTCCTGTGTTATCCCAACTGCTTTTGCAGGTTTTGTGATACAAAAAAATCTGGTCTTTGTTCTCAAGGTTTTTGTATTTCTTTATTTATAATGAATCCTGCAAATCATATAAAAAAGGACATATTCACTAAAGTTTTCTGGTGCAGAGTGTCTTTGTTTCTGGATTTGCTTAATGGATGTTGCCTGCCCCAGTGCGTTCTTGAGTGAGTCTTGGAAGGGGTGCATGGAGCACAAATATTAAGTAGTTGTAACAGCAGCATGACAAAGCTGGGAAGGAAATGTTTTCTACTCCAAAACAGAAAATTATATTTTTTCCATTTGGGAAAAGATAGAAAAAATTCATCTTCCTATGATCCAGTTGTGAATATGACACAGTTCTGCCTGTGTCCTCTATCTTCCTACCTTCCTTCTTTCGTTCACTGTTTTTCTGTTCATGGACAGCAGAACTGAACCTAAATCTGTAATGACAGTGAGTTTCCCTTTTTATATAAATTCTGCAGGGATGCAGAGCTGCTTATCAGTTCCCAAACTCACTGTAGAGAAACTTCCAGTGATCTTATGAGGGGAATTGTCCAGCTGTAAGACAGTGTCTCTTCTCCTCTGACTACCTTAAGTTTATACTGTCACCCTCTGAAATGATAAAAGAAGGCTCAAAATGCCCACATCAGCAGCTTCTTTGTTCCAAGACAGGGCTTCTTCTCGTCATAGAATGAACATTACTGAAATCTGTCTCTAATGTTAAATGCACTGGCCACTGAGTTTGTGTAAATTATGCCTCGCTGCTTCCCCCCTACCCTGCATTGATTTTTGCTTATGGGTTACTTGATCAAATGAACTTACAGAGGATCATAAATTGCTTCTGTAATTCATGGTAGAGTCTGAGGATGAAAAATAGTAGAGTGGAGTTGTTGAGATAAAACATGACTGCAAAAAAAATTGAATATCCGCTCTTCAATAGCAGTATGATTCCAGAAATTTTTTCCAAGGTTCTCAAGACTAACTTACAGATAAAAAGTGTGGGTAACAGCAATTTTAAGGAAATCTACAGAACATAACTAGCAACACTTCATTCTGTAAATCATAAGCATCCCTCTCAAATCCCCATGCCCTGGGGACAGTGGTACAGAAGATCATCTCAGCTGATTTCACCCCCCCTGCTTTGCTAAGGAAGTTAAAACCCAGTAGGAGAAGCTGCACATATGACCAGTCATGTTAATTATCTTCATCAGGAACTTGGTTTGTTTTGCTAAAGCAGAAAGCCCCTCATTGGGTGGCGGATGTGCTGGGTTCAGCTGGCACACAAGGAGCTGATTCCCTGGGGTGGGGCTGATTCCCTGAGCTGCTCATGTTCATGCTGCTCCTTGGCAGCACAGGAAGGCAGGTGATGGCCCTGCAGTGAGCAGGACGTGTCTGTGGTGCACGGAGTCCTGTGTGCCCCGTTGGTTGTCAGAATTCACCAAAATTACACTCAGCCCACTTTGTGGTGAATACCTTGTTTGCTACAGGGGTCTTCTACGCAGTGAATAGACCAGTGGTCATTTAGCAGATAAATAATGGTTATAATTATAAAATCAAATCAGTGCTCACCTAAAATTCTTTCTTTCACTGAAGATCTCCACAACGGCCGCCATGGAAACAAGTGAATCATTTCTTTGGAGGTGAAAACTGGCATCCCAAAGTTGGCATTACTGTTGCTAAAGATAGTTTTCTAGGTTCTGGCTTAGGAAAAATTGCTTTTTGATCTAAGTAGGATTAACACACACTGTGCTACAGAAGTTACCTCGCCTGTGTAAGGTGACCTCACTGGAGGGTACTGCAGCAAGGGAGAACATTCCCTCTCAAGCCTGATGGTAAGTGATGAACTTGCTGTAATGGGTCACTGGGCCTTAACTCCAGCAAGAGTTCTGGCTCGGGACAGATAAATGTTGCTGTTATCAAGCCTTCAGACAAAGGCTTCTCATCATGTTCTGATGGCTCACTGGTAAATTGCTCAGTGACATTTTTTATATTTTTTATACAACTCCAACTACTTCTATTACTAGGTCTGATAAAAAAATTGTGTTTTCTAAATGAAAACACTGTCTTGTCTTTTTTATTATTATTATTTTTTTGTTTGTTTTGTCACCATTCAAACAAGGCAAAACTGTTTTTGCTCTAACCAAAATTGAAAACATTTTCAGATGAAAGCCAAGCCTGGAAATTTTCAGCCTGCTGTGTTGTTATGAGTTGTGAGCAATTGAAAAGGAGTTTATAGTTGAAATCTGAGTTCAGCAACTACCACTCAGCTGGCTGTTGCAGAAATGGTCCCACTGAAGGGAATGAGGCTGCTCCTGTGAGTTAAAGTAGGGACTGCAGAGCTCTGCCTCTTTGGAGTGATTATGGCTCATACTCCTGCTATAATGACAGGGCTTCTGATTGCATTTATGGATGTAATAGCAGTAAGTAGTGGGCTGAACTACACAGCAATAACTCTTCTGATGTCCTCTATCCATTGATTCATGGATCAAGGCACAGTATACACACAGAGCTGTGTTCAGATGAAGTCAGCAGCATCCGGGTATGTCTGTGCAGGGGTATCCTGTTGAACAGCCAGGACAATACAAAACTGAGAACAGAATTTGATGGGTTGATTTACAAAACATAATATGGCTCACAAAATTGATTAAAAGATTGCTTTGTGCTGCTGGAGAAGTCTGATCTCATTAATTAGAGGTAGAAGTAAGAGATTAGCAAGTTGGCTCTGAGTTATATTGGTGGGTGATTGAACATAATGTGGCATCACAACAAATATGAAAATGATTGCACCATCTTCATTATTCTGGCATTTAGTAATACTGCAATACATGAAGATTAAACTCTTAATTATGATTATTGATTTCTCTAGGCTTTAGAAAGTGCAGGTTGATATTGCATTAGAGCTGAGATTCTCCTGTTATCTACAAAACCAGGTACGGATTTTCTTGCTAACGCATATTTATGCCAATCCTTTCAGTTTTGAACAGGAAGCCAAAAGGCAGCTTTCTCTTTTCTCAGTAAGTTTGTGAAAGACATTTGGTCACCGATCAAAGTGGCACGTTTGTTTTCAGTGTAGGATAGCACAGTAAATACACTTTGATGCAAGGGCTAGAAAATGTTTGTTATGAGCTAGGTGAGCACTGCCCCTTTTGTTGAGGCTCCGTGTGGCAGTTTCTCTGAAGCAAGGCAGCATGAGAAGTTGCTCTTCTATCCATCTTTTCCATTGTTTAATGAAATGGAAAACTTTGAAGAAATTGAAGGCAACAAGTCCTGCTTCCAGGCCAGAGCTACTGCTTCACCTGTGCCAGATGGCCATTAAGAGGACGCTCCATTCACTGTCCCCACTCATTCATGTGCGAAGCTATTTTGAGGGTAGAGCTCTGTTCTCAATATGGAACTGTAGCAATCATATTCCTCACAGTTGTGTTTTTTTTTACTTCAATATCCTGGGCTTTTTATTATGATTTATAAAGCACCAGTCTGCATACGTTATCCTAGGAAAAGGGAATTCCCTAAAGGCATAGGAAACTTCACTTAACAGACAACAGCCACACTCAGAGAAACTTCCTAGGTGAGATGGAGTGCAGCTCCAGTCCTACTGAGACTGCCCCAGGTGACCTGTGCAAGAGGAGAAGGTGGGAATTCTCCTGTGTTGGCTTGACTCATTTTTCTTGGAAAGGCAGACGATGGCATGTGGGGAGGTGACAGGTGTTGTGAAGGCTGGGAGCAGGGAGTGCTGGAGGCAAGGAAGCTGCCTGTGAATTCTCTGGTATGCACGGGTTTTATAGAAATTAGGGGGATGGAGCTATTCAGGTCTCTGCAATGCCCATGTAGCTCTGAAGTCCTACTGTATTTTTTAGTAAGCAGATACTCAGTTGAACGTTTCTGCCAATTTCATCTTATTTGCAAACCAGGCTGGTCCTTTATCAGTGAAACAGTCTGAAAAATAAAGGATTCTAACCAGCCACAAGCTAAAACCAGGGAGGTGACAGTATAAAGCAAAGTAGCAGATAGTCTGACAGATGGAAAAAGGATAACATTCTTACCTTTGTGAAATTCCAAGCAGCCAAGAAAAGGATTAGATTAAAGGAGTCATAATAGTATGCAGGTTGCAAATGAAAGTATAGAAACTTAAACTAAAAGAGAAGGAAGAAAGAAGCGCGTGGAAGAAGAGGTTAGAGGAGGAAAACAGCAGGCAGCAAAATAAGTCACTGCAGGAATTTATTAGAGAAACCCAGTGAAGTGAGGTGGCATTTCAGGTGAAAATTCGGGAGGATTTTGTTCTCAGTAATTGCTAGATAAATGATAGTGTGGGTATTGAAGGCAAGTTAGTTTAAAATAAAAGACCTGCAATATAGCTATTTTAAATTCCCCTCACCTTCTACATATCATTGCAGAAAGCCACTGATTTCAGAAGAGAGGTATCCAAAAATGTAATGAAAACCACTAAAAATATTTGAGTCCACTGATGGGACATCATCAGCTTGAAATCAAAGCAGTTTAAAAGAAAAATGGCTTGTTTTAGCAATTGCAATTGCCCTTCATTCCCCTGTCTATTCTCCTTGCAAGCACATTTTCTTTCTCTCGGAGTCCCTTTTCGTCCCTGTCACCGTGCAGAAATCCTAAACACGTGCATGGAGCAGCTCATCAGCTGCTCAGGAGAAACAGCAGAACTGGGCAAAGGCTAATGGCCATAATAAACAAACTGAAAATTATAGAAGAAATTAAATTTAAGCTTTCTTTTTCATTTTTTAATATTCATCTGATTCTTACTGAACTGATGGTGGAGGGTTTTTTAAAGAAATCCCATGTGAGTTGTTTGTGTCCCATTTGCAGTTGACTCATAGGGCTGGAAATGGCTAGTCTGAGTACAACTGAGGGCAATAAAGCTGCATTAATTTATGAGCAGTAGTACTGCAGACTGGTATTCCTTGCAGGGCTGTGGACAAGAAGGGTCTGCTACATGGGGCAGTGAGCCTCTGGGACTTTGTAGGCTCTTTAGTGTTCAGTATCTGTGTATATTCCTGGATAGGGACACAGCTGCCTTTTAGCCCCCTACGTAGTCCAGCCAAGAGCCTGATTCTAGGCGTGAGGAACACCTCTTACAGGTACAGTTTCCTGGACCTCCAGGATGGAAAGAACAGATTCTGACTTAAAGCAAGTGTTCTAGGGGAGCATTGCTGAGGAGGAGGGAACTTGAAGGGAGAATTATGGGAGATGTTGAAACCATTTTTTTCTGGAATGTGCTGCTCCCATTGCAGCAGGATCTCTGTCTCGTGGTTGTCTAAAGGAAGTGTTTCAATTACTCAAGGGCATTTCATTACAATTAAGGGGGTTAAATTGTTTCATCACCTGAAACAGTGCTCTGCAAATTTCCAGTTGGTCTGTTTTTTTCTGAGTTTATGCTATTCCTTTGAACGGGGAGAAGATACACAGGAAGGATCAGGCAAAGGTCTTTTTTTGTGTGCCCAGACTTTGTTTTGAACCTAATACATTTGAAAACAAACAGAACCAACAAAAAAGAAAGCTTTTGGTATTGCTTACTTTAATCAACATATGCTTCCAGTTTCAAAAACCTGTGGAAAAGTGTTTTCCCTCTCTCCTACTCTCACTTCACGCTTGGCAAATGTCTTCTTTCTTGTTCCTTCTATCAAATCACACAGACATAAACATGTGTTTTTAATAGCTGCAGGAGATGTTTTGGAAGGTGCAGTGGGTTTTGTGGCTGTACTCCTGCTGTCTGATAACTGTGCCCAGGTGCAGCCTCAAGTTTTTCCTGTAACAAGGACAAGCCTCTTGTGTGTCTGCAAAAGGAGTCTTGAGATGGGGGGTACGTGGAGGTGGGAGGAGAAGGGGGCATCACAAAAGGCACTGAGAGCAGCAACTGGGTAACAACTCACATCTTAGGGCTGTGAAAAACTGTGCCTTCGGCAGGGGTGACACACACTAAGTAACATTTTGAGGCAATGATATCCCTTTCACTTAAAAAAGAATAATGTTAAAATATGCAAGAGGAAAATTGGGGCAGGAGGAATTTTTTTTAGCTTTGAGGTACTTTCCTTCCTTTTTCTGCTAATATTCCAAATTTCAGATTCTTTCTAAACCATTTTTGTTGGAAAAGATCCTTACAAGGTCAGAGCACTTGATGTTGTTTAACTGATGAATAGATGTCAGTTTTTGGATAAAATTGCGATTTTCTTACGTTGAGTTCAGGTTTTTGAGTTGAAGAGCAGTTACACAAACCAAAAACAAAGCACTTCAAACTCCTTATTGAAAACATCCCTCCAGTTCTCTAGTTAATCAGTATATCCTGTCTGAACCTTGTACTGTGGCATTTACTTTACAAAATAAGGACCAGAAATTACTCCTTGAAAATAAAAAATGAACATAAATTTTAAATCGGATTGTAAGAGCCCCTCTCCTGCACGAAGAAGTGAAAATATGCAGGTTGCCATTTAAATGTTCCAGGATACATCTGCTGTTACAAGTAAATGCTATCAGTCAATAATCCTCAGCAGCTGTTTAGTAGCAGAGTTTCACCAGCTTCTCAGCAGAGCTGTGCTGATCAGAGGAACGAGCAGCTTTGGCCAAACAGGGGGGCTCATTCTGGGGGCGTGTTGGCCTTGGCAGTGTTTGAATGCTTTGAAGAGTGCTTAGAAACTTTGAGGTGACTGCTTTGAAGGTATAAATGTGCATACTCAGATAGAGCTTGGTCCAACTCATAAACATCTGGGTACTTGCCCACGTTCATTCAGCCTTGTGCAGGAGGAGGATGGAGAAGGCTGGCATGGCTGTGCCCAAGGGGTGATGGCCCTGTATGGGGACAGAGGAGAGGGGTGTGATCTTGATGGGGTACAGGCTGGCACCCCTGGTGAGTTCTTGCTCTACCATAAAAACTGCTTTTGAAGAGAGGGCTGAGGTGGAACATGTACTGCTCACTGCACCCCTGCCATGTGGATACACTCAGAGATGTCCTGTGTTTTGTTTTTGAACAGGAAAAGCCAACAACAATGTACAGTGGGATGAGGACTCCGTAGAATACATGCCAGCCAACCCAGTCAGGATCGCATTTGTCTTGGTTGTTCATGGCAGAGCTTCTCGGCAGCTCCAACGCATGTTTAAGGCTATTTACCATAAAGACCATTTTTATTACATTCATGTTGACAAGGTAATATATCACTGGTTATAAATTGCCTGTCTCACCATCTGTCAGTCTACCCATCTTTGTCATCTTCTTCATCTTCTCTTTACCTCTGCTGCCTAAAGTGCGCGTCACTTTTTGTCTCTTCATCTGTTACATGTTTGGAGCCTCTTCTTTTTTTTTCCTTATTTTTCTTTCTTATTATCTTGTGTAAGAGCCTTCATTTCTCCTTCTGTGCCATTGAGTATCTCTCCATGTCTGTCTGTTGTACTTTTAGTTATCAGCAACCGATAAGTTGATGCAGACTGAGGTGGTGGCCTGAGGTGCCTTAGGCAAGTTACACACTATAAAAGGGAGCTGGTAACATTCACCTCCTTTATGAAAGCCCTTTGGGATCTACAATGACAAATGATGAATAAGAGCTAATCACACTGATTAGTGATTACTGTAGTTGTAATAAAATGAATTAAACAGGGTTCTCTGTACATTTAGCAAATAAGCATTTAGCAAAAGAAGGTTGTGTGCCATAGTAAGTGAGGGCAAAGCAATAGCAGCCCTCAGTGAGTCAGAAAGTAGGGTTGGTTGTTAGTGAATACAAGGAGAGAAAATTTTGGACAGAATAACTTGAATGTATTACTTTTTTCCCCTGTAAAGCGATCCAATTACTTGCATCGACAAGTGCTCCAGTTTGCCAGCCAGTACCCAAACGTGAGAGTCACTTCTTGGAGAATGGCAACTATCTGGGGAGGAGCAAGTCTTCTGTCCACCTACCTGCAGACCATGAGGGACTTAATGGAGATGACTGACTGGCCATGGGATTTCTTCATTAACCTCAGTGGTGCCGACTACCCAATCAGGTACAATGAGCATTTGAAGAATGTACATGTTTTGTTCCTAAAGGAAATAAATATGGATATAAGGGATGACATGTCCATACTGTGCTGCAAGAACTGTAGTCAGAGGAGCAGTTTCTTTTGTTTTATAGTAGAAGACTCCTCCTGGTGAGGCAGGTGTCTGAGAGCCACACTTTAGCCAAGGAGACAGTCACCTTACTGTACCCTGTGTGTCTTCTGCTTCCATGGGAGGGACTGCAGCTGTGAGCAGGGTACCAGCACTGGGCCTTCACTTTCACTGAGGGGCTGCTCTAATTAGTCGGTATTTCCAGCAAAAGAGGCAGTAGAGGATGAGTGAAGTAGCAGGAAGTGCTGGGGCTCAGCAAATGAACCCCAGGCATGGAGAAATTCCTCCCTCCCAGGGCTCTGATTAACAGTTTGATTTAGTGTCTCAGCAAGTGTTAAAGGTATGAATACAGATTCAGTGAAGGTAGTGTTCTCCTCTCCCTGCTTTTAGTACTTTTTCTGTGGAGGATAAGGGTTGTAGAAGTGACAAATAACTAGGTAGGAGTCAATTATGTCTTCAGCACCAACCTTTGCCTGAATATCTTTATTCAGATGGCATCAGGCAGAGAACTTCCATACAACCACATGATAAGGCTCGTGATTTTAAGTGAAATTATATTCTTTCTGGATTTACATCACCCAGGTCTCACAGCTTCATTCCATAAGTTTACTACATTGTGCAAAAGTAGATAGTCCGTAAAAAAATCCCGAAACCAAACGGAAAAAACAACCAACGACCCAACCAAAGCAAAAAAATCCAGAAAATACCCACCCCAAAAAAACCCCAAGTGTCCTTAAACTGTTTGGTTTAGGCTATAAGAGTTATTAAGAAGAAGGAAACAGGAAATTCTCCTCGTGGCTTCAGTTTCCCTCTGTGTTGAAATAAATCGATGAAAGGGGAAGTAACTTTCTTGGGCGATTTTCTGATGAGTGATGATATAACATGGTTCTAATATTCCTAGAAAAGAAATATAAAAGATGCTTCCACCAATTAGGTTTCTCCGAGATCTCTCTCAAAGCGTGAGTCCCTTCGTGAAGCCGCTCCTTGCACAGAAATCTCACTAATGAGGCGAAAAATGACAATAAACATGAGGCCTTAGGAAGGATTCTGTGAGGGCTGACAAAAGGCTTTATTGCTGGTGCTCATTTCTAAGCACTGTCAGAGAAATGCAGTGCATTTGGGAGAGAAAAATTAGGGAAGAGCACAAGTCAGTGAGATTGCATTGATATTAGAAAATGGGGATTTGAATTTAGAAATCACGGTATTTCACATTGCATTTCACTTTTGGCATCCAACAGAAAGAGGCTTAATGGTTTTGACATATTATCCTTGCTTGTAAAGGAGAGTAGGTAGTTCTCTGTCTATCTCCTGAGTTTGGGAAAAGCTAGCTTGTTATTTATTCCCTGTCATTCACTTTCCTGGTGAGGAATGCTGTATTGATGCTGAAAGTGGGCTAATGCAAGGCCATAAAGGAAGAGGTAGTGATGGCACTTTTGGATCAAGCAAGATAAATTGTATGAGAAAATTGCTGAAGGTCTAGTGTAGTACTAGACTAGTTCCAACAGATATGTCCAGTTATCCTGTGGTGCTGAGTCCACCCTAACCATCGTGTAATGCTGAGGCCGTGACCTGTGGCAGTCTGAACTGTTCTTAGGTCAAACCACGGGGCCAGATGGGGTCAGCTGCTCACAGACATGGCCGTAAACAGTCACAGATTTGTTGAGTAGAGTGTAGTCAGTTCAGTGTTAATGGATTCTTTGTAATAATGCCGTGGCATCTTGCAGTCATTCAAGCTCTGAACAAGTCCCATTCAGCTGGAGAAATTCCAGGCGCTCGTTTCTTCAGGGAAGGAGTTCTTGAAGGTCGTGGTTCTCCACTGCAGCTGCACTCAGAGCTGGGTGGGCTCTCAGCAGCCAGGCAGCACCTCAAGCGCTCCCTTTCCTTTCTGTCAGAGTATTCTGTTACCAGAACTGAAGGAAATGTGCTTTCTCTTCACACCACGATGCACTTCAACAAAAAGTAAGACGACTTTTTTAGTGCTGCAACTTCAATGACAGTGACTTATAAGTATTGTTACAATTTTTTTAATATGGAGTATTACAGCTATAAACTCTGGAAAATGTTATCAAATACATATATGAGTCCATTTCATTTTCATAGTGGAGGAGCTATAAATTAATATACTTTATAATCTTTAAAAAGCATTACTCCTTGCATACCCCAAAGAGAGATGGTTGTTTTTTCAAGAAATAGTAAATAGGGTGTTTGAGGGGTTTTTTTCTCTTCTTTCAGACTTCATGACATGATTTGTCAGATAATAGGCTAGGGTTAGTTTATGCTTCTCTCACTGGTTAGTCATATTGCAGTGGGTTTTGCTAGGTTTCCCTGCATAACAACATATGAATTTTGTGGATTAATAGTTTTTATCCAGAGCTGCTTCATATTAAGCTCTTGCTTCCCATCTGCCATTCCATCTGTAACACTGAAACCTTTACTACTTCTCTTCTGATAATAAAAGCTAATCCAGCCTTCTAAGTCAGAAAAACATATTCAGTATGTGAGGTTAATACTATATGATGAAGCCTAAATCTGTCCAGGGAGCAGTCTGGTATGTTCATGGGCTGCAGTAGAATTGCTAGGAGCCCTTCATCCTTCAGAAGAGATGTCCAGAACCAGATGTTAAGGATCATACTATTTAAAGGCACGGGGGGGGGAAAATATTAGAACTATTCATTTTATAAAAGAAACAGTTAAAAATGTGGAAAACAAAACACAGGCAGGCCAGGAAAATTCAGATACCCCTGTTACTCTCCCTCATGCCTGAATGCTTTGTCTGTGGGGTCTGTAGGACCAGCACCTGGCACAAAGGAGGTCCTAATCCATGTGCCTCTCCTTGTTACTGCAGTAGAAATCACTGGTCAATAGTCTGGATGTGAAGGTGCCTTCAACAAAAATTCTGTGTTTCGCTTTAGTCATGAAGCAGTATGCTATTTATTGACCTAACTGAAATAATGTGGTGCATTATCCAACCTTGACTCCATTCAGCTCTGTTAAACATTCTCAGCAGGAAAAGGAGGGATGAAATGGCTAAAGACAAACCTCCACAAGAAACTCTGAGGTGGGAGGTTGTACAACAGCCGCTCCTTTTGCCTTGGGCTTGTGAATGAAGAAGGATAATATGCTTCCAGAGTTCTCAAGAAATATCTCTCCCAGTCACTGAATTCATAAAGAAATGAAAAAACCCAGCACCTTCCTTTTTTTTCCTTAACTTTTTTAATTTTAGTGGTATTTTTTACTTATTTAAAGTCTTTTCTTTTGAGAGCCTATTTCAAAACCCTGTGGGAAAGCTATTGATGTCTTTAACCTCTTACTTTACATGGGTATCTATTTGCATTATTTATTGTCTCTGACAAACAGCATCAAGTAGTCAACCTTATGTTCAGGGACTGAAATTTCACTCCCAACAAGGTGAACTATGGTAGAGCATCTATTCATGCTGAATGTTTAATGTGCATTGCAGGAGTCCTTGGATAATGTGGCAGGTGAAGTGTTGCACCACTTAAATTAAGAAGTTTAATGAGATCATTTAACAGTGAATGTCATGTCAGCGCTTACCTGGCCACAAAGCTTGTATAAAGAATAAACATAATGAAACATTTGAACTATTTATAATTTACAGTAAATCACTGAGCCTCAATCACCAAAGGGATCACCAAATCTAATTGCCAGCTAATGCTTGGTCTTTAATAAAGGTCAAGCAAAATTATTAGCAGAAGCTTGGGGAGTGCTTCAGAATAGTGAGAAAATAAAGTGCCTTATTGGTGGAGCCAGGAATGCAGATATGACTGTCTTTTCAATTATGAGCAATCAGGTATAACAACAGAACTTAAAATAAACCCAGTGAAACTACTTGTGTTTTGCTGCTTGACACTTTTTTATGATGAAGTTGTGTAGCCCTAGTTTTAAAAAAAGCCTGTGTTGTGAGGACTCGTTTGAACGAGACACATTTAATAGAGGTTTTGGTCTGGCACTTGAATGAAATGGGTATCATAATACAAATAGCACTTGAGGTACTGCAAACTCTGGGAAATAAATGGGATGATCTGACTGGGACTGGTCCCTTAAACAAGTGCCAGTTTGTTGTAATTTATGGAGATCATCTTTGTCAATTAGAATCACACTCAGAAATTAGGAAAAATGAGCTAGCAAAGAACTATTGGCAGACTTGCTCTTGCTTCATTATGTAGTCCTCTGAGGGTCAAGGTAACATTGTTAATTTTAAATAGCAATGTTCATCTAAAGATTTAGATGCTCCTTTAGAAACTTGAGGGATGCCCTTTGATGCCAGACTCGAGCTGTCGGGCTGCTTTTACAAAACTTCTCAGCTTTTGCAATGTGTGGGCTTGAAATGCAATATTGGAAATGCAGGAAAATTTCTTCTTAGAACTGAAATAAAACATTTCACTTTCACATACATTTCTCTAGCTTTGTGAGGAATGTCTGAGACTCAGTTGTGCCCTCTTGATGGAGATGAATTTAGAAATCCCAAAGCCAGCAGAGCTGATGAAAGCTGTTTAATGGCAAATAGGATCACCCAAACCGTCAGCTAGAAAGGTAGTTCCTCTGTGTCTCTGTCTTAATTTAACTTGTTTTAATTTAACAATTCTATGTCTCACTAAGATTCAGACTTCAGAGCTGTCCGCCACTGATATTTCCTTCCTGGTGTTGTGTAAATTGTTGCTGGACATGAAAGCCTGGATAAAGGATACTGATTTTCAGGCCTGAATTTGACCTTACACCCCATATGAAGCCACATGTTGCAATGCTGATCTGAAATGCAGGCCTTGTCACTAGAATAATGTACCAGGCAGTAGGCATATAGTGCAGTGTTCTTTAAAGTGCCCTTTCAAATGTTATCCTGAGCCGAAGCACTGCTAAATCATATCTGTACATCTAGGTGGGAGTGCAGCACAGGTAGCTTTTGCAGTACAACATCTGTTAAGATGCCAGTGCCTGAGGTTTTTATCTCAGTATTGTCACTGACATTGTATGTGGTTTTGTTTGCTCAGAATATCTTTATCTGGCAATCCAGATGTCAATCCACTCTTAATGCTTCACAGGGAATCTTTTTTCCTGTCCAAAAAGGAACTTTATCAATGTTTTTCTTGAATCTGCATTCTCTGAGAATTTCAGGTTTGCTTCTTTCTTTAATCCCTCAAATAACCTTTTCTCCTCTTCTTTCTTCCTTTTGCCAGCACATTTGCTTGAGATTTATATATATTTTGAAGGTTATCTTTTTAGTTTGCTATTCCATTTCTCTGTTTTACTGTTAAATTATCAGTGGTTGGCAAGGCAGTGGTTTTGTGCGTGGTCACAAATGGGTGGGGTGAAATGTTGAAATTACTGTGGTTTAAAAATTTTATTTACCTCTGGTGTTAACATAATGTTTTCTTCAAGTTGGCAAATGTGGAAGACCCACACCCTTTCTCTGGGCAGCCACGGCAGCTGAGGTTACTCCATCTGCCCCTCCTGGATTTAAGGATGTAAAGCAGCTTTTGCTTTTGGAGAATTGTCACATCTGCAGCTCATAGTAACTTCTGTGGATATTTAGTCCTTCTGAGATGTGCTGCATAGCAACCTCAGTCTGGCAACAGGAGTAAGTGCACCCCGAACTGGAGACTGGTTTGGATATCTAGACATCTTTACAGTGTGGAGATTAAAGATGCATTGATAAGGCACATTTTTTAGAGTAGAATTTTTACTCGAAGTGCCCTTGTACTTGCAGCACATTTCCTTGTTGATTACAGTGCTAAACATTGAGCCTTTTATCTCTTCCTATGTGAGCTGAAGCATCTGAGCCAGTGTCTCAGGCCACTGCAGGGACTGCCTGGCAGAAGGAAGCCCCAGATGCCCGTCTGTACAGTTTGATGGGCGCTGCAGTCTCTGAGCACTGCTGGGCTGCCTGGCTGGTACCCACTTCTCTTCTGGCTTGGCCCTGGGGCTGCTCACAGGGAGGTTCTCCAGCAAAGAGCCAAAGGGTTTTCATCTGTTTGCCATTTGCTTTCTGGGCACAATTTATTTCTTACTTACTTATGACTGAGAAAAAAGCCTGTCTGCTATAAGAGAGTTAAATGTGTGTCTTCACTGGATACCATTCAGCCTGATCTGTAAACGATAACAGCACAAATGTTGTGATAATGTGCACCATTGGTTCCTAGGCAACAGTTGCATCTTTTGTCCTCAGGATGCTAGGATAGTATCTGGAATAGTATTTTTGTAAGGCTAACCAGTGTGTTGGGGCTGAGAAAGGCATTGAGCAGTATGAGGGATCTTGCCAGCTCAGCTATTTCTCCTTCACAGCTCCAGAGCTATTTACGAAACCTGTTTTTCACTTACAACTTGTCTTTGTGGACAGAAAGCGTGGGGTAACCAAGTCCTTTGTGCAGAATGGCTCTTGTACTTTAAATCTGTGGTTAGCAAAATTCCCCATTAGCTGCCCCATACTGCAAGCCCATGCCATGGTGCTCAGTTGCTCGCTGCATTCCTGGGAGAGAAGCTCCAGTGGGGTTTGAGTGGGATGTTGATCACTAGAGAAATCCCAGGTGTGACCTTTCTCTCTTGTGCACTCTCCCACAACTTTGCTTCGAGTGGCTTTTACTCTGGATTAAATGTGAAGTGGGTAACAGAAGCTGCAGAGAAACAGGTATCCTTGTGGTGTTTACCTGGCTTTTGTGAGAACCTTTAATCTTACTTCAACTTGGTTTTGGGTTTGGGTTTTTTTGTTGTTGGGGTTTTTTTCTGAAAGTTCAGTAAAATCACTATCAAATTCCAAAAGCTAAAACTGCTTGAAGAAGGGAAATATTCCTATTATAACATTCCATTTCAAACATGCTCTCCCTTCGTGGTCTTGGTGAATTCTCTAAGGAAATTAAAAACCTGCTGAAATTGCCATTAAGACACTTTTTTGTTTAGATTTGAGATGCCATTTACAATAAAACAGCTGCAAAATAATATCTGGTGGCAGTTCAAAGTGAAGATAACAAAACATGTTCTATTATACCTTTCCCAAGTCACTCTTAAATAGTTGAGAACCAAAAGGCCATTAAAGGGTGAGCCAAAATGTTGTTCTGATTTAGTCTCTTAGTGGTGATATTGAAATAGGGAAGACAGGGAGAGATGGATAGATTAATTCTTTCCCTGGAAAAGAGGGCTAAAAATGTAAGAGTTGAATGATATTTGCTGTTTAAGATTTTTCAGCCAATTGATAAATAAATTCAGGTCTTATCTTGATATTAAATTATGCATTTTGACATTTTCTTATTCAGGATTACTGCATGTGAATGAGCTGAACAGATGATTTGAAGGAAATACATTGGAATGGAATTAAAGCTGCTTTAGAACAACAGATTGTTTTTTAAAAGTGCTTTTATATAAATAAAACTCAGTAGTAACCCACTGTGGCTACAGAGCAAGGGCAGGTGGCACAAATGTACAGTCCCATCTGCCTCTTGCTTTACTTTGATTTGGTGGAAACTCCTTTTTCCCCAGAATCATAGTGCAAGGTAAGAGCCAGCTGGCCATCAACTCCCTCATTCCCTGGGATTTATGGGGAGCACTGGTGGGAAGTACTATATTTACTTGGACAGAGGCATCCAGTGTTGCTCTGTCTGCTGCTGTCGCTCAGTGAAGTCCCTCAGACCACACCACGTGCTGATGCTCCAGCCCCCAGCCTGGGGAGCTGCGGGGTGAAGGAGGATGGTTGCAGGTGGGAAGCCCGGAGATCTTCCAGTGCACTCCCTTACAGAGATGTTGCTTAAGAGGCTTCTTAGCCTTTGTTCTCTTCTGCAGGGAACAAACCCCTTCATCAGTCTGTAAGTGCTCCAGGGGAGGCCCAGCTCAGCTCTCACATCTCTGTCAACCCAGAGCAGCACCTGTGTGCACTGTCAGTGCTGCAGAGCATGGATGGTTTGGAAGACAGTAGAGCCACCTCTGTGTGTGGTGTTCTTCGTCTATAGGGATGTGCTGCAGAATGTGGCTCTTTTGCCTCAAGCTTCTTTTTTTTTTTTTTTTTTTAATATTTTTTATACTCCTGACTAGTGTCAACTAGTCAAATCTTTGTATCTTGAAATGCTGTGGAAGCCTTGACCTGGTAGTGCCGAAATTCCAGACCTAAATTTTGCTGTGCAATCCCAGCTAGAATTAGGGACTAGTTGGCTTTTACAGTTGCACTGCATTACAGTTGAATACTTCATTTCTGCTTGTCCTGCGCAGCACTGCTAGTCACACTGCATTTATATGATACTTCTGAATCTCTCCATGTAAATAGTGGTGCTGAATGCCGTTGACTGTGTTTGTGGTGATCCATCTGTAGTTCCGGGCTGATCGGAGGGGATGAGGCCCTAAATGGTTCATTGTAACACACATTCCACTCTGCCGCACGCTGTTTAATTATATCCATCATTCAGCATTACTTGATGAACCAGCTGTAGGCACAAGCATCCCTAAGATTTCATCAGCATAATTGCACTCTTTGCCACATTAGGAACTGGTTTGGGGCCAAGTCTTCTCCAAATACAGAGTCAATCTCAGTTTAAAAGTTTGCTGCCCCAAACTAATCTCTGGCAAATAATCTTGCAACAGTGCCTTCTTGGGGCAGCTGAAAACGAAAAGATCTATAAATCCAAGTTGTTTATTTGTGTCTCATTATGGCTTTAACTAATTGGGGCATCTTTGGAGGACATTTTAGCACCAACTCAGACCACTGTGTTCTGAAGATGTGATGTACCATTCCAGTCAGGTGCAAGGTAGCTTCCAGATTATTTCTGTGACAGGGGCTTGGAGGGAATGTGGCTATGCTTGCTCTGTGAGGGTCAGTGTCATTGCTATAATCCATGACAAGGTGGTATTGTGTAGGCACTGAAACTGTTCCCACAGGGCTCAAGTCACATTGCAGGTGGCAGCTGCAGAACTACACCCTGATCTTTCTTTGGGGTGGGAGACTGGTAATTGTGGTGTGTCAAGAGATACCAGTGCTGGTATCATCACAAAGTTCATGAACCATTGCAGCCCAGAAGGGGAGAGACAGCCAGGACATCCCTACAGGTCACTGCTACACAGTAGGGCTTGGCAGTGTCAGATCACTGATGACAGACTGCCTTTTCTATGGTCTTTTCTTGAGTCAAAGTGAACCACTGGTTCTCTTCTAGTCTTGGTGTTAAATAAGACTGTTCTAGTTGCAGCTCTGTTAAGCTCAGCAGTGAGCAGGAACATCAGCCTCCCACCCTCCCAGTGGTTTTCTCATCAGCCCCAGTTATGTCAGTTAACGGATCTATAATTCCCTTTGCAGTTTTCTCACTCAGATATCCTCTCTGCCACATGTTTGTGCCCCATATCCCAGCTCTGCATTCTTCACTTACTCAAAAACAGTCCCAGAGAAGAGTAGGGCAGGTCATCAGCTGGCACTGATTGTCAAAATAAGATTATTGCTCAACCCAAATAAAGGTAACAAAATTTGACCTTCTGTTGTTTAAACCAATTAAGTTTCCTTCCATCAACTCTCAGTTCATTATCCCTTTCACCCCCCAGGCCCTGTTCTTCCATCTTTTCAGGCTTGGTGCAGAATTAATGTTAAATCCCATTAGCCTGACCCCGTTTTCCTTGTTTTGCCTTCTGGTCCTTTGAACTGATGCACTCCGACAGGTTGATTCAGCAGCTAAGGGATCAAAGGGAGTGGCAGGCCCAGGAGGAGCTTCAGGAAGGGCCTGGTTTACAGTAGTTCACTTTACTTTTAAATGAGTTTGTGAAAGGGCCTCAGCAGAGGAGTCTCATCAGGGGGATGAAGAGCTCTGGGCTGGGGATACTCTAGTTAGAAGATTAAAGCTGCCCATTGCATGAGTGTATACTACCTCTTTCCTTTCCCTTAGCAAGTGTGAGGTGGGGAAAAGACAAGATTTTTTACCCAGGTCCATCTTTCCCACTGCATCAGAAGGACTGTCTGCTCTCAGGACAATGTCAGACTAAGCTGGCCAGATTTTGCGTAGGTCTGTGCTGCAGATTAAACAGGGAGATGGCAAGGCCCAGTACTAGTACGACTAATTTGTACATTGTGGGCCCTCAGAAAGGGCTCTCCTTCTCCCTTTCTCAGCAGGAGCATGGTGGTCTCAGTTTTCTGCTGCTTGCAAGCTTAGTGTGAGTGATTTCCATTTCATCCCTGTCATGAAGTTCCAGGTGGCCACTGTGTTGTGTGGCAGCAGGGACTGTGTCTGGTGAGCTTTGCAGAAGGTGCTGGACCCCCACATTTGGGAGCTTGTCTGCCAGGGCTTCACCCACTGAGAGCCACTGGGAGGTGACCTTGCAAAGAGGGGCTGTGGTGGAGTGGCTTCAGTGGCGAGCTGAGTGTGCAGGGAGGGATGTTTTCACTGAGTCCTGCAGTGAACCATCTTTGGTGTCCGTCAGGAACACACTGAATTTGAAAGGGGGAGATAGGATTGAACGGCTTTCATTTCCTGGCGTGGCAGATGTGTGAGGGTGGGGCGAGGGAGTGAATCACAGCCTGTGGGTGAGCGAGTTACGTGTCAGAAACTGAGAAATGACCAACAGTTAACATTTAAGCTGGAAAAGTGGCATCTTAACAACTGTATCCAGAAAAGCAAAGATTTCTCATGAACCTTAAGCTGCAAGACTCTCTGATGACTGTGGAACACAGGGTCCACAATGACTGGCTTTAAATCCGAGTTGGACCTGCTGGGTAGATCCACCCCTGCCACACAACCTGGTCCAGGCTGACACCCCTACACGTGTCACCCTCACATTATCCTCCTGCATGTGCCAGTGAGGGCCCCAGCCCCAAGGTGAGGTGTCTCAGGAGGGGAGTGCCATGCACACAGCTGCCTTTCCCCACAAATGCCGGAGGGTCTCGCTCTGGCAGGACAGTGGGATTGTACTCCCAGACTGACGAGACTCTGCAATCTGCAGGCAAAGCTCTGCAATGATGAGCAGGGTGGAGAAGGCAGAAGTAGTAATACTGCTTATGACTGAGTTTACTTCACATAAAACATTCTCAAAGTTTCTCTCTTCCCACTTTCTTGGAAGAAAGTCAGCATTTTTTATTATAGTTGCTCAACCTAATGAGCAAATAATTTTTCTTATTGACTTGTACAAATAAAATTTCAGATGGATGCAGGAATGCACAAATTAGATGAAGTGAACGGTTACTTTAAATCTATGCTCATATCTAGTTTTAATTTCTTCTCTTTTACACAAAACTCTTGGTAATTTAATTTTAGAGATGGTGAAAAAATTTGTAAAATACACACGGTATAAACAAACAAAAAGATCCCATTCAGCCCAATATCGGGACTTTTTTTCTTTTAAACAAAGTCTCACTAATTTGAGTAATGAACTTGATAATTTCTGCAGCTCACTCCGCTTGCTTATTTAATCAGTGATTATTGTTTTCATCAAAATGGGAAGTATCTTGTAGGCAGATGAGGTTCTACATGAATATGCAGCAGCCGACAAACACTGGGAAAACGCAAAGCAGGGAGCATCTTTCTGTACTAAATAAAATCCCAGTGCTTTGATAAAGCTAAAATTATATCATGTTTAGTTTTAATAATTAAATATCCTTGGGTATTAGCAGCTGCTTAGTCAAGTATTTCAGTACTCTTTCATTTATTATTTTTTATAAGATACTTTTCAACAGATATGAAGTGGACTCAGATGTTTTGGTGAGATAGGATGGTCGTGTCTGTTTTAACCCTTTGTAGTGCTGCATCCTTACAAATGATATTCTGGCATCCCCAGGATAATGTGTTTGGTCCATCAGGAATTCATGTGTTAGCTTGTTCAGTGTGGTAGTTTTCTGTATTGATCTTTGGACTGAGGCAGTGATTAGTAATGGGATGGCTTGTTATTGTAATAACAGGTAAAGGCAACTCTGTGAAATTATCTTGGCAGATACATTTCAGCAGCTGTTAGAAGTGATGTAGTAACTGGCAGCAATTACATTTGCTGCCACTGACACAACGAATGGGCCTTTCGGAAAGAAGTAGTTGCTCAGGGATTTTTCCTATGGAGAATTACCTACCATGAGACATGTAAGCAAGGAAAAACAGAGCAGTTCTCAGAGTGATAGGAAGACACCTCTGATTTTCATCTATTAATACGCTGGCACACGTGCTAACAATACATTTTCAGAGCCCCTAAACTGGGAAACACCACAAAACCTTTGTTATGATTTCCCATAG
Source organism: Myiotriccus ornatus (assembly GCA_036023395.1). Classification (NCBI taxonomy): domain Eukaryota; kingdom Metazoa; phylum Chordata; class Aves; order Passeriformes; family Tyrannidae; genus Myiotriccus; species Myiotriccus ornatus. Next base: position 8,022,756 of record JAYRBT010000033.1, read on the forward strand.
CCTGTTCCAAGAACAGAGAGCTGGGTTTATGGTCTGGCTTACACTAGCATAAACTGAGTGCCCTGCACTGATTTTGGAGCATTACAGATATGAAAACAGAATTAAATTGTGTCCTTTGTATTGGGCTTTATCAGTGCGAAAGAGGATAGAAAAAAGTATTCTTTCTATTGATTAAAGGAACTTGTCTCACTATTGAGGGTACTAAAACTATTAGTATTTTAAGGAATAAAATGTGTTTAATTTTTGTACTGCTTTCTTCAAACATGTACTTCATAGAAGAATGGGCAGAAAGTGCATTTACCAATGTCTCTGTCACTTGATAAGTTTTTTTTTCTAGAGGGACAAAGCTCTTGTCATAAAAGTTTTTAAATAGAAATATGCTGAAAATGAGAGATAATAATAAGCAAGACGTGGTTTCTTCATTGTAGGACTAAAACTAAGTAAATAACCTCATTACATTTAGGCATTCTGAGCATGAATCCTCTTTAAACATGCATCTCAATGTGAATTTCAATGTGGCTTAAAGCTGTGTACCTGACCTCTTCAGGTACACTGCTGCTTCCTGCTCACTGTCTATCAAAATGATCATTTACGTCAACACTCAACTTCCCTGTTGATGGAAATGAAAAATATGATAAACCTTTGGCAGTGTAATATTAAAATAGTCTTTCTGTGCCAAATTGTCAGCAGATAACGTGTGTTCATTGGCTTCACACTCTGCATTCAATCAATCCTTACACTCTTGATAGAAGAAGGTTAAAAACGTTCAAACTTGGAGTTGTTGATGTCATCCCCCTAACCAGTGCATTTTTATAATGAAAATCACACTTCTTTCCATTTGTAGTAACCACAGTTACCTTGGAAAATTGCTGACTAAAGTGTTAATGGCAGCTATTAGTGGAAGGTCAGCTAAAGTGACTGGGAACACTGGGCTCACTGTGCTTGGTGTGAACCCACTGGCCTGCATGTGACAATTTTCCTATGAAGTTCTTCCCAGTATGGGCAAACTCACCTGCCCCTGCCTGCACTGATGCTTTTCCTCCCTTTGTATCATTAATTTGGGAAGAATTCAGCTTGAACCAGAGGGATGACTGTTGTTGGCTTGTCTTCTGAAAGCCTGCCATGTGGCATGGAGAGTAAATATGGACAAGAACAAGTAATTGGTTGTGCTGCTCAGGGGAGAGCAGAGCTGAGCTGAGCTGGAGCGTTGCTGCCAAGGATCCTGGCCTGGCTCTGGAGTGGCAGCTGTGCCCCTCCATGGGCCCAGAGTCAGACACCTTCCACTCTACTGCTGGAGGGTGTTGCATCCTGTCTGCAAAGGCAGAAGAGACCCAAAACACGTGTATTGCTTATCCCTTGCATGCCTGTTAACCACAGCAGGGGTGGTGACATTTAGCCACTGACCCCACCAGAGAACAAAAATTAAAACAGGAGGTTTTACGTTAGGCTTTTTTTTTTTTTTTCAGTTTGTAGATTTGTGTTGGTGGGATCAAAAGCCAAAAACGGCTGGAAACAAGCTGTAAATGTGCCAGAGCCATGATGAACAGACTCTAATATGACTGCACAAATTGCCTGTACTCCAGGCAGACAGACTGAAGTGGCAAACGTGGCAGCTCTCTCTGCTTCTACAAGCCCATGAAATAGCTTTCACAAGCCCATGAACAGAAACTTGTGTTTATGAACATGCCATGCACCAATGCCAACAGGAAATGTGCTGACTCAAGATTGGCACCTTAGTTTAGGAGAGTGGCACTTGGGGACGTGGTTTAGAAGTGGGCTTGGCAGTGCTGGATTTGATGATCTTAAAGGTCTTTTTCAAATTAAATGGTTCTGTGATTCCATGTTTGGAGAGGAGAGATAATGCTGAGTAAGCATATGAGTCTATGAATCTTTGGGCTAATTATCAAAAAGTGCCAAGTCTATTAGATCAGGCTGTAATTTGCAGAGTCTGAGCCCCACATTGCTGTATTTTCTCTTCACTAATTTGCATTATTTTAATTTCAAAATATGAATAATGGGAATGCCAGCAAGGCTTGATAAACAGTTTTTGCCAGCACTGATAAAAATGAGCAATTTTTTCATACGTACAGTTCAACTAAACTGACATCTCTTGTGAACGAGGGAGGAAAGGACTTTGCTTTACTACAATATATACCTTTAACGAGTTTTCTAGCCCTTATCTGAGTTAGTCATACATCTCTGCCCTTACTTCAAAATACTTGTTGGAAATAGGCAATTATAGGCCTTTCTAGCAAAGGCTATCTGTCAGACACTCAAGTTCTGGACTACCAAGATGAAAAAAATAAATGATGGTGGTGATGTGCTGATGATTCATATACTTAAATAGAAAATTGTTTAGCAAATCAGTATAAAACATTTTCTTCCTTTCTATCAAAATACCTCTGAGTTGAGTGTATCAATACTGGGTTATTTTAAGTCATCCTGTATGTAGCTGATTTTCTTTGATTATTTTCCTGTGTATCAGGTCCTGTGCAGTTGCACATTTCGAAGGTGCTTCAGAAGCTTTTGTTATTCAAGTGTTTTTCGGTAAATTTGTTGTTGATAAGCATAGTAGCAACTGAATAGGATTAGATTTATGAAAGGAAAACTAATGTATTTCATAGTCTTATTGTAAAATACAGTAACTTGCTTTGTAACTTGCAACTTCCAGTTGTTTTAAAATAGAAAAAAAAAGAGCTGCATATGACACGGTATTACAGGGTAGTGTTTTTCTTATTTTTTTATTTTTTACAGCACCAGCAGGGATGCTCAGAAAATGTCACTGTCACAGACAAATGAATTCTTAAGATCAATTCAAAGGTACTCATGGAGCTAAAGGGATTTTTAAAAAATGTTTTGTGAACACCAGTGAGTTAAGTGTTAAACCACTGGTGTGATGTATCTGTGGTAGAGATGGACAATCTGAATTACAACTGGATTTTCCTCGCTGGAAAAGTCACCTTAATAAGTGTACTTGTGTGCCTAAGAGATCTAAAATTAGCTAAAGGACAGCTCTCAGCTCTTAATCTTGTGTGTAATCATTGCACATGCTGCTTCCCAGCACATGGACACGTAGGTCCTTACCCATAAAGTAGTTTATGAGAATACAGTGTGAAAGTTGCATCATTTCAGGAGAGCTCCAAGTGTGCTATAGTTAAGCACATGCTGTTAAGTGCTTCACCAGATCAGAGGCACAGTGATTGCACTATTGTATGGTGTGTTTGATAAGATCTTGGATATTTTAAATGCTTGTGTAGAAACTGCACTATAAAATAACTGGAAATTGAGTAGTTTACTTTTTGCCTAGTATTTTGCCTAGTATTTAAGGAAAGTCAAAAGCAACAAGTTACGAAGTTTTAATGAGTGCATGTGATGAGTATTTTATTATCATAAAAACTGGAGGGTTTATTAGCTGATATAGGGCTAGAGTTTTTCATTAGCCAAGGGCTTTTCAGGGTTTCATGGGATATAGCTGAAAACATTCCAAACAAATGAATATTCTATTTTAAAGGAATAATGAGACATTGAGGATTTTTATAGACTCCAAAGTTTGCTAAACCAATATCTCTAATTAGATGGAGAAACTCTCTATAGAGGCTTTGCGTGAGCGGCAGTACACATAGCAAATGTTTTAAGCATTTACATATCAAATACTGCTGGCAGCATTTTGGCAGCAGTCCAGAGCTGTAGATAGTTTTAATCACATTTGTTCATTAATCCTTGGTGGAATTCTCTTATATGGTCTCTTTAGGATTTTCATTTAAGCATGCTGCTGCTTCTCAGCAGTGGGCTTATTTATTTATTTTATAAATGCCATCTGAAGCCTTGAATTTATAGAAAATAGGTTGTGGAGTGGCTCAGGAAGCAGACGATGGAGTATATTCTTTTTCTCTCAGTACATCTCCTTTGTACTCAGGCATTTACGTACTCTCACTAGGAAGAGATTTATTCAGCAGTTTGACATTTATAAAAGACTTTCACTCTTTTTTGACTGTGTTAGTTCTTTTCTTTTCCATAGGTTGAATGGGAAGCAGTAATTGAAAGTACAGCAAAGATGATTGTATTGCTAATAAAATGTCTTGAGAATCATACAACACCGGCAGAGCTGCACTGAGAGTAGCTGCATCCCCTGTGATGACTGATCAGTGCCTGGAGCATCCAAATGCAGAAAGCTGATGCTTTGAAAGACACAGGTTCAACTTCCCAGCCCAGATGGCAGCGCTGGTGTTGGAGCAGAACTCTAATCTCTCAAGTATTCCAGCGAGCTGAGCTGCTAAGGCAATAGTCTTCTTTCATTATCTTGTTCCTCGGTTAAACCTGACTTCAAAGACAAAACAAACCATTTAAGACAACACTGTTGGAAAAGCTGAGGTGTTAACAGTCACCTGGAGCCTTCCACGTGCAGTTGGCCTCTGAAATCATACCTGTTGTTCTCATTTTTATGGCACACTTTGCGAATGACTGTTGTTATAGGGATCAGCTTCGCTGAGAAATGCCTGCCATGCTAATATTTGTTCTGTGATGGATAGCAAAGGCTAAATATAGCCTTCCCTTTTCTTTGCATTTTTAGATGGCAGAGTTGGATTTTTTTCTTAGTACAGCCAGAGTAAGGCTGCTCTGAGCCTCCCCTTGCACTAAATTGCCTTTGGAGAGGGAGGAGGAGTTGGAAGCATCAGTGAGAGGGTCAGGCTGCACATCCAGGGTCTCAAAGCTGAACTCTGCAATGAGAGGGATTTTTTCTGTATTGTGGTGCATTTGTGTGGTTGATCATCGCTGTAAGTGTTCCCTTCAGGAAGAGGTCTATTGCTTTTTTCTGTTGAATCATTCTGCCATTGTATCCTTTTGTTAAGTTGCCCGTGCACACACCCACATGTGTGCCAGCAACAGCAAAAGGGCCAGTGCAGGTCAGGTCCCTTACTGGAGTAGGAAGATCCCACCCAGCCACACTGCCAAGTGCTGCCACGTCCCCAGCAGCGGCAGGAGCGAAGCGTTCGGAGTGCCCTGGATGCTATGGGGGTATGTGGGAATTAGCAGTAGTTCTTCCCTGTCTCCTGGATTGCTCTCCTTCCTCCCCAGCTCCTCTGGTGGTGATGCAGGACTGCTGGCAGCTGCAGAAGCTGGTGAGCCAGTTTGAGCACATGCCCTCCCTGTGAAGGAGGGAGCGCGCGGCGAGGCAGGATAGCTTGGGGCTAGGAATAGCCAGGGAAGGAACTCTCCTGCCACAGGTGTCTTGGCAGCAATGGCATCTCCTAGTACTTTACAATATTCTGTTAATAAATATTAAATTAATAATTTATTGAAATCAATGAGCTTAAACATAATTATGAAAATTTATTGAAAAGAAGGTAGCAAAATTCAAGACGCTCAGCTCTTCCACTTCCAGGCTCTTGTGTGCACATAACATGTTTAACCATGAAGTAATATCATGCCTAACTCTGAATAGATCAGTTTGCCCCAAAATTCCAGTTTTCTTCTCTAGGGACCTTCTAGAAATAGTTTCTTGGCAAAGAGCTGCCACGGCTGCTGTGTGTCTGGGCTCTGTAGGGCTGAACCCTGGGAAAGGAAACTGTGGAGATGAGTCAGGCGGGTAGGGAATAGCCGTCACTTCGCTGGGGCTATTCATATGTCGAAACTCTAATTTTGACCCTAACCCTGAGCTGAGCCCCAGCCCGGGGGCTCAGCCATGTCCCCAGGTTGAGCAGTGCTGTGGGTTGAGTCACTGGCAGCCCTGGAGCTGCTTTTGCGGCCTCTGGAGCCCCACTGCCTGCCCAGCCGAGTGCCCCCACCTTCTGGGCTCAGCCCTGCAGGGGCTTGGCTGAGTTTTGCTGAGTGGCATCTCAGCATGTGGGCACAGTGTGCTGCCCCTGTCACCTCTGTCCACCCCTGCTGCAGGAGAGGAGCTGTGGGACCTTAGTGAGGTGACCTCAGCACAGGTCTGGGAGAGATGGGCACCCCTGTCCCAGCTGGCAGACCTGCCCTTGCTCAACACCAGATCTACATCAGTGAAGTCAAACATGCTTTGTTGGCCCCTCAGTCTTCACTTGTCATCTCCTCATGGAAGCCCTCCTACACGTGCGAGCTTTCTCCACCCTTGGAGTTCACTGGAGGATTAGTTTCCCATTTCTCTCTGCATGCTACAGACCTGACTCTCAGCCTCTCTACACTCACACCATCCTCCCTCCCTGCTGATGATACAGGTAACCAGCTGACTAATCCTTCACCCTGGTGCCTCACCCTCTGAGTGAGTTTAATAATAAAAGGCAATAAAAGTGAGAGCTGTGTGGATGCATCTGTCAGCCCCAGCCTTGGGCACCACCCAAGGAAAGGCTTTCTCCTCAGCCTGTATCCGTGCTGTGCTACACACTGGGGAAACTGATAGAAGTGTCATATGTATATTACTGTATTTTAATCAGCAGCAAGAACTACTCTCTCTATCCCCATGAAACTCTTATTTCCTTCTTAGGGAGGTTATGTTGCACTTGTTACTTTCTGTTATACCGTGGTACTTAGTAAAAGATTTTATGCCAAATTTGTGTTCAGTGAATTATCCCTGAAACTTGTGGAGCTAAAGCAGAATTTAATTTGGCAGTGTGGAGCTGATGTTGCTCCCGGTGATGTCTTCAGCTGAAAATCTCAGCTTTCAATTGCCTTACTTAGAGGAAAAATAGGCCCATGTCTCTAGTCATTCTCAGAAGGAGTGCCAGAGGCACTGCCATGGCAGAGAGACTCCACTGCCGCTGTATATGAAGAAGTGTGGCAGCAATCTGTGCCAGAGGCATTTAGGAAATCTACCCCTGAAGGCAAAGTTTTCTGAAAGGTGAGGAGTATTTTAACAAATGTATTAACATCTATGGCATGTTCAGTACCTTTGATTTTCTTTTTAATGTCTTGCAGTGGAGTAATTCAGAGGTGATGTGCAGCATCCTCCTGATACTGGGGGCAGAAGATGCAGTTTGAATGAAAGCTTAATAGAAATTCAGTGTGCTGTCATGCTCAGCATGGAATTGGTTGACTGCATAAATCTAAATGACAAATATCTATAAAGTTTTACCAAATGGAAATACGATGTTTTTGTACCATGTTGTCAACACATGAAAAGAAGCATATTAATTGACAAGGAGTAAAACTCTGTATAATTTCTATTAAAAAAAAAAAATTAAAAATACTCAAGTAGGACCAAGATACCACCAATGTTTTCAATAAGAGGAAAATGTCAATTATTGATTACTTTGAGAGCTAAATATCATTTACGCGTTTATAAGGATTATCTAAAAACTGAGAAGCATTGAGAAGTTTCTGTGGCAGCCCCAAGTCCCAGTACATTTGGTAGAGCACTGCTGAACAGCAAAATATAGCTTGGTGAGCAATCTAGAAATGATGATGTTTTATTGAGTGGTGTGGATTGTTACTTTGGTTGATTTGATTTTTATCCTGTAAGGAAATTGAAGCTCAAGCACTTCCAAAGTTGGTTATATTTCTAAAGATTGTCTTTGCGTGCCAGCTTTTGCCTAGAAACTCATCCGAAGATGTCAGCCATTGAAACCATTTCATGTGGAAGCATTGCTAAGTAAATTCACTAAATGCCTATTCATCCCAGTAAGATGGAGAGTCACTGGAGCAGTAAATGTGAAAATCTGCACAGCTTACTATACGGAAAGCAGTTTTCTGAGGTTGCCAAATGGAGAGGCAGAGTCTGACCCTGGGAGGTATTACAGCTCACATGAGTGAGCATAGGAGGAGGGTCTCGGGCTCCTACAGCCTGGTCTGTCAGGCTGGTTGACAGACAGATAATTCATTTGGTCTAGATAAAATCAATGAGATTATGAAAATAGTTTACTTGGCTGATAACATTTCCAAGTTGTTGGAGGCTGACCTGAGAAAGTAAATGCATTTTTACAGGATTTTGGTTTAACTTGGTTTTCTATCCCTTATAATAATGAAATGTTTTCAAGATACTGTACTATTGACAGCTGTTTTATCTTGAGTTTTTCTGCCATCAGCTTCATTACAGACCATTGCTTAAATGGTGTTGTATCTATAAGTTTGTGGTTTTGAATGAAACTCAGGAGATTAGGATCATTTTTATGTGATTTATTCAGTTTTCTTAAATATGCTGACCTAGATAAATAGAGAACATTTTTGCTCCATTGTTGAAGAAATAACAGACCACAAAAGCTGTCAAGTGTAAATACATTCTTGGACATGTCAGCTGAAATTTTGAAAATACTGGTGTCAGATTGCCTGTCATACTAATTGGAATTAACCTCCTAAATTCCTTTGTTCCTATTAATTCTATTGGCATTTTGACATCAAAATTCTCTGCTTTGTGCATTCCAAGCTTGGCCTCTTCTCTATTACAAGGATGAAAACAAGTAAAATGCCAATAGATACTTAACCAAATTCCCTAGGAAATATCTAGCAAAGCGTGTAAAATGGGGCTATCAGTGCAGTCATCTCACAGCTGGACTTCCATACTTAAAAAGCGTTGAGCAGTATTACTTAATACCTACTCTGTTACAGTGCTTAAAATGTCTACCAAGAGTTGAGAAGAAATTTGTTAAGATGTAATAAAGTTGTGGTTCCTTCCAAGTACATTTTACTGAATAGAGGGAGCAGCAGGATGGAAGTTCTAGCAGGTTTTAGCAAGTTTAGCAGCAGGATGGAAGTTTTTTCAGAAACCACCTCCTTCAGTCTGTGGCTGGTCCCCAGATGAGAACAATAAGTTTATAAATTGTTCCAGACGTGGGGGTTTTCACGGTGTAATTTGTGCACCCTTTGTTCTTTCTCTTGCAGGACAAATGATCAGCTCGTAGCATTCCTGTCCAGATACCGCGATATGAACTTCTTGAAATCCCACGGGAGGGACAACGCGAGGTACGCAGGCCCTTCCTTCACCTTATTTTAACCATGGCACTGAGGATTTTTGCACAGTGATGGTTTTCCAGTGTTACCCGAGTGAAGAAATCCGTAGTCCAAGCGAATGAGGAGAAAACCCTGTTCTGAGGACGGTTGTTTATTGATCCAGAATGACTCCTTCTCGGAGCCAGTTTGCAAATATGCTTTTTGTGGGGAGAGTGATGCTTGTGTTGTCCTTGGGGCTTGGCACAGATCGATGTTTTGTGAGCTGGCAGTCACTGCCTGCACAGCAGCACTGCCCAGTTGGCCCCGGTCACCCTGGTGACCAAGACCTGTGCTAACTGGGGTCTGCAGCAAAGCCTTGTGCAAGCAGAGCCCCAGCTGTGGGAGCCTCTAGCAGCCTGCACATACTAGTAAGAGTGAGGACGGTGGCTGGAAAATGTCACACTCTACTAAAGTTTTGAGGTCCTTGAATTAAACTCCGTCTTCCTCCACCCCTGAACAGGTTTCAGGGAGAAGAGAATGGGCTGTGTTTTCTCACTTAGCATTGTGGTTTGAGGGAGCAGCAGTGACCAAACACCATGTTCCAAAAATTTAAACAACCTGTGCAGATCAAAGAATTTTCCTATCTGACTGCAGTGGTCCTCTTTTCCTATTTATTGATAGTTTTGCTATTCCTCTGTATTGCTAGTTCTGTACCTGTGCCAGCAGTTTTGTAACAGTTCTAGCAACTACATATGCTGAGTCCCAGTGGCTTTGCACATAAAAATATTGTTTTATTCTACTTGGGTCACCAGTCATCCCTTTATCCTATAAAATGTCAAGTGTGCTATAAGGCTGGGTTTAGAGTACATAGAGAATGTGACACACCAAGTCTCATATTCAGCACAGTGGGTGGGCAGAACAATGCACAGGTCCCTCTCCTTCTTGCTCTTGTCACCAGATTTATCAATTGTCATGTTGCTGTTTAAATTAAGTCTTCACGAGCATTCATCTTGTGCAGTCAGAAATTCTATAGCAGGTAGTAAAAAAATAATACTGTAAGGAATAATATTTAAATCCAAGTCAACAGTTTTCACGGGAGAGTTCCTCGTTGGGGAAATGCAGAGTGTCAGAGTGGTTGGCAGACTCAGCTCTAGCTGGCAATAGTGATGGACAGCAGAGTTAGCTTAAAAAAGGGGAGAGAAAGAGCCAGGGAAAAGCAGTCGGTCTCTGCCTCCTTGCTCCTCTGGTGCACCTGAGTCTTCTCAAATTCCCTGAACTGGCTAAGGAAAATAGCTAATGAATTATGACATGCCAGCATCAAACTGGTTTAAATATGCCAATTTCAACTGGATCAGAACTATTTAGATCAATTAAACACACTAATCTGATGTTAATTTAATAATAAAATGAGCTAATGTGCCACTTGTCCTCCTCTCACAGGAATAACAACCCACTTAGTAGTTCAGTGGTTCTCTTTGTATAACAACTAAATACCTTTAAATCTATTGCAACAAGTCACCATGTGTTTATCTTCTGTATTTCTACCATAAATTCCCTGTGCATCAGGGAACATGATCAGATTTGCCGACCCTGTCTGCTATGGTTGTCTAGTCCCTGAGTCCCCTAAGCGCTCCCACTGCTGACCACTGGATGAATAGATCCTTTCACATCACCCCTTGGCATCTCCCCAGTTTTTCTATCAGAGAGATAGAGTGGCTCCCCTTCTCCTGCAAAGCCCAGACAGCTGTAGAGACACATTCAAACCAGCAGCTGTGAATCTTCTGAGTAACCCTGGGGTTTGGTTAAAATTCCATTGTTTCCAAAAGCTGATCAATAAGCAGTTACCCCCTGTTTGTATTGCGGGTGAATTTCCAGCTCTACATCTACCTGTTGAGAGAGAAATTCTATCTGAAGTGAAGATTTCTAGCCTGATATTTCGTTTTTAGTGTTTCATTAACTTAGTCTTGTCTAAACTGGTACGTGTACCCTCTGCTCTGTCCATTTGACACACAGTTCCCAATTGACTTTGATTGTATGCCCAAGGGGTGTTGTCATCATTCCAGTGAGGGTTATCCCTGTTGGAATGAAGAAGTCCTCTGGGCTGAAATACCTGCACAGGCAGGTGTGAGGAGAGCAAAGGCCCATCCAGGCTGTCACCCCGTGTCTGGCTGCCTACAGCCCATGTCCCCAGAGGAGCAGGAGGGATGGGTAGTGGTGCTGCCTTGCAATTATTCTCCCAGCCTCTTGTGACCTTTGCCTGGGGAATTTCCACAGACAAACTTGGTGACTTGCTCATTTAAGAGTAAGGATGACTATTTTTTTCTATTCATTTTTCCAGTTACTTTTTAAATTTTGCTCTGTGCTCGGTCATCTCACAGCCCAGGGGAAAAGAAATATCCCATGAGGTGAATGATAAGGCCAAGAGCTTAGTAAGGTCTAGAAGAGAAGCAACAGCCTTGAGGTTTGGCAACAAAAAATAATAAAGTAAAAAAAAAAAAAAGCCAGCTTTTGGAAAGGATTTAGGTCACAGGCCAGTTTTCATGTTATTAGGCAACAGCAGAAAACTCCTTCGGGATATCCTATCTCAAAACAGACTGGAACAGAATTTTTTATTTAAACCAGCTAATTTAAAGCCATGATAAGGGAGAGGGCACTGGACTATACTGACTGCTCCCCCATGGACAATAATGATTTGGCTTGTCCAAGGTGTTTTTGTCAAAACATGTGAACTAATAATACAGAAGCTCAGCATCTAAATGTCGAGGAAAGCAATGTATAAGCCCTGCTGGTAATTTTAATTTTAATTTGTGAATGAATAATGGCTCCTAAGCAATAAGCTTTTCAGTTGCCTAAGTCTGCTTTTTAAACAACTGGAAACTCTGAGTTTTAAGTCATCATAGTCTTTGGATCATATAATGGAGAGAGAAAGATTGGAAGTGCCTTCTTAAAACTGAAATTCTTATACAACTCGATTACAGTGTACTTTGTATTCAAGCCCTGTTCACAATCAGTACATGTTTTACTGCCAAATAAGGAGAAAAGCCAGGCTCCCCTTTATAGAGTAAAGTTTTCTTTTAGTTATGCCAAAGTCATTAAGAAGTGCATCGCTCTGATTTTCCTTTAGTGGCTTCAGTAAAGGGAATGGACATGAAAATGGCTCCTACACTCAGCTGGAGAAGTGTTATTTCCTGAGAGTGGCGGACGTATGAAATGAAATTGCATACAGTGGCTGGAGTCGTTACATAGTACTTATTGGGCAACACTTACTCCTCTTTTCAGTGTCTCAGACTATTAAAAGCAAGTGAATAACCTGGTAGGTGTATAAGCTATTGCAATTTGCAATATGCAGAAGATTTTTTTTTTTTGAGAGGAGCAGCACCTGGCTGATGTATTATAAAGACAGTCAAATGTCATCTTCAGTGACAGGGGGGAAAAAGGGTTTTTTATTGAAATCTTGCCACAGTAATCATTTGGGAAACAGTGTAAACATGCTGTGAAGGCTGGGTGCTGTTAGGTCTTAGAGGAATCTGGAGCTCATAGGCAAAATACAAACAGCTAAAGAAAAGGCCATTAAAAGCTTTTTATGTATCTGAGTTCTTTTCTTGTGCTGTTTTTGTCTCCTCATTAATACTATTCTTTGCAGTTGTGTTGTCCCCTTTCTCACTCCTGTGTTCCAGATAATTTTATGAGTATTGGTGAACTCTTCTAAGGAGCATCACAATCCCATCCCAGTTATCAAAGGCTGGAGAGACCTTAACTACCAAAGGGCCAGACCACTTTCCCAAACTCTCCACCTCTTTCAGCCCAGTTCTGCTGATAAATACCTGTTTCACCAACCTTTCAGACATGCCTTTTCTCCCCAGTGCCACATGCTGTTTGTTGGGTGTTCTGTACACTGGGTTGATGGTGGATTGGTGGTTGGTTAGAAAATGGATCACGCAGTAATTGCTGTTGTGTATTGCGTTGATGAATTGCCCAGTAAGTACCCAAATAATAGGGAAAAGGATTGATTAATTATCCCTGGTGTTGGAATAGTTTAACCACTTAGGTTCTAGCAGCATTTACATTGCTGCTCGTGTGAAATATTTGGTGGTTCATTTGGCACAAATTACCCTCAGCCTTCCTTTTTTTTTTTGCTAATTTTTTTAAAACACTTTGAGCACATGGACTAAGATCTATTTTTTGCTTGGAAGTAGTTCAGCCCAACACTTGCATGAGAAATGTAGCGACTGAAATAGCAACATGCATCTTCTCTGCAAAGAGACTGCACTTAAAAAATTTAGACATTACAGCTAACTTTGAAATGTCCCTCAGTGCTTTATGATAAGCATTAAGGGAGCCATAAAGCCTTTACTGCTTTGGCTTGTCAATTTGCTTCCTTGTAGGCCTTTTACTTCTGCTCAGTTTTGGAAAACAGTGCTCTAGGTTGTCAGTGCAAAGAAAAACAAACCCAGCCATATGTCTTGATGTGGGACTAAGCACGATGTTCTTTGTTCTTAGAGTATCCAAGCAAGATCATCCATTGGTTCAGGAAGGTACAGTAAGTGAGAAGGTTTGAAGTGGCTGTGCTTTATGGGGCTGGAATAGAATTAGGAAGAAAATTGAGGTACTGGTAAAGCAATCAGAAATCTTATTGCTGTTTAGGAACATTGAGCTGCACAGTTCATTTTCAGCTGTATGAATGGTAACTTTTGTACCCTGTCATCTGAGGTCCTGGGACTTCATGAAATGGTTGTGGCAGGGAACATCCTTTTAGGCTGGAACTGATGTTGTTTGGCTCTGATGTACCCACAGGTCAGTAGCCTGATTTGGTTCCTTGAAATCTGTACAGGAGTGAATCCCACTTGCCCTCAGCTATTTGGAAATCTGGAGTGTTTGAAACCCCATTTCCTTTTCCTTCTTCAGTGTCCATCATGCAGATCCCGAGAAGTTAAGCACAGCAGAACCCTCGGTGAGATGCTGTTGTGGTGGTCACCCAGCTGTCCCTTTGCAGTGCCTGTGGGTGCTGCCCCAGCTGGGATCTGCAGGATCTGCTGGCCACGGTGGAAGCAGTAGCCTGTGGTGTAGTTGCTGCAGCAGCAGCATCACATAGGTCAGATGGCTTCAAGCTCAGCCACTCAGGCCCAGCAGCGTTCCCAGGTCAGAGACTGCTCAGTCGTGAGGGTTTTGCAAAGAAGAGGAGGTGAGGGGACAAGAAATCTTACAGAAAAGACATTTATTGGAGGCAAACAGATGGTAAAATGTCAGGTTTCATATCATTCAGTCTGTCTGTGGTGAGTTCATGCTACATCTCTGCATATTATCATTTCCAGTTTTGCTTATTTAATATAAAAAGAAACAGAATCACTTGAGTTGTGGCCTCCCTGATGGTGAGAGGAAGCCATTTTATTTTTGTCCTTGTAAAAGCTGTTTCAGTGTTGCTTAAAAGATACCATGTAAGTGAAGGGTAGAGGAAAGAAACCAACAGGAAAATCTTTATGCTCACAAGGAAATGCATGGAACTGTTGTCAAAACAAGGCCATTCCTATTAGAGTCATTACTGCAAAAAAATAGACTCTCTCCAAGTTTCCTGTAACCAAAACAATTTTAGAGGGGTTTTTTTATTTTGCTCTTTGACCTGCAACATTAAAATAGTGAGAGACACTGAGGCTTTTTAAGACTTCCTCTGAAAGAGAAATTTCTCTTTTGAAGGAAAGAAGATGGAAAGCACAATTTTTCAAAGCCAGGGGAAGTTAATGCTTAGGAAAAGGGGGACAAGAAGAAAGAATCATATGAAATTTCTTTTTAAACGTAATGCAAAGATATGATAGGACTAAAGCATTAAATGATTATTCTGAGAAAATTATATATGAAAGAAGCAGAAACAAATTACGTAGAATATGAGGCACCTGTTGTAAAGCTTGAAAAATCTAAACATGTCCATACAGAGATGGAATAATGACCAGATAAAATGTGTCTGTTCATCAGCTTTCAACAGCATCCTGTGGAATTCTGCAAGTGCCATGGCTGTTTGGCTTCTATAAGGATGCCATTCACTGAGAAGGGCCACATTGAATATAGTATTTCAACTTGTAACTTGAGAGAGACATTCAAAATACTGTATAATTTTTGCTGCCCTGTAAATGACCTAAACCTTATGTCCAGTGTTTTTGGCAACAGTTGTCTGCTCCAGATTTACTTGCACACTGAACATAAAAGTGTTTACACTGTCAAAAAATCCTTCCCGTAATGCTCCTTGTTCTCATGACTTGCAGCCCAGCTCCCTGAGACCCACACAGATTGCAGGAACAAACGTCACAAACTGCATCTCTCAGCACTGGGTTACTTTTTGTGGCTGTGTCACCTGTGTTTTCTGCTCTGAAGTCAGTCCCTGTCCTGCTGAGGTCAGAGCCCACGCTGCCCTTACCAAGGGGCAGCCGTGGATCCCACGGTGCAGGGTTGACCCCCCTCCATTCACACGCATGCTCTGCTGCTCCACGGGGTCTGGTGCCCTCCTCTGTTGTAGGACATGCAGATATACAGATGACAAGCACTAATCACATTTTAAAACTAAGATTTCCCTCTGTTTCTTGTTGACTTCTGAGTATTTAGCACAGTGGGCAAAGCTACTGAAAGCATTTCAGTTTGTGTGCTTACTTAGGGCTTTGGCTTTAGCTCCTCAAATAAGCCCAATCATGAAATAAGACCAATCTCACCAGAGCAAATCCAGTCAAGAGAGAAATTCTTTCTGATATTGTTGATGTTTGTTTCTGCATTGGCTTTAAAGCTTAGGGAGATTGTTGGGAGAGTATTGTGTTTATAATATTTTCTTCTGAGTAAGGGAATTAAAGAAAGATAAGAAGAATTATGCTTTTGACCTTGTAACATTTGCATTTGGGACGCCGCAGTTTCAACACGTTGAAAAGCAAATTAAAATTATTATTTCTCTTTTCTTCCATCATTTCTGTCTGTGCTGAGAGTTATTTTCGTGGCCTTTTGGAACAGCAGGCATTGTGTGTTCTGTGCTGTCCACATGCTACCTGTCATACCAGGCAGAAATCTTCCTCATCTTGACAGACTAAGTAGGTGCTATTTCTTTCTGACACTTGTTCCCCTTTTCAAGCTTTAACTCCATTTTGGGAGTGGGGGATGAGCCCTGGAGGCTTTCAGCATGACAGGAAGAGGTCTTGGGAAACATACTGCAAGATCATATCATTAGAAAAACAGATGATTAGCTGATACTATATAGATGTGTTTAAATAGCCAATTGTTAATTATTTCAGATGTTGTAAATATTGTTTAACCCTTCAAATAGAGTTACTCTGTTTCGAAATGGGGTGAAATAGAGAGTCTGTGTTGCAGTCAACTGGAAATCCTTTGCATACTCAGTGGAGACCAGGATTTCTGGCCTGAGCAGGCAGGGAACGATACTGCTCTGCACAGTTTTGGGTTTTATGAACTCGCTTATTACAACTAATTTTTCAGTGACTGGTTTATGGAGATATATGGTAGCCTAGAGATTGCTCACAAATTAATTGTTGCAAGTACCACGCTCAAGATTTTCAAATTATTGTTCTGTGTTTTCTAGTTGGTCACCTAAATTGCAAGTTACCCTTTTTATGCTTCCCAACTGATTGACTCTGGTTAAGTGTTTCCAGGGTGGCTGTGCAAACACTGCTGGCAAGTGACTCTCATATTTCTCACCTGTAAAAATATTTACTTGACTTTTCCCACCGAAATGGACTGTTGTCTTCAGATTTTTGTCTAAAGAGAGTTAAAAGAGGAGCTGATAAAGTCAAAGCAATGTGCAGAGTTTGTCCACATACCTTAAGGGAAACATGAACATGCTACTAGTGGAGCTCCAAGCTATACAGATTCTTGCTTTGACACTGACTTTTGACTTGTGATGAATTGTTTCTCTGATGTTTTGTAACTTTTATTTATAGCTCTTATTCTTAAATCGTGGATAGTGATGATGAGGTCCTGGGTGCACCTGGTTAACAGTGAAATGTCGATAGGAGGTTTTCTAGGCAAGAGGCCAGAAACAGGAAACGTTTAGGAAGAAACCTCTTCACCTTACAAAATACATTCTTTCCAGATGAAAACCTTTTAGTGATAAAGTTACTGATAAGTAACATTTAGCAGTCTGATAGTCTCTGATGTTTCAGAAAGTTTTATGCGTTCATAGACTTCAGAAAAGAGAAAACAACAGACTCTCTGACTTACATACTGCATAAGTACGAGCATTCAGGAGCAGGGATCTCTCCCAGGTTGCTGTGGCGTGCACTGTCGCTTGGAGAAGACTATCCAAAAGAATGATAGTTGATTGGGATATTTTTTGCTGATATTAAGTAATTGTGCAATAGTATTAGTAGTTAAAAACATATCATAAGAGCTGAGCTATTTGTTTATATTCATGTTGTAAGAGTGTGTGCTAAACAACTTACAAATGCTTTTTGTGTTATACAATCCTAGAATCTCATCTGAAATGCAATTATAAATAATTAAATAAACTACAAAGTAAGAGGAGTTCCCAGAGCTGGATCGCAATCATGAGCTGTCTGGACTGACATCTCTACTCAGTGTGACAGACCACGTGCTGCAGGCAGTAGGTTTTTTTTAACAAAGTATAAAAATAACCATCCGGAACAGTGTAAACCCCGAGGCTGCACCCACACATAGTCAGGGCACAAACGACACCTTTCACACGTGTCAGTGCCTCATTGCTGAGCTCAGGTGGCAACATGCATTCACAACATCCTATGGCCTGCTTTTTCTTAACCCCAGTTTTATTTTAATCTTATTTTCTCTTGGCTGACTCTCTTATCATCATTATTTTCCTCCTGTATTTTGTTTTAGATTAGGAGATAGGTCAAGTCTTTTCACCTGATGATAACCTCTGTTGTATTTGGCCAACCGTACCTTGGTGCAATTGGATGTCATTGCCCTGGCCAGTACATTTGTGGCTGGCAGAGGTCTGCTGGTCTCACCTGAAGTTCAGGGTGACAGGAAGCACCTGATTTTTTTTC
>JAYRBT010000033.1:8040704-8052270 GCA_036023395.1 Myiotriccus ornatus
CAGTACATTTGTGGCTGGCAGAGGTCTGCTGGTCTCACCTGAAGTTCAGGGTGACAGGAAGCACCTGATTTTTTTTCACATTGACTAAGATTATTGAAATGCTATTACTAAGCCATTTTTTTTCACTTGTAATTTCTCCTGTAAAACCCAAGAGAGGAAGACAAGGGGAGAAAACCTCACCTATTTACATTTCGTTTCTCTCTCCAAAGCTTGAAATGCTTTCATGAACATACTGGTTTGGTATTCCATTGAGCATAACCAGAAACTAATGAAATACAGCATTAGACTAGAAACAAATCAGTAGGGTCATGCTTTTGCCCTCCATCTTCCTATCTTTCTTTTCAGAGGTGGCTGCAAGCATTCTTGAATGGCTAGTTAAGAATCTTTATGAACTATTTGTAGCATTTGAGAGTTTTTCATTTCTTGAAAAGGCCTGTGTGGCATACAAATGGCCCCTTTCCCTTTCCCTCCAGAAATATCCAGTGTGCTTAGAGTAAGTTCTTGCCTGCCTGAGTGCCAAAATTGCTATTGCTGGAGTAGCTAGGAGCATCAGTCATCCCAGAAGAGAGCCTGGGGGGAAAAAAAAAGAAGCCTTATCCACCTTTTCCACTTTGGTTGCAGTTCAGCTCTCTGTGCCAGCAGCACTGCCTAGGCTTACTGTGGCGGCTGCTGCCTCCTCAGGCAGGATCATTTCGCTTCCAGCAGATCTGAAATACGCTTGGTCCCCTTGGCTCCCAAGGAACATAAATGGACAGCAAGCAATTGCCCAGTGGAGAGCTGTGTCTTCACAGCCCCTTGAATAAACCGTTGCTTCATAGATCACAGGAATTATTTGCTATGCTAATGTGTTATTCCATTTAGGTGTAATGACTGGGTGTGAAGAGGCCCAGTAAGGGTGAGCCTTCTGAAAAATGCTTGCTTTCTGTTTGGTTGTTACTGGTATCTAAAACCTGATATGGTGTCTCCAGAGAGGTTTCAAGAAGCATTAGCAAAAGGGTCTTCTCTTTGGCGCTCTCCAAAGGCATTGCTGCCTTGCTGCAGAATGAGTGATTAGTTTTCTTCTAATAACCCTGTTATAGGATTTGGGGCTGAGATTTGGTATGAAAACAGTTGTACTCCCAGGAATTGACTTATTTCACTCCATATGCTGAGATTTGCTTGTCCAAGCCATTAGCTCAAAAAAGTCATAGAACTGTGTAAGTATAGAAAAAAGGAGCCTGTCAACTATTTTGGAAAACATGAAGCTGTGAGTCAGGATTTGCTGGGACTTTCTCATCTGGAGTGTGGTCATGCTCTTCTGTTGCCAAGTTCAGACAATAAGGCTGAAGCTGTGTAACTGCTTTCTGGTACCAGTTAGCTGTAAGCCCCATCATGTGGTACAGGCTGAGGGAGTTTGTAACTAGAGCAGTTTTTGAAATTTGAAAGGTGATTTCTTTGGTTTGAGGGTTTCTATTGCAGCCAAAAAACCTTCTATTTGAAAATGAGAGTAAAGGATGATAAATTGGTAGAGATAGCAGTTGAAAGAAATTACTTCATGGAAAAGAACTCTATGTTCCTATTTAAATATGGTCGATAAAATTCTATTATTTTCTTAAAATAATTAACTCAAATGAGCATTTAGTTTTGAGGGAAATAAATAAATGACCAAACTTTCAGGCACATTAATATTTGATTTGGAGATAACTGCATAAATATTGAATTTGAAGATTACATTCCAGAGGACTGCATTAAAATTGCAAGACTTTTCTATTATCCTTCATAATGGAACATGAAATTAGAAACTTGTTCATGGAAAGAAAAATTTCTTGACTCTCATTTACACATTTTCTGCACTGTTGTGTTAACAGAGGAGCTCTTCTCATACTGTGAAAAGAGACATAGCTATCACTAGGACATAGACCCTGAAGTCATTTACGGTCCTTTTGAAAATTAATATGCACCATTTCATAATTGCATCTCAGTTCTTTGATTGGTGTAGAACAGAACTTGAACCAGGGAGTTGGCCTACGGGGTTAATGCTCATGTTTCCAGATGCAGGAGGCCAGAAAGCTTTGATGCTGTTCCTTAACTTTTATTTCTTTTCCCCTTCCTTCGGTTGCACGTGTTTGAGGGCCACTAAAATGTCATCTTGACTTTCTAATCCCGAAACATCCTGGCATAGCTCCGTGTGGTGCAGGAAGGGAACACGGTGCCCTCCTCACTGTAGGTGCTGCAGCTCTTGTTGCCCTGCAGATCCTACATCCAGAGAGAACCTGGTGTGTCGCTGTGAGTTCTGCAGTGTCTGGTTAGGATGCATTTGTTGCTGCTCAGGACGTGTGGGATGTGTTCAACACAGCAACTCACCGTGATTAACGGCGCTCAGCCCCCCTCGCGAGGGCGTGTGCTAATTCATGGCTGCCCTGCTTCTCCTTCTGGGAAGTCATTCTGGGAATGGAGTAACAAACAGAAACCTGGATCAGACAGTCTCAAAACATGTGTGGGCATCCAGTCCAAAGTGTTTTCAAACATAGATTGATTTCGCAGCTTTTATTTTCTTATTGTTTTATTGGTCTCAAATAATTCGTTTCCGTAAGTTTACAGTTCTGCAGTTGCTCCTCTTATTCATGGTTCAGCAACAACAAAACATTGTTCCCCATAGACTTGAATATGAAGCAAACATGCTCTTTCCTACAGCAAAGACCAGTAGAATGGTATTTCTTCCTAATTGGCTATGCACCAATAGAAAAATTAATGGAATAATAACATAGGAGCAAATTGGTCATTTTACCTTTATGTACAGTTTGCTGGTTTTGGAAAACTATGACTTTATTTAGAAACAGAAACCTGTCACACAGATTGTGTTTAGTTCTTGTTCATGTTATGGTTCTTCTGCAGTAGTTTGTTGAGAGTTAATGAGCATTATGGGCTTTCATGCCATAGAGTTCTGTCATCTGCACAGTTCTGCCTTAGGACAGCAGAAGGTGTAAAATGATGTTTAAAAGCAATCTGTTGATCTTTGCCTCTATAACTGAATGTATAACTGATTAATTATTTATGCAACCTCTCTGCATTATTTAGGAGTAGAACAGAAATATAAACAAGTGACCTTTTGATCCTTTTTTGTTTGAGAAAGTGGCTTTTTATTTATAGAACTCATGGTGATAACAAAATATAAATTAACTTTTAATGACTGCTATTGTATTTCCTCAGATTTATCAGAAAACAAGGACTGGATCGGCTTTTCCTGGAATGCGATACACACATGTGGCGTCTGGGGGACCGGAAGATCCCAGAAGGAATCACAGTTGATGGAGGGTCAGACTGGTTTCTCCTAAACAGGAAGTTTGTGGAGTATGTGACTTTTTCTAATGATGACCTGGTAACAAAGATGAAGAGGTTTTACTCTTACACGCTGCTTCCTGCTGAGGTACGTGAATCCAGAGCTATCCCTCTCTGTGTTCAAACTTGCAGTGTTCGTGCCTGTCCCAGAGATCACCGGAATCAGAGGGGCTTTCACCTGATTTTGGTGGGCTTTGGAACATCCCCCAGTGGGTAATGAGAATTTTCCTCCCATCACCTTTAGGGTTAGAAAATCTTTTGCAGTTGTTTATTGCTTTGTTTGTTTGTGGAACTTTTTTGCAATGAATGGCTTTGTTTTATCCTTCTAAGCCTATTAATCTGTTACCGAACAACCAAAAATCCAGCTGTCCTTTGCTTGCAAATTGTTCCAGCACAAAGCTTTTGAAGGATATTAGAGATGGCGAATTGTCTTCATAAGTAGCTTTTCTTGCTGTTATCCAGCCCTTTTCTTTAAAAACATAAACCCTACAAACAAAGGTTTATTGTTCCGTTCAAAACTCAGCTAGAAGGCACAGTCACAAATCATTTAGATCACTCAGGAATGGCTCTGGCTGCAAGTGATGCAGAAGGGGAGCACACACCAGGATGGGTTTTTGTCTGGCGTGCAGCAGTGTGTCAGGGAATGTGCGTTATCTGCAAGTAGAGCATGGAGCCTGGCGGGTTGTCAGGCTGTGCTTCACCTGCCTCAGCAGGTACGTTACTCCCCTGGCTTGTCAGGCTCTGCTCCCAGAGTGTGTAGCACTCAGCCATCCCAAGGAAGACCTGGTTGACTGTCTTTAAAATAAAAACTTCCTTGGCTTCTGAACATTCCCAGGTATTGATGAGACCAATCTTGCAAATCTGGGCTCATTAGCTTGTGGTGGAGCACAGACATTGTCATCTTTTGATAGGAGTTTATTATTCCACACGCATGTTGAATAATCTTCTTTTAATCCTATTTCTGTTAAAAATCACCTTGTCTCTCAACTCTGATAACCTTTTCATCCATTATCTAGAGAAATTTCTATATTGCTTTAAAAGGATACAGGGCAATGGGTAATTGGGTAGGTTTTTTTTCTCCCTCGCGCTTGAATGAGAATGTATGCCTTTATGGGTTTAACCAAACAGTTCAAGCATAAAATCCATATTCACTGGGCTGTCATTTAACATTAAAAAGGGTAGGGGGATTATTTGGGGGCCAGCCATGCTAATGTTGTGCTGATTATTTATAGCTCTTACTATTGCTGATTTTAAAGAGAAGTCACTGCTCCAAAAATGGTCTCTTCCAGGGCTAAATTTGATGATATTCCATAGCTTTTTTCTACAAGGTTTTCTTTGCAAGATGCAGAGCTGGTTTCTTAAAACCACCCTGCTTTCACTGACCTGTTAACCTGCCGTATCAGTCCCCATTACACATGATTTAGATAATAGCTGATATTATGATGATATGATTAGGATAGCCCAATAGGAATTCCACGCTGCCATGAGTCAGCAAATAAAGACTTATGATTTCAGACGTAAATGCAGGAGGGAGAATGTCCTTTTGGTGCCTAGGGTGAACTGTGTATTTCAGAACAAGGCCATTCAACTAGCAATGCATTTCAGAGTGCTGGTGGTAGAGACACCCACAGAAGAGCTGTCTGGGACTGTATATTTTTCATAGGACCCGGGTTGATGGTGTAGTTTTGAGAATTATCTTAGGAAACAACTTGAGACGTATTATTAGCACATTGCTCATGAAAATAGTCCTAAATCTGTTAGACCAGACAGTAACTTACAGACAAGAAATAATGGGAATTTCTTAGAATTGCTCATACAGCTTAAATATAAATAAAATAATTGCTGACACTGGGGCCTTTCATGGAGTCCTTTGGACTCCCAGTGCACAAAGCTGGTCATTGCAGAAGTGCAGTTTTTCTGTGCCAGTTTATTGGAGCAAGGCCCCAGCTGTGTGTTATTGCAGTTTGGTTGGGTCTGTGGTGTGTTGTGACTTTTTCATGCTCTATGGAATCCATACACACAGAGCATGTTTCATATATGGTAGAACAACAGAGCTTGTTAATTCTGTCATTTCGAAAGAAGGTAAGTCACCTGCATTGGGTCTGGGTCCATGGGCTGAAGTGAAGGAGAAAATGGAAGTTAGAGGAGCTAAACACAGTGATCTGCTCTGTCTTTCTTGCAGTCCTTCTTTCACACTGTTCTGGAGAATAGCCCGTACTGTGACTCCATGGTGGACAACAATTTGCGCATCACGAATTGGAATCGTAAACTCGGTTGCAAGTGTCAATACAAGCACATTGTTGACTGGTGTGGCTGTTCACCTAATGACTTCAAACCAGCAGACTTTCACCGTTTCCAGGTACCTGAACATAACCTCAAAGATGCTCTTCCCCCTCTGCTGGGGTGTGGAGAGCCAGCTGGCTGCATGGCTACAGCAAGGAATGGGAAGGGAAGCTTTTACTCCATCAGTCGGGTGGAGAAAGAGATGTGAGGAAGCTCTGATCCTAATTTCAGGAGAACAAAAGATTGGTTCTCCTGTATTTTGGCCCTTGAGACATACTACTTGCACGGTAAGGTCACAAAGCAACTCCTTGGACTGCTTGGCATTGGTAATCTGCTAGGCGAGAAAGGTGGGGAGCTTGACACATCTCTTATGGTATCACTAGTACTTGGTGACTCTTGTGAATTTGTTGCAAAGTTCCAGCTCAGGCGCTTTCATGATTTCATTAAACTCCTGGCTTTCAGTGTTAAGCAAAGTTTATCATCTTTAAAAAAAAATTAGAAGTTGACTAGTATGCCTCCTGGAGATTTACATGGCACAAGACAAATCCATTTTCATGATCATATTCATCAGCATGTTTATATTAAAGTTCATTTTGTGGTTTTGGGAGCCTTAGTCATGAGGTTTTGATCACTCAGGTTTGGCAGTACTGCCTTAAAAAGTTTAATCGGTTCCTTTGTGATGGTTTCCTCAAGCCAGACATGAGAGCAAATCCTGTGCTTAAGGGTGCACCCAGTCTCAAGGGCGTATCTGGCCTGTGTATCTTTTATTAAGAATGAACAGCCGCTTGTTTCAAGGTCACCAGGTTTGCAATTCCATCCCTGCAGCTCCTCAGGCTTCCCTGCATAAAGCATGTTTGTTCAGGCTTTGTGTGGGATGGGGAATGTGTTACCCTGCAGCACAGAAATGATGACTGCTCTGAAACAGAGATCTTCACTGTAATGTGCTGCCTACCAGGCACGCTTGAAGTCAGTGACACAGGCACTCACAAAAAGAGCAAATGAGATGTTATCTAAGAGAGGCTCTGCTGCCCCTACCCCCAGTCCCAGGAAAGTCTCTGGCACAGAATAAATGGCAAGTCTTGAAAAACTTGTGCCAGACTGCAGGGCCTGACCTGCTGCAGGCTGTGAACCCACAGCGAAATTTCAGAAAACAATCAAGTAAACTGAGCTGGAAGGGAAAGCACAAAATTAGAATAGATGTAAAGGCAGTTTCTGACACTTGCCTGGTGAGAGAGCCCCTCACACAAACACAGGGCACCGGAAGGCTGGCTCACAGTTCTCACGGAGGCACAAAGAGAGCTGCAGAGGCACAGGTCAGAGAGCCCACAGTATGTGCTGTCTCGGAGTAAAACTGAGCATCCTCAAAAGAATTTTCCAACCATCTGGGGCACCCTTGTACTCCTTGGCACCTCAGAACCCGTGCTCAAATATGAGCAAGGCTAAACAAAGACTTTTTTAAAGCTTATCGTAGTTGAGTAGCAAAAAAAAGCAGTAATATGTTTTAAGATTGTGTCAAGTGCAGAGCAGAAAATCTGTGCAGGACCACTGAGAAGCTGAGGAACCTCAGACATAGATGACACCTCTTCCAGAATCCTCTTACCACCTCCTATCAGCAAATCCATACTCAGAAAATGCTGCTCTGCCTCTTCTGAGCCCTTGTGCCACACGATGGTTTGTTCCCTGCCTAACCTGTGCCAGTGCTGCACTGTCTCCAAGCTAACACGGGGGTTTAGAAAGCATTCCCCACTGCTCTGGCACTTGGAGAGGCTTCAGAGCAAGGCAGCAGGGGGAGGCTGTTGATAGGAAGGGATTGACACAGCTGTGTTTTTGTTGTATAACTATGTAGTTTTTACCTGAACCTTAACATCATTCCTAACAATGAATGGGCACAAAGGTGACCCTATAAGTCATCTTTGCCCATGAAGAGAACCAGTTTCACGTCCTCAGCTCCAACCCACTGATTAGGACAAAGTGTCGTGGCCGAAAATGGGAACTCGCTCAGCGTCTTTTCCTGTCGTATCCCAACAGCAGACTGCCAGGCCAACTTTCTTTGCCCGCAAGTTTGAAGCTGTAGTGAACCAAGAGATAATCGGCCAGCTGGACTATTACTTGTACGGCAACTACCCGTCTGGCACGCCCGGCCTGCGGGCCTACTGGGAGAACGTGTACGACGAGCCCGACGGGGTGCACACCCTCAGCGACGTCGCCCTCACCATGTACCACGCGTTCTCCCGCCTGGGCCTGCGCAGAGCCGAGACCTCCTTCCACGCTGCCGGAGACAACAGCTGCCGGTAAGCCTGGGCCTGCCTTTTTTTTTTTTTGGGGTGTCTCAGGGGGCACCGACCGGGCCGCCGAGCTCCCGGGGATGTTCGCCCTGCTCGGCTGCGCTGGCGGGAACCCGCCCTCTACAAACAGGGCCAGGCAGCTGCAAGTGCACAGCACTTATTTCCAGGAGTATTTATGTCCATAATAAAGCGCTGGTTATGCTGGGTTGGCGTTATGTGACCTGTTTGCTGCACTTTTAAGGAGCTGCTTTCCAGCCTGATGAAGACTGACAGGATCCAGTTGGGCAGTGCTACCCCCACTGCTGCGTTTTCCTTGATTAATTTCAGCAAGTGTATTATAGCTACAGCTCCTAAACCCTCCGTGTGATTGCAGCAGAGGTCATGTTCACCTCTATTATGCTTACCAAGAGCAGAGGACAGGATTCCAGAACTAATCTGAACACAGGCAGGTTAATGGTCCTTGCTTGTTTGTTCCCTTGGGAGCACACATGCAGTACACAGAGCTACTTGTTTGGCTCAATTCGCCTGCTTGGTGCAGCTGTCTGTGCCAAAAGTGCTGCAACTGGTACGATCTATTAGCATCAAATACATAAAATGTATTCATATATAAATGTAATTAAAAATATATATATATCAAATGAAGGTCCTTATTCTCTAAGGGGAAACTTTCCCTATATTCTAGATTCCTTTTTCACCTATAAGCCTAGCAAAGAAGAATTCAGTGTAAAAGAGATTTGAAACAAGAATTCCCTGTGTTAGACTTGCACAGAAAAGGCTTTCTTCACGGGAGATGTTCACTGCCTGCAAAGAGATCTGAAGCTGTTTACATTCAAAGCAGAGAGGGTTCATCTTTTAAAGTCTTACTTTACCATCTCTTAATTCATTCTTCAGAATGTATTTCTGGACCCTTCCTTTTTTTTTTCCCTAACAGAAAACACAGCCTAAGTCAGCAACACTGAAAACACTCTGTGTGCTTTGATGGATGGACGTTGCCCCTCTTGTGTTCTTGAGAGGGAACCAAATGTGCCTTGACCTTCCTAAATTAGTCATGGAAGTGCTGAGCAATGTCCAATTTAGAAAGATGTGGCAATAAGTGCTCCAGATTCCTATTAGAGTTTTGTCAGTGAAGGTTACCGGTGCAAAGCAATAAAAGATCAATAACAATTAGATAGAAATAATCACTAGTAGCATGCCTTCCTTAAATGAAATAAAGGCAGACCTAAAGAAGGGCTGGGTCATTTGTCCTGCAAAGTGAAGCCAACGGAGAGGATGGGGGCTATGTGTAACCAGCACTGAAATAATTTGACGATTACTTTTGTCCCTTTTCCTTTTGCCAGTGTTCTGACACTGATTTACATCAATTATCAATATCTTTTCTGAGGAACTTTCCATTGCACAGAAGCTCAAGGTGCTTTTCAAGCTTGCTCAGATTACAGATAGGGACATCATGTCACTCACTGCTGATTGCAGCTGTCTCTGGAATAAAGCATGGCTCCTTTACAGCAGGCTGGAGCCTCATGAAACAGTGCAGGGAGGAATTGCACTGTGATATGGAGTGGAGGCTTCATTTTCATACCTACCTGAGCCCCCTCGAAACACTGTGAGCCAGCATCCAGTTTAAATCACAGAAAGGTGGATATTCCTCAGGTTTATGATTCACATCTCTTTGATACTACGTTGTCTTTCTAGGTGTATGCCTATATACCTTTCCTCTTTCCCTCCAGTGATTTTGCATGTCTAACACAGTAGTGGTAGGGCTGTATTTGGGCTGAGCACCTCGACAGTGTTCCTTTGCTGCTGGGGCTACAGCAGCACCGAGTCAGCTGATCCTGCAGTCACCACCCCAGCTCGTTTCACGCCGCTGCCGGCACTACGAGGAAAGCTGCTACTGCTTCAGATCACATTTGGAGTCGGTCCCTGCTGCCTCCTGCAGCAGCACGGGAGATGCTTATAAGAGAAGCTGCCTTATACACTAAGGGGCCAGCCCACAGCCCCAGAAAGCCGTGCCCCCCACAGACTGCTCAGGTACCAAAGGAGATTGCGTATCAGCATCTTCTGTCGGAGCAACATTAGTGTGTGATTGAGATTTAATTTATTTCTTCCATCTCTAGGCATTTTTACTCACTGCTGCCAAGAGGCAATTTACTCAGACTATTTCAAGGATATTGTAAATATTTGCTGCTGCACACATATAAAACTGGAGGTCTCAGTACTCAGAACAGAAGTCGGGTTGTTGGTGGTATTGGCTGTGTAGCTTTGCTGTGTTTTTGCTCAGTCCATCAGTGTTTTTACCTCGTCTTCCTATGTTTATTTCCCAAGCTCTAGAGACTTCCTTCTGGGTGTTTCTGGCCTCGTACAGTGGAAAGTCTTCACTGGTCAGCTCTTCTTACTGCTCATGTCTTGAGCTGTGGTAACAAGCACAGGGAATCAGCTGACTTCCTGGGTGGTTCAGCTTGTTTTGCAGTTAATGTCAGTGCTGCAAACTAGTAAAATATTTGATTTCCGAGCTATGAATAACACATTTTTAATTATTTAGGGATCCATATGTACTAAAACATCATTACAGGTGTTTCTGAGACTGTAGCAGACAATTGACCATACAGGTTAATTATTTGAATCTGTGAACACAGTATCTTTAAATCTGAACTGCAACCAAATGCCCCCAAATCTCCCAGTGATAGGTTTTGCCTGGTTGTTTGTCCTTTTATCAGTTTGGGGGTTTTTTGCATCTCAAGTCTTTAAGGAATGTGAAGTTTATTTCCTAAAATACAGGAAAATGGGGACTGGATCCTGGTGTCCTTGGCTGCAGTGCCACCCTGAAGAGCTGTGCCCTTGGGGCAGGGGTTTGGGAATGAAGGGGGCTCGGGTCTGATGCTCGGCCTTGCAGCATTCCATGCTCTCCCACATGGGCAGGCACTGACCCTGCTGGGGCAGGAAAGGTGGCAGCTGAAGCACAGGCACGTTGCTGGGATATCCTTTATCCTACAGTTTATCTGAGCAAACAGTGCTGCACAACCTAATGATCTGTGCATGTCTCTGGGTGGCACTTCCTACCCAGAAGAGGTGCTTAGGGAGAGGAGTTCTCTGGCACACAGAGGGACCTCCTAAAGAGCTTAGAGCTGTGGATATGCTCTAAATGAGCACATATTCTTAGTAACATTTCTTTTATGTTTTGGGGTAATCGGAACAGGCTAAGAATATTTGATAATGAGTCATGAACACATTTGAAATCTCTTAATGTAACAGTGGTGGATTTTCTAGTTGAAGTGAATGCTTCTTAAGCCATTAGCTCCAAGTAAATGGAGATTTCATGTCTCTCTTGTATAACTGATGGTGTGTGGATGTGCTGTTTTACAGATACTACCCCATGGGCCATCCAGTTTCCGTCCACCTTTACTTCCTTGCTGACCGTTTCCAAGGCTTCCTGATCAGACACCACGCAACCAATTTGGCTGTCAGTAAACTAGAAACTTTGGAGACATGGGTGATGCCCAAGAAAGTCTTCAAGGTCGCCAGTCCACCAAGCGATTTTGGAAGGTTGCAATTCTCAGAGGTAAGTGCATCAAGAGATTTCATACCAATTCAGCAGCCTTTGGAAACTGTATTCCATGTAAATTTTAGGTGAGAGTGGCTGTCTAGCACAATGCACATCCTCTTCACAGGAGATACTGTTGCCAGGT
>JAYRBT010000033.1:8052370-8108097 GCA_036023395.1 Myiotriccus ornatus
ATTCCATGTAAATTTTAGGTGAGAGTGGCTGTCTAGCACAATGCACATCCTCTTCACAGGAGATACTGTTGCCAGGTCAGACCTGTGGTCAACCCTCACTTCTTACATTACCCGGAGTTTCCTCACTCCTTTCTGCTTTAACAATAAATTGAAGGCCTTTGCTATTGTAAAAAGGGCTCAGTAACTTACTGAAAAGTTTTGCAACCATCATTGTTGTGAGTGCTGTGAAAGGCACCTGGGGAAAATGTCACGTTTCTGCAACTCCAGATGTGAATGGTGATGTCTTTAAACATTTCTTTCCAGATTACACTGAAAGAAACCTCATAAAATTAGTGATAGTCAGGTATCGATGCCACATGTGAGCAGAATATTGTTGTTGTAACATAACAGAGAAAACTATCACAGTGGTGACTCAGATTTCCCCCAAATCCTGTCATTTTTTCTGGGAATTTTTCTCAGCATCTGACATAGAGTGTAAAAAATGTACCCTAAAATATATCAGGAAAGTTGACCACTAATAGAACCTGACATCTGTGTTCTGTTTTAAGGATACAACTGCCTGAGCAGTTAATTTCATGATTTTTCTTGTTAAGCCACAAATTTCAATTAAGGTATAAAATTGATTGAACAAATGTGTTCTAGTCATTATGGCTAAGTCCATAAATTACCATCTCCTTGGGCAATTAAGAAACGCCTAGGTGGGATTCAGTGTTTTGGTGTGCATGGCAAATCCATGACACTAATGTGCCATTAAAGAGATGGATGGAAAGTGTGCTTCATTTATCAATGTGTCTGATGGTAGGCTTGCCATTTCATGCAGTGATAAATGGTCATACAAGCCTTAATTCTTTGATTTGTAGGAGTGTTTCTGCTGTTTATTTAGGACTTTTAATCTCACTTTCAACCTGATGTCTGCTCTGGGTCCTCTTTTAGAATGCAACTAGGCTGGCAGCAGGGACAGAGTTTTTTCTAACAGTATGATAGAAAGGAATATATTGATCTTGGTATTCTAGAACTCAAACAAAAATAATTAGAAAGAATATACATCTGACTTCACTGCAGATGTAGGGCCACTTGCCAGGTCCCCTCTGGCCACAGGGCACCTTTTTCTCCCCAGACCAGTCCTGCAGCAAAGCATGAGCCTGTCTGACAGACATCCTGCAGCAGCAGTGCCCTGTGCCAGCCTCCCCTGGCATGTCGGTGCCACAGCTCTGTGGAGCTTGTTACCCTGCAGGGAGGATCCCTGGATCCCACAGGACTAAGGAGCTGCTCCTCAAGGCCTCACAGACCACGGTTGTTTTCATTATATGTTCTCAACTAAACCCCTTAATTGTCCTCTCCTTTTAGATATGATTCTTATTTTAAAGGATCAGGAGGTGCAAAATAAATAATTTAATCTTTTCTTAATGGTTTATTTTACTTTCTACCTTCCCTTGGCCTGCAGGGATCTCTGCCTCTGAGCCAAATTATTCTCTCAGTTACCCTGGTATAAATCCAGCATTAACTTCTTCAGCTTTAGTGTGGCTGGAAAGCTCTGATCTGCTACAGCTTATTAAAATGCCACTGCTTTGTCAAAGTCCAGTGAGTGGAAAACAAACTTAGCAGTTTAGCTAAGATAGGGGAGCATTAGAGTTCACAGAAATGAGAATTGAGATTTGTGCTTATTGGGACATAGAACTGTAGATTCTTCAACAACTTTCACCCCATGATCTGGCAGGAATTTAAAGACTGAATGGGGCTATTTTATCTGGGAGCTTTCTTCCCTCTCCCAGCTCACACCAGTGGGGCCAGCAGGAAGAGCAAAACATGCTGCATTGAGTGTGCTCCCGAGTGTATTTGTGACCTTGATGCACAACTGAGATTGCAGCAGAGATGATGGGATCTCTCCAGTCACTGCTTCCTGCCCTCTGCTCCTCTGCTTTGCTTCTCAGACTTTGCCTCCCGAGGAGCCGATTTCACCACACACCATGGGAAGACAAGTGGAAAGAAATGGGCCAGCTGGGCTGCCCCACGGCTGGCAGGGTTAATGACAGTGTTCTGCACTCAGCCTTGGGCTCAGTAAAATAAAATAAACTTAGAGGAAATCCGAGAGAGATGATTTCCAAGTGTGAAACTCCCACACCTCCTAACATTGGCTTGTGCACGATGTGCATAGTATGTGTCCTGCCAGCCTGGGTTCAGACAACTTTTCCAAGGAGGGCAGGAGATTTATTTGCTGTACAGAACCAAAAGTCTCAGCTCACTGTCTATCAGATGAACACTAAGTTCATTTCTGGTCTTGTTAAGACTTGTGATTCATCACAGAAAATAAAATAAACTAGGTGGCAGGCAATTAGTGTGCATTGTATGAACCTAATGGTCCTGTTTGTGGTGAGCAATGAGACACAAACCCATAATCAAGGCATAATTTATCTTGGGAAAATTTATCTTGGGACCAAACAGAGATAGAAACAGAAGTTTTAAGCCAATGAGAGATTTCCAGCTTTCCAAACAAACCCTGTGCACAGTGCTTGCTCTTGAAGCCCAAACTAATGGTGATTATAATAAAGATGTGGAAAATGTCAGTTTCTTTGCCACATCCCTTCATAATTTATCAGATTTTCATTACTGCTTGATTCCATCCCATACTTCGTGTATTCCATTTGAAAGTGAAAGCCTACTCACAATGTTTTAAAGGGCTGTGAAAATTATTATAGAACTGTAGTATCTCTTGCCCTGCAAAATCAGACATCTCAGTCCTGGGAACTCAGCTGTGTAAAGTTCAAGGGAAGAGGTATGAACCTCTAACCAGTGCTTTAAGGAAAATTCCCTATAAAATACTGTGCTTCTAAAAGCAGCTGTACTGCAAGCTGAGCAGCATGGGAAAGTATGTCCCCAGCTGGAAACCAGACATAAAGGGCAGATCCTGTGAGTAGGTGTGTACAGCTCCCTGCCTGTCCCTTCCCCGAGGTGCCTGTGGAGCCTTGGTGTGAGCACTGACTTTGGGGCACGTGGGGGTTCGGGGTGCCCGGGTGCCTTTGAGTTACTGAGTGTCCTCCTTTTTGTTGCCCTGTGTCCTCCTTTTGGTTCTGTGCTGTTGTTTCATGGACCTGCACACCCCGATTGCGGTGTGACAGGCTCTCATGGTTGTCCTTTACTCCTCCCTTCCCCTGCCTTTTTGCTGTAACTTCTGGTTTGCATTAGGGAGCCCAATACCATGCTTGCACAAAGCTTAGCAACCAGACAACCATTTTGTTATATTTTTTCCCCAAATGCAACCTTAACTCTTCTGCAGAGCACTCTAATAAATAAACCTTTGTGCACGTGAACATATCTCAACTTCTTTTGTGCAACCTGGTATTGAGCAGTGTCACCTGGAGGCTGGAGCAAGGGGACTGTAACTTTCTGATTTCTTTACCCAGTGATGAAAGGCTAAAGAGAGGGGAAATAGTTGGATGTCAGGAATGAACATTTAATTTTTGAGGATGAAGTAAGTTTTCTTCAAGGAGTTCTTCAGTAAGAAATATCGAATGAAGTGCAAAGAGCTTCCTTATAGGCTTTTCTTTGCCCAGGAGGATGTGGATTTGTTTCACATTTTGTGGCTTTATTATTTCCAGGTCTCTTGAGCACTGGTAGGTGTGACATGGCTGCACTCAGTGAAGGTTGGCAGAGTAGATAATAAGATCTGGTCAGGAAATTTTCTTTCTCAGGTTATTTCCATACATATTCAGTCAGTCTTGTCAGGAGAGTACCCACTGACAGCTCCTCGAGGCAGTCGATGCCTGGGTCTGATATCTGGGCTACGCTGTCTGGTTTGATTAGCTGGTGTGCTGGGTGAGATACCTCTGAAATACCAGAAATGCTGTGTTGATTGCAGAGTAGTGGAAGGCTCATTTTGTCTCATATTCTGCAGTGTCATAGTCTGGTAGGAGGAATTCATATGATGACAGATGGATTTAGCATGGTAGGATTTTATTTTACTGACCTTGTAGCTTTTTGCTTGCAGTCCTCCTGTAATTTGTCTGCCAGCCACAGGAATTTATTTAGAAGGGACTGGAGACTGGACAGTTTCCAGTACAGGTATCAGTACTGAGAGGTGTCAGCTAATTGTTATGTATTTTGGATTTGTGGGGATTTTGGAATTATATTGGAATTACTTATTCTCATGAAATGAGATGAAATCAAGAAGAAAAATCTCTGAAGCAAATGAACTACACAATGCTTTCGGGAAAGCAGGTTCTGGCCATGCCCCTGTGAGGTGAAACTTAGGGACAAGGACAGCTCTGTGTTGGTGGAATCTGCAATATCCACATATATTCTGAAAGTGGGGATCCCACTGGATGTGCATGGATCTCTGGAGGCCACTTGAGAGAATCACATGATTTCTGTACAGGGAACAAATGAACTCCTTGGTGATCTACACTATCTGGAGATTAAGTCAAAAGAAGACCTGAAGGACTATGAGGGGTTTAATGGCAATAGCTTGTAAATTTGTGTCATCCCGCAGGTTATGGGTGAACCACTGAAATTCATATAAAGAGCACTGAAATATGAAAGCTACTAGGAAAAGAAAAGTCCATTAAATATTTACACTAGATTGTGAATCAGCTGGTTTACTGTTCCTTAGTGAATAAATAAGAAACAATGTCACTGTAATGACAGTAAGAAAAGAGATTACAAGAAATAACTTCCCACATCAGGCAGGAAGGGAGTACAAGGAGACAGCATCTCATGGATGTTTTGTAGTAAAGGACCTGATGTGACTTGTCCTAAAGTCAGCAGCGAAAGCTTCTTTCCTGGTCTTAGCAGTAGCTGGTTAGGTCTGTACTGCAGGTTCCATCTCTCAGATGTGTAATACATTTTTATGACCCAGGAGATGATGGGTCACATTTTTTTCTATGCACAGCCTGCGTTCAGTCACTAGGCTTAGTCCCTTATTGACTGCTTCCGTGGAAGGAAGGGAGAGCTGCTATAGCCTGTGATGTCACTCTTACGATAAAGAAAACCTTATTATCAATCAGAAGTGGACCAAAAAAGCAAGCCTTGCATTCGAGGTTGTCGCACAGTTTGTGTACACATTATGATCCTAGGTCATGTTGCTGTTAGCTTTTATATACATGTATGTATAATTCACGTCATTAGAGAAACAGGATTTGTGTCTCCTGAGAGCCCTTATTTGTCACAAGGGTCTGAGATGCTCACAGAGATGATGCCAGCAGCATGTTCTTCCATTTCAGATTGGCACCGAATGGGACGCCAAGGAAAGGCTTTTCCGGAATTTTGGAGGACTCCTCGGGCCAACAGATGAGCCAGTTGGCATGCAGAAATGGGGAAAAGGCCCCAACGTCACTGTGACTGTCATCTGGGTGGATCCTATTAATGTAATTGCAGCAACATATGATATTCTTATTGAATCCAGTGCCGAGTTTACTCACTACAAACCACCTCTGAATTTGCCCCTGCGACCCGGTGTCTGGACAATAAAAATTCTGCACCACTGGGTACAGGTAGCTGAAACCAAATTCCTTGTTACTCCTCTCACCTTCTCTAATCAGCAGCCTATCAAACAAGGTAAGTTTTATTATTTGCTATATAAATAATACAGTTGTTGTGTCTGTATTCACTGTAAATGCTGCTGTTAAAAATGAAGTAGCACTCTATTGGAAAAGGATATAAGAAAGGAATTTTATAGATACCAAATCAGAAGAAACTTCTGCACTAAGACAAGCAGAAGTTTCTGTATCCAGTCTGTAAAACACAGCCACTTTGAACAAAAGACTATTTATATCTTTAAAATATGCACAGTTCAGAATCCAGGGAACTTCAGACTCTCAGTAATCTAACAGCTATTGTAAAATCTATCATTTAGAAATAGAAAGAAAAATTGACCTTTCTGTGCTGTTTTTCATTCACATTTTCTCTTACGAAGTTACAGATGTTTAAACTGTTTTCAGACAAAGTCTGTGTGTTTAACAATAAAAGCATTAATACACAAAATGCTGAATTAGGCAAAATTACCCTAGGCCAGAGCTCACCTGATACATTGTCAGGTCCAGGCATTTGCATTTGCCTGATACCTGCCAAAACCTGCTCAGTACGTGCCAAGCAGTTGTAACAGAAATACCTATGGGTACAGTCCTGGGATCAGACCCACACTGACAATTTTCAGAAAGAAACCTTTTTCTTCCCTGATGGAGCGGCCCTGAGCCATCCAAACGCAGAGGTCGTTTTGGGGCTGCCAGTGTCTGCAGGCTCCAGCAGGAGTCTGCATGGCACAGGCATCATCTGAGTGCCCAGGTCTGCAGCCAGTGCCCAGGACACTGCTGGGAGTGTTTTACAGCCACACCTGTTTTCTTGTTCAGTAAGATCAAAACAAGCATGTTGCTCTCAATATCTTTACCATTCTTCTTAACGTGCACAAGTGCTTCCATCTGCCCACCATTAATATTCATAACTTTGGACATCTTAAATTTGCTGGATACATGAATGGTCCTATTAAGTTTTCAGAAGTTCTTCTTCCTGACAAGGCAGCAAATAAACTGAGTCAGGCATTTACCTTCCAGCATAACGTGCTGCTTCTGTAATGCAAACACCACCAGACAACTGCTGAGAGCTAATGCAGCCCTTATCTCGCTCAACAGGAGCTTGATTCCACAGTTCCCAGCAGAAGAGCAAACCCACTGATTTCGGCTGCTAGCATTTGGTGGCTTCGTTTCTTAAGCGGAAACTAAACCACCTCCAACCTGCTCTTGTTATTAGCTAATAGGCAGTGATAAATTGTGAACAAACACCGTGGGTAGAAAGAATACATTTTTAAAGTTTGAGGCAACCTGCTTCTAAACACAGCTGTTACTGACTCGTCTCCTGGAAATTAATGAATTCCATGTTCTTTGGTAATTTAACTTTTAAGGCATCAATTGGACGGAAAACGTGGCGTGTAGCAAGTAACCTTGCTACTTTTGCCTATAACATGAGAGCCCCATGGGCAGGTAAACGTGTCTCAGACTTTATGCCCACACTTTATGGTATAAAGGCAAAACTCCCTTTGGTCCAAACTCTGAGCCTGGAATAATTCCACTGAAATGATGCAGTTATTCTGTATTGCCCATTGATACACTGGGAGAAGATCTGGCTCGTATTTTTTGTTGAGAAGCTTTGTTCATTCAAATGGTAACTAGAACGTGCTACAGGAATGAAATAGAAAGCTTGGGAACAATATTGTCTAGGAAAAAAGTCTCAGGAATGATTTGCTACTGATGATCTGATGTATAATCTCTAGATGACTGAGGCATGGGGGTGGAGAAGAAAATTAATTCCAGGGGCAGGTAGTGACACTCCACTGTAGTTAGAATTGTATTTACAATGCAAATTCCTGTTGTTTGGGTTTTAAGGCTTTCTGTCTCAGTGACACTACTGTTGCTCTGTGCAGGCAATTGTCATTTAGCTTTGATTTCCAGCTTTTGTCAGTTTGTCACCACTTTATTATTTAAATACATTTTTCTCTGCCAAGTAAAGGCATTTTGAGAGTATGACAGAAGAATTAGAACTCCTAAAAGAACGATTTCTGTTACTGTAAACAATGAAAAAGCTGCCAAAAATCTTCTAAAATGAAGGAATAGTATTCTTGTCTTAACATTTAAAATAAAACATATATCAGACTTAGCCAGGAGTTGTCAGCAGAAGAGGGGAATATGTTTCAACAGAGATTTCTTTAAAGTTTTGTTCTTCCAACCATGCTCCCTCACCACCACCACCAAACTCCACCCTCTTCCCCCTGGGGAAAAAAAAAAAAAAAAGCCCTTGTCAGAAAGATTGCCCTGGAAAGTAACTTGCTACTCCAGAAGCTTTTTGAATGGCTGATAGTTTTCATACCTCTTTGTGTGTAATTTCCTCAATAATGATTTGGGCCCCTCTGTCTCATACACTCCAGATGTAGAAACTGGAGCCCATGTACATAAAAATCTGTCCATGATCTTGTGTGCAATTTGCCTGTGTCATTCTGAAAAGCATTTGCACAAATCTGGCATCAGCCACTAAATCTTATATCCTGAGAACAAGGACACAACAATCCCTGTATTTCCTAAATCAGTGCTCATCTGCACAACAAGGGAAAGTTGCTTTTGGTTTTGCAGAGTCTTGAATGGAGTCACTTGCTCTTCTTTTGTATAATCAAAGTGAAACATGTTAATTCCTGTATTGTGACTCTCAAAATTCATTACTACAACTCAAAATAAAAAAATAATCGTGGGACAGCTGCCAGCAGAGATGTTTTGTTTAGCAGTTTATAAAAGCAGCATATGCCACTAGTTTATTCATTTTTCTACTTCCATTTATTTATTAATTTTGGATAAATTCTGTGCATGCAAGTAAAACTACAAAAGGAAATCAGGATCATGTGTTTTCTTTGATACTGTGTCCAAATGAGCATAACTGATAGAATGTAAATGGTTTAAAAGCACAGATTCACTGACCTTTTCAAAACCTGGATCTGTACGAGATCGGATCTTACGTGGAATTACTGAGGATGCTGTTTGGGGTATTTCTGCTGTAAAGGAGGTTCCCAAAGCTATTTCAGTGGGAAATGTATAATCTAATGTTATTTATTCTTTCTTGGTCCTCTTCCCCCTCCAGTCATCCAAATCTGTGTCTATTTTCTCTACTTTGAGTTGTGTCACTGATCAGCTCTGCCTTCAGCAGATCCTCTGGCTTAGGAATGCATTCAAGTACTGAAGTTGGAGGAAGTTAAAAAAAAAAGGAAATTAAGTGAATCTGTGAGATAAATCATTTGGAGATACCAGGTTCACTCACTCCACCAAAGTCTCCTTCCCTCTGTGTCCTGCACAGACAGATTCCAGTTTATTTTTCTAAGAAATGATTTTGAGTTTCTCACCATATGGTCGAGTCTGTTAAAGCCAAGTACTCTGTGCTTGTTGTAAGGACATGGGAGGGCTGCCAAGGACCAGCAGGATGCTTTAGGAGTAATTGTGCCAAGACTAAGAGGGAATGGGACGTGGAGGAGACAAAACAGGGAGCAGATCAGTAGAAGATCACTAGCAGTGATGACAGACAGGAGTGGGGGACTCTTGCTGTCTGCTTTAGTCAGCCTGAATTTAAGCACAGTTTGCAGACTCGAGGCCAAATGTCCAGGTCCCCTGTGTAGGGACTGCAGAGACAGAGACAAACAACAGGTATAATTCAGAGCATTTAGCCAGCAGTTCACAGACTACAATCCAAGCTACCCAGTAGATTTCAAGTCCTAAGAAAACAGCAAATTCAGCAGAGGTTGGCTCTGCATCCCCATCACGCTACTTTTCCCCCTTCCCTGCTCTACAGAGGCCATGTGAAACAGTCACACCAAGTGTGATCTTACATGTCTCCCGGGAGCACAGGGAGGGGCAGAGAAAAAGGCAAAGCAGTTTCATTTTTAAATTGGAGTTTATATTCACAGTAAAGTTTCCACAGCGCTCTCCCAGCTGGAGCGCCGATAATGAGTTGTCATACGTTTAATGGATAGTACCTGCTCCATTAAAGCCAAATAGGTTATGGTGAGCCAGGGGCACGTTCACTTCTGAGGCAGAAAAAGCCCCAAAC
Source organism: Myiotriccus ornatus (assembly GCA_036023395.1). Classification (NCBI taxonomy): domain Eukaryota; kingdom Metazoa; phylum Chordata; class Aves; order Passeriformes; family Tyrannidae; genus Myiotriccus; species Myiotriccus ornatus. Next base: position 8,061,941 of record JAYRBT010000033.1, read on the forward strand.
CCTCAAGATGATAGTAAACTCTGGATTGAAAATAAATAAATAAATGAATACATAAACCCCTTGTTTCTTCAAGCAAGGAGGACTGTGGAAAAGAGCAACCTCCTTCTTTGCCTTAAGAGAGACCTTTCTTGGTCTGTTCCCAGCTTGATGGCATCTCCTGGATGTGGGACTGCTGATCTCTCCTGCTGCCAGGGATCCTGAAACACCAGTGCCTTGTCCCTGTGCCCCCAAACTGCAGCCAGCCCTTTCAGAGCCTGACAGCATTAGCAGACACGGGCGATGCACACAGGCACCTCAACGGCCTTTTAACCTAATCCATATTTATAGATCATCTCAATTAGTATATACTGGGAAACCTTTGTTTTGCCCTTGGTTGTTTGCAGTGGCTCAATCAATTCTAATTGCATCTATACGGATTATAAAGTGGGTGGCAACTTGTGTCAGGACTGCTGTGATTTCTTTAAATTAACCAGAGGTAACATGACATGTTCTTGATAAATGCAGTAATAGCAGCAGGCAGGCACATGACTGCAGAAGAGCAGACATGCCCTGGAATCATCATTCTGAGAAAAACCCTGAAGACAGGGATTTGCTTCAAAATTTAGTTCAGATCCAGCCGACAAGGAGTCGATTAGCTCCACAATGGGCAAATGCAGCACTGTCTTGTTTGCTGCAAGAGAAAACAAACAAAACGTCAATAAAAAATTACCTCTTTGCCAGAGGGTTTCAGCACAGTTCACGTAAAGAAATAAAGCTGTACATTCTGTGTTGCTTTAAAAAACCCACGGGTCTAGCACCTTAATGTGTTCCAAGGTAACCACATTTTTCATTCCTTAGCCCACTCTCTGTCTAAACTCATTTGCTTTTTCTGCAAAATGAAGAACAAACCCACACAAAAAGTCTCAAATCCCAGCCTGTGCAGCTGGCTATAGGCTGTGTGTTTAGTTCAAAGAAGTTATACCAAGAAAAGTCAGTTGAGAAATGTGCCCTCCCAGAGTGAAGAGCAAATAAAAATGGGGACAAAAATGCCCATGTTTTTTAAAGCTATATTTTAGAGTCAGTGGAATATATTTTGCATTGATGCATGTCCTCCTGAAGTCAAAGGGCTGCTTGGATGTGCCTGCTGGCAAAAAAGTCTGGCTAAATGTCTGCAGTTCAGCTAATTTTGAATTGTGTGCTCCAACCGTACAGATTTAAATGTCTAAATGCACCTCTCATAGAGGCAAGCCTTATGTTCTTCATTATTTTTTCACGAGCTCTTGCTGATGACACTTGACTGAAGTGTCAGTGCATTAACAGCACACCCAGTAGCTCCAGCCTCCTTTTTACAGCATTTCAGGGCTTGGGAGCCACACTGTCCCTCTCCTGTACCAGCCCAGTAAGTTACAGAGTCATGGTTCTGTCTCTGGTGTTTTTCCTCTAATGCGCAGAGGGACAGCACACATCTGCCATCGCTTGGATGAGCAGCATCCTCCCTGCTTTCTGCTATGAACTGTTCAACAAAGACTTGGAGGCTCCAGGAGAGGGTTCTGGGTTGAGTCCTCATCATTTCCTGTTGATGAGTGTATGTAACTCTGCACTCAGGTTGCTGTTACCCAGCTTTTCCTTTCTAGGATGTGCTGACACTCAGCCTGGGGTGACATTCTGCTGTGGGCCCAGACAATCCCCTACCAGTACCAGGTCAGGGTTCATCAGAGCACATTTCCCTGTGGGTGGTGGAAGCCCCTTAACACAGTGTGTGCTGCACTGCCAAACACTGGGTCCTGGGGTCTCTTTAGTTTTCATTCCTTCCAGTCCTGATAATCCACCAAGTCCTGAGGCCTGGGACAAGTGCAAGGCTGAGCCAGAGAGATGAGCAAGTTCCATTTCATCCTGTTTCATGTCTGAATAAAGATCTCTCTTGTTCCATGCACTAAACACATGCACAACAGGCTTTGATTCAACAAGCTGGATGAATTGCCCGTTTCAATCAGATGATCCTGCTAGTAATGCCAACTCTTATTTATTTTGGGATTTTTCCTCAGAATGTTCCTATTTAATTAATATGTTGACAAACAGTCTTCCATGTTTAATTGCTTCCAAAGAAGGAAATTTAATCATGTATACTTCTGTTTCTTAAACTGCAGTGCTCTGGCAGAACACACTCCCCACACATGTGCGTGGAACTAACTCATTTTGACTAGAGGTTATTGTGGATATCTACCTTTTAAAATAAAAAGAGGGGTTAGATGGACACAGGAACAGTTAAGTGATGTGGATGTGCTGAACAAGTTTAATTGGGGATTTGCAGTAATGAAATTGCACAGTACTTGACATTAAAGATTTTGCAAATGTAACAGCAAAGCTCCAATTAAACATCCCTTTTTTTTCCTCTGAATAAATATACAGATTTATTGCCAGCACCTGAGATACTGTCCTCTGCGTGCAAGAAAGAACTCAGTGTCAGGCTGCAGTGCAAGCAGCAAGGACATGTGGAAGGAATTGTAGCCGTGAATATGTAATTCCTGGCCTCTGACGCTCGCTGTGCACGGTGGCTTTCCTCGCCTGGAGCGCCCTGAATGGGCCCATTTTCTGTTCTAGACAGTGTGTCTGTTGGCAGAGCTAAACATATCCTCTGTGCTGCCAGAGCGAGGATGCTGGGGAAGGCAGCTGAGAACAGAAAGAAATGGTTGGAAATTTGCTCCCAAGAGGCACTCGGTGAACGTTTTTGGAGGGTCCTGTTCTGATTTTATGAGCAGCACCTCGGTGCACTCACCGACCTTCAGAAGTCAGACAACTTTAGACACAGGCAGCCTGACCCACAGTGTCCAGTTTAGGTCTTTGAGAGCATTGTCACAGCCTGACATTGATTTTTACTGCAGTATTGCAGATTTCGGGTATTGTACTGCATTTTGCTGAGATAGAAGGCTTGCTGTAAGGAAAGCAACCACAAATGCAAAGAAAAGAGTCATTAGGGAATGACTGTGATCTACTGTTCAGCCCAAGTGCTTGAAATATAATTGTCAGGAGAGAATTCTTTCCCAGAGAGACTGGAGCTCTTCTAGGAATGATATTGGGGCTATGGTGTTGCCAGGAATGGCAGATAGAGCTAAGAAATGTTGTGACTTTTCCTCAGCTGGTCAAGGTTCATCTGTTTAGGGGAGAAAAAAACCCAAAACAGTCTGAGATCTTGGCTCTTCCTCCTAGACAAATCAATGATACCACTTGAAGGTCTGACAGGGATTGGCAGCCTTCTCGTACCAACCATCCTTGAACTGTTTCCTCATTTCAAAGTGCAGCCACAGCTGGATGTTCTGAGGGTGCTGGCTGTACGTGTTGATAAAAAGGGCGATGCTGCTTTCAGGCTCAGAGCTTCCCCCTGCCAAGGCAGTGCTTTCAGGGTGAGCATCACAGTGAGCAGAACTTACAGTGCTGAGCACAGCCAGTCATCCCTGGGACACAGTATGTCCTCAGTGCTGGGGAGATGAGACACAGTGCACCACTAACCTTGCTCTTTTTGTTTGCTGTACCCTTAGATCCTCAGTGCTGGGGTTTTTTATGCACCAACTTCTGGGGTTTTGTGTTTTTCCTTTTTTGTAACGCACTAACTTTCGGGTTTATTTCTGCATTTCCAGAGGAAGCCATGAAGTATCACAGCGGGCCTCCAAAGAACGCGTACATGGAGCAGAGCTTCCAGGGCCTGAACCCCGTCCTGAACATCCCCATCAGCGCCGCCCGCGTGGACCAGGCCAAGAGGAACGCGGGGCTCGTGGGCGCGCGGCTGGAGGCCTGGGTGGACTCTCTGGTGGGCAGCGTCTGGTCAGCCGTGGACATCTGCAGCGTCGGCCCCACCGCCTGCCCGGTCATGCAGGGCTGTGCCCAGACAGCCTGGAGCTCCCTGAGCCCCGACCCCAAATCTGAGCTGGGCCCCGTCAAACCCGATGGCCGCCTGAGGTAGCATCCGGTGTGCCCTGCTCCGGCATAGGCTCTTAAAAGGGAATTTAACCTTGCTTCTGTGTGAATCCCACACCAGATTTCAGAAACCTAAGGGAATGTTACCTTTTTTTTTGTTACCTATTGCAATATATAATTCATTAAAAAAAAAATTTAAAAAAAAATAATAATAATTTCAGACAAGGCCTTTGGCACTGCCCTCTCCATCAGCTCTGTTGGGAGCAGCTTCACTCGTCCCACAGCCTGTGCTGTCCCGTGGGGACCCGCTCGTACCACATGATGCTGCACCCACTGTCTTGTGGGTTTGGAAACAGTAGTGCCAAGCCATGGAGATGGCAGTGAAGGAGCAGCTGCTAAAAGTGTTTTTTAAAAATAAATTTGTCTGTACCTCTGCTACTTCATAGGCTTTCATTATTTTGCTACCATGAATAAATCACAGCAAAATTCCCAGAGGTCGGTTACTGCAGGCTGGAGCCTCTATGGCCACATGACCTCACAGAACGTGAAATAATTATGGTACACCACACCTCTGGTTTTTAGTAACACAAAGTAATTCTGGACTCAGCTGATGTCTGTTATCCTAGTTAGGAAAAACAAGCAAAAGCAGAAACTTTCAGAGATTTTTTTAGACTAATTTCACGATCATCTCTAAATGCAATCAGTGTTTTGCTGTATTAGTCTTTTATGTCTCATACAGTCGGGTTCAGGGTCAGCGCAGTAAGAGTATTTATTAAAGAACAAAGAAGTATTTTGAATTTCAGTCCTTTCAAATCTACAGGTATTTTCTGAGCCCACCAGTACCTGACTGCCAGTACAGCAGGTGTGCATGTGTAGGTTGGGGTGGGTCATGATGTGTCTGCTCACATCCTTTGCTGATTTTGCTCATGAGCTGAGCTGAGTTTTTTCTCAGGCGATGGAGTTGCACAGAACCAGTGAAATGGTCAAATTGGGACCTAAATCTGCAACAATGGGTTTCTTCCCTAGTTTGAGTAGTGGCTAGTTAGTCTTAACACTAATTCCCTCCCTTGGTCTCAGATCTCCATCTCTTTGTGAAGAATGGTCGTTCTAGGCTTGTGCAGGGCATCTGGAAGGCTGTGCAGGATGTGTGGCCCTGCCTGAAGCCAGGAGCTGAACAGAAAGGAGAGCAATGCCATGTTTCTCTGTGCTTTTACTTTGTCAATCTACCCTTGCCTGCCTTCACAATTCCTAGCAAGCTGCATCCTGTTTCAAATAGACATGTTTTGCATCATTTTAACATGCATTTTCTACAGTAGAAAAAAAATTAATTTACGTTCAAAGAACTTTTTTAAATACAGGTTTTGTATGCAAATTCATCTCCAACTAATGCATTTGACGTTAGCAAAAACGTGCACTTTGTTGTTGTTGCTGTGGTAATAATCTCTTATTAGCAACAGAACCCAAAAAGGCCGTTAGAAGCTATTAGGTTAATTAGGAAAGAAGTCCTGTTGCTCTAATGAAGTAAGGTGTCTGTTCACCCTTCTGTGTGCGTGGCTAACTTTCTGCTGAGAGTTAAGTGTGCACACCAGGAGGGAAACAGACCCTTAAATCATTCCATAATCAAATCTCATAGGAAGGTTGAATTCCCTTTTAAACAACAATTACAGTAGGACTGTAACATGCAGTTCCCAGTGGCTTGTAGAATCTCTCTGTCATATTGGTTTGAAGCTACTTGCAGTTTGCTTTGGACTTGAAATTGTGGTGTCAGCTGTGCTGGCATTAAGGCAGAGCATTGAAATGTTTATCTGGAACAAAAATGGATGCATAGAAGGAACAATTTAGGTATTTATTATTTATGTTTTAGTCAATGACTAATTAGTAGGTGCTGCCTTTGCAGCTTGAAGATTATGTTATTTTACTAACTGAAGCTGCCTTTATTAAGAAAAGGCCTTCCTCCCCTCACACCTCCCTTTCTTTTTTTGTCTTGATTTTGACAGTCATGAGCCATAGTTTTAGGGAAGTTTGTAGCAATGAGAACTGGTTGAAATATTTCAGTCAAGACAATGCTCCAGCTTTTCAACCAGCTCTAGAGGCAAGCGTGTTTGAAACGAGGGTTGCCAACAGGTTTATGTAATAGAATCACAGTGTTATTTCTTATTCAGTAGGGGTTTTTAACAGTGCTTGTTTTTAATCTAATATTCCTTTGTGAAGTTCATATTTTTCTGGGGACCTTCAATCCTCACTGTGAAATCCAGGGCTTTAGTCACACTGATGCAATGGCAACCGCACGGTCCAAGCCCTGCAGATTAAATGAAGAACGTTGTATCTAGGGCACACAATAAAATTCATTAACAAGCCCAGGCAGTGCTTGTTCTCAGTAAGGCTACTGGGGTAGTCACAAAATCTTCAGTCTGTCTTGCACATAAGCATATGTGTAGGGGTGCACCCACGCGCACGCATGCAGATAACTTAAGTTGTAAAATTTGATACTTATTTTTATTCTTAAGCAGGAATGTTTTTAAGTGCTTTGTTGGTAAGTTTTCATTACTAACTAGACCAAGCAGAAGGTGACAGCAATCACGTCTTCTGTGGTTAGGAAAAAAAAATCTGCCATTTTTATCGTTTAAAATATAAGGTGCAAATTATTTCGTTGTAGTACAAAAAAAAAAGGGGGAAGAAAATAAATGGTTGCTGATATATCCATTTGCATTATATGCTAGGTTTAAAATATCTCAAAGCAAAACTTATATTAGTTTATTTTCTGAAAGACAAAAAGTATCTACGCAGTGAAGTTTTGTAGCAAGCTGGCAATCCCAGTGCTGCTGTTAAAACATGGGATGCAGAGCTGAAGGGGCTGACCCTGCAGTCCTTTCTCAGGCAAAACTTTCTACAGAGTGCTAATGCTGAGTGAGGGCTTCAGAGTCAAGTCCAGCATACCTAAAAGGTGTGACAGTATGCTAGGGGTAAATTGCTGTCTCTGTTTGAACTCATGAAAGGATAAGCTGCCATTTTTGGCAAATCTTCTGGGGGCAGTGTAAAATTCTGGACCTAAATAACCACCTCTACTATAGCTGTTAATGTGCAGACATGGATCCATAAGTTCTTTGTGGTACTCTGTGTCTGCATTACAAAATCCTGTAGTTGTGAATGAAAACCGTGTAAAGCCAGACCCTGCATCAGGGATCAGTGGTAGTGCTGCTAAGGCCAACGTCCTGCTCAGTGGTTTTTCTGGCTTGAAATGGCAGCACTGGGAACCCGTGATGAACACTGTCAATCGTCAGAAGAGAATAACTTCACAGATCTTACATTTGGTGAAAAGGAGAATTCAGAGCAGGGACCCACAGTTTGTATATAAAGAAGCAAGTTATCCGTCTTCATCTAAACGTGCAGGTGTTATTGTCCAATCACACTGGCCCGTCCTGGCTGAATGGGATTCCAGCTGAAAGCCAGGTTTGATCAAAATCCTGTTCAGTGGGAGAGGGTTATATTTCCATAGGGACACATTTGTCCTCTGTGTGTAATGCTTTCCTTGTTTAAATTCCCTGCCCATTCTGCACGACAGCCATGTAACACTCCTGTGATCAATCTGTATTACACAGAAAGGGAACGTGGCAAAATGCAGAACATTTACATACATGATTTAATGAATTATGTCCAAAGTCAGTCTTAGCATTATGCAAACCTGTTTATATGGTAATGTTAAACCCTGAGGCTAAACGAAATCGCTCAACTGACAGTTTATTTTCAGATTTGTCCAATTCTTTCTTTGATGACATTTGGACATTGAGTAGTAATATTTGCATTTTCATTTCCTGATATTCAAGGGGGGGCTTTTTTAGAATTGAAATTATGTCTTCATTTTTTGTGCTCTTGGCAAGCAGAGAATTTTAGCAATTCCTTCATGATAGCGAGTGTTATACAAGGAAGTCCCTCTGTATCTCTGTTGTAAAGCCTTCGTTATTGCTAAGCCTAGAGATACGGGGATGTGCATTCGTGTATTACAAATTGACTTTCCTGGGTATTGGCTTCAGTGCACAATGCCTGTACAGTTGTTTAACGGCGTATTAACAGTGATCCTGCAGCACCTGCAGAAGGACCAACTAATGGGCATTCACTTTCTCTCCATCTCCTGTAGCACTAATTGCAACGCTAATGAAGCCTCCATCACTCTTAGCTACGATTACAGTGAGCAGAGTAGTGAAGTCAGTGAATCAGAGCTGGGATAGTCTAAACCTGACCAAAGGGAGAGATGAAGGGTAAAGAGGATGCTGAAACTTAGCAAAAGTTTGACATAATTGCGCTGCAACAAAACGTTGAACAAACTGGGCTCCATCTGCACAGCAAGGCTGAGAACCATGGATACCCTGAGATCTTAGCTTTGACTTCCCAGATAAAAAGAAAACAAGATCCAGATCTTTCTTGTGGCCAGGCAATGAGGACCAGCTTTCTGATGATTTCTCTCATTCTCTTTCATCACAGCTGTCAGAGAACTGCCAGCTTGCCGCTGGCTATCACACCCTCCTTGTCTTCCCACATCCCAAAGCTTCAGGAGTTGGCCACGTGAAACCTTGGCCAACTCCACCACTTTCCACAGAGCAGGAAGTTTTATACTTGTGTGAGCCAAATCCCTTAGGCTTCTTAAAAAACCCTTGCTGCAGACCAGAAAAGTTGGCTTTTCAGAGCGGCCTTTAGTCAGTTCAGTACTCACACACAGGAAGGAGTTGGTGAAAGCCAGCAGTTACCTTTTCCTGATTTTCAGGCATGGGTATTTGATATATGTAAGAGGAGACTTGATTATTTCAGGAACAGAGTAAGACCGACCTGGTAGGAAGTGGCTGGCGGCATTTCCCACTGGCCTTTGCTTCAGTCTAGTTGGGAAAAGATAATGATCCATATGTGTGTTTATTTCTACCATTCAAGACCTCCAGTATAGTCTTCAGGATTTGTAGGACATTACCTGAAGCCCATATTACATGACAACTGAAAACATCATGAGAGCACGAATACCTGCTGCTGCAGCCAGGCACAGAGGAGCCAAAGAAATGTGAATTAGGGTTAAGGGCAGCAAGGAAGAATTTGTAGGGCAACACCTATTTCCCTGCAGACTCTTCAAAAGTGAGCAAGCACTCTGATTTTTGATTCCCTTCAAAGGTGTACTGAAGAGGAGATTGGCCTACAAAACCTTCACCACCACCATCATAGTAAGGGAAAGAAGAGTTAGGCTGAGAGCATTTAAAATTGAGGCAACAAGATCTTACAACCCATGTTACCCAGGACCACGGCAGCATTAGGGTGTCTCAGTTAAGTGGTGTTGGCAGCAGTTAATCCTCACAATGTGACACTGCAGGTACCATGTTGATTCTGTTCCTTTCTACTGACAGTGGTGTGTTCATCACTCTGCTCTTTGCTTCTGCCTTGCTTACCTTCTTTTGCTCATGGGTGCTATCACAGCTGCTACCTCACTGTGTCTGCAAACACGTTTACCTGAGAACAACAAAAAAAGGTACCAGAAATCTCCTTGAACTGAATGTACAATCTATGCAAAATTCTCTTTCTACTTTGTTAAAACCTAGAAGTATTACTTGTAACCTTGCCAAATAAACAGCAAGATACTGTACAGGTGCCTCTGATAACAGAGTGGCATTTCTAGGCGCGGTTCATTGCGCTGCATTTGTATATTGTAATGACTCGGCTTGTCTTTGGTTCTGTTGTAATTAACACCCTTGACTGAGAAGATAGCACTCTTGCTAGGGGAGCACCTTCAGTTTGCTGGGAATATTCCAGAGGAGGATGTCTATGGCATTTCATTTCATTTTCCTGCTTAGATCCAAAAAAAAAGGCACAGACCTGCTGGCCAAAACTAGGATGTTGTTTCAGCTTTTCCATGGGTGAATCCTATTGGCTTTGGATCGCTCGGTGTCTGTTCCCATTGTGGCATCCAGTGTGTTGCCCCTTAAAGAAAGCCTTACTTTCATCCTTTCTAAATGTGGCCTTAAACTGTGTTAGGAACTTTGGTGTTGTCTGTGTCTTGCTCACTTTCTCTGTTTATTGTGGAATGAATAAAAGGCACCTTGAGATTTCTATTACAGCTCAGTTGTGTTGCTGTCAGCTTACACTTCACAAATACAATAGAAATTGCTTACAAATGCAATCTTTAAAGGAAGAAAATGACCTTCCCGTTGGGCAAAAGGAAAGCTCAGACGTTCATATAAACCTTAGGAAATTATGAGCTCTGTCTTTTGCAATTTACTGTAGATAAGGAAGGGTGGTTTAATTACCTACAAAGAACAAACAATAACTTTTAATTTATCTTCAGACTACAACAGGACAGACTGTTCTCAGATGCACAAGACAAATTGTGTGGTAATTTCACTCATTTTAACACGATGTAGTAACATTCCTCTCAGATTTGTACTGGTAGCTGGGAGAAGAAATACCCTCTTAAAGGTATGGTCTTAAAACCTGAAGAATGTCACCACATGGGCCAGATTTGAAGTGGTGGTTGGGAATCTAACAGTACACTTAGATCACAGTGAAGTCTGGTTGTATCATCTGAGTCATAAATGCAGTTCCAAAACTCTGGCTTTTGGAGCTTCATCCAAAGGTTGTCAAAGTCAGCAGAAACCAGTGATTTCTCCTAAGGCTGGTGTATGTTGGGTTTCTCTAATACTTTTCTCCATGAGAACTGTTGTCTTTCAGTAGCACCAATATTCCCGGCAGGCTGCAGGGCTTTTAGGAATCCCAAATCCTATCCTGTTTTGGTATTCAGATGCGGATACAACCCAAAGGCAACTGAAAAGGGTTTACATGGAAAACAAGATTTGTGGAACAAAAATAATTAATTCAATGTGATGAAATTATTTTTCTGACTTTGTCCTTTTGGTTCTGTTTTGGGTTGATTGGATTTTTCTATTGCCTAACATAGTCCATAATAAGTTATTTCTATTCTGTCATTTTCAAAGACTGGTGGTAATATAGTTTTAAGAAATAACTATTTTGTTACAGATCATAATATGCATAAAATTGTACAGAAATATTTTGTAATCTATTGAATAAGAAAAAAGAAAACCATGTATATACAGGAAAGTTTAAAAAAAAAAATTGGAAATTCAAATGGAACACACTGAAAGATGTAGATATTTTGCTATTTATTTAAAGGAGTATTTTATGAGATACTGAAATGTCTTAAATTGACCAGTAATCAAAGTTCAAAGTCAGAATGCTTTTCTTGTAGTAGAATGTGATTTTCAGCAATTATTGCACTACCCGTTTTTGCACCCTTTTGTCTTTCATTTAGCAGAAACAATGTGCCTTAGCTGTATTCTTTGTCAATGGGAGTTTGGTTGTTTGTCCGACAAAGCACATTTTTTTGCAGAAAAAGAAATGGATGTATGAAATACTGTATTATACCAAAAACACTGCAGTGTATATAAATGCTTTCTGTCAGACTGTGTTTTCAGATGCAGAGTTTTAAAATAAAAATAATAAAAAAAAAAAAGGCTGTCTTTAGTTGCACATGTGCACCTTGTATTTTTGCAACTCCACCAGTGTGTGTCTTATTTGAAAGAACTTTGCTGCTTGGTAATTTTTAGGAGGAAAAATGGGCCCAGGCACTTCCAACCTGTGATTCCAGGGCTGCTGTCCAGTCAGTCATTTCTCAGGCTCCATTTCTCAGCCGTAGCAATTATGAGAGAAACATCCATGGATGCCTTTTGGAAATCAGTTCTGACGGTCAGAGGATGGCTCACAGGCACGCAGAGCTGCAGCCTGACCTGGGGTGCTGCCTCCAGTGCAGGGTTGGAAGGTGGCTGAACTTCACAGGGCTCCCAGGACTGCCTGCTCTGTGGGATCCAGAGACACATCCGAGCTTCTTCGGCCAAGTTTTCCTTGTTTTCAAACCCAGATGACTGTTTTTTGGCCAGAGTGTCCCTGCCTTTTCCAGTGATGTCAAGGAACGGTAGGCAGAGGGTCAGAAGGGATTAACAAGGAGCTTGACTGAAGTCCTGTCTCTGAAGGCCATCAGCTATGAAAAGTGTTGCAGCAGTTTCTTTCATGGATCCTCAAAGGGGATCATCATCCAAAGAGAAAGGACTCCGTCACAGGCTTAGGAATATCCAGCTGGGTGCAGAAATACGAATTAAGGCAAAGGACACATACTTTGCTGCTCTTGTAACCAGCCAGCCTTTACACTAAGTGCATGGATGAGCTCAGAAAGACACATTTCTTCATAGTACCCTGGTGGGTTATGGACCCAAACCAGCCATTGCCTAATGTTCACCCAGTATGAGCTCTTAAATATATTTTCATACCCATGTTCTCCACACAGAGCACAGATATCTTAGAGCTGCTTCCATAGGTGTTATGGGGAAAAAGTTAAACTCCTAAAAGTGGGTGACTGGTATCTTTAGCACCATCCTCATAATGTATTGCAGGTTTGTCTCCTAGCTTTTTGATGTGGGATGCTTGAAAAAAACTCCTTGACGACCTTCCAAAAGTCTTTGACACCACCAGGAGTCTGTGTGACTTTTCATGCACCCCCCAAGCCGTGCTGCAGGTTCTCTTGGCAGCCAGAACTGCTTTTGATCTTGTGTTTTCTTTTCACCTGCTGTTCAGGAATTCCACTTTTTTGGCACTTAGATGCAATGAGGTCTGTTTAAACAGAGGAGAGAACACAGTGCTAATATTTTAGTCTTGGCACAAAGAAAAGATTTTTTTTTTTTGTGGAGGGGAGAAAGGAAGGAAAAAGAGAAAAAAGCGTGCTCTTGAAAGCTGGTTTTATTTATAGCTGGTATAAGAAGTATGCTGCTTTTGTGCTGGCTTATTCCTCATCCAGCTGCTAACAGTCACGGCATATTAAAAAAAAATACTCAGCCTTTGTTTTAATTATCTACAAATGTGTCACTTTAAAGAAAAAGGAAAAAAAAAAACCACAAAACATCAAGCCACCAGGTGTTCAAGTGTTTTGTTCACTGTGTAGACTTCAGTGAGATTCTGCTCTCTGAGGCAACACACAGAAATCCTGATGCACCCTGGACCTGATGGTCGGAGCTGCGACAGCCTCACGCTGGCAGGGAAGGCTGTGCCTCTCCATCTGCTGGAGACAGCATCATCACATCTTTGCATCTGCCATGCCTGAGATGGGGGGATTGTAATTAATATTTATAGAGTCTCGAACATGGTTAATTCACAGTAATGACACCAAACCTAATGCAGAGCAGTCTGCCAATAGTTGCACAGTAAACCAAGCGCAACAGGGACGAGGTATTTAATTGCCTTGACAATGGGGATTTCGTTTCAGTACCCAGATATTTGACATTCCTTCATCCATTACTAAGGAATCTGTAGCCTATTTTCTAAAAATTGGAAGCTGTTTGTTATCTGAGGCTTCACAAATGCAAACAGCTGTAAATCTTTGCTGTCTTAATAATGATTAAAAATTACTAAAAATGCATGAGGTTCTACTACAGTTAAAACCAGACACGGATGGCAATGTTTCATTCTTCTACGAAAGATGATCTCGGCTAATCTGGTGCCAAATTAGCATTTGAGCAGGGGTTTCCCCCTCACCTGGCTGCCCTGGGCTGGGAGCCCTGCCTGCAGGGCTCTGAGACAGGGCACAGCCGAGGCACCAACTGCGAATCCCACCCAGGTGAGGAAGGGCTGAACCTGGAGCTGGGCGACTCAGGGGGGACCAGGCTCAGACACCACGTGGTCTGGGGTAAATTGCCAAATACTGGTTTGTTCTGGACAGCTCTCAATCAAAGCAGAGCCACACCAGCCACATCTGCGTTTTGGAGATTTAAGCCTCTATCTGTACCCTCTTCTAGGAAAAGCCAGATTGGACTTTTCCCTTCAGCTAAAGTATGATGGCAATGTACACATTCGCTGTGAACCATGGCTGCCCCATCCTAGGGAAGCATGTGGATCCACAGCATTTGGAAATCCGGAAGCAAAGCTGTCTGCTCCAGCAGGATGACAGCAAATGCTGTGGCCCCTGATGGATCTCTGTCAGGCTGCTTGAGTGGAAATGAAAAGACGTTTGAAAAGCAGCAGGAATATGACATGGATTTGGATACCCATATTTTAAGGTTTAAAACAGAGAGTTGTGCTTAATCAGGCAAAGTAAGTTATAAGATGTAAACCACTTTTTCCTTCTCACTCTGAAACATCCAGTGTGATGCTCTGTGCTGTTTTCAGGCTGCCAATGGTCCCTTTGCCTCTGAATTAACACCTCCACCAAAGAAGTCCCTACATCTCTCCAAAGCCTGTAAGTTATTCCAGAGCTGGTAGCATGGCTGCCTCTTTCCAAGGCATCTACTATTGCACAAGGTATAGCCTTCAAGCAGGAGCAGTATTTCACTTGTACAAATGGGTTAAAATAATTTACTCTTCTTAGTCTGCTTCTGTAATTGTTTTTTTTTATTTCCTAACTAGGACTTGCATAACAATAAAAGAGATTTGACTAGAAACATAAAGTACATTTTAATGTGATTTCATTTATGAAAGTCTATCACTGGATACATATGGCAAGGAAATGAAAGTATGCTTATAACAGATTAATAGCAAGATCAAATATTTCACTTCCTTAATAGAGTCTGCCTATATGTACTTTTAATTCTTCGCTAAATTTAAATTTGAAAGGGCTTTTTTGGTGCCTTGAAAGCGAGCCACTGCCCGCCACGTCATCCCCGATTTTCCATTACTGCTCACTGATGGTGTGCATTCATTAGCAGAGGGTGGCTCCAACCATGGCCTTCAGAGGAAGAAATTACTTTTTGCCTCCAGGAAAAAAGCAAAAGTGCTGTGAGCTACTTTCCAGCAGCTTGGCCACAGCAGGAGCAGCCAGGCCAGGATGGGCAGGCAGGTGTCCCTGGGGAGGGGACAGTGCAGGGGACCACTCTGGGCATACATCTCACAGGCAATTAATGCAACGTCCAAATGCATTTAAGAGCATGCACTTTCTTTCCAAAATTCCCTGTTTGGAAGCTTTTCTCTCTGATTTAGTCCTTCTCTCCATACAGCCAACAAGACCTGAGCCCAACGTCTGCGGGATTACCACCTCCTGTGCCCCTGGTCTCTCTTTTCGGGATACGAACGCTTGCGGAGTCCAAGTTGCACCACAGTCCCTTTCTTTCACGTGGGTAGGTAAATGCTGACTTAATTTGTTCATTCCTTTAATTAACTATCATAAATTGAATTGGTATCAATATAGTAATGCAGTAAGAATTAGGACAAGCTGTACACTTTTTTATTTAGCATGCATAAGCACGAGTGTGAACCAGTACCAAAGCTCTGCAGCCACTCAGTGAAATGACACGATCTGTACCAGCACACTCTTGATCCAGCCTCAAAAGTAAAAATTCTCTCTTTTATGTTTTTTTCCCCCCATTTGACTGGTCTTGAAGATGTTATAAAGCAAACCAAGAAATATCAACAGGAGACTAACACAGCAGTGACACAGGTTTATTTTTAGCCCATCTCTCTGCCTGGTGCATCTCAGCTCATGCCCAATGTGCGTCACACAGAACTGAAGGAATTTGAAAGTGGCATTGCCATAAATGAACCCAGAATCCCCTCAAGTCCCACTTTCTCATCCTTATTAATGGCAGATGGAGACACTGCCTGTGCTGGGAAAGGGGCAGTGGGACACGCTCTCTTCAGTCCACAGAGGAGATGGGGCAGGAGGAGAAATCAAACCACCTGTGTTTGAAGTGCTGCCTGCCTCTCCTGCTCCCTGGAAAGTGCTGATCAGTTCAACAAATTTAGCAATATATTTACCCTTAAAACAGAGACAACTGCAGAGCTGAGCCAGGCACTGATCCCGCTGCCAGGAGCTTTGCAGCCCACCAGCCCTTCCCAAATCACCTCTGCGCTGTCAAGGCACTTGGCTTCTCAGTGTCCCTGGGCTGACTAATTAAAAAAAAAGAAAAAAAAAATAGGGCAAGATGAGAAACAGTGAGGGAGTGATTTGATCTGCATTTGCACTTTAATTTCAGTGCAGAAGCATCCCTGTGCACACATGAGAAATGCATTTTAGAAACTCATTGTTAATAGTCTTCAGTTTTGGGCTCCAGAGCAGGGCTGGCACTGCCGGTGGGAACCAGCAGCATTCCCTTCCTGGGCTGCTGGTGCCCAGAGACCCCAGGCACTGCCACGTGTGAGGCGGTGACCGCATTTGAAACTCCAGATTAGTCATGGCAAATAAATAGCTTCAGAACAAGAGCTGGCTGAGAACTGTGGTTCACGCTACAGCAATATTTTTAAGTCTTAAGAATTTCCTTTGCTCTGCTCCAGTCTGGATAAAAAGTGCCATTAACCCCAAATACTGCTGCCTGCAAACAAATAGCCTGGGGTTTTTTATTTGCCTAACGTTTTGGCTCTATTTCCAACCACCTCTGACTTCCTCTTCTCCCTCTAATTCTTTTAGGATTTTTGATGGATTGAGCTGAACAAAGAACAAAAAGCACTATCTATTTAAAATACACTGAAATAACCCCTGTTTTGTTATGAAAAGAAGAGCTGAGTCTGGCCCCTTTCCATGTCCATAATACATTGCAGTATAGTTTGTGTCTTTTGACATGTCCATCCAGGTTTTCTAGTGCAGCTTCACAGAAACCCAAGCATTATCTAATAGCTCACATGGAAAACCACCAGTTATTGCCAAAAGCTCCCCAGGCACCCCAGTGCTCTGCAGAAAGCCTGGCAGTGTGATGGCAGTGTGAGCATCCCACACACCCTGGAGCTTGTGGGATCCCGCCTCGGATCCTGCGTCTGGATGGGGATGAACAAGTGTTTTGGATCAGCTTGGAGCTGTCGCAGCCAAGGGAAAGACAGGGAAGATTTATTCCCCCTGTGAGGGGAGGTGGTGGCACAGCCCCTGGGAAGTGAGTGGAGGACTTGGAGCACTTTGTCTCAGCTCACCCCTGCAATTTGCTGCTAAGTGAGCCCACAAAATGCTGGCTGTTACAACCCTCTGAACCCTCGTGGGGTTATCCCACACCAGGCCTGCAGACATGAGGATGCTGCACACACCAAACGTGCCTGCGGCGCGCTGGGCGTGATAAGGGGATTTCTGCTGCCATCCAAAGCAGCTCTGTCTCCCAGAGGGGGGAGAGTCTGTGTTGACTCAGTTCTTCTGATTTCACTTCCAAACAAGCTTAATATTCATTTTCAAGTGATTCATTCCCTGCTTTGCAAGTGGTTCTCCTCCCACAACCTGCAGCAGGACTAATTCAGATGAGTTACACTGCAGGTGTGTTTAAAAGAATTCTCTTTCTGACGTCCTGGAAGAACCACAGTGCCATGGAAGAGATCCTGTCCATGCACAGAGCCAACAAAGGGCTCCAGACCAAGCCTTGAAGGTCTTCTAGAGTATTTAAAAAAACATAAGAAGGGATGGGGGAAATATGAGTCATGGTTTCTTAAAGGCCAGTAAAGCCAGCTCCAGTGCATACTAGAAGCAAAGCATAGTCTGTAAGTCTGGGGGGGTAAATCTGAGGGATTTTTGTTTTGGTTTGGTTTCCTCTAATCCTTAGTATTTTTTCTCTGGGAGCTCAGTGGGAGAAGGGGATATGGGATGTACGGGAGCAGCTTTTGGTGGATGAGGGTTCAGACCCCCTCTCATGCAGTTGCTGAGTGGCTTTGAATGGCATGAAATTCTCCCTGTGACATTTCTGATCCCTTTAAGACAAACCTTTTTATTTACCTCAGCCCCACAAAATATTTCAACAATGTGTAATTCCAAGGAATCCCATTTTCATCTGGATTTCATCAAAGCTGGGGCTGGAGTTACCTGAAATCCTGGGTTTTAATATATGCCTTTTAGCAGAACACCAGTCAATACTCTGATGAATAAACTCCCTCCTGAGACAGGTTTCATCAGAAAGCTTGGGAGTTTTGCTTACTATATGACTTTTTAACTACTGTGAAAAAAGCACAGCTGTGTGACAGCTCTGTCATCTCCAAACCTAACTGGGAAATCAGCTGCAGCATCAGAATGTGTCAGAATGGAAAGAAAGAAGTCTTTGCTGCCTGGGGACCCCAAGCTGTGCTGCTAAAGCAGAATGGTGTCCCCATCCTGCACTGGGTTTTGCTTCATATTAAAAGAAATCCGATGTAAAGCTCTCCTGTGCTCCATTTCTTTCTATTCTGTGGTTTTGGAGATGTTTTGTCACCCATCCATCACCCATGGCAAGGGTGATGAAATATGTCCACCCACACAGCAACGCACCTGTCCCCACACGAAAGTTTGCAGGGAAGGCTCTTTCCTTCCCCCTCAGCTCTGATGTGTAACCAGTCACTGCAGCTGCACTCACTGGGTGCAACTATTCAGGCTGAATTATTTGTAAGTCCGTGAGGGACTAATCAATAACAGCAAAGTGATAAATATTAGCGTGTGCCCCACGTGCTGCCTCAGGGCTTGCCTGCTGCAGGAAGCTGCAGTGGGGAGAGGGACAGAGCTGGAGGGTGCAGGTGACACACACACACACACACACACACACATCCACACGTGAAAAGAGAAAGGTGCTGGTGTCTTTGAAATGGTGACAGTCCTTTGGGTGATGCTCGTGTCACATGAGAAAAACCCTCAGCAGATCTCTCTGGTGTGGGTACGATCAGAGGCACAGATCAGTGGATAAAGATGAAGGGTTCTGCTGTCCCAGGGCAATTGCAGGTCATGTCTACAGCTTCCTAATGATTTTCGATGTTGTATTTATATGCCAACAAAAGTGCAGTTTAAAAACATTTTGCAAATGCAAGGCTGTGTAGTAGTTCCTTCATGTACTCCATGTACTCCACTATCCCCAGAGTGTCTCCAATCCTTCAGCTGGACAAAAAAGGAAGCATTAGAAAACTAATGTTACTTATGGAGAAGCTGAAAGATGATGTGTGGGTTTAGGCGATGCTGTTTCTCCAGGTTTGCCCCATCCTTTGTCCTGTTCTTTCACTTTGAGCCTCATTCCTCTATTTACCCACCAGGAGCTTTACCAAGACCTTTGGTGCAAGGCCTGGCAGGGTCAAACCACACAGATGTCCCCACTGTCCCTCCTCTCTGCCGGTGCTGGCTGAGCTGCAGCTCTCACCATGCTGGGAGTCCATCCATCTTCATTTCCTTGGAGTGTTGTAACAGCCCTGCTACTTCTCCTGGTTGCAGCTTGTTACACAAATATTGAATATCCAATTAGGTGGCCCCAGCACATGGAGTGATTTCGGGTTTTTCTCCCACTGGAGACACCATGGGTGTTGTTAGCAGGGTGCAGCTGGCAAAGAAAAGAGCAGCTGTCCCTGTGGCTCCTCTCTTCAGCATTTTGCACCAGGAAGGGTGTCCTCCTGCTCTTCCCAAGACATAATTCATTGTATTGGATCTGACAGGAGGATGTGGCATAAAAATGACATCTAATGAGAAATAAGTGATTGTTTTTTACAAGGAATTCTTCTATGTGATCGAGCAGCTACTCAGGAGATTGCCACTGAGCAACCCCAGGTCCTATCAATGGTCCTAACAATGTTTGCACAAAAGCACCAGTGGCTCCCAGCCTGATTGTTTGTGGTGAGGGAGGAAAACCCACTTCTCTGCAGTGAGCTCCTGCTGGGCAGCAAGAGGGGCTGAGGGAGATGCTTGTGTGTGGCACAAGCTTGAGAAGGGGGGTATTAGTGCTGCAGTGCCCTGAGAGCAGCAGGGGACACTCACTGCTGGCCACACACCATCTGCACCTCAGCTGTGAGTGCTCGAGGTGCCAGGCTGAGGACACAGAGGGCTACGAGCCCTGGGGCGGGGTGGCCACAGGGCTGGGACACAGCAGGCAATAGCAAACACCTCCTGGCAGGAGGATGCTCCATCTCCAGGACTTTATGCAGCAAAGCAGAGATCTGAGAACTTCCCCAAACCTCATGGCAGATGGAGAAACAATTTTTGGGATCACTCATTTTCCAGTCTCATTCCCTGTCTGCTGCATCATCCCCTGCCTGTTTGCATAAGGCACAAGGACTATTTTTAACAGGCAATTTGGTTTTACTAGTGATAAAGAGATAAATAAACACCCTGAACTCTTTGGTTCCTGTGGAAATAGCTTTGATTCAAAATCTTTCCATTTAAGGATGCAGTCAAAATAAAGTTCCCTGAAGAAGAATGACATTTTCTAAATTTTTTTCCCAGTAGCCTCAGGGTTGGGTGCCTCTGCGGGTGGAGGAATACAAGACATGGAGAACCAACGCTCCCCTTGGAGTCCTGCTGTGTCCCAGAGCTCAGCCCTGCTCCATATGCATCCCATAACTCCTTTAGATAGAACAGATCAATCTTGGGCTCCTTCAGATAGCATAAATCTTTCCTATACAGTCTCAGGGCTAGAAATAGCCCCTAAAGACCAGTAGTGCCACTAAGGCTCCCAGGAAAGCTTTTGGGGGCTGCTCAGAGCAGGGGGGGAAAAAAAAGGAATTTTTTTTGTGAGCCAGTGACCGTGGATGCTTTAGTCCCCTAGATCAAATCTCACTAAAGAGTTTCTGTTTCCACACCTAATTCTGCCGGCCTCCCTTACCCTCTGTACATTCTTTGTAGGCAGATATGTTTGCAGCAAAACATCACTGAATTCATAGACCTAATGTTTTTCTTATTATAAAAATGTTTTTGTTTGGAGGGCAGAGCAAAAAATTAGTCTAATTTATACCGTTTCTTTCCGTTTTATATAAAAGCATAGAAGAAATATATAAAGAAATACAATTTACATTCCTCAGTGAATCACAAGGCTTTCCCATCCAGAAGAAAAGGACTTGGCTCAGCACCATTTTATAAGGAGTTAACCAACATTTATTTAAGGGCTCATTGTTTGAAAACAGTCCAAAAAACCCAACAACTTCCGTGGCTTGGTTTTCTCAAGTACTACTTAACTGCACACTCAGCAGCGCCCAGCGCTGCCTCTCGCTCGCAGCATGGGCAGCCACAGAGAGCTGTGGCTCTTCCAAGCTGTACTTAGGGGGGAAATGAGACTTTCTTACTGTAAACTATTAGCATGAAGCAAATGAATCTGCTTTCCCCACGGCAAGGACTGGCCTCTCACCGGGACCAGCCACAGTGACTCCGAGACTCGGCTGAGCTTGAGCCACGCGCAGCTGAGGGATGGACAGAGGCTGCCCCACGGACCAGATCCTGGGCAGTGCCCGTGTGCTTACACAGCACTTGCGGTTAGTGCTGCTCAGCTCCAGCACGTCCCTGCTTTTCAGCCTTGAGAACACTACGGGAACATTTTCTTTCTTCAGATAAAGCACAGGATAGCTTGGCTTTTAAGCTTGCTGCTGGGTTTTAAAGCAAATTCCTTTGGAATCTAGTTCAGTGCCTGTTTTAAGAAGGATAAAAGACAACAACAACAACAAAAGACTAGCCCAAACATCATTTTAATTTCAATTTGACAGAAAAAATAATCCTGTTTGATCCCAAATGGGAACTTTTGGCTGTTTATTTTCTCTTTTCTTCTATCAGCCCCAGGTTAAATCACAGAAATATCTTATTATTCTCCATTTAACCATTAAACTGAAAGATCAGTCTGATCTAGGTCCTGACAGGATCTAGATGTAAATATAGATGGAAATGCATCCCTCAGTGTAAATAACTTCACACTGGATTTCTCACAGTGTGCCCCACCGCCGCCCACAGAAGGCAGGATCCTGCTTTTGTTTTTTGTCCACTCTACAGGATTTTGGAGGGGGAAAAGCCTCAGAGGGGCATTAGATAATCACTGCCATGGTTTCCTCTGTATTTCTGGAGCAGAAACAGCTGACTGTAATATTTGGCTAATCTTTTCCCCCATCAGATTGTTCAGATCAGAGACAACAGAGACAACTTTGGCCCTCATTTGTTTCCAAGTACTACAGCTGCAGGCGGGCTCACCCACTTAGCACCAAACCTCTTTGCTTGAGACATTCCAAAGCTGAGATACAGCCTGAACATTTGATCAGCAACGCACTGTCCATCACTTTTCCCAAACAGTCCCAGTTCACAATCAAAAAGCTGACCCCTACTTCCTTAAACAACACCAGCTGTAATGCTTTACGTCTTATATTTTCTTCTAAGTAATTGAAAATAAAGAGAGGGAGGGGGAAAATGTGACCAGAAGCACAACTTATAGCCATGAGAGCATGTCCACCACTCCAGTGGTCTTAGGATCAAGCCCTGTATATCTCAGCAATTTATAACCTGATTTACTGGTGCTGTACAATTCTCTCCTCATGATGGGGGAAGTATATATCCTTTACAATGCAATAATGGCCCTGTCTGATAAAGCAATAAATAATGAGAGATCTAACAATATGTGCCCTTTCTGTGTGCCCTGCAGGTTTAGACTTTGATGTGAATATTTATGCAGTTGATTTATTGCCTTGATTTTCTGCTCTTTTGAGGAACTCCCACCACAGGAGAGTGAATTTTCTTTACATAATGTTCTGTACATCTGCTATCTTTGTGGCAAGTGGCATCCACTTCCAGGGATGCATCAGAAAACAGCAATGCAGTAGAAACAGAACTTAATAATATATGGATGTATTTCTTTGTCTCCAGACTCTGAATAAATACATGTGCATATATATACTTTATTCTACACTCTGTATATAAAGCAGGATATATATATGTGTGCATGTATACAGAAAGAGTGAAATAAAGCCCTAGGCAAAAACAGGGGGCAAAGCAGCTTATTGTGTCTGTCCTGAAGGCATGAGTCCTTTATCACCCTATGCAAGAGGAAATCTGCCTGTTGCAGGCCATTTGATTAAAAGCAGACATTTGAGCTTCATTAAAAAGCCAAATATTAAACTGCTCCATGTGGTTCACAAACACAGAAATGCTTGAAACCAAAGCCACCCCAACCTCTGGGCATGTGACAACTTCTCAAATGCAACACAGATAAGACCAAGTTCCCAATAGGGAAATAAGCTGTTTCTTTCCATCGGCCTTAAAGATCCAATCAACTTGCCCTTCTTGAGCAGGGGGCAGTGTGAGTGCTTTACCTATTAAACCATCTTTATCTCAACCCACAAGTTCTCTCACTTTCACCCTTTTTATTCGCTCCCCCACCCCACTGGGAGGGAGTGAGCAAGTGGCTCTGTGGGGCTGAGTTGCCCGCTGGAGCTAAATAATGGCATATGCACAGATGACTAACATCCATGGGCCACTTGTGTATGCAAATGGCAGCTTTCCTGCTGAGCTGTGTGCTCAATTAGTACATATAATTGCAAACAGATATTACCTAGGTTTCTGATCCCTTTGACAAGGTAAATGCCTTTGGACAAACTGGCATAACTGAGTGGTGAGTATGAGCTCCACTGAGATCCAAGTCTGCGTGTGTTTAATGGCTTCAGGGTTTGTGGAGCTTCATGCAAGCAACCCAGGGAAGATAAGGGTTTATCTTTAACTTCAGCATGAGCTACAGGGGTTATTATTGCACAGAACCCCACAAGGCACACATTTCCTTTATGATACAGAGGACCTAAAAAAGCAGGTGTAATGATTTAATGAAAAAAAAAGAAGCAGAACTACATTTCTACGGGAGGGTATTGCAAAGCTAAGCCTGTCCTTACAGCCCTGTGAAGACTCTGCCAGCCCCAGAATGTTATGCAGAGAGCACTGTCACTGTATTTTTTTGTATTTAGCAAGTTAGCTGCACATTTTTCACACAATTCTGCTGAAGTCCAACAATATGAGCAAATGGTGCCTGTTGTACTGACCTGTGCGCTGAGATTTTGTGTCCTTGGAAAAACTGAATTATGTTAATATCAGTAAGGAATTTCTGGCATGATTCTGTTACAGTAAGACCTTGATAGCTGCACACGTGTCCCTCCCTGCACATTAAAGCCATAATGGCAGTGGGATCCCTCCAACTCACACCACAGCCCAACACTGACGGGAGGCACATTCAGAGCAAACACAGCCCGTGACATATGAATACCCCTGCAGTACAGACACACAGACCTGCCATCCCCAGGGAAACTGCTGCTGCTTTTGCTTTATTCTGCCTGAATTTCATGTCTGGAGGAGCCTGTGCCAATGCTCTTTAATCTTTATTGTGGCTGCAGAGCAAGTTGTGTATTCTCAGTACCACCCCCATCCCCCAAAATAGCATGATAACTGCACTCAACAGCTTAAAAGAAAAGGATCTTAGACTGCTCACATGCATGCTCAGTGAGGAAGAACAGAGCAGGGACAACATGCAGACTTTCCTCTGTCTGCCTGCATCCTGGTGGGACACAGGCAGCTCTGAACACCACAGAGAGCAGCACTGCAGGTCAGGACATGGCTTGGGACACGAAGATGAAAACGTGCCATGTACCTTTTCCCTCCTTAAATCAAATGGGTTAATGAGCAATATGGCTGGGTACAAGAACCCCCCATTGTCTGACCTTCAAGCACTGGCTTTGCACTTTCTTACCCTGATGGTGGGTGCATGAATTTTAACCCCAACACACTTCAGAGAAATCATGTACCTGCAGTTGCCAGGAAATTTCATATGACTGCCACTGGTGACAAAGTTCTATGCAATATGCTGTGGAAAATACACAGAGATGCCCTCAAAGCATGTTTTTTCCCTGCCCTGTGGACAGCTTCTTTTGTTAATAATTTTCTTGAGATAACCGGGAGATTAAATTATTTTGAAGTTGCTCTCAAAGGTGTATAGATACCTCATTTTTCTGTTGACAGCTTTAATTATTCAGCACTGCTGTAGCACCGGATGAAATATAATCATAGCAAAGGGCTCCTAACACCACAAGTAATAGCCAATTGTGAGGATGGCATGTTAAAATCAGCAGTGAAAAACAGCTTATACTCTCTGACCTCTACTCAGTCAAATCCTCCTGTTGCTATAGTTGCTGTTCTAGAAAGAGTGTTATTTCTCTCAGCTGAGAGTCACTTGTGAGACAAAAGGAAAACATTGCCTTTCCTTGAATCTTTTCTGTGGTCCCAAGTCATTATATCTTATCAGTGGACTCATTAACAAGGCAAATCCATTAAAAAAGGTAATTTTCTGTCGTACCTCGCTTGACATACATTTTCCATTTGCTCCCATGGAGATGCAGTGACTCTTTAAGATCTTGAAAACTCATATGAAATCGAAATAAGCTTGGTCTCGAGTGGATGTGAACAATGGGCACTCCTCAGAACTGAACTCCCCCAGCACAGCCCCACAGCTGCAGATGTCAAACTCAATGGGCAGGGAAAGAAGTGTCCCTCCAAAATGTCCCCAGAGTTCACAAGCGAGCCACATTGAGGAAATGCATCAAAGCTCAAATGTGAGGGGGGAAATGTTTCTAAGTGCTCCTAAAAGCCTGCTGAAATTGGGTATGACAGAAACAGCGGCAGGACCTCTGTCTACATCCAAGGGGATGCAAGGAGTAAGGTCCAGGAACACTGGGCTGGGTGAACAGTGAAGGACATCCCTGACTGACAGCAGTGCAGAAGCCTTGTGGCACCAGAGCTGTTCACTGGGATGTTCATAAACATCTTTTAAAGTGATTTTCAGTATGGGAGCAAGTAGAAGGCCAGGCTGGAAATAATTAAGTCTAAGGAAAAACGGAAAGAAGAATGTGCTGAGGAAGAGGACCTCGCCAAAGCCCTTGGTTGAAATGAGCAGTCGGGTTCCTGTCTGGCAAAACTCAGAAGTGGTGCCTTGGAAATTCACTTAGTTAAGAAGAGAAGGAAGAGTAAGAGTGAGTAATTAAGGTTCACATTATCCTTTGAGCCTGGCATCTGCTTAAATTAGCTCATTTGATCTCTACTTTCTCCTTTAATCTGGGTAGTTTTGAAAGAATTATTAAAGGACACAGGTCTCTGTTCTGGTTTGCCTTTTTTGCCCTACTATTTATCCAATTAATTTATTTGTTCTGCGTTTTAGATTCCTTTGTCTGCTTTTACCAGTTTTCTCTCCATGTACTGTCTGGTCTTTCTGCCCTTGCTCTCAGCTTCCTTCCCACACAACGTGTTTGAGTCTGGGCTTGTTTTGAATCTTTTTTTTTTTTTAAGTCAAGGAATTTCTAATGCTTTTCTTAAGACTGAAACAATTATCTCATGGACAGAGGACAAAGCCAGCCAAGATGCCCTGCAGAGCTAGACCCCAGGGTGTTGTGGGGCAGGTATCAGCTATTTGTTCTTCTCAGGTCCCATCCTGCTTTGACTCCAGTCCCCACACCCTCAGCTCACCCCAATTTCTGTTTCCTACTCCCAGCTCTGCAGATTCATTGGATAATTTTAGGGCTGTCCAGAGCACTATACAGAAGTGAAAAGATGTGCCCCATAGATGAGTTTTCCAACCACTGGAGAGCCCCGTGTCTCAGGGAGGGTTGAGTAGGCACCTGCACACATAGGTTTCCACACAGGTAACACATTCAGACAGCATTCAGCTCTGTTTGGATTATTTGAAAGCATGGCAATTTTCACTTTCCAGGTGCCAGAGGTCACTTTACAGCAGGAAAAGCAGTGTAGGAATTCGAAAGAGTGGCAGCCTTGGGCTCTGCAACAAAAATCCTTTTCTTTCAACATCCATGGCTCACTCTGTGGCAAAGGGCTCTCAAAGCTAGATGCATTATCAAAGTTTAAATTAGGTCCATTGAATTTTATTAGCAATTTTCTACTTTGTTAGCAATTTCATGCTGCCTATTAACATTTGTTTTTAATATATTGTTATCACTCATCACAAAAGGCTAATCCTATTAGTGCTTTCCATATTGTATTAGAGAAAACAAACCAGAGGGCTGCGGTGGTTCCTCATCCTGCCATTTCATGTCTTTATAGACAGCATATTCCTCCCTGCACACTCTCATCCAGCATTGCCCAAGAGGACAAGTCCAAGGCATGGCTGGTTGGAAGGAGCCACACAAAACCTGCTCAGAGGTGTGAAAATGAGATATGAGCTCTTCATAGGCAAAGTAGTGAGATGCTCTTTTATGTATAGGAGCATCCTATTGAATCTAATCAAAAGTCACATGCTGTTAGGATTTAAAAGGGAAAAAAAAGTAAATATAGCCAACAGCCAATACTATCATACTTAAGCTTGATTTTTAACTTAAAATACAGATCAGTGTTAGTGAAATCACCAGTGAAATATCTATGGGTGCTAACTGATTCACCCCTACTCAATGCTACAAGACATTTTCTACAAGAGCCGTTCATGTCCATGGATACATTTACAAAACACACTGAATGCAGTATTTAAAATGGAAGCATAATACTCCTGTTCGTCATTAACAGAGAATGTAGGTCAGACTTTGGGATGCATATCCAAGATCTCTAAACTCATCTTTTCCTTTCTTTTTTCTTTTCACCCTGGAATACATTATGGGGTATAAAACAGTAACATCAAAAGAAGACAGTTAGTGCAGGTGGAGGTGGACTGTGCTCTTGGGATGGGAACTGGTACCTGCTTGTGACACATGTACCAAGCCAAGCCCTATGTTAGGTACATAGAATAAAAAGTGAAGAAATCATTATGATATACTGCAGCATCTCACAAATGTTTGTTCTATGCAGCAGAGTAAGGTTTTACCTTGGTGGTGTATTTGTATTCAGAACTTTTAGGTTTCATAAGGCTGTTTTCACTGTCACATCTGGGACCACACTAACATGGCTCCCATTTAATCCAGGGACTATCAAGAGAAAGAGAAAGGGGTATATCTTCTTCACAGTGCCTGTGAAATTACCCTTATCCTTTGATATATTAAAATTGAAGTGCTATAAATTTCTGTTGTCATGGAGATATTTTCCATGCCACTCCACGATTGGCCACTGGAATTCACTTTCCTTTGGGTTTTCCAGCCTAATTAACTGTTATATTTTTGCTGGCAGAGAGGAAAAACCCACGTGAACAGTTTTTGGACTGTGATTGCATCCCTTATGGAGCAAATTTCATTTCTGTACGGTATTAAAGGTAAAATGCATGAGTGTGGTTTGCATTCCCAGCGCAGAAAAGGCAGCAAAGCTCCAGCAGGAGCCGAGTGATAGCGGGTTTGGGCACCCAGCTGTTACTTGTGTCCCCCTACCAGGAAGCAGTGCGCTCCCATTCACCGCAGCCACTGCAACAGGGTGACCTCCAACCCCACCGAAACAACAGCTCTACCTACACCAGCAGCACTCCTGACACACACAGACAAATGCAGGATTCAAGTGCCTCTGGGCAGGGTCCAACTCAGACCTGTGCCAATGATAACAATGTTGTGTTTACTCCTGCCTTTGTTTTCTTTGCCCTGTTGTCACTAGCTTCTCCTAAATTTATTTTGGGAGTTCAAACACGACCAAGTGTGTCAGATTTGGAGAATGGGGAGGAGCAACCTCATTCATTTAAGTTGATATCCCCACAAAATTTCAGGCTACCAGTATCCTTCCCAAACCTGCAGGGTCGGGTGCT
The DNA here is from genome assembly GCA_036023395.1 of Myiotriccus ornatus. Lineage (NCBI taxonomy): Eukaryota > Metazoa > Chordata > Aves > Passeriformes > Tyrannidae > Myiotriccus > Myiotriccus ornatus. The sequence goes on from JAYRBT010000033.1 coordinate 8,090,209, forward strand.
ATTTGAAGAAAATGCCTGGTGGTACAGATTCGTCCAACCCACTCCCTAGTGATGTGCTTGATTATAAATTCAAAGCTAATTTATCTGCTGCTGTAAGATGGACAGGCCTGGAGACCAGCTTCCCCTATGCTTTTCAAATTAAAGTGTCTTTGATGTGCTTCTCTTTCCTGCCTTTGAACATTTAGAGTCCATTGGCAACGAACTGAATTATTTGGTACTAAATAGACACCCCTCTCCTTCCCCCCCAAGAGAATTAGCATCAGGCCTTAATTTACTAATGGACTATAGACATCCATTAACATAGTAATTAATTCAGTGCTAAAGTGCCTGTAAGACGGAACCACGCTGAGTGCACGAGGGAAAAAAATTACAAGTGACATCTTCCCAGTGAGCGTCACAGGGTTTGGGTGGAAAAGTTAATTTAACAAAGAAACAATGGTGTACTTTATTTCTCATCTGCAGCTCTGTCTCTAATTACAGCATTTGACAACAATCCTATACTCTGTTCTGAATTTTTGGACAAGGGTCCAGTTTTTTCCATCTTCCAGAAATCAAACGTGGAGGCAGTTCAAGCCAGCCTAAGCAGCTCCCTCAGAGTTTGGCAGAGCATCCTTGGCAGTGTGGCAAGGTGCTGGCTCTCAGCCCCGACGTGCAGTCAGGAGCCTCCAGAGTCAGCACATGCAGCTATTGCATCTCAGCCACAGCAATACCGTGGAGGATATTGAGCTACACCACCCTACCAGTGTCTTACACCCACGTCTCCCAAAAGCAGCCTGTCCTGCAGCCTCTGGGCTGGCAGCACATTTCATTGCTCCCTCTAGGGCTGCCTTTGGGGTTGCTGCTGAAGGAGGGGGTTTAAAGTGCCTGGGAATATGTTCTCAGCTTCTCCAAACCTCACCCTCCCTCCTACAAAGTGAAGTCCAGTATTTGTCACACTGGTGTGCAGCTGCTTTTATTGGTATTTCAAAGAGACAGGACGTGTGTTTCTGATGTTTCAGATTCTCTCTGCTGATTGAAATTAGCCACCTTCCCGAAAATAATTGCTGCCAGTGGCAATCATTACAATTAAAATGTTTGTAATGCCCAGGCTAAGCTAAGGTCATGAATGAACTTCATTAGGCATTATTTAGAACTACGTCTTGGTTCATAAATTAAACACCTTTCCAGTCCTTTTCATCTGTAAGGTATCCATTGCATTCCAATGAGAAAGACAAACAAGTTACGAAGCAGTTTTCACTTTAAGTCATTCAAAGCTCCATGAAGGAATCAGATTTTTTTTTTTTTTTATGCTAGATTCCCTATTTTAGGAACACACCAGCCACTATAAATAAACACACCAAATTAATGAGGCTTAACAATTACGTGGGTTCAGGGTTGACTTGCACTTTCCAGCGGATTTCATGTGGTAGTTTCCCTTGAATGAAGAGGCTGGGCTACAGAGGATACCTCAGTCTTGAAAAACCTGCACCAGGTTGCTATTGCTGCCTTTGTGGGTGCTGTTGAGGTGTATATATATACATATATATATTTATATGGCTTTTATCATCATTTGTTCTTCAACTCAGAACACAAGCACTCTCTTGTGCTCCCCAAAATTACCACTTAACTGATTGCTCTTAACTGGTAAAACACTGCAGGCAGTGACTATGTACCATGGTCTGATTGCATCGGTAGAACAATGGTCTCATTAAGGCTTTTCATGCTGCACTACCAATATGAAGGGGCGATGTGGGTACTTCAGTCTCTGTGTTATGCTTGTTAGTGACTACTTGAGCAGGACTGTGGAATTACACAGAGGTAAAGATACAAGCTACCAACCATCTGTTGATGGTCTATTGTGAACACAAAGCTAGCAACATGAGTTGTGCTATGCCTTGTTCAGCCTCAGGACTGAGTGCAAAATGACACTCCAGGTGTGTAAATAGCTTATGTGCAACAGGGAAAAGGTTTCATGGGCCGAGAATTTTTGTCCATCCAGCATCAGCTGAATGGTCCGGCTGCCTCTGAGCCACACCCTGAGCATGCTCTGGTTTGTTCCCAGTATAAATCCTTTATGAACACCTTTGCCTTCAAGGCCATGTTTCCTTGTAAAAATGGGCAGTCGCACTGTGGGTGCACAGAATAGGTGTGAAGGCACAATTTGGATGGGGATGGAGAATCTTGGTTACTGTGTGCCTTGCCATGATGAGCATCATTTGCTGAAGAAGCTCAGTTACAGCTTTACTCAGAGACTGTAGTCTCGCAGGCTTTAGACACGGTATTTCAGAGGGGGCCATGTTATTTTCTTCCCTGAGGACCTCTTGGACACAGTGCTGTGCTCCTGCCCCTTGCTGCTTGGGAGAGAAAAGCAGAGGCACCAGCTTCCCCAGCTGAGCTGTAGCTGCTCACTGCACAGCTTCCTTTTCCAGACACCAGCAGCATTTCCAGTGATAGGGAGGCACCTTCATCTCCTATTTATCAGCTGCTGAGTGCCATCCAAGCAGGGGACTTTGTACCTCTCTGCTTTAATGCTGTGCTGTAACAAAAGCAGCTCAGCTCCCAAGAACACATTTGACTTCAAAGTTCTTGTGATCCATGTGTGACATACATACATTAGATTAGAAATCCATTTGTCAGTCACAGCTAATAATGGTGCTCGCTGCACAGAACATTATGGTACGTCATGAATATGGATAGGGGAGGGTGAGCAAGCTGGGTACAAATATATTTATATTAGATGGGCTCCAGCATGGACTTACGTTTCAGGTGGGAGTATGTGTGATAACCTCAGGGCCTGGCACTACAGAGACAAGTTAGCCACAGACTGATGAGGAACAAGATCTGCTGCTGCTTTCCTTACCCATGTCTGCTGCTGGATCAGGACCTCAGATATTTTTTAGACATTAAAATAAACATTAAAGGCATCAGAAGCATTTTGAAACTTGGTGTCTCGGCATTTTTCTCTAATTCTGCCACTGAAAAGAGGAAGACAGTGGTTTTTTTCAAAGCACAGCTTCTTCAAATGGAAAGAATGGATCAAAGGAGATCAGAGATGCCTATAAATATCATACTTAAATTTGCTGCAAACAGAAAGCAACAGTATGTCGATTGGAGCTGTGTTTATTCCTTATGCTACCAATGGCCACAGCTGGGTTGGCACAGAGTGGAGCAGGGAAATCTCCCCCAAGGCTCTGCCTCTGCAATTTAACAGGCTGCTCTGGCAAACTTTATTGAGTATCTAGTAAATAATTTTTAAGAGGTTATATGCAGGCTTGAGCCAGCTACACTCAGCACTATGTTTTTTTCTTTCAATCAATCGTCCATAAAGTTGTAAGCTGATTTTTATCTTCCTAACGCACTTATCTAGTGTTAATGGTACAGGGGTAAAGGAAATTAAAAACCCAGAGAAGATGATGACAATGTGATAGCCAAGAAGGAGCCATTTCCTACTTTTTGAAGTTCATTCTTGATTGAGAGAGAAGTGAATGGCCTAAGCAGAGAGGTGGGACCCCTCCCTCAACACTTGACTGGGTGTTATATTCAGACAGTTTATCACTCAGTGGGATTCATGGAGTGTACAACTGATCTCCACATATGCAAGGAGTCATCACACACCATCCCAGTAAACACATGCACTCGTGGCTCATGATCCCTCTACCCTGGCTGCATCCAGCCCTGCTCCTGCACTGTCTGAGGGCACCCACACCCACATCAGCTCCAGTCCTGAGAAGAAATGCCCCAAAATGCCCATAAATGCAGCACTGTGTCCCAGAACCATTCAGTTCACTCCAGCCTGACACCTGGGTGGTGAAAGCACAATTATTCACAACTGAGCTTCCAGCATAGCGGTGAAACCCAGTTTTATATCCACCAGTGCCCGAGCCAGAGTGATGACGCTCTTGCCACAGCAGAGGAGGGTTTATTTACCCTGTGGCAGCTGGTTAGTCCACAACCTGCAGGAACTGATAAAGTCGTTTTCTTTTGCCATTTGATCCCTGTTTTTAACAGGGACCCCTGTTAAAAAGAGGGATCAAACATACTGCTTTCAAATCTCAAGCCTCAAAAACCAAAATTCACCCAAGGAATGTCCTGAATCACAAAGCTTCATCAACTGCCTTTGAAACATAACAGTGTTATCAGAGGGAGCCAGAGACCCTCCTCAGGGAGTCATCCATATTCCCATCACATTTGGTAACATGAGCAGTACAGGGGCCATGGTCTGAGAGGAGCACAAATGAAGCACGAGGCATCTTCTCAGGGGCTCCTGAAGCACACAGCAACATTTCACAGGCTGCTCTCTGTGAACTATGCACAACCATCGAATACAAGCCAGAAGGAAAAGACCTGTGAAGTTTAAAAATCTCCCACAAAAGCTTTTACCCCACTTCAAGGCCAAGGAAACAAACCAGCCTTGCAGCATGAGGTGGAGAGGAGAACAGAGACACAAAAAAAAAGAGCTCCTAATTAGAGCAAGATTCAATAAGCCCTAGGCTTGTTTTAAAATGAAAATGCTACCACTTTTTCTGCAGCAGTGACCTTACTTTTGCCTTGAGGATTAATACAAAGCACAGAAGCATTTGCAGTCAATGTTTTCAGTAGAACTGCCTGAGAGCATGTGAAGTTTGGAAGATACGGTCTTTCTGGGTCAGGTTGGAGTTTTCTCACAGAGATTTCAATTCATTTTCTTCCATTTTCTTTAACTGTTTATCAGCTCTGCATTGCTCACAATGCTCATCTCGTCATCCACCCTTTGTGGCTCCCAAATGTCTTTTAAACACCGTTAAATCCCACAGCTCCCTATAGGAACAACAGAAACATTCCCTTCCAGGTGCAACACTGAAGGTGCAGGATGCAGTTGTGCCATGCTGAAGAGGCAGAGACGGGACTAAATCAAATTTAAGTCAGACATTTGTTTCTCTTCAGATGTGGTTCCTATGTATGACAGCAGCTAATTTAGACATACGTGACCTGGATATAATTAGGTGAGTGCATGAGATATTATTCAATATATTATTATGTGAATGAGATAATAATTTTCCTATGGGTTTGCAGGATGAGGAGGGACTAATTCAGCTCTCATTCAGCTCAATATTAATATAATTACTTAACATATTATGAGTTATATCAATGATATATTAATACCCGTATTAAGGCAATAAGAATACTTACAATATTTGTAATTAGAAACCCTCAGGACTCACATAACTACAGACATATCTCCTTCCTGAAGAGCCATCCATCCACCTCGATGTCCCCACGGGCATAGTCTGATATACTGTAACTCCACCTGCTTCTCCACAGCCTCACACTGATCGAATTCCCAGAACTGTCCAAAAATCCCACTCACTCCCTTACATCAGGCTATGCTTTCACTATCATACACCGATGACAGAAGTCTTCCTAGTCTTCTGGTTTCTCACTAGAGATTAATACATAACATGTCATCCAACTCTGGACAGGTGAGGCTACCACTGTGTCACCTTACCTGTCCAGAGGCTGAGCACCTCAGAGCTCAGACCATCAAGTAACAGTACCACTCTGGGCATCCCAAGTCACTCAAGAACCTGCTTGCAGTGACAGAAGAATAAAGTGTTGGAGCAAGACGAAAACACAGCTCAACATCTATGACAATATTACAGAAGCAGCTAAGCAGATCCAAAGCTGTTACCAGGTCTTGCTTTTTTTCAGCTATAAAACTCCATTTGAAGGGACAGTAAGAGGCCTTTTTTTCCTCCTCAGTTTTCTATTATGTGCTATTCACATTTTCATGTGGTAGTTTCTATGAGAAATGCACACCTTCCAGCAACTAATAGAAAATTCAGATAATGAAGACTGCAGCTCCAGATAAAAAAGTATCCAGGAATGAATTAGTCCTAGATAGTATTACTCTCTGCTTTTAAATTAATGTTTATAATGAAGGCAGAAAGCTGGCTGATTTGTGAAACCATAGGTGCACCACAAATTACAAGCCAGGAAAAACTGTACCTTGAAGGTGAAAGTTGGACTATTTTACACCAAAGATAAAGAAGCCAAGTCTTTGTTTCACCTGACCAGACATGTTTTTGCAATAGAGCAGACTGGTGTAATGACATTTCTTATTTCAACTGTCCATTTGTCACAGTGGGTTTTCTTTCTGGTGTAATAGCACAGAAAAAGACCAGGACTGGGAACTTAATGTCTTTGCTCTTTGTTCCTGTCTCTAATTCTCAGACTCTCTTGTTTCCTGATACTACATGAATCCCAGCAAATGGATTTTCACCTTTGAGGCTGTGCAGTTCATTTCTCCACACAAAGAGCAGAAACCTCTGTGCCTGACAAATGCCTGGAAGCTGTTCTGGCATCCTCAGGCCAGACACTAGAAGAAGACACACCCTGAAGAGCAGTTGCAGGATGCTCTTCCAGTGGGCTGGAAGGGGCACTGCTCAGTTCTAATCCCTGTCCGTGGGGTCAGCCTGCACTGCAGCCATGATGAGAGAGAAGGCAGGGAGGGAAAGCTTTTTGCTATGAATTTTTGTAAGCACATGAGAGAATTGTGCCAGCATCTCATTTGCACCGTGTGGCATGTCATCTCTGCTGGCTCTGACAGCAGAACCTTCCTGCACTGCTGGCAGTCATGCACACATGTAGAGACAAGACACGTTCAACAACGAAAAGCCCTCAGAAGGAAAATCTCAGGTTCAGAGTACTCAGACATGCTCTGAATTGTGACTTTCCAGAAAAGGGTCTGGAAGGTATGATTTGCTTTCCCTCATCTGATCATACTCCTATGCAAAGAGTCCATAAATGTTCACTAAACCCGCCTGCTGCAGTCTTTGGGCAGCTTTGCCAAAGAACAGGGTCAGGGTAGCAGGTAGAGAGGCCACAGAGGCCTCTGCATCCATTGCAGTCCCCTAAAACCCCATCTTTCCACAGGTATGTGTGCCTGTTCTCCCTCTCTTTCACCTGCTGAAAACACTGGACCAGTAAAATGCTCTCCAGTGACTTTCCACAGGGACTGAGAAGAGAGAATAAATGTCTCTGGATACCTCTGGAAATCTAACCTTAACACTCACCGATCCATAGCCCTAAAGCAGTACCCACATTTCTGTGACGCCATTTGTTGCAGGTTTTTTCCTGAATAAAACACTTCAAAATTCTCCTGGGGACAAGCAGAAGCCCAGCTCCTGTTTCAGCCCCTCTGCCAGAGTTCATTCCCTGGGTCACTGTCATTCCTCACTAATCTAATAAATTTTCCAAGCTGATTAATTCAGGCTTCTGGTAACAAGTGGTTGTGCTGTGAGCGTGCTGGGATTCAACACCGGGCACTGGCTCCCCCTGCACGGGAGCCTCAGCTGGCAGCAGCACGTGGCTGGAGGCTGAGGAGGTGCTACAAGCAGAGACAAAATACTGCTGCTATCTGGCACTACAAAGCCAGGCTCTGATAGTGTGCTGTCCCTCGGAGGTACAGAGATGAAAAAAACCAAGATGTGAAGAACTTAAATATTTCATCACAGACTATTCTCTATTTTGTTCTTCATTTACACTAGTAAGTAACACACACTTTTAAATTGGGGGAAAAAAAAAAGGTATTCTGTGTTGGGATGTCAAAGAGCACCTCCTTTCACCCCCTACATCCCAGGAGTAATGAATAAGTATCACCTAAACGGATCTCCTCTGGGAACGACTGTGTCCACAGAGCTCCTCCATCAGCCACAGGCCATTTGCAGGGATATTATCCTGGGATTCAATGCCAGGCTTCTCTGTAAACACAAAAGACTGCAGCCTACCTCCTGAGCAAGAAGCTCCATGTGCTGAAGTAGCAGATGCTCTTTCAGACACATCTGAATATTTCACCCGGTGCAGGATGGGGACACCACAAGCAGATGTCTCCACACTGCCATGAAGACCTCCAGCCCAGACACGCCAGGGCATTGCAAGGCTCTCGGTGTGACACCCCTAGGGCAGGGAGAGGGGGTTTAGGGCCAGAAAGGGAAGAACAGGAAAATCATAGTTAACCATGGTAACTGTTTTAAAGAAGAACTGGTTTTTTTCCTTTGGAGAGGAAGGTTGAGAATGAATTAAACATGGGAAGGAAAAGATAAGGCAAACTACTAATGAAACAGGGAGTAACAATGGAGTATAATAAATCAGCTTATATGATAAAAAATTCCATCTCTCCTTTGGAATCAGTGCCTGAAGGAGCAGTTGTCCAGCATGTCTACAACACCTCCCTAAATGCTCCTGGGATTCAAGGAGAAAATACTCTGTCCCCAAACAGCTCTCCAAAGGGCTGCTGTATGATTGCAGATTCAAAGCATAGCATGGAACAGTCAGCTGAACACTTCACCTGTACAAACTCCAACACAATTCTGGTGAGAACAGAAAACATAAAAACTCCCTTTACATGGCAGAAGACCCTGAAGAAGGGCTCATTAGCCCAGACCAGGGAGGACCATTCAAAAGTTAGGATCAGTTAGTTATTTATGACCCTTTTCAGTGCCTCACTGAAATCTCCCTATATTGTTTTCAAGGCTCCTTAGCTCTCTCCCACTGCAACGCTGTGCCAAGGTAAAATCACCTGCCTTAACCAGGAGGTTGAAGATGGTGACCTGCAGAATTCCCTTCCAGCCTCCATTATTTTATGATTCAAGGAAAAATCAATTTGCTTTCAGTGAAATCTAACTCTGGGATTTTTGAAGGGATGTGAGAGGTTGCCATATCACAAAGAGTTTAGAAGGCCATGCACTCTAATAATTCCCTGGCCATTTCTTAAGGGTCAATGTCTTTTTTCCTTTAGCCTGAATAGTCACAAACCTGCTCAGGTGAAAGTCAGAAACCCTGCTGCTCAGTGACCAGGAACCAGCCTGAATGCTCTTATCAGTCTCTTTTAGTGCTATAAACACTTTGCTAATTGCAACAGTGACAACTAGAAGTGGTAAAGGGAGATTATTGTAGCTGCAAAATGCCACTATGCTGGATGAAGTCCTCTGCAGGAGCTCATGCCTCAGTTAAGTTTTCTAACATCTGCTCAGAGTGCAGCACAGGGAGGCTGGAGCCCGGCACCCGTGGGCTAAAATAACTGCAGCACTGGGGGCTTTCTCTTCCCACCCGAGGGCAGTGTCTGTAACCACTGCAGGTAAATCCCTGCAGCTTCACAGAGGGCTGTGGGGTGGTCCACGGGACAGGAGCCCTCACCTCTTCTGAGAGATGTTGCTGGATTCGTGTCTGAGGCGTCACTGATGCTCCAGCGGGTTCTGCGGATGGGAAGGCAAAGCTCAGGCTGTACAAGCCAGGAGGTGGAAGACTGAGCAGCTCAAGAGCTTAACGAGATGATCTCCCCACGCTGGAAAATGCACGGAACAGGCATCTGCCACAGCGTAAGGAGGGTAATGTGGCTCTCAAGCCAATCCATCCCACGCTGGGATCAACTCGTGTGCTGCACACACAACAAACCAGAGCAGGAGGGGATGGTCGGGTTGCACCAGCTGGGGATTTGCTTAATCTGGAATGTCAAATGAAAACAGCCACTGACACAAAAGACTGAAAGGTCCAACCAAGTGATACAAACTCGTGCTTTCCCCCTTTTCTGACACTGCATTATGCTGGGGAATGGTCTGCAGGAAGAGGCCAGTGGCTGACACATGCCCTGAACATCTGCCCAGAGATGCTCACACACCAGGCTACAGCCTAGCAAGACAAACATGACTACTGGAACTGAATGGGAAGAGCAGCGTCACACAGTGCATTAGAGAGCAAAGATCTAAGGGCAAAACAAACTGCTTTTTTCCCTATACTGATTTTATTCTGAGAGGGAACAGTGCTCTGGTGAGTCACCTCACGCAACCATAGCGTGCTCAGATGGTGCATCCTCCAGACAACAGCAACAAACAATCCAGCAACCAGGAAAGAAAGTGGCCATTTCCAATGTAATTTTTAATTAGATCATATATATGATACAGTGTTTGGACAACACTTTCAGTCACATGGTGTGACTCTTGGGGATGTCCTGTGCAGGGCTAAGAGCTGGACTCGATGATCCTTGTGGGTCCCTTCCAGCTCAGTATATACCATCATTCCGTGGTATGTTTGAGCCTTCAGATCACCCTGGGAAGACAGGTTACAAACCACAGCTTCTTCCCATTGCCACTTTCTGCACTTTACATTCACGGAGGATAAAAATACCTGCAGTAAAGTAGCTCATGTAGTGCATGCTTTGGGCATGTTCTTCACTGGAGAATGTCGTAATGTTCTCATGGAGGTTTCCTGGTCTGCATATCAGTTATTTATAGCGGGTTTTAATTTCAAGGTAACATAGCACAATATTCAAGCAATAGTTGGTATCTCCTGTGACTGAAACATGTACAGCAGCTGTTAATGTCTGACGTAAAATAGAAAATGCTATGTAAATTCACTAAGCCAACTGTTACCAACATCACCAGGTTCAAGGAAGCACTTGAATGCAGAACTGATGGAAAATATAAGACTTTTTTTTAAAGAATATGACCGTTTCCTTCAAACTTTTAGAAGAAAATTATACTTGTTGCAGAATAAAAGCACCATCTTGGGAATCAGAAAACACAAGCACAGTTCTACACTCTGTCCAGGCTCACTGTGTGCTCTCTAGCAAGTCCTTTAACCTCTATTACCATTTTCATGCATAAAATCCCACTATCTCATCTTTTCACCTCTGTCTGTTATTTTTAATCTCTCTGATGCAGGGACTGTCTCAAAGTACATGATTTGTTCAGTGCTGGTGAGTCCTGTTGCAATTGGCACCTTCGATTCCCGCCAGCTCCACTGTGTGCAGCTTCTCTTTTAAGGCCTTTAACCTCTGGGCTCTCTCACTGCCCTGGGAGGCTGTAGGTGCCCAGTCCCTGGAAACATTTGAAGTCAGATTGGACAGGGCTCTGAGCAACCTTATCAAGTTGAAAATGTCCTTGCCTGTGACAGAACATTGGACTAGATGACCTTTAAAGGTCTCTTCCAACCCAAACCATTCTGATTCTCTGACTTGCTCAGAGCCTGCCTGAGCTGAAGTCTTCTTATCTCACCAAGAAGTTGCTTTTACCTAACGAAGGAAAAACTCCATGGTTACAAAGCTAGACAAGGTAAAAAATTGTGGAGAGTTTTTCCAGATCTGAACAAACATTTAGAATGTCTGCAAGAAAGCATCTGGTCTTAATGTTGAAAATTATCAACATGGTGTGTTTCCCATGAAAAGCCTTGGTATTCTGCAAGGAGATTACAAGCCCAAAAGTTCATACTCTACAAGCACACATGTAACCCTACCATTCACACCTTTTTAAGAGCACTGCACAAGAATTGCTAAGGTATGCTGCCAGTTTCCATCCTAGACCACTTCTTCCACTGGGATTTTTGGGATGGAAAGCTGCCCATTGCCATTTAAAGGGTGCCTGACCCCTGAGAAACACTGTCAGCAGAAAGGCCACAGACTGATAGATTAATCCATCTGAATATAATTAGAATTGGCATAAACCTTTCTCCAGCCTGTTTCTGTGCAAGCCAGAGCCCAACCCTTCCACATGCTCCAGGGCACTTGGTTGACTCTGGTTTCATGTCCACATGCTGTCCCAGCAGCTGCCCGGACCAGGGCCAAACCTCCCCCAGGTTCATGGATGGGTTTTGGAGCCAGAAGCAGATGTGCTGAATTACTGTGAGAGCCTGATCTTGAGGGGTTTCCAGGGCAGCTGGAAGCAGAAAACAATGCAGATCTAGTGAGAGTTTCTCCCTGCTTGAGAGTTTCACCCTCGTGTTTGAAAAGGGAATGAGTGTTGTCGTCGGTCGGAGCGGGAAGACGACACGGTGATCAGGGATACCAGCGCCCTTTATTGCAACAGAGCTTCTACTTATATACACTTTTGGGTACCACACATGTACATGCACTATTGGTTTAGCATAAACATAACAACTCATGATTGGACACACAGCCACATGTCCATATGCCATAGGTGGACATGCTAGCAGGAAGTCCACCCTGTGCCACAGTCCTTACTCTCCGTGGTTAACCCTCTGCCAGGTGCAAAGTTCCGTCTTCAGTATCTCAGCTTACAGAGAGCCCAGAACCAGCTGGGCTCCCCCACATAATACAGAAGTGGACAGATACTGAATGCAGTTCTCTAAACAAAAAACCTTCATAGTTTTACAGAAAGTGTAATACAGAGCAGGTACATGATGGTGGTTATTGTGTTTTTACTTAATTTGATTAATTTATGTCTCAAGGACTTATTAATTTTCTTTTTAAACTTTAAAGAAAACTGAAAAGGAAGATGTTCTGTTTTTGGTTTTGAATGCCACATCTCACTCTTCTGAATGGGATGGGGCAGGATAAGTTCATTTTAATGCTGCAGCTGATTGTCAATGGAGATTCGTGTTTTAGCAAACAGTGATCAAAAACAGAGGTAATAAAAGGAACAATGAGTCTCTTTTTTTTTTTTGTTTCATGATAAGAAAAAAAGATTCTAGGTCTTGTTTTGGTTTTGGCTTGTTTTTAAAGATGTTCTAAATCTTGTAGGTCTTTGAAACTTATGGTTTTTAATTAAAAGTTTAAAGAAACTATTACATAGAGTCACAGATGGAGAACTTAAGCAAGGGAAGGAATGAAATATCTTCTAATCTTAAAAATACTGCCTATGCATGCCTACCTTTAAACACGTAAGGTTTAGCAGTCGTATCTTCATAGAGCTCCCACTGAGGAGCTTTTGTTCTGAAAAACTCCATATAGAGATGTGATTACTCAATATTCCTGAAATACACCTCACCTTATTTTACATGAATAATTTCTTAACCTGATTTTACTGTTTTGACATTTTTTTTTTTTATAGGTGATGATTTCTATTTCTTGAGGTAGCTCAGAATTCTGTTATAATGAGGAAAGGGTTTTCTTGCTGTTTTTACTCCAGTAGTAATGAAAAAGCAGTTGAACAAATTTGTTCAAACAACCCAGGAAACTCATTCCTTGGCCAGAGGGCCTATAAAGCCTCCCTTATGACCTGCCTCAAAATTGTTTATACCTGCATTTAGAATATTCGAAAACAAAGCACCAAGATATAAGTACTAACAATTTAAAATGTTATGAGAGTTTGGGATTTTAGGTACTTATGCACAATTGTTGAATTTGTTATTTATACTAAATTGATCAACTACTGAATCCTTCAGTGCCTCTAGATTCACTCACCTGCTGTCTGTATTCTGGTAAAATATACAGGTCGATCAATGAAAAGTGACTACTCTCAATGCTTCTCAGCTGCAGAACAGGTCTTAGAATGGCACTGTGTCTATGGCTGTGAAGTCCAGCTTGACCCAACTTTTTTACCAGGTGGGGCAGAAGTACAGGGGAGTTAAAGTGTAGTAGAGATTCTCCAGAAAGGGGAATTGAAGTTATTGAAAATTTATTAAAGTTATTAAAATTTTGGTACATATTTTTAGAAACACACAGAGAAAAAGATACAAAAGAACCCCTCCTAAAAAAGGAGCAGGACATAAGGATACCTAATAAAAAAGCCAAGAAATATTGAAGAAATAGTAGTTTTTCCAAAAGAAGGCCTTTTGGATGAGTTCTGCTCAGCAGAAATGTGAAAAATTGTAGTGACACGGATATGAATCTCATGAGCATCATGGGTGGTGAGAAAATGAAGGCTAGTAATAGGAGTATTTGTTGCTTTTCTTAGATCTAAATATCTCTTTTGCTTTCTGAAGTAAGGAGGGGTTGTTCTTATCAAATATTTTTAAAGTCTTTAGCTGCTTGTTCTATTGATCAGATGCCCCTGTAGGGGTGAAGTGTAAATCAGAGAGAGAAGCTCTAGGAAACACATTGTTTCAGCTGCTGAGATGCTTTGCAAGGTATGCAGCGGTGCTGTAGGGTTCAAGGTAGCTGGCACATGAATACTCAAATCTAGAAAGTCTTCACACTGAAGTACTGTGGGTACAAAATAAATAGACACAGTTTGTGGCTCCAAGCATACAAATCTAAAACATAGACAACTCATGCTGTAACGGATCCTAGAAGACTTCTTGAAAATAACAGGTCAGCTTATATTAACAGGTCTTTGCTTATATTATGTATCTCTTAAACAGCAAAGAAATTTTTCCATATCTGCCAAGGTCCTGTTAGTTTATGTGTTGTCGTTTTGTGCAAAATACTTAGTGGATCAGTTTATGAAACTAATTTGCATATCACCACAAGCATAATTTTATTTCCTTAGAACAGATGGATGGTGACTGTATGTATTTATAGGAAGACTGCAGTGCAAACTACAATGTAGAACCACATCTCCCACACTGTCTCTTTGGAAATTTCTCTCAAGCAATCAATTTTTTTTTTTTTTATCAGGGGTCTTTACTGAACCACAGCCCTGCTCAAAACAGATTACCCGTGTGAGATTCCCAGATCCAGAATAGTTAAAATTTATACAGTTGCAAGTGTTAGCTGCCATTACATTAACTGGCCTGTCTCAATTTGATTATATAACCTGCCCCTTCTCAAACTTCATCCAGTCTCCTTTTTCCCTCTTACTCTAACTTCTCTTCTCTACTAATTCTCAGTTCTGCTAACAGGATTTGTTTCTCCCATTCAGGTCTTTTTACTGGTTAAGAGAAAGATTATGAGGAGAGAAAATTCACCTTGGCCTCTTAAAATGAAAGAAAAATTCCATTTTCCAGTCAAACCTGAAAACATGAAGTTCCAGTTGAATTAACAGAATGATGGAATGGCTTGCCTATCAAGCAGGATTTGTAATAGTAAAGAGCTATGTTTTTCATTTTAATTTTTTAGAATACAGTGTTCCTGATTATTAACATTATGAAATGCATTGGCTGGGAATCCTTTACTTGTATCTGTCTTTTCAGTCTTGGAATAATCAAAAGTAAAAAAAGCCTAAATTTCTATACTCAGGTTTCAAAAGTGGAATCTTCTTCACAGACAGTTGTTGTTTCAGCAACTGAGGTCTTATATGGTGTAAAGCATAGCAGGTACAGTTATGTAAAAGATATTTGCTGAAGTATGGATAGGACTGTGTGGCTGATGGTGTTAACTGAAAGAAGGGTTAACCATCATACTATTGTGCAGTGATCTAGACAAGAAAAACTCTTAATTCAATTTCTGAAGGAATTACAACTACATGCAGTTGGTACTCCATATTCTTAAGACCACATATGAAACAAAAAACTGAACCATATAAGTTATCGATATTTGGAAAAGGTGGCTTGTTACTCTCTCCAATGCAGTAAACAGATACTTCATTTTTTTTCTAATCCCTCCTTGGATACATCAGTCTCCTTTCAATCAAGTGATGCTTTAGCTCAGCTATTGTACCTGTGTAGCTTTTACTAACCCACGTTTGTTTCTTACCCGCTCCTTTTACTTGTTTGACATACAAAAACAGAGAAGAGATGTAGATTCAATTCCCATGACTAGGCCAACACACAATAGGAACTTAAAATAGCATCCAATTAATTAAACAACAATATAAAAACACCCAAAAACAGTAAAGCAGAATTTACCAGAGTAAGAACTTCCTATATTATAGTGAGATGCTGTCTCAACCAATCCTGTGCCATTTGCCTAAATACCAGAAAAATAGCTTTAAAATCCTCATGAGAACTCAGATCCTGCTAGTTCACTGTGAACAGAAAGGTAGTCAGAAATAGTCCACTTAATAATATTCTTTTAATGATCTGAATGCAAAAAAAACAAACAAAACCCCAAAACAAACAAACAAAGAACCCCAAAAACCACCAAACCAAACAAACAGTAAAAAACCAACAAACCAAAACCTCACCCTGCTCTCTGCCATAATCAGAAACTGTTGTTAAATTAAAACCAAACTGGAGCAACTACTGTGCCAACAGTATCCTTCAGACAGGAGCGGAGACATCCCTGTCTCCTGCTGTTTTCTTGGGAGGGGGAACCTGTGAATCTGTAGCTGTACAACTTGGACAAGTGAACAGCAAAAGAAGATCCAATCCAAAATTCAGTAAAGATAAGGGAGTCCTTCTGTTACCTTCATGGGCTGTAGATAATGACATATGTGACTTGCACTTACCCTGATATGTGGACAGAGTGCAACCATTTCTAAGTGTAGCAGAAACAGCATCCACAGAAAAACACAAAATCAAATCTACTGTGAGAGGAATCTCTGCGCTGTTTTGAGTATCCAAGATATTAAATGAAGAGGGATTGTGTTTGAATATGTAGATACATTATTAATTAAAATTTAAAGTATTTTAGTTATATATAGATGTTTCTTTATGCCCACATATAGTAGACATCTGTGAGTTATTTCCTCTGTTATCATAATAATTAATAATTGATGAAAGAAAGGAAAAGCTATAAATTACTTTTATTTTTTCCTTTTTATGCTTCAGTGTATTAGGCTATTTGGATAATTTATATAACAAAGTTCTCAAAAACTGCATCATTATAAATGCCATCATCTACATGACCAAAACAAAAATATGGATGTATAAAAGGAAACATTAAAACCAGAGAAAAATAAGAGCTAAAAAATTCCTTCCTGACTTCACCCTTGGTATTATAATAGTTATGAAAACACTGAGAATACAAAAGAAGGAGTGATTTGAAGAGGTTTCTGAATTTTCAGGACTCAGATATGATTTTCCATGTGTTTTCTAACATGTAGATATTTAATACTTTAAGATAGAATGATTAAAATCCATTATAATTTTGAGTTTTTAGCACTTTATAGTCATTGTGGTCAGATCTAAGTACTTACATAATATACAAGTCTGAGGAGACATCCAGTATTTGATTGGCTCATCCTTCTGATCTGGAAAGCACCTGCCATTTGAACATTAATCATACTCCAATTACGTTGTGACTCATGATTTAGGCAAAAGAAAAGAAACAATACTGAACAAGTTCCTGAAAAAGACAAAACAAAGTAGGAGCTGAAACAAAAAGTAAATAAAGTTTTTAATGTCTTTAATAGTTTTCTACAATCTTTGGCTCTTGAATGTGTTTGTTATTATATACATTTACTCCCACTCATCAATTTCAAGGAAGTAATAATACTCATAGTAATTCTAATAAAAACGATGATACTACCACTGATAGTAATAACTACAGCATTAATACTATTGCTATGTTATACACACTCTTTAAAATTTGTAAGTCAAAACTGCATTTGGCCAATTATGTTTGCCCTTAAATGGCAACATTTCAGCATTTGTGGTGTATTGCAGCATATCGCCTCTCAACTGAACTGAACGCTTTGTCAGCTTACAGATGTAGGTCTATCCTGTTATATTATCTTAATTCTAAATTACCTATTTATGCTAAAAGCTACTGATAAATACAGCTAGTTTTACGGACAGCATAATAAAGAAATTGTACAAGAATATTATTGCAGGAACCTTAATGTTACTATTAAACAACTGTGTTCTTGTAGAAGGCTTATTATTTTCACTGCTTCTCCTTTCTGGAATCAGATTATTTAGAGAATCCACAAATAACACAAAAATAATCTGTTAATAGCTGAAAGCCCATTGTTATCTTTAAATATATTGACTAACAATGCGTCAGTTTTAGTGGTGACACTTTTATATACATTTATGATACAGCAATCAAAGTTCTAATTAACTTTTACTTCAAAGAATCACAGAATGAGTAAGGTTGAAAGCAACCATCAGAGAGGTCATCTGGCCCAACCTCCCTGCTCATGCAGGGTCGGTCATTCTATAGAGTACACTGCACAGGATTGGGTCCAGACGGTTCTTGAATGTCTCCAGTGAGGGAGTCTCCACAACCCCTCTAGGCAACCGAGAAGAGCCTGGCTCCATCCTCTTGACACCCTTCAGTTACTTACAAACATGGATGAGGCCCCCTCTCAGCTGTCTATTCTCAAGGCTCAGCATGTCCAGCTCCCTAAGCCTTTCCTCATAAGAGAGATATTC
>JAYRBT010000033.1:8108197-8145918 GCA_036023395.1 Myiotriccus ornatus
TGGTTAACCCTCTGCCAGGTGCAAAGTTCCGTCTTCAGTATCTCAGCTTACAGAGAGCCCAGAGCCAGCTGGGCTCCTCCACAAATGAGGTAAAATCATTTGGAAAAAAAAAAATAGTGTACATGACACTTTCTCTCCTTTCCTTCACATGAGTCCTGTAGCTTCCCTCATTTCAAAATCAGCTTTTGTTCCATTTTTTTCCAGACACTCTTCCCGTCCTGGCTCTCCTGTGCCCTTTCCATAGACTGTCTGATCCCACCACTCCCTCCCCTTCCATTACCCCTTTCAATCTGGTTAAATTTGCTTTTTCCCTACGTGGCACAGATCATTTCAAAACAGTTCTTCCTCACCTTTCCATATTCTCTCTCTCCAGTTATTTTCAAAACTCAATCAAAACCCAAAGTTTTTTTGCTCTAACTCTTTCTTTTTCCCCACTTTAAGTGGTTTTTTTCCCCGTTATTAAGTGCTTTGCAGCAGTATTTGCATGACAAACACCAGACACACAGCTGAGTTGTGCTGTGCAATATTGTCCAGCCTGAGAGTTACCCCAGGTGTCAAGATCAATCCTCGATAGACTGGTTTGGACTCCAGCTCCCACTTGCAGTCACACACCCAGACAGCATCCTACAGCCCCCTCATGATGTGATATCAGTAATGCATCTAGGGATTCGCTCCACTTAATGCACAGTCTCTTCTGTCCATTGGACTGAACATGAAGTCACTCCCCATAAAGGTTATCTTCATTATTTTAAAGGTATCTGCCTTTTAAAACAACTGACACTCACTATGTATTACTGACTTATTTCTTATCCCGCCGATCAGGACCTCATCTGCTCAAAAACTGAAATCAGATTCCACACAGGTGTAACTCAAACACAAGAGAAATGCCCCTAGAAGCAGCACATCTCCTGAAAATGGAATTTCAGGATGGGCAAACCAAAAAATGCCGGAAAAAGAAGAGAGACCACAGGACTACAGAGAAGAAAGGAAACCCTGGACCTCATTTTCTGATATTATAAGGTTATGAGTGAATTAAATTGGCCCAACTTTCCAGAATGAGCAATGGGACAGGCTGAAAAACACTTTGCTGTGGTTTTAACTGGCACAAACACTAACATTTCCACAGATGAACAAAGAATGAGAAGGTGGAAGGTGGTGTGTCACAGAAGACGAAGAAAAATATCTGACCACCTCTTAATTTTATTCAATATGAAGCAGAAAAGATTCGTCACACAGACATCCCCTGGGTCACTGATACACCCTACTGAACCCGCTGTGGTTACACCACAAGCTGGCTCAGCCTCCATTTCTCCATCTGGAAAGATTAGGCTGACCAAAGCTCTCCAACCCAGCTGCCTCCTCACCAGCAACAGGGAGTGCAGACATCCAGCGTGAGTCATCTGCAAGGCTGATGTAATAGCCTGGAGAGATTCCCATGCCTTTCCTGATGGAGACCTAAGAATACCCATGGTAGTGAGAACTTCCATGGGATCCTTCCTGAGTTGTTCTTGGAGGGACAAAAAGTTCAAACCGGACAGGAAAGTCTATTAGGGCTGAAATTATTCATGCATACAACATGTTCAGAGACTTCTGGGCTTGGCATGGGCACACCATCAGACTGTGGGCAGGTAACTGCTCGCTTGTTAATTGGGATGAGGAGGAAGGAATAGGCAGCTGGGTGTGCTGTTCAGTGTCTGCACTGCCCCAGCACCTCCTGAAAGTGAGGTGATGACATACCAGGGCAGAGGTGGTTGGGGTGCTCTCATGTTTTCATAAGATTTGTTTCTGTAGGAGCACTGTCGTGGCTGTTGCTGTGCACACACAGATTCAGGAAGGCAGGCCATCCAGAGGGGTCACCACCCAAAGAGAAGAGAAGAGAAGAGACAAGGGTAGAGGCAGGTAGATGGCAGACTACAAAGAACTGACAAAGTGATGCATTAATTAACATGACAGCAAGCATTTTCATCACAGTAGCAGCTGAAATACTGTCAGGTTGTTGGAGGTTTTTTGTGCAGAACAAGCTGAGTGCTTGAACAGACTTCACGAGCAATTGCTTGCAACAGGCACATCAGTTTTGGAGAAAGGCATACCAGCAGTCCCCAGAGGTCCAGGCAACACCCAGGCGTTACTGCTGGATTAAAAATTTCGTGTTGAAATAGGAGAGTTCAACCCAGGGAAAAAAAAGTTGCAAATGCCTGTATTAGCTCTTATATTAAAAGCCCTTGGTGAAGAGGGACAAAAAAACTCATGATATTTATGACTAAACTGAAATGGCCCAAAGACCCACTCCCCCCACAGCACACACAGAGTATCACACTGTCCTGTACCGACAGATATGGTAAAAATAAATGCCATGAGATGAGGTGGTTTATAGCAAACCTTTCAAAACCCACCAGCTGTTGCAGTTAATGTACAGACTGCTGTTAGTGTGACTGTGTAATTTAAGCCTCAAACTTATCCTCAGCCAGAGAATTCTACAAAATTAAGAAAAAAAATACAGACCTAAACAAGTGAACCTCTGCCAAAATCGAAACTCGCAAACAAAAGTTACCAGGCACTCAAGCCAAATTTCTGAGCATGCGGTGAGCAGGTACCTTGAAGTCAAGGTGCTTTATGACGAGGCCAGGCAAACACGAACAGGCCGTGGGAATGTTTCACCTGGGACATTTCATCCGAGCGTTGTTCGTCCCCACTCGGTGCCTGGCTGTGCTGTGCCAGCTGGCAGCGGATCCGCAGCAGCCCCGCTGCTCCTCCCCGCAGCCTGCGCCGCTGCCAGACGGGCCCGGCCTCGCTCACCCAGCCAAGAGCTGCAGGCAGGGGCTGCAGAGCCAGGAGCAGGAGGGAACGGACAGCGTGGCAGGGACACGGCCCCTGGAGTGCAGGGCTGGACGGGGCAGGGGGTACGTCAGGGGGGATGCCTGCCAGCAGGCTGGCTGTTCCCATCCCCTCTAACGGGGAGACGGCGTGTCCCACGTCATGCACAGCAGCTTGTCATTGCTTTTCACATCAGTGAGACACCCTGAGCAAGGGCAAGACCTAGGGAGAAACTCGCTGGGAAAGCCACAGTGAGCAATGCCTATGCTCAGGAGGAACAGTTACTGGAGATTAGCATCTCATGGCTCTTTTACTTAAAGAGCTGGAAAACTTGGGGGCATCCAAGCCAACATGGGCTGTGAATGGGTTGCCCCACTCAGGAAGGTGGGGTGAGTTTTTGCACCAGGCATTCAGAAAGATAGTTATGAGGGTTACATGGCTTGCTTAGGCTGGTGTAGGTTTTTTTTGTTTGTTTTGATCTGACAGTGAAGTTTCTCAGTGCCCACATTAAAAACAAGAAACCAAAAAAACAAATCTTCTGCCCATCTGTATCTCTCATCATGCCTTCACAGAAACACAGCAATTTTTTTTTTCCTTTTCAAAAATCCTCAAAGGGTTAACCAACAGTTCAGACCCCTTCTCCATCAGTCACCACCAAGCCAGGCAGAACCTTCTGACTGCTCATTTCCCAATACCAACACCAGCATTTGGTGTCTGAATTGCCTTCATGAAGGCATCAAGAGTTTCAAAACCTGCCACTTCCCTTGAGGCTATTTCAAGGGAATCCCAGAATGTTTAGAAATTGAAACTATGTCATGAAGTGGCAATTGCATGAAAGAGTCACTGCAGGAAGCACCTTCAAAACTACGCAGCGAGCTCATCACTAGGCACAGATGAAGCTTCAAGTGCTATAAAATGCCCTTTGAGTGATTCTCCCACAGGTCAGTAGGCTTCAGCCCGGAGAATTGCTATGAAATGATAAGTAGCTCCCACCTGGCAAATCCGAACGAGCAGACGGTACCTCGACAGGAGAGCAATAAGGTTGGTTGAGGTGCCTCCGAGTTTGGCAGGTTTCCAGGTGTGAAATTCAGGAGTGCAGTTTTCCTCCCTGCCACGCTTTAGTTAGCAGTGGAATTCTGTGCCCTCTCAGCACCAGTGGCTCTTCCTATGTGTTTTTCTTGTGAGCCTAAGAAATAGTTAAATATCTGTGAGACAGGGATGCCGCTGGCAAGGGGCTGACACCTGCCCTTCAAAATGCACTCCCTGCTCCCACTGTCAAGGTAGATCAATGTTTAATGCAACGGCCTTGACAGAGTGCTGTTAATAAAGATGCAGAGAGCAAACAACAAAAACATCTGAAATAGCAAGGCCACATCACACAGGTTGCTCTTCAGGGATGTGAGCTGTTTTGCAGTGAATTTATGGGAAGCATCTTGAAAATGTATAAATAAAGGGCCCCATCCTGGATTGCTATCTCAGGCTATGTTCTCTGTCTCCAACCACAAGTCAGGGTAGCGTCAAGAGCGGGAGACACGTGGTCCCCCATTCGCCCGACCACCAGTGCAAGAGGGGAAGGGGAGCAGTGGTGTGGGACTCTGGTGTCCCTGCACTGCATGAGGGAAAGGGAAAGGGAAAGGAGAAGTGTGGAACCCCAGTGTCCCTGCAGCCCGCCCCTGGCACTGAAGTGCTGGGTTGCATGTAGAGGACAGTGTGGGACAGGTGACAAAAACCTTACTTGCATCACGGATCTGCCTTGTGCACAGGTTACCTTCTTGGATAAGTTTCCTTTCACAGTTTGCCTTCCTGTCTGTCCAGGCCAAACAAGCCCTCAGGCCTATGAGCATATCAACCAACACAAACAACACAGTTAATTCTTTCCTTGTAGGCATCATGTGCTTTAAGGAGTTTATTAATATTGGTAATTAATAAGCTTTTTTTCTTTGTATTAAAGAATAAACAAACCTCTGAAGATTCTTTTCCAGGACAGGGATTTTTCCAGACATCTGGATGCTTATTTGCAGCTTCTCCAGATTTTCTTGGCCAGTACATTTTGCTGGAAATCATGAGATTTCCAATGGATTTTTGGGTTTTATCCAGCTGGAAATACTGCAAGAGTTTTTCCTCCCAACCTTCCAGGATTTCTAATTCATGTGCTGGCTGGAATCAGCATATATAGAAGGGCATAAAAAGAAAGCTTGATTAAGAAAAGCTGAGGAAATATCTGTACTTCAAAGGTATCTTTCCAGCTTGGGGTGATGGTTCTAATTAGTTTCTAATGAAGTGAAGCTGATGAAGCCTTACTTTGTGGGACTGTTTAGATGACCGTTCATAGCAGACTAGGACACTGAGGAGGCAAGATCTAGGCCTGTGCCAGGCTTGTGTTTATGATCAGATAGTGTGTCTGATGGATATCTGAATTATCCAATTTTTAATTAGAGATGGTTATTATCTCAGTGTCTGAGCCTCTCTATCTCCAGCCTCCAGGTCTCTCTCAAGGACGCCTGCTGGGACTGCTTTTGCCACCTCTTTTGCAACATCAGTGGAAGGCAAGGGGATGGCTGCTCTGAGCTCAGTGGTGTTTTCTCCCATGCCACCCTCCAGCAAAAGGAGGGAGGGAAGTGGAGCAGTGGAAAGGGAGGAAATGGTGGTGATGGTGGTGCAAGGCAGAGATCAGAAACACTCATGTGGAAAAAAAGGGGATAAGAAAAGGAGGAGATAGGGTCTGAGACAATGGAAAAATCCCCAAACACATGGCCTCCCACCTCCTTTCTCCAAAATCAGCCTAAATCTGGAAAGATACAGTAAAAGATAAAGGACCAACTCCAAACAGGACATGGTAGGGAAGAAAAAGCAAGGACAAACTGCAGGAGAAAGGGAACCACCATGCCAAAGTGGGGAAAAAACCACAGGCCATTTGGTGAGGAGGTGTGTCCATCCTATAGGGGAGACACAACCTGCACTGCTGGCTTGGTAGCACCCCAAAGTTCCTGGTCACCACCAGCACTCAGGGGACAGCTTTAGCACAGCCACAGCGATCCAACTGCAGAACCCTGCTGGAAGTTCTTTATCCATTCACCAGTTCCACTTCCAGGAACTCTGCTTTCACTGAGCTTAGTGAAAACAGGATTCCAGGAAAACAGATGTCATGCACTTGGAAGAATTTTGCACTTTATTTAATTTCATTGGTGTATGATGAACCAACAGAGAGTCCCAACGGATGTGGGCTCTGAAAGCAGTCAGTGCACTTACTGGCACCTTTAGGACACAGGGCATGGAGCAGCTGTTCCAGGAGATCTTATAAACCTGCATGGCTGGACTCCATGTGGTGTGTGCTCCCAGTGGCTGTTCATCCAGGGCAGGTCAGCTTTTGTTGGTCAGAGCAGCTGAATGCAGTGTAATTTCTTCGAAAGTGATGCCTGTCAGTTCATCTAGGGAAAACAGGGATACTTGCTTATGAAGGGACGGATTTTCCTCACAGAGCACAGAGAGCAGAAGGTAGGCAGAAGTTTTGCTCTATATTGAAAGGCGATAGTTTGTAAATCTATTTCATATAGAGCCTAAAAATTCTCTGAAACTTTAACCGAGAATCATTCACAACATGTTTAAGACTTTCAAAGCCATCAGAGCAGACCAGAATTCATTAAGAGAGAAAATAAGATTGTAATTAATTAACTTATTGAAATTATGAATCAAGCACTACCAGGAGAGGCTATGCATCACTTTGCAAGTTATTCATTTAATCAAATAGCTGGGCAGAAATATTTGCATTAATAATTGCACCAGAAAGTGCTGATCACAATGTTTAATAAATCCAAATTGTTAATTCTACAAACTCTATTTCGAGTCTGAGACATACATACAAAAATTTCCACTGGTCTAAAGGCTGGTTTGGGGCTGTGTGCTTAGCAATTAAAACAATACTTTTTTCCAGAGCACTCTGACACATGGTCACAAGAATAACTGGAACCTCACCCATGTCATGCCCCTCCTTTCTTTTGCAGATAGCTTGGGACAAGGGGATTTTTGTGGCAACTTCTAAGGACAGTTTACAATCCAACAAGAAGACTCTGGCACTGCGGTAACCAACAGCCAACCCCTACAATTCCTGGATACAAGGAACCTTGTTAGCACCTCCCCATGAAGAGCTGTTTCCACAGGCACCATCCAAACCTCACAGAGAGCTCTCAGATGTGCCCAAGCTCAGGAACAAAACCTGTCCCCGCGTGAGCAGGACTCTGGGGCACTCTGTACATTAACTACCAGCAGCCCCAGAGGCACCTGGGCTGCCCAGTCCAAGCTCTCTCCAGCTGAGTATCCTTTCCTTGACACCCTGCTCCCAGCCCTAATCCAGCCCCTGGGCTCAGAGTGATGGGAGGGGAAGGCAGGAGCCGTCTGGACCTCGCTGCACTTTGGCAGCCCCCTCCCAGCCCACTCTGCTGCACATACTGGCTTTTATTTCCTTGGATCCCAGACCCGGTGGCAGCTCTCATGATTCTGATGTGTTCATGGTCTAAATGTTTTATCAAGCTGTTACAGACACATCTCACTCCAGACATATGGAAACACATGATCCAGACTAATTTCCACTCTCTGGCAAGTGAAGGTTCCTCTACTTTGCCTAAAACACCTTAATTTTATTTCTACTCTTCTAGTTATCTACTTTTATGTCTCTACTACTTTCAGTTTTCACTGATTTGGGACTTTTTGACTTTGTGGATGAAAGAAGCAGAACGACAGTCACACTGAGTCATGAGGTCTCTCAAACTGCTTCAAATCCGAATAATTTAATTCAGCCATTTGATACAAATGTGAGGTTATTAATATGCCAAGTACAGAACTCCATTGCATCAACTTTTCCCTGAGTTGCAGACATACTTTACAAGCCATAGACCTGTAAGGTTTTGCTTGGCGACACTGAGATGTAGTTTTTGCCCTTTTGTCTTTCCTGCTCTTTTTTTCCCCATAGATCTATTTGCTAAAATAAATTGAAATTGGGTAAAAGAATATAAGGCACAATTTATACTAGATATATCTGCAATTACTAACTCTGAATTAAACATATCCCTTCATGAATAATGAAGCAGAAATAGGCCAGAGGAAAAATGAGATAAGATCTTCAATCCATGTATTTTTAATTGCTTCATTATCTAAAATTTGGTATGAATAGCAGTGGATACAGTTTGCTGTTAATGCACAAAAAGAAATGAGAATTTTCAACCAAATCACAAAAGGCTATCAAAAATTAATTTTGTGTGCTGTGATCATTGAAAATGTAAGTGATTTTGTGGCAGAGTGACATAAAAAATACCATTTATATGCTAATAATGAACAAGTCATATTTTTTCATTTTGATGCAAAATAAATTTTATTTTCATTTTAATGAACTGTAATGAATTATAAGCTGTTTCTTTTTATCTTTAGGTAAAAGCTGGGGAAAAGATAATGGAAGGTTGGCAAAAAGATTGCCCCTGAATGAAAATTGGATGGAGCAGAGCATGACCCTTGCTTTGACCCGTTAAACTCCTTTGCTGACTTGACAGTCCATGGGCAAAGCTGCCTTTTAGGCCCAAGGTGAGCAGAGCAGCAGATGAGCTGCAGGAACACACCCCATCATAGGGCACAAGGGAGAAAACCATCCACAGTGGGTGGAGGAACTCTACCTTTATTTCATACAAACACAAGCATCCTCAGAAGGGGGTCTGCCATGTATTCTTCCACACAGATGCAGCAGCTCTAAACTTGGGGATAACTTCTGTATCCACGGATAAAAGCACAAGGTACACTAGTTATATTTGCAGTCCCTAACTCTGAATTAAACATGTTCCTTCATGAATAATGGAACCCAAAAAGGCCAGAGGTACTGAGGAAACTGATCCAAAGCCTATTAAAGCCAATGAAATGTCTCCCATTGATGCATGCCATATTAATAAATTATTATGAGGTGGGAGTTTTGCAGTAATTCCTAGAAGCACTGGGCACAGCCAGGATCTTTATCACTTCAGTTGCTGCACACAACAAAAGTGATAGCTCTGTCCTAAAGGTATTACAATGTAAGGATGAGGCAAGAGATAGCAAGCTGGATAAGAGAGGCACAGGGAACCCAAACAAGCCCTGAGATTATTGTGCTCAGCAATTACGTGCAGCAGGCTCAGCACAGCAGCTGCTCCAACACTTCTGAAACAGCCGAGCGTGTACCAACACCAGCTGAAATCAATAGATACTGCAGACATTAAACACCCAGGAAAACCCAGCTCAGCTTTTTAAAATGAGCCAACCATAATGAACAGTTTGAATCTGCTTGTCTTGTATTTACTGCTCGTCGTTCACACCAAGGACTTCCCTCAGGGTACCTGCGCCTGCTTCAATTTTAAGTCAACTTCTTTGCGCCTCTCTGTTGTGGAGATTGGCCACACATAATCAAATTCAAGATTTAACTTCCTTTTTGGAGCCTTCTGCATACTATTCAAACCTGTTGCAAACAGTGCAGCTGTGATGCTCAGGTTGCTGTGTGCAGCACTGCTTCACCTA
Source organism: Myiotriccus ornatus (assembly GCA_036023395.1). NCBI lineage: Eukaryota > Metazoa > Chordata > Aves > Passeriformes > Tyrannidae > Myiotriccus > Myiotriccus ornatus. The sequence goes on from JAYRBT010000033.1 coordinate 8,117,540, forward strand.
TAAATTTACTGTACTGCTGCATCGGGCTGCATATTCATGCTCCTCTGCAGAGGATGCAGGTATCTGGTGGGGTTTTCAAAACACCTACTTGAGAGATTATAGTGCTTGTAGATTCCAATTTGCATTTTTATGCATGATAATACCTTTAAGAAGCTGATTTAAATAACTCCATCTGAAGAAGAGCCCTTCTGCTTATTATTTGGACTGGAGGAGTAGCGTTAACACATCGATGATTGTTTATTAAACTTTGCCATCAGAAATAACTAAATCTTGGCAGAAGGACTCACATCAACGGATATAAGTTATAATACAGGAAATTCTGATATTTTGTAGATATATATATATATATATTTATCATAGATATTTCACCCTGAAGGTACTCACCCATTGGAACAGGGATGCAGAGAGTGTGAGATTGCCATCCTGAACATATTCCAACCTGGACTGGAAAAGCATCCTTCTGTAACTGAACCTCTCTGGATCCCTGGGTCAGGCTGCAGACATCGAGAGATCATTTCCAACTTCATTTGTACGTCTTAAACTCTGTAATGTCACAAAAATGAAGGATGGGTCTTACTGTTTAGAACTAATTTCTCAGACCCCTCTGCACCTCCCACGCAAATGCCGTATCAAAAGACCCCTGAGATCCCCACCACAGCCTGCACTGTGTGCAATTCCCAAAGGGAACAGCACTGGGATCTCCCATGAACAGTGCAGACATCTCACCCTGGGGACATGGGCAGAGCTGGGTGGGATTGGCGGCACTTTGTGTGAGGAGAAATCCCCACCAAGAGCTCACCCACAACTCTCTGCTGGACTTGTCCTGGGGATCTGAGCTCTCCTCAAAGCATGACATACATCTGTTCTGTGTTCAGTTGTGCAAGTATTTACTCACAGGGTTTTGTTTGTTGGGAGTTTTTTGTTTGTTGGTTTGGGTTTTTTTCCCCAGCAGTTTTACCTTTGCTACTGCTCTACGAAACATGCACTTAAAAGGGGAAAAAATGCAGAAAGTATCATTTTTACCTTGGTCAGCTGCTGGGCGAGGCAGGCGGTGATCAGCAACAGCGCAACTCTGTTCCTATGTCTCACCAAAGCAACAGCTCTTCCCTCTGTAAACTGTGAGCGTGTGTCTTGGAGTCCTGTCCTTTCCTTGGGGCAGTTTGAGGCCCCAGATTGAGTGTCATCCAGAAAGGTGTGCTGAAGTTCAGCTACAAGGTATTAAGGAAGAAAGGAATGCTTGGCCAACAGTATAAAGTCATAGGCTGGTGGCAGAGCATGGCAGATGAACCCCCCAAACCCAGGCTGATTCAAAGTCAAATACAGCAAAACTCAGGTGCAGAATCCATGAAGAAGTAAACAGGATTAAGACTTCTTATAGATGTAGACAACTCAAGAGCCTGAGGCTCTCGCAGCATGCCCCTGTGAGCTCATCCAAACCAGAAGAGGCTGGCAAGAATAGTGCCTAAGCCCCTGGCTTAACTAACTGCAAAATACCATATTTGCGTTTCCAGTAGCTGTCTATTACCCACAATTGTTTATGACTTCAGAGGTTATTATCAAACTTGCAAATTATTTATGTTCTCCTTTCTTTTAGTGCCTGCTTTAATTTTTTTCCTTGAGCTAAATGTTCAAATTTCCAATTGCTGCAGAAGGGAATAAAGATCTCATTTGCAGACATGGTATTGTTTCTCTTCCTCTCATCTCTGGGATGTATCATACTTTTACCACTCTTGACAAGATCTCCAACACAAAGCTTTATTGAAAATCCTATTGGTTTATCCCAATTATTTCAATTGTTATTCTGAATTAATTTGAAAAGTAGTAAGAAAAAAAGAAAATTGCAAGAAAAAATGAGCTGGACAAAAGACTATCTAAATGAAGCTTGAAGAGGAATGAACCATGTTTTCACTCTTGGAAACGTGCATGAAAAGACTACATAAGCAGCAACAGAAAAACAACAGATGTTTACAAGAAAAAAGCAAAACTGAAGAAAACACAGAGATATGAATAAACAAATTTGACTCAACCAATTAGAAACATTTGTTTGGTTCAACAATGAAGCTTTGACAAGTATCAAAATTTCTGTTTTAGTTACTTGTCTTGGCATAGTTACTGAAAATTGCCCAGATTTTTAAGGATTTGCCCTAATCACATAAAATTTTGCCATCATTTTCTTTGGCTGCTATTCTGCTCAATAGCAAATCTAGCCAACAAGAGACATATAAGTCTTAATCATGCTTGAACAAGGAAGACTTACAATTCACTGCTCAGCAAGACATAATGAGTCAGATAGAAGGTGATTTGCTTGTTCACATTGTTCAGGGAAATTAAAGTATAGATTTTCTACAAAATCTCTTTACATTTTTTCCAAAAATAATTCTGTTATTGTGTTTTCTGCCTGTAAAATTTCACAGTTTTTTTAAGCATTGTATTCAGGTTTGTACACTTTGAGAAACAGAGCCAGGGAAGGAGGCCAATATCTGCCTGCTTGGCACACTTTTATCTATTGGCATTTTCAAGAACTACCTGAGGCCAAGTCTTCTGGGCTACATCGAGCCCTCTCTCTGACTCAGTGGCACCAACAGGGGAGCTGGAAACTCATCTATACAAACCCTGCTTTTAGACTTAGGAGGGGCTGCTTGCATGTCAGCTCTCTATGAAACAGGCAGGCAGGAGCAAACCTTTTCTTATTGTTTTTAGGGGAAATAAGCTCCAGGTAGTCTCAATGCCCTGGTAGAGTGTCAAAAGAAACCTGAACATTTCAGACAGTCAGATCCTGTTTGGAGGTTGCTATAACACGTTGCTATTTGGCACAGAGATTTTCGAAGTGTTGCCAGGCCTCAGTCAGTTCATGGATTTAAGACCTCGGCTGTTTAAGACCCTGTTTACAAAGCAATGCATCATGTCACAGCATGGCACTGAAGTTTTAAATGGCTTCCAAATTTTGAAAAAACCCTACATTGCAGTGGAATACAGATCACTCTGAGACACACCCACAGGTTTCAGGGGAGAATGCAAGCATTTTCCTACACAAACAGTGTAGCTGGTATAAAACAAAGCAACCTTTTTTCAGATAAAGAGAACAATGCTGATTTGCACACACTGAATCATATGGAGTATCTCTTGAGTAACTAAGAGCCTCAGGACTGGATCCTCAGGCAGAATCAAGTGACCAGTTCCTGCCGGCAGCACAGAATTAGGCATCCAAATCCTTCCATGGAATTAAGCGTAAGTGAAACAGCAAACTGCAGGCATATTTACAACATGCAGTAAATACAGTGTACTTCATTCATATCCAGACTAGTTCTAGATCTGGCACCAGGAGAGAGGTGACAAGCAAGGCACAGGCTAATTAGCCCTGCTATAAGGGCTGTACTGGAGTAACACAGCTACCTTGCTCCCAGGACCTGAGCCAGTATCTGCTGAGCTCTGCCTTACAGACATATCACTGTGCTCAGTACTGTTTCATGGCTTGCAAATACCCGCCTAAGTTACACACCACATTTTCACAAATGACATAAACTCATTCATTCAACACAGTGCAGGGACTCCCAAGCCTGTGAAGAAGCCTGGCAAACTCATGGGGAGACAACTGGAAGAGGGGAGCAGCGTTTGGGACACCATAGCTCAGGTGTAGTGCACTTTACTGCCCTCTCGACGTACAACCACACAGGGGGTCCCTCTTTCACACACCTCTGATCAAAGGACCTGTGTTAAAAAAAAAAAATCCTACTAATAAGAACATTTCCATTTATCTGTATTCCTTTGGCAAAATAGAGTAAGGGCTTGGAGCATCCCTATAAGGAGAGGCTGGGACAGATGGGTTTGCTGAGGGTGGGAAGAGAAGGCCCAGGGGTGATGGTGTCTTTTTAAAGCCTGTAAGTATCTGATGGGAAGAAGTAAAAAACACTAAGCCAGGCTCTTCTCAGTGACAGGACAAGAGACACTCACTGAAATACTGGAAAATCCATTCAAACTTCAGAAGAAGTTTGGCATTTTTTTATCTTCTGTTTGATCCCTCTGGTAAACACTGGAACATGTTTCCCGGAGAGGCCGTGGTGTCTCCATCCTTGCAGATATTCAAAACCTGACCATGGCCCTGGGCAATACTCTCTAGTTGACTTTGCTTTGAACAGGGGTGTTGGACCAGGCAGTTTCTGAAGGTGTCTTCCAACTTTAGCCGTTCTGTGATTCTGAGACTACTTCTCTGCATGTGCAAATTAAAACCACAGAGCTGAAGTGGGCAGCAAATCTGGCAGGGGAGGGAGAGGATCAGCTGCTGGTAGTGGCAATCTTTGAACCCAACACAGCTGTGTCCAGGACACCGTGTCCAAAGGTAGCTCCATGCTCCAGTCTGCATCCTCAACCAGGCACAGAACTACGAGAGCAGCCAAGATAAACCTCAAAGGCATCAAAGTGGTGACGGGTGTAATAGATGGAAATACAAAATAAAGTAGGATTTAACCAGCACCTGATGGGGTACCCAAATTGGGACATAATTGGAGGATAGAAGTCCTAATGGGTTATTCAGCTTTTAAGTTACTTGCTGTAGAGTTTCATTACATTCTTTTCATACAAACTGAGCATGAAAGTCCCTCCTCTCATGGCAAAAAGAGAACAGATAAAACTCAAAACTCTACGCAGCTTGCTGCCTCCTTCCTCTGCTGGAAAATGATAATTATCTCAGGCCTGCCTAATCCCGTAGGATTTATCCCAGACAGTGTTAGTACTTTCATTGTTCTACACAGCGCTGGGCTTTTTCATCCGCAGAGCTCAAAGTGCTTTACTGTGGGGAAGGCAAGCAGACCTCTTTAAAAGACACAAAGCTCTCTCCAAGCCATACACATCTGATGATGTATTCATCTCTCTTTATACACGATTGCCAGAAATGGGACAAGTGCTTGGCAAGCCCTGTAAGACAGAGGGAAATTTCTTTGCAGAACCTGAGTAGAAAAAAGTCAAAACACTGCAAAAAGGAACATGGTACTTAGGGCCTGTGTAGAGTCAATAAGGAGGGTGCTGCAGTAGCTTTGGACCTCTTTGCACTGTCAGACTTTATTAAGCCTGACAAAAATTAGCAACATCAGGTGGAACATCCTAATGCACACGTCCTCAGAGAATTCCCATTTCTTAAGACATAACCTTCTTTTGTACAAAATCTATTTTGACTTTCTCACCATACCATATTTATCCATGAAACTCCTTCATTTACTTTTACTGTAGCTTCTCTCCATTTGCTCTTAAAGCTCTACCTACTCTTTTATTTTTTCAGCTATTCCCCCCTGAGCCTTTCTTAACATCTTAGTCACTTGCATATTTGAGTCACAGCATACTCAAACTCTTTTTCATACCAGTGGTGGGCATTCCTCCTGGTGAGAAGATGTCCTGGATGGTGGACAGTTCCTCTCTCGTGATCTGTGTCTGTCTCCCCAGACAGATGCTCTCCTGCCCAGAAGGCTTTTCTCTTTCCGAGCAGTGCTGGGTTCAAGGTAGGAGGGCTCCAGCATGTTCCTGCAAGTGTGCCTATGGATCTCCTGGTCTCCCTAAGCTGCACCACAGCTCAGCTACTGGCACCACAAGTGACAGCTCACCAAGGACCATGAATCCTCTGCACTACCCTGGAACACAGAAACCATCAGTTAATTAAAAAGATGACCGTATCCAAAACACATCAGGCAAACAACAGACCCCCGACCTACATCTACCTCCCTTTTGTCTTAATTCCAGAAGGTCTTAACTACTTTCCTGGCACCTATATATCTGATTTTTTTTCAGTGCTTTTCTAAGGATTTAGGTACAAAGAAACCCAAAGCTGAACGGCCCCACAACTGCTGCTCTTTCACTCAATGCCAACAGGAATCCTATCTCCACTAGTAATGCCAGAACTTTCAGTGACCTTAAAGATATTATGAACAAGGTTAGTTCTAAGTTTCTTTTCCAGGTAGAGATGATAAAAAGCCTATTCAAAGTAATTTTCTTTAGAGAATGACAGCACATATACCTTGCTTCAGTCACCTATAGGAATAGACCTCAGTTAAGCTGATGACAGGGATGTGGTGATATGAAGTTATATATTTACTTAATCTTAGAATATAGAGGGTGAATATGACAGGGCAAAAAACAAAGAAAGGCTTCTTAACATGACTTCAGCACTTGAGAGGCAAAGGTTTTCTTTTAGGTGAGTCTCAAAAAAAAACCATAAATTATTTTATTAGATATCTCTGGACCTTACTTCCCTTCCTGACAGAACAGCAATATCTGCTTTTTTGTGGCTGAGTTTGCCGAAGGTCAAAGAAAGGTCTTAGATTTCTGCTCTCTGCCCATCAGTATGAGGAAATCATTATTTATATTCTGTGTCCTGGCCCAAACCCATACAACAGTACCTCCCTGTCAGTGAATTTGAGGTTGGCCATAGGTTATCTACTCTGAGTTTCCTCAGGAAGAGAGAGCTGTTACAGCTAGACATTAACTAGACAGGAATATCAAGAATGGATGATTTAGTGTCAGTGATACAGAAAAAGAAAAAGGAAGAAGTCTTCTGCCAGTAGGGTGTTGCGACCCTGAATGGCACACACTGTTTATGAGTGCCTTTTGGAAGGAGAAAAGGGCAGATCCTGCTTTCATTTTTCACCGACCAAAGTCTAGAAGAGTATGGTATAAACTTGATGTGAATGAGCAGCAAGCCAGGGCACATGTTTTCAACTATCATGGGCTAAGACTTGACAGTTCAGGCTGTAATAATGGGAGGACCTTAACTCTAGTTTTCAAGAGAGGCATATATGATCTATATTACATTATAAACCAGTATATTTATAGCACAAGATTAGCCTTCCTCATCCTGAGTTCCTACCTTGCAGAACTGATAATTAGAGATTTACTTAGGTACTGACTGAAACCTGCAAGATCTTCATTATATATCTTGCAAAGAACTTCATTACCGTGCAATTTGTGATGTGAAGAGTGCCCTAAACAGTCCTCCCCAACCATTTCAACAGTTTGACTTTTAAAACTGAACTGAGATGAATGTTCAGGAGCTTAAGAAGCTCAATGCTACAAGGGAAGCTGAGCATGTCCTCAGTTTGGAAGAGGTGTCAGAGGAGTAGGTAAGCCCCAGCTCCCTCCAAACTGATTACACAGGCACAGCAAACACCTCTCCAATTCACCATATTCTCTAATACAATTTGTAATTTACTTGCTTTGAGAACATTATGAACATGCAAATTTAAATCTATTGACAGCCTTCTGTCACTGACAGTGGTATTTAAGCTCTTTTTATATTCATCCATTGGAGTGCATATCTTTGAGATGTAACACCTTACCTCAGTGCTGAAGGGCTTGGAGCACCTTGAAAGCTGAGATTTGTGGAGGAAGGAATACTTGCAGGATAAAAAGAGATACTAGTTGCAAAGGGCTAAAGCCATAGTGGTCTTTTGTGCTGGCAGACAATTGTGGTGCAGACAGAGCAACCAGAGCCAGGTAGTCTTCCAGTTTAACTTCTACCTCAGACTTCCCAGTGCTGCCTTTCACTGGGTAAAGCTCAGCTTACCCGGTCACTGGACTGCTCTCAGGGACATGGGCTACACAACATGCCCTGATGATTTCTGAGTCCCAGGACATAGCAATGACCAGCCCTCCCTAAGCTAGGGAGTCCTCTGCATGGATACAGTCCTGAGGGACCCAGCGAGCTTAACCTGGTTAGGTGGCAACTGGGAGCTTTGCTGCGATGGCCGGGAAGCCTGAACAGCAGTATCTAATGCGGATTTAATTAAGGCTGCTACCCCTATTAGCATTTAGCTGGAGCTAGATTTTAACCATCACTGGAATCAGCATAATTACCATATGTCAGAGAGCCATTTAATAAGCTATGTATCTCCACTATTTGTATTTCAAGAATAAGCTGGAAAGAGTAAGCAGTTTCTCTCCAATAGCCCTTTGAAAATTAGACTATTAAAAAGATCATATAGTGCAATATACAGTATTTACTATTTCAGGTTTATCTTGCAGCACTGCAGTTTACAGCTAGCTACTGACTGGTAACCTAATTTTGTAGATGTGTAAAATGTTGCAATAAACAGATTACTATATATTTCAAACTTTAATGGCCTTCCAAGATGTAGGAATTTCTCAGTGAGCTCACCAACAGGTTTTATTGGCAAAATAAAATTTACTGTGTTGACATACCCTTTAAAATGCTGAAGACATCAGAGCCAGCAAAATTCTGGGGTGAGATTTCAGAGAACGAGTCAAAGATTTGAGGTTAACCTTTATGTTTGTAAGACAAAATGAACTACTTAAAGACACTGTGGTGAAAGTCCTGCTTTATATTGAATGGAATTTACTGATATATTATTAAACTGCCAACTTCTGTAAAACTTGCCCACTATAAAGACATGCTGGCTTCATATAGTTTTATCTCACTGCTAATACGAACTTCCACTAAGCAAAATGAAAGTAAATAAATGAGACTATTCTCAAAGACAACAGACAGCTGAAATGAAGACTCTTTGTCAGCCAAAAAGAGCATGTGAGAAAGAAACAAAAGTAACCATATAGGTACAAACTCACAACCTGTACCTTTAATAAACACACAAGAATAAGTAGGCTTCTTCCTGGGAAACACAGCTTTTCCTCCCTTCATGCCAGAGCTGACTCAAAAGAAGTTTGCTATTGCCATGGTTTATTAGAGAGTGCGCATTAAATTCTCGATCAGTGTTACTGGCATGAAGGTGCCTGACTGCCAACCAGAGCCCCAGTGCTCCTCTGCAATGAGGAACAAGAGCTGGAGCAACCCCTCACCCCTCTGTCCCAGTACTCCTGGCCAGCACTTCCCACCAGCAGAGCTTTTTCCCTTTCATACTTATTTTCCGTGTGGTTTTCACTGATACAGGTACCAAATCATCTGTATCACCCATGTCATACACCAGTAAAGCCAAATTCCACTTCTCAGAATAAATTGTCATGAAAACACACACCCACACGTCCCTGCACCTACCGGCCTGAGCTGAGTATCAAACCTTTGTGTGATTGACACTAAAGGGCCACACACAAAACGAGCAGCCATTGTTCAAGCAGAAAGTTAATATCAGGTGGCACTAAACAAATACAGACTCAAAGTAGAAGGTTTTTTTTTTAAAATAATGGATGTATGAGTAATTTAACTAATCACTACAGTCGGTGTAGCAGAGCACATTTTTCTCGTACGTACATAAGCAAACAGAAACCTGGGAAGTTATAAGCTGTGCTCGTAAATTAATCTTACAATACAAATGTCACAGTGGAAAATTCCTAAATCATTTCATTTTTCTATTTAAATTATAGGATCATTTCATTAGTTCTAAAGGTTTAATCCAGACCTGCATCCTGAGACCTTGAACACTGAAATTGCATCCAGCCCCACAGCAGGTTGGGCACAGCCCCTTCACGTCCCTGCAGGGAGGGACCAGTTACCAGGCCCTTTCAACACCAGCCTGCATTGCTCCGTGACAGACACCTCTGCAGAGCAGATGTGACCATTTGTACCTCCATGGATTGGGCTGTGAGGAGCTGTGAGCGCAGGCTAAAATGTGAATGGCAGCCCTCCCCTTGTGACAGCTTTGTAAACAGATGGGTTTCAACAGGAGACAAAACGTAAGTGGGAGCCCTTCTACTGCAGGGGTCTTGTGTTCTGCCAGAGAGGGGTGGGCTTTCTGGGGGCTCCAGCACCCGATTTTGTTTCTTCCAGCTTTGGCTTAGGCCACATGCTCATCTTGGTTTCTCCGGTATCTCCATTAAAGTCATCAGAAAAGCCAAAACAGCTGAATCTTGAGGCACACTGGGACAATACCTATGGCTCTGAGTGGCAGAATCACACCCACATTAATTAATTCATGCAAAGTTTCTAATGAGCAGAGATGGTTTGTATTCACAGGCAGCATTTGCTGCTGTTTTATAATATATGCAGTAATTATGCAGCTGATGGAGCCTTATGTATCTGCTGGTTCTTTCCTATACATAAATTAACAGCAGGATTTGTGTAATGATGGGATAATGAAGGCCTGGGTCATTGGTATTCATCTGTAGAAGGCCTTGAGAGGCTGGGTCAAAGACAGAAATGTTATTTGGCTAACACAGATAGAGACCATTGTTAAAGGACTCGTAATCTTATTCCACTCAAGACCCATAATAAATCTCTCCGTGGTAGGTAAAACAACTTCTGGGAGGTTATTTTTTGTGGGTTTGGGATTTTTTTTTTATTGGTTTTCTGGGTTGATTGGTTGGTTGGTTTAAGTTTGGGGGTTTTTAGGTGATGGAGAGAAGTACTTTCCATGTAAGACCACCTTGTGCTGGATTTGCCCTCCTAAGCCTCTGGTGGCAGAAAGGGCAGGCTGCCTATAGCAGTCCTATGTTTGGGTCTCAGCACACAGGACATTCATGAGTCCTTTTCTTCTCACTTTTGTGTCTTCTGTTCCCCATTTGTGCCCACTTTTCACAGCTCCTGGGCTGCTCCAGGGCTCTTCCCCAGTGCTGCAGGACGGTTTCCCTGACTGCAGTAGAGGCTGTGTCTCAGTTGCTCGGGCAGCAGTGTTTTTATTAGCTCATGCTAAAATTTCTTGGTGTCTTACTGCTCAGTTTGTTGGTTTTGGCAGAGCACACCCTTGTGCTGAGAGAATGTCTCATTCCCTCTCTCCATCCAGAGCACCCTCATCACTCTGACACACTTTCAGAGCCAAGCAATGGGTGAGCCCCGAGCCAGGCAGAGGCACCAACCAGCCCCACACGCCTCCTCCTGCAGTGCACAGGAGTAAAACATACTAATGCACACATGCAAGGAGTAGTGCTGTGGCTGGGCAACCAGACGCCAGGAAGAACTTTTGGGACGAGAAAACCCCCAGTTGAAATGCAATCTGCAGCCAGCCACACTGCTAAGCAGGACAGCTGGGCAGTGCCAGCTGCCTCCTGGCAGGTGAGCTAAGGGAAAACCAAGCAGCCTTGGCCACTATTCAGCACTCTCCAAGTAGTCCTCAGCTCTACAGAGATAAAATTGAAGTTTTTTTACTCCTGTTCTTGCAAGTGACAGAAATCCTCCTGTCTTCCCAGATGCTTCCTCTTGTATTCATCCATGCACTCCTCTCCCATTCCTCTCACCCTCCTCTCCTTCCTCTTACAGCCACGTTCTACCAGCATGCGACTCAAAGAAGCAGTCACGGATGTTCCTCCTCTCCAGTGCATCCAGGCTGGGCTCTGGGACCCCTTATCCCCCTGTGCCATTCACCACCTGGCACTCACATGATGACTGGCAGTGGTAATTATCAACTCCTACACAAAGTTGTGGACCCCAGTTATGGCAGGACAGCTGGCTGGGAGTGGAGGCAGCAACACTCATGGCTCAGGGCTGCATTAGACCAGGCTCTGAGCTCCTCCATCGCCTCTTCCTAATCGACAAGTGGAGAATTAAAAGTGACACTTGGTGGTGTCGGGCTTGTTATATGTGAATGAAACCATTCCTTGCTGTGCTCATCTTCAGCTCCCACTAAACCAATAAAAGGCCCTCCTGTGCCTTATTATCCACACAGCCTCTCTCTCTGCCTCCAAATTCTCTCTAGCTAAATGAACCATGGCTGCCTCACTGCAGAGGGGAGGGATCAGGGATGGAGTCCCTGAAGGAGCTGAGGCAGAGCCATGTGTGGATGATGGCAATCTAAAAAAGATACTCCAAAACATCAGAGTAGAGGTTTGCCACTAGTTTGCACACAAGCCTGAGAGGTTTAAGTGCCTTTTACCTATTGCATTTTCCAGTGATAACATGTAAAATATTTGGTTGTCAGAGATCTTTTCCTGAATTGTTTGATTTATAAAGAACTTTGAGATCCCAGGAGGAAGAGGGATGTTGCATAACTGGGCTTAGGAACTGTTTGAACAGTCCTTTTCCATGTTTCTGTTTGTGAGTGTGATACCTGCACTGACTCTCACAGCCAGAGTGCCTCAGGGGAGACTCTTCATTCAATAGTCTTAATCCTGGGATCCACTCCCCTTTGATCTTTCCTATCCCTGAGACTCATACTGTGTAAAACCACCAGTTCCTCTAATACCACTGGCTTTGAATCACATCTTTCTTTTGTTCTTATCTAATACATTTTCAGACTTTTACACTTTCTTATTAAGCAACTCTCCTTCTCATCACCTACAGGACCAGGCACACATACCTGCAGGTTTCCCTCACTTCCAGTCCAGCGTCATCTTTTCCGGCATAAGTTTTGCAGATGACATCCTTCAACTTCTCTCCTGTTGTTCCCTCTGTTTCACAGCATTGGGGTTATCCTTGGATCCTTGAGGAGCTCCTCAGCTTTCTTTGCCACTTCTGCTTGCTCCTACCTCTTCGTGTTAACACTTCTACTTAGCATTACACCAGCTCCAGTGCTCCAACAACAGAGCCCTGCTACAGATATCTGTGATTTGTCCTCTCTTCTCCAAACCTGCAAGAAGTTGCTCACTGATAGAAACCAGAAAAAGACCCAGTCTCTTCAGCTGCTACACCCAAAAGGCAAATAAATGACTATTAATCTCTTACCAAGAGCTGTAGACAGCATTTGAACATGACACAGTACCTCCTGGCACTGCAACTCCAGTGGCTCAGTGGAAAGGACTTGAGCTTCTTTGTCATAATAATTATTAGCTTAATGAGAATACCTTGGTGAGTTTTGCTTTCTCCACGACAGTTTATAAGAGGCGTATTTGGCAATGGTCAAACCTCTGCAAAACAGCTTGTTGAACCAAGATGTGGCAGACAAGCAGCTCTCTGATGACTGCGTGTTGCTAAAGAAATTGATTTTTGTGATACGGAGAACTACTGGGGCAAGAAACAAGGAAATAGGGATTGAAAACAGCAGGAAAGAATATTTAATGTGTAACATGTAAAACTAAAAAGTACTTGTGTCCATCTCTGCGCAGTAATCCACATATAAACATTTTTTTCTTCTGTGCATAACTGTTATAAATTCAGTGAAAGCAGAGAATTTTAGGGAGAGTTATTGTCACTGAACTAACATTTTGCATACCCTGTTTATGGATTCAGGACAGAAACAGAGAAGGCTTCCCATCCATCCCATCCATTCTCACTATCAACTCTTCCCTCCCTCCTGCAATCAACATAGACATACACACTTGCAGTAAAGAATACAGCTCATTACAGTTTCCAAAACAGTTCACTGGACTGTTAGACAAGCCAGCATGGATTTAGTCCCCGGACAGAGATTCCATAATAGCTTTAGAAGCTTTAAAACCCTCATATTTTGTTTTATATTTATTATTACTTGAACGAAGTTATCAGAATACAAAGGTCTGCTCCAACTGGTGTCTCCTTGCCAAGCCAGAAATCATCTTCCCAGGCTAATAAGGTCAGGTATCGATCAGTGTTACACAAGCTTGGGTGACAGTAACAAACTCACAGCCCATAGTCCTGATCTCATTGCGTGACTGGCACGTACAGACCCCATACGGTCCCCGTGAGCTCAGTAAGACCTGTGAAACCATGTGGGCTTTGTCATGCAGATCAGATTAAAAGCTCAGAGCCCAGTAATATCCTCACTTAAATCAACCATAATATGCTCTGTTATCTACTATGAGGAGAGCAGAAGAGATAATGGTTTATAGTCTCCACTTTACATACAAATTCAGCTGTGCATCTGTCCAATAGTCTCTTAAAGTACTTCCAAAGAGCTTCGGTAAAATACATTATTCTAATTGTTAATCATCCAAACATCATATCCGAAATGAGAAAAACATTGAGACGTGCCTTAAAATACTCATTACAGTGGAAAATGTCTATTTCTGACAAGCTTTCGTTTCCAGGAAATACTTTCATTGTCCAAATATCACATTCAGTGTCAGTTCCACAACCAAGGAGACCGAACACTCCCTGAGCACAGTTCCAGTGACGTGACATCCAAAGCCCCTGCTTACTATCGACTTGCAAATACACGAGGGCTCATAAAGAAAGGGAGGTCTGACCTAATCAGTGCCTGCCACATGAAACAGCCAGCAGCATGACCTCTCTTGATACACTTCCTTAGGGCACAGGTATAGGGAAGCAGCCTTTCCATGCGATTAGCAGTATCGGTGCACTCCCTGCAACCCAAACCACGAGCATAAAGGGGTTAGAAAGCATTTAAGCCTTTAAGCCCCTAGATCTCCCTCTGAAGGTGTCCTGCTCTTCTTTTCTAATTCATTAGAGAATAAATCTGTGATAAGCAAAGTAAATTAGATTCAGTGACATTCTGCTAATTGAGTCATCTTCCTCTGCCTGGCTTGGCTGGGTTTTTAATTACCAGCTAATCTCATCAATATGGTGGATGACTGGCAGTGTGCAGATCACAGGCGTACAACCGCAGCGAAATAGAAATAGAAGTTCACAGCTCATTGGTCGACCCAGGTCTCTTTTGTCATACACAGGAATAAATTGGGCAGATCTGCCGGTCATCTACTGACCTCGAAGTATGGTGAACAAGGAGGATAATGGAAAGCAAATAAACAAATAAACCCAGCAGAGCTGCTGGGAAGATCTGCAGCAGTTTCAGGAATGATGGAGCAGGAGGGAAAAGAGCTCTGTAAACCTGTCCTGCATCCTGATGAAGCCCTACTGCAGTGAGGGACTGGAAATGGCAGGAATTGTGAAAGGGATAATTTCATAACTGAAATAATTATTGAATTGAGAATAATTTTGCTCTGTTGTAGTGAGAAACACTGCAGATTCTCCCAGACTTTGCAGCACTGAGGAGCTCTGCTCTTCGCAACTCAGAAACTTCCCAGGATTTGCAAAGGGACAGCCAGTGTCTGGCACGCAGGTCCAGGAACGTACATCTGGATCGAGTAGCAGCAAATCAAGACAAAGTTCTCCTGTACTAATCTCTCATATAGTTACTTTTACAGCTTAACTACAACTCAAAATAACACGTCTACCTCTACAGAGTCATGACCTGCCATCCTGGGCACGACTGCTCCAGCTACACTCAGTCAGAGGAACAGATTTTCAGTCCTGCTGAAAACATGATCTAGACAATTTTTTTTTGAGTTTCAGAGCAGAACTGATCCTGCTGAGAGATTCACCCAGGTGGATCTCAGTGCACAGGGGCCACTGGCTGGCCCAGGGATCCCAGTCCATTCACTGAGATCTTAAAGCAGGATCAGGCTGACATTTGTCTGCATCTGTTTCTCTTTTATATTTACTTTTAGACTTAGCTCTATGACATAAGATACCTTACTGCCTCAAATAAGAGACTTAAACCAGAGATCTATAAAGTACATTTACAAACTTTGAATCAAACACTTGATTCATAAAGCAAAGAACCAGAATATTTCTCTCACACTATGATTCTTCCCAAGCCTCACACCTGCGCTGCTGACCTCCATGGAGTTTTATATCAACTTTTGAAGATGCAAGTCCTGATTTTCCATTTTTCTAAGGTATCTTTGAAGCAGACAAAGCCTGAAGCTTAAACTTCTTACCTATTCTTCCCCTAGCAATAGTAGATTCATTAGGGTAACAGCCCTTCTTGAGCAGAAGTGCAGTTCTTTTAGTCTCTCTAATGTAACTGTTAGTGGCTCAGCCTCTGGAAATAACCAAATAAATTGCTGTCCTGCATAAATACATTCCGACTGTATAAAGTATTTATAAATCATCCATGTCATCTAGGAGCCTGCTCACTTATAACGTGCTGTTTCAGTGAACAGCACTGACAGCAAGCGCTAAACAAGTCACAAAAAATGAACATGGAAGGGTTGTGAGCATCATCACAGTAAAAACATTAAACATTGGAATTAATGTCTCTATTTTAATCCCAAAAAATAATAAAAAAAGGAGGGTTTTATATAGTATTCACTCAGATATAATTCAAAATACAGTCTATAGAAAGCTTTTTTAGGCACATGCATGTTTTCAGAGAAACTAATATCACTCTAATCACCCAGCCAGCCCTTCCCATGGCTAACTTAAAAACATCCTGAACAGCTGCATAGGTAAATAACCCCCACTTCTCTCTAAGGGAGAGCTTAAAAGTAACTATTTATATACTTATATAGCTGTATATATTCTTCTTAAAGTGCCTAGCCAAGGTCTGCAGACAGAGATGGATTCCCTGCTGCCAGAGAATCACTGGCTGCATCTGTTCTGTCTGAGATGGATTGATGATTATCATCCTTCGATGGGAAACCCAGGAGACACAGCGACTTCTCACAAGCTGAAAACAATGCAGGGGAACCAGAAATAAATAAATCAATGGCTCAAGCTTATCCTACCTGCCCACCAGAAAAGAACCAACCAAACAAAAAAAAAAAAAACAAACCCATATGAATGCTCACTGGGCAGCCAAGTCCCAGAGGTGACACTCAGAGTAGGAGGGCTGGGTTAGTTCTCATTATATGAATGAGGCTGATGACTTCAGCAGAAAATGACTGCTCCAGGAGTATTCAAGACGAAAAAACCCACTTGGCCATTACTAGGCACCTGAACAACTCACCGTAAGGGTATTCAGGTATTTCCTCAATGTGTTTTACTTTCTACTGAGGGAAGAAGGAAGTGCTACAGCCACCTTCAGGCACACGTGCGCCTTTTTCTTCTCCTGTTCTCCTATGAAAGCAGGTTGACCTCAGCTGCTTGCTGCAATAAATCTTCTCCCATTTTCTCCTTCCCTCATTCTTTTCTGTTTAAAGTTATTTGTATGTTAGACTTAAATACATTATACTCATTTCTCTAGGAGCCCTGACACGTTGTTAAATGACCATGAATCTATTTTAGTTGCACCTTAATTTATTAACTCTCCTGCCTGCCTCCAGTGTTGGTGCCTCTATTGTAGGATCATAGGAGGTTTGGGTTGATTATCCTTCTAACTCTATTTCATATGCAGAGCCATTATTTCACTCTGCTCCATGTTATTATAATAAAGCAAAAAGCTCTCTCATTTTTTCATTTTCAGTTCACATTGCGAGACTACATACCTTATTAGTTTCTTCTAAGTTCTTATATTCTTTCTGTTGTGTAATGCATTCAGAGAGCACAGATATATTCTGCCTCTAAAAGCTGCTTTGCTGGACTTAGGGATGGAGATAATCCTATTTTTATCAAGTGAACCAGTGAATCTTCAGTCTTGATAGATCCTTTCCTCACCACTGCCAGCAAGCTACCCACACCCTCAGAGGGATGTAATTGCCAGTCTGCACCCTGAGACATTTCTTTCCACAACTGGGATGCTGTATCAATATCCAGCTGCCATTTAACCTCCAGTGCCATAGGGCTTTTTGGTTCTTCTTGGTCAACAAACCAATGAGACCAAAGCACCAGCACTGCAGGTCATGCCCAGCCCATCAACCAGGACTTGCCCCCTGCAGCCCCCCAGCCTGTCCCACCCCATCACCCGAGGGGCTTGCCCTTAATAAAAGGGCAGCTGCACTTTCTCCAAGGGAAATACTCCTGACCCATTTCTGAGAGCTCCATTCTCATGTTGCTTTTCTTTGCCTCAGCTGCACAGTTTTATTCAAGCTGCTTTTAAGTCTTTGACTCACACCCCTGTTTGCAGCTCCGGTGCAGCTCTGCAGTTTAACAAAAGGTCTGAAGCGGGCACAAAAGGCTGATTAATACTTGGCGGCCCTTCAGCAGCCTCGTGCCACCCAGAGGGGAGTCATCTCAGCCACGCTGGGATCAGAGCACAGGCAAACACTTGCACCACGCTACCCCCTGGGCTGGCTGCGAAGCAGAGCCTCTCCTTTGCGCCAGAGCAGCTATTGATTTTTCCAGCTGTTCTCGGGGGAACTCACAAGAAGAAAATTATTTTCTTTTAAGTTCAAGTGCAGGAGTCTGCCTTGCTAAAAGGCTTATCTTCGCCCATAAGTTTTACCAATACAGTCTGGGTTGTATAATTAAAGTCGCACAACCCCCCATAGTGTGGAAAATCCTATAAAAATGCTTTATATGGAGATAGCTATATGAATTTAAAACAGCCTCCTCTATCAGTATAAATGCACCCCCATGAGAGCCTCTACAAATATAGTTCCTGTCCAAGAGCATACATCAAGGGATTTTATAACTCTTCAGTGATTTATGTCACTCTGTAGCATTGAATAGTGTCTAGTTCAAGCCTTCCAAACACAGGGAACAGATGAATCTTTAAAATCTCAGGAGGTAAGGAAAAAAAAAATCTATATTTTATATAATATATTTATATTTTATGGTGAGTGCTAATTTAAGTGCCACACAGTTATTTCTCCTTGGATTTCTAGCTCCAGTTCAAACAGGCTTTAGTATTTTCATTACAATTCAGTATGTTTATTTAGCATTAGAGCTGGCTGAACTATTCATTACAAATTTAGCCTACTTATTTATTTTTATTTATTTATGGTAAGTGAATCTTCACCGAATAAATCCTAGTTCTCCTCCCACAACGTTCAGACGCTAACAGCACTCCTTGGAGAGAATTTGGGAGGACAATTATTCAGACCCACAGCCTGTTCACATGAATCAATTCCCCATTTATTCTTTGTGGGGTGTGCCTGAATGCCTGAGTGTTGGCAATGCCTCCTAAGAGTTCCCGCAAACCCATTTCTGGAAATAAATATTATTTCCCATTCAGTTGTGCTAAAAAAAAGAAATTAAAAAAAGAAAAAAGGAGGAAAGAAAGTGCAATCCTCCCTCTCATGCCCTCTCTGAGCACCCAGACAAGCAGTGTACACCAAGTCACGTATTTTCAGTAACAGACCATGAGTAGCTCCCGTCAACAGCAAGCCTGGATAACTCACCTGTCACTAAAGTAGATTCCCATTTGCATACACAAGCTCGTTCTATCCTTGCTTCCTTCAAAGATGCAAAGAGCAGAACATTTTACTGAGATTTTAAATATCTAAGATATCACCTGCTCTTATGATGACTGCCTTCCAATACACACCAGCAAGGACATAAATAGGTGAACTTTAGTCGCTATTACTGCAGGGAAACAAAGACTGGAGAACATCACAGGCTGCAGCATCCTTGTTATCTGGAGCTGGCTGTTCCCTCTTGCAGAGTTCACTGATCAGTCTGCTGTGGTCTATATAACATATTGCAGTACTGACTTGCATCCTTTTTAAACACACGCTACTGGAGGGACACTTGCACACAACACTGTGAGACAAGAAAGGGCATCCAGGCACAAGCTGCCATCCATTCCTCTAGCAAATACTCCCCCTGCACATCATGCTCATTCTGCAAGAGGTTGGGACTCTTCTTGCTTTTTAAAAGTGCCATATGTCCAGGTCTTGAGGCCCTTACAGAGCAACAATGGCCAATTCTGCTGACCCTCAGAGCTCCCTGCAAGCCCTTCCACATCCCTGCTTGTGAAGTGTGTACCCAGGGAACTTCTCAAGTTCCCACCTCTGGTAGGAGAGCCTCAGTGATCCTGGTGCTTTGCTCCAGGTACGGCAGTGCTGAACATGCAGTTCGGTGCAAGGGAGATCAAGCGACTCTGCCCATAGCAGCCCTTACTGCTTTGCTTCCTCTCAAACCAGCAATTCAGATTTTCCAGCAGCAGTAGAGAGTTTTCAGTTTTAATTTACCTCTTTCAGCACTAGCTAAATATTCCATTTTTCTCCCCTGCTATAACCAATAAAAGCCAAAGTGAACACACTTATTATCAGCATCTGACACCAACAGTAAAAATTCAGCTCATCTTTTCATTCCTATCACAGCAGAAGGGAAAGGTTGTCGAGACATGGCTTTGGGCATCAGGGCTTTCTCAGCTCTAGGCGTGTTCTGTTGAGACTTTCTCATTCCCTGGAGACATCCTTAAATTCCCTCTCACTGATTCAGTGCCTGACCTTTCAGTGAACTAACTCCCAGATTTAAAAACACCGAGGACTTGAATATACTCAACACAATAACAAGCACTTTTCCCAGATGTTATCAAGGCAAAATCTTTTTCAGGTATTTACCCCTGTCTCCTTTAGCTTGTATTCCTTTAGCTGACTCCCCAAAACCCAAGGGTTTTACCTGCTCACCTTCCACCCCATGTGACTCTCTTTTCAGTACTACAAATCCTGTCTCTGATACCACATGGGACTGCGTATCAATTTTCAATTTAAAGCCAGTACATGTCCCTTTCACTTGCAGGTTGCCAGCTCATTCATCTTCTGCTGCAGCCATAGTATTAATCTGATGGATAATCCTGTGCAGCTTGGGCTGTCATTGCCCATGCAACACCACGCTGGTGCTCAAAATGCTTCTGTTCCACCCAGCAGGCAGCAGTTCCTGCAGACTGTGACTCTGAGCACTTGCAGGACCCTCCATATCACCTTCTCTCTGTGAGGTCCCTGAGCTTTGCTGACACCTACCCTGTCAGTGTGCCAGGTCACCTGCCCAGTGGGGGAGGTCAAACCAGCAGCTTGTGCTCCATGGGAAGCTGATTGTCACAGGTTAATTCAAGATCTTCCAACAGACAATCTAAGGCTGTTTTGTTCCAGGTCCCAGTCCTAATCCAGTTTTTCATCCGCAAACTCCATTACTCGTGCCAAAATTTCCATCTGGATGCTTCAACTTCAGTCACTCATCAGTTCTGCTGCAGGTCCAAGCATCTTCCATGTCCTTCAGTTAAAAATCTCCCTCTCTGAGATGTGCCATGTTAGGATGGCATTCCAAAACCTCTTCAGTGCTCTGCCCCAGATCATGCTCTGTTTTACCTGAGCATTATTCCAATATGTGAAGTGCAGCAGAGCTATCACCCCAAGAACCATTCCCTCTGTCCATCTTCCTCTTCAGCAGAGCTCAGCACTTACAAGCACAGAGGAAAATACTGTTTAAACCTCTTCCAGACTTCCAGCTTTGTTGAAGCCTTTGGAAACTCAAAGTTTACTCACGGCCCAATGTATTTGAAACATCATCTTTACTATATTTGCCTCTGCCTAACTGAGTTTCTAATGCCCCCTACATCTGACAGTGATACCTTTACCAAAACTGCAGCAGGGCTCAGCAGCAGCTCAGAGCAACCCCTGTGCTTCTAACACCTTTTGGTTTTTGGAGAGCCTCCTGCCAGCCCACAGAATCTCTGCCTCATTCAGCAGGATGTGCAGCAGAACTGCTCTGCTCTCCCAGAGAGAACCTGTGCAAGTAGTCCTACCTCCACCTGCCGCTCCATACTGAGGCTCTGATTCCTCACAGGCCTGAAAGGAGCACTCAGTAAACTCTACGGACAAGAGGAAGAGTGTTGAATGGGATTCTGTAAGGAGAACAATCTGGAACACAGGAACCATCCAACAGTTTCTATGGAAAAGCCTCAGGACAACATCTCACACTAAGATTTCTCTGAGAGACTAGATTTTTTGCTTTTTCACCTATCCATGATTCCAGACTGCAGTAAAAGATGAGTTCTTGAATCATGTTTTGTACATGTATGTGGGAAAAACACGTCCCCTATTATCTTCTGCTAGTGACCTGCCTCCCTTTAAAACAGCAGCCATTCAGTTACCTCACCTGAGGCACGTGCCCAGAGATACCCACCCTGCAGCTACCAGTCACACAAAGTCCTGCAGAGCACAGCAGGCTGCAGAGACACATCTCTGTCATCTCTAGGAACTCACTGCATTCATGTTCTGGTGGAAGAACAGCTCACAGAGAAAAAAATAATACTGGAAACTGTCGCAATTTGAAATTGTAAAATCACACTAGATTTGTTTCCATTCAAAAAATTACTTTCTTTTCCCAATTCTTTTTCTTTTCTCCAAAATAATGGGAAGCAAGGTTTGTCATGCTTACGGACTGCACAGCTCCACAAGAGACTGGCAGTTTTCACCCATAGTAAAAGCCTGATGCTCTGTGGCAGATACCTTCACTCCCTCTCTTGCCAGATCGCATGATTTTGCTTGTGGGCTGTAGAGAGAAGGGAGAGCTGTGACTCATCTCCAGAAGACTTTCAAGAAACAGTTGATCATCTTGAACTGAGAGTCACTGCTGTGAGGCCAGCCCTCCCCTTCTCCTGACCAGAGTGTGGCTGGGAGGCTCTGACTCATGGTGAAGTCAAGAGGGTTCAGTCCACAACTTTCCTTTCTGTAGGAAATGATTCAGTACAAGATTCCTGTTCCCTTTTGTATGCTTTTAAAAGCATCTCTTTTAACACTACTTTATAGTGATGTTTCTGATCCTCTTCACCCCATAGAGGGCTTCTGATCGCAGATGTTCAGGGCTAAGCACAGAGCAAAGCAACCCCAGTCACCAAAGGGCAGTGTGAGAATGTGCTTTGCCAGAGAACAGCAATGTTCAGAAAGGTTCTTGTGGTTTCAAGAGCTGCTCAGCATGTCCCTGCTTCATGGTGTCCAGGGATAAACACTGAGAATTTACAGAAGGGAAAGGCTAAGAGTGGTCTTTTCATTTCCATCAGGTATCATCACACAGCTTCACTGGTGCTGTGTGTGTCTTGTGTGACCTTTATAACCATGCCACAATTTAAAAAAAAATCATTAAAATTAAATAAACCAAACATCTTTATGCTGTCTGCCTAGCCAACATGAGTACCCGAGGCTTTTTGTCCTAAGGACACTGTGTCAAAACCAGCAACATTCTGGTGTGATAACCAGCCCTGGTGCAATTCTCGCTTTGTGTCTTACACCAGCCACAGGACATAGGACCTCCCTTCTCCGAAAGCACAGGAAATCTCAGAAAAGTTCTTGCTTTCCTTGATTCCCTGTTAAAAAAAAGCCTTGAACCTCCTTCTGTGACAGTAAATGAAGATCTGTTCCTGCATAGACCATGCAGTCTGCATAAGTTAATAGACATGTGGTTCTAACATTAACAGAGGAAGGACACCAAGATGAGTGATTTTACTAGGAAAACCACGATACTTCTTCCAGGTAATGTTTTCCCAAGCAAAAGCGGGAAAAAGAAACAAAAATCATTGCTTTGGTCTAACTTCATATTGCATTTGCCAGATGTAACTTTGGTATAAAGTTGGATCCAGCTTCATCTAAAACACAAAGCTATTGAGATTCAAGCAAACGCTTGCATCCTCATAAGACAGCAACAAAACTCTGGGGCAAATCTGCGCCGTCCCCAGCCTCGGGACTCCTCGTTGCCAAGGACTTTGAGTTTTGATTTCTCGGCTCCATCTGTAGCTCGGGAAGGATGGAAGTTCCCTTTGCCATCCGCAGTGGCCGCCAGCCAGGTCACAGATGGGCCTTTGTGTGCCGGGGGATGCCGGAGGGACTCTGCGAAAGGCCTCGAGTCTTGAATAATGCAGAGAGTGAGAAACGCTTTAAACAAAAATAGTTTCTGACTAAGACTTCTCATGGAGCCTCGAGCACAAACCTGCCAGCCCCAATCTGTGTCTGAGTCCCCCCACAGCAGTTCCAGCGTCCCGGCCGCTTCCTGCGGGCTTGGTCCGGAGGAGCACCCAGCAGAAAACAGCAGCCTTTGATCTCTCTCTCCCTACCTCAATATCCCCCCCCCCCCCAGCATACAAAGAGGCTTTTATTTGCTAATGAAAGGCAGGAAGCAGACTTAAATTAATCAAGTGAAGTCTCTCTCCATTTCATATAAAGAAACTAATTCTAGTTAAACAGAGGTTTTGCCGTACTTCTCATTTTGAGACCCAACAACTGTACAATTAATGTGCATACAAATGAGTGTCATTATCCCTTCATTTCCCAGGACAGCTGTAATCCCAATCCTATGAGCTTCACAACAGGCACACTCCCAGAGGAGAGCAGTGCCTACCACCTCACGACAGCAATGGCCCTGGGGAGCTGCAATGAATGAATTGGCAATGGGGCCAGTTGGGTCTGGGTTTGCTAAATCAAAATCCTCTTTGATTTCTTCTGACCTGGAGACGTTCCCAAGTATTTCCTCCACCCCAGATCAAGCTCTAAAGGATTCATTTCACCTTTGGATGCCATACCCTTTTTTTCCTCTCACTAAATAATTTGTTTCCAAATTGTTTGCAATGCCAGCCTGGGAACTTTGAAGGACGACTGTAATGAACTGCTTACAGACTGCCACATGCACCAAGGCATATTAGGGATCTGGGTTCTTTTTTTTTTTTTTGGTTGTTTTAAAGGCTCAAGAATTATTTCTCTGTTTGTTACATACAATTACATACATGTCTACCCTTAAAGAAAACCAGAATACCAGAAGGTAACTTTCTTCAAGGCATCTCTAAAATAAAAAGTTAATTTCATACATCTATTTTCCCTTCAGACTTCTTCTACCTCATCAGTGCATACTGGAATGATAATCCTAAATTCAATACCACTCTTAGACATCCGTGAAAATGGAAATTCTGGACATATTTCTGAGATGATTGTTGAAAGAGATAGCAGTCTGCAATTAAATGAAATGGTAAAATACTCGTGATATCTGGCTTCAGTTCCCAATTGTCTGGCTTCTGAACAGAGTGATACTTCCAAAGCCCTTGTTTAAGGTGCATTCCTCTTGCAGAACCAGTAGATACTGGCAATGTCAATACAGTGCCTGTAGCAAGAAATTTCTCAGATAGCAAAGCACATCAATTCAAATACTTCTAAATGGAGGGCTTAGGAGCATTAAACTGCTGCTGCTCCCCTTAGCACGTTTTAGCTGGGGGGGAGGCTGACCTCCTTATTGTCTCAGTGGAAATTTAATGTTGACATTTACAAAATGTCCAGACCAAGGGAGCTGCGGCAAAGGAGGTCAAGGCACCCCAGCTACTGCATAGATCTGATAATGGAGGACAATTCTGATTAGCATCCTGAGCAAAATACTGGCCACTGCCCCTTCCTTTGTATCTGCTACCTACACCATCACCTTAAAGCAATACCGAGAGGACTATGCTTGACTGCATAGCCCCTACACTACTAGGAGACCTCCCACTTCTTGCAGTTAAAAGGATACATTCCTGGTTTGGTTTGCACCATTTTAATCTCAGGGTCTGTGGCTCATCCTTCTTACTGTTCTACCACTGTTAAAATATGTTTGCTCACATGCAGCGCTCCTTCGGGGAGCTGCTGTGGCCGTGGTGGGGCTCAGCTGGTGCATCAGTCCTGCCTTACTGATTGCCTGATGCAGGAAAGCAGAGTCCCAGGACAGTGTTCAGCAACTCCTGCTGACAGGCACTCACAAAGGTTCAGACCTCCCTCCCCTGGAGGCCACCACAAGCCACTGTGTCCTCCCACTGGAAACACTCCAGATGACGGGAAAGAGCAAAATCCATCCCTGAGAAATTCCCAGGCTTCAAAATTTGGCTGTGACTTGAAACACAAAAGACACTGATGAAATAAAGGTTAAGGGGATGAAAATGCTTTGACAAGGTCAAATGTATTTTGGGGAATTTTAATCCATTCCTTGTGACTTTTATCTGACAGAGGGGGTGAACTCTAAAACATCGGTGATATTAGAGCCTAAGGCTAGCAACCCATTCCTATTCCCTATGCCTGTCCCACACCCCTTTCCCAAACTTCCAGCCAAGTGGTGGAACACCTAACTGGCCATGGGTGAGGGCCATTTCCCAACTCATGGTGGCTCTACAGCAAATATATGTCTGGTTGTGTGATGGGCAAAAGGCTTGTTTCCAGATCTCAGACACTCAAGGATGAGCAGCCTAGGCTGTGCCTGGCTCCTGTTCTCTGCAGCAGGTGACCTAATGTAGGCAAGAGTTAACCTGAGGAAGTCTTTGGTCTCGTGTTTCATGATCTGAGTTAGATGAGTAGAGTGGTACCATGCAATCTTTGGCTTTCTGCAGACTTGTATCAAGAGTGGGTGACCTCGAGAACCCCAGTGCAATTACAAAAACCACGAGTGTAGTTTTTCACCAGAGCTGCTGCTCATTTAATCCAACACAGGGCAGAAATGTCAAAACCACCCAAAAAGAGACATTTTTCAAAACTTCAATTGATATCTAAAGTCCAGCACCTGAGTCTGTAGCTGTCTCAGACCGTGACACATAGCCATGAGGCTCTGGAAATGTCTGAGACACACAGCACTATAAGGTAATGTAGGTTAACATTTTGCAGAGCAGAGAGGCAGCATTTGATAAACACCATCTCTGACAGACAATCCCATCACAACTGGGGCTTAGAGGTTTGTTTTGAAATGAAACTCAGAGCCACAACATAAAGAAAATACAATCTCCAAGCAATAGCACTTTACAAGATGATAGGAGGAAAAATGGCTTTATTAACAAATAAAGAAATAACAGGCTCAGCCAGATATTATTTAGGAGATTTGACCTGACAATTGATAGATTGATACCTAGTAATGGCCAAAGTAGAAGAATTCAATGAGATATATCTCTCTTGCATACAAAATAAATCAGCTGATTCCTGCAGTGACACCAGGAATGCTGCTTTGCACACAAGCAGCAAAGGCAGCAAAGGCAGAGGGCTCAGGAAAGATGTGAGCACAACAACAGACCACTCTGCCCAGCATGAACAAACATTCCAACAACACACAAGAATGATGATGGAGAATATGTAGCAAGGGAGACAGCTAAGTGGACTCTTTTGGCATTACAGAGTAACACAATGTCCCCAAGACAGCAAGGACAAGTGAATAATGAGATAATATAAAAAGGAAACGCTTGTCCTTAGGTTGATCATATGCTTATCTGTGTGGGATGACCCCAATGAATATTGCTAATGAGTCAGCACCACTGCAATGTTAATTAATTTGGGATTTAAAAGTAAAGTAAAATAATCAGATCGTAAATCTGACAGATTAGAGCAGTCAAATGGTGAAAATAACAAAACAAATCTACACAAGCACTCTGTAATAGAGTGATGTCACAAAAAGATCAGATTAAATGTGTTTTCAGCTGAGAAGCAGAAATGTACTGTTCTAGGAGATTACCATGTGTTGCCTTGGTGAACTGATGATAACTGGAGAGACCTTTAGTGTGTGAGAATAACTTGCACCCTGTGTTTCTGAGTATGCCAGTATTCCAATGTTATTCTGTTAATCTCCTTACAAGAGCAGTAGAGTTGAGTTCAGGATCCAACAGCAGTTAAAAAGTGAGGCCAGAGTTAAAAGTTAACCAGATGTACCTTCTGCTGATCCAATGGCTCAAATCTCCACCACCACCTCAAAAAAACCAACCCAAACCCCCTTACCCAGCAGCTCAGTTGTAGCAAAGTGCATTAAGCAAACCAAAAACTTGCAGTGATGCCCCAGATTCAGCTGATATACACGATCATGGCTCTGCCGGCCGCAGTAAGGCTCTGTCGCTCTGCTGAGATAACAAGCTGCACACTGCTTATCTGCCATTAGACATATGGCAATAGTAGGCCTGAGGAGAACTCATCCAGACTGCACAGTGCATCATGAACATCTTGCATAATGAGAACAAAACGGGGTGCCAAGGGTAGGAAGGTGATGACAACCCACACAGCAGCATTTGCATAAAACGAGAACCTGAAGCACCACCAAACAATGGAGGGGCCATTTGAAGCAAACACTTTCTCCCAGTCATTCTGAGGCTCATAAAAGCAAAGTAAGGATGGCCTGGGAAACAGCTATCATAAATTGAATGCCCAACTCTAGGCCAAAACGTATTCAGCCCCTGTGTTGCCCAGTGATTTGGCTGTATTTATGGAATATTACCATGGATGGAGGTCTGTACTCATTTGACAAAAGCTGCAGCCACTAGAAAACATCATTACAAGAGCATCATAGACAGATTTTCTGATACCCTGCCTGCCAGAATGTCTCCACATTACAGATGTCCCATTTTTAATTTACAAACAAAAGAGTTCAACAAAACACAGAGCAGAGAGAGGCTCACTGCATGTCCTTTCACAGCAAGAGGAAGCCAGTGGGAAACAACTTCAACGGGTTCTCATCCGACTATGATTTACACTTCACTTTTCTATTGAAGGATATATGTAACCACAGTCCTCCAAACCTCTCTCCTCTCTCAGATGTCTAGGAGCATTTATACATATTCTCTACATTTCTCTTTCAAGTAACTAGAAAAGGAGCTTGAAGGATATTTTTCCCCTTGCTGCATCCATTACTGCAGCCACAGAAAAACCTACAGCTGAATAATTGTCTGAAGCAAGAAGTACTCCAGGTTCCAATCTGGTATCCTAGTAATGTTCATGGCATGGTCTATCATGTCTTTCTGGCTGAAGACATCTAAAACATATCATTTTTGTATAGCTCCAGCACAGCTGAAGTGTTTCCTCCAAGACAGAAGGTTGCAAACAAAGAGATCAAAGATGTCCACAACACACTGCACCCTGTACTGGAGCATGTACATGCTGGCTGGGAACACCTGTGGGAAAATTCCTCATCTTTAGCAATGCAAACTTATTCATCCCTTACAGAGCAGTGCACAGAGCATATTTCAGTAGCTCCATTTTCCTAGAAAGCACTAAAAGCAAGACCTTTTGGCAAGACCAAAATTGCTTGGGGGAGGATTGAGTGC
>JAYRBT010000033.1:8152846-8171112 GCA_036023395.1 Myiotriccus ornatus
ATTACAACATGCCTGTCAGGACAAGGCTCCCCCTCAGCCATTAGGTGCTCAGGATGGACCTGTTCAGTGCTTCCCAGACCAGGGAGATGTTAAAAATGGAAAAATATGTTTTCGTTCAGAAATAAGCCAAAACATGTTCTGAATGTTGGGGTTAATATCGGACCCTGTGAACCATTCATTTCACAGTTTTGAAATTCAGCATCTGTGTTTCGCAATATGTCAGTTCTAAATTCATCAATGAATATTTATATTATTTTCCCATCTCCTGATAAGGTAATTGTACAGTTACAGGACACAACACAACTGCTGTTATCAAGTCCTGGCATGAAGTCATATTTGATGAAATACAGCTGTTCAGAGTCAAGCTGTCTGATTACAGTGAAGATAGACACTTTCAGTGCAATCTTTCACGAAAGATGTTTAGCTCAGGAGAATCTGCCTATAAATCATTCTTAAAACTGATAAGGGATTACTTAATTGGTGCACTGGCATGCATATAAAGAAAAACAAACAAAAAAAACCCCTGAAACATTCACTATTTGCTTTTTTTTAGCTGACAGAAGAAGAGGTTGGATAGTATTATGCAGGCATTTCTGAGTGAGAAATACCTATCCTAAGTCCTTTCTTGGACAAAACACCTGCCACTGGGCTGGAAAGCAGCCAATACACTTATGTTTTCTTCAGATAATCAAGAATTAGTTTTTCACTTAAAATTATAACCAAGATGTATTTTATAATCAAATTAAAGTTACAGAGTTTGGCCACCTTTGTGTTGAGTTCAACACCTTAAAAATCTTGCTGCTAAAGACCATGACAGCAGCAGGAATTTAATCTGAAAGGGATTCAGGCCAAACTCTGGCATTCAGGTACCACTTTATGCAGAAGGAGTCAGAAAGTAGGACGCCAGGACTCCTCATCCCACCAGGACTTGGACACTCTCCCTGTGGGACTGTAATTTGCAGATGATTTGGGCAAAGATTTGGTTCATTTCACACAGTGGGGTCAAACCTCTGAAGGGTTCCTGCTACATCACACCAGCCAGTGGAAGAGCAAGGTCCTGGAGAAGGAAAAAACTAAAGATTCATGTGTGAGGCAGCATTTACACAGGTCTTCATAGAGCACATACCTTTTTCATATAAGATGTAAAGAGGTTTCTCCTAGTCAGATTATTCTAGTCACCAGCAGTCAGTTTTCTATTCTGTGGTGTGTTTATAGTGAAATTAATGAACCATTTCCACATCACTTCCCTGCTTTCATAAGCTCATGCTACATTGTCATTAGCGAACTGTCCACTCAGCTCTGACTGAACACCTTTGTATGCAAAAAAAGTGTGGTGGGACATCCTCTGGCATCTCCAAGCGTTCTCGTGACCAGTGGATTATCAGGTTCTACTGGCTCTGTGTGTTTGGCACCAGAACCAGCACCTCATGCCATATGGAAATGCACCTTGCAGCCAAAGCGTGGGCAGCGTGTTTGGTTTGGATGTGCCATCACTACAGTAACTGGTAAGAAAAAGATACTTTATATATATGAGCTTGTTTTAATGAACTTATTTGTAAGGAGTAACTGTTTTATTGTCCAACCCTTTAACTGATGGTTTTGGACTGCTGTAGATTGCAACTAAGTGCAAAAGACAGTTTTGAAGAATTTTAATATTATAATCACAGAAATGATTGCCATGTTATCACACAAGAAAATCTGCATAATGCAGGTGATGATTCTGCTGTGGTCTGCTTTCAGCAGCAAACATTCCGGATCCGTTCATCCTGGACCAAGATTAGTATTTTCTATGAACACAGCTGTCTAATAGATACTTCTGGTGTTTACAGTAAACACTTAACACAAAACTGCGGAAAAAATGGAGAAGGTCTTTAGACAAATTTCTGAAAGGCAAGACTTGCTCCATACTTTTACTTTCAGTCATATAATTCTGTGACTTAAAGGTAAGAAATAGAAGCAAACTTTGTGCCCATATACACTTGGGCATTCCATCCTACCCTGATTTGACTTGAGATGTCCCAGACTTTCAGCTCACTAAGCGGTGACTTACTTGTTCCCTTCCACCCAAGACTCTGGGTTTTCTGAACATCTCCCAGTTCAGGAGTTTCACAGCTGCCTGGGAAGTTCAGATGACTTCTGATTAAAGCTGACACTAATATGCAATCTGCTACAGGATTTCCTCAGGGTGAGGTGCTCCCCTTCCCTTTGCATCCCCTCTTACTCTTCAGATGCCAGTCATGGCTATTTCCCAAAAAAAGGGAAACATTCAGCTTACATGGTAGAAAGAGAGCAGTTTTCAATCTCAGTTAACCTTTACAGCAGTAACACTAATTTGCAGTCTGTTCATACTGAATGCTAAAGTCTCTCTGTTTCCTGCTCTGAATTTCATTCTGTGCCAATTAGTGCTATGAAGTCAGTCTAATAATGATGTATGGTTAACACGGGGCCTGTGTCTGAAAGCTAAGAGGAATGCACAGAGGACAGATAATTGCGATGGCGCCATCCGAGAGCTATTCAATGCTTTGTTGAAGGGTCTAGAAACACACTATAAAAATATGTTTCGACATGAGTGCTGATAACATTGAGGGGAAGTTCCTGGCAACTTTGTTGAAAACAAATAAAAAAGGTCCAGCAGCTTTAAACTGAAGCGTGAAGGTGAAAGGACATAGACCTGTTCAAGCCATTGCCATATCTGCTTAACTGAAGAATGGTGTGCACTAAAAAATCACAATCAATAATCTCCAATATTGCTACCATGCTTATTCACATTAACATGCTGAAAACAGCACACAAACAAGCACATAGTGTCACCTGCCATGTCCTCTGGCTTTTTCCTTATTGCATCCATAAGCTCCTACCAGAGACTGACAAGAAACTCTAACAAGAAAACCGGTCAAGCTTGAGATGAACAGATCTTTGGCCACACAAGGTGCTATGAAGGCACTGGGAGGCAGGGCAGCAAGTTACCTCTCCCAGCACAAAGGATGCCTGGAGGCTTTGGACCAGATTCAGCACACCTCAGTTCAGCCATTGGTAGAGAAAAACCCACCTGGAGGAGTAACTTATTTCACAGCAAGAACAAGAAGACAAGGGGCTTGTTCTGGGTGAGCAAAATGCTCTTGGGCCACTATCAAACCACAGTAGTGAGAAGACCCATGGGAACCACCTTTGTGCTGTCCTGGCACCACTGCTGTGGGTCAAGCACTGCAGCCAGTCCCAGACGGACCATCAGAGCATCAGCTGGTCCTGGTGAGCCCTGCTGCCCCTGGGATCACTTCCACTGATAGGTGACAGTGGGAGCATGTCAAGAGAATGATTTTCACTCATATGATGGGGTTAGGGGGCTACATGGGAGATGCATAGGAAATGCAAAAGCTCCATCTCTTACTTTTCCAGCCCTTTGCCTTTCAGAGCAGCGCTGGATCTGTACCCAGATGACCCTCTGCAATAACAGGATCTCCAGTCCTCCCAGAAGGTGGATGGTGATGATGTTTGTCCACGCTGAGCTCTGTGCTTCCCATGACACTGCCTGAGCTGGCTGGGTTCACACCAGCCTGCAGGGGCTGGCACAGCACTTGGTGCTGTCTCTGCTCCAGGCCCTTACTAACTTTGACAGTACTCACTGACATATTCGTGGGCTTGATGGCACATCAGTCTTGATTTCTCTTGGCAATGGTACATTGCATCTTCCAGAAAAGAAAAAAAAAAAAATCAAATTGTCTCTCTTCCTCTCCCATTTCTCCTTGTGGTTTGGGTTGTAAACAAAGAGGTGGAAGTCAGCAATGACCTGATGAGCAGCTTCCAAACTGCAGTTTTATGCTAGCTTTACCACCTTAGGAAAACTGTAAATCCATGTCTGGAGATGCACACATTTGAAGATGTAAAAGCTTAAGGAAATGATGGGGAAAAACTAGAAATTAATTCATTTTGGAAGAAAAAGAGAGGAATGCAGCTGAATAGCTATGATGGTGCATTAGTGAGATACATTAAAAACCCAAATGAATCTCAATGTCAGCCAACGCACTGCCATAACAAATGAACACGGTGGCAAAGGGTAGACTTTGTTGCTAAGCTGACAAAAATAAATTAGTCACCTGTCAGTACTTGCTTAGAATTTACAAACACATCAGTTTTTGAGGGAAGAGCAGAAAATAGTCAGCATATTTTTCCATTAGAGCATTGTGCAGAGAGAACTAAGCACTTTGTTTTCATTTATGCAGTAACTTAACCCCCCGCTGCACAGTAAAAGCCTCCTTCTGGGAGTAAGGCACTGTCTCACCTGGAGGGCACAGAGCTGCCCCAGCTGAGGGAGGCACCAGAGGAGGCTGAGGGGACACGAGTCTGGAAGTGACCCAGCACTGGATGTGACCCTGAACCACAGAGCCCCAGAGCCTTGCCAGCATGTGGGAACCAGCTGCAAAACTCATCTTTTCCAAGCCTGCTCATACCCAGGCAAAGCCAAGGAGAAGTTACTGGTCTTTATGGGCAACTTGTTGCTTTTTTCTGCAAAATAAAGACAGAAGAGTTAAGCTTGGGCCACAGGTGTCTCCTGCTACATCAGTACGAGCATCATCTCTGCTCCCCATGTTTTGGATGCAGGGTGTTCCTTTGAGTCATGAAAAACAGCTTCTTTTATACAGTGATGGGGAGACTGGGAACTAGAACCAAGGGAACACTGCAAAAAAGTGTATTACAAAATAGTCAGGGGTAAAAGAAATACTTTCTGTAATTAATTTCTTTCTATGTTTTTTTTAGTTCAACTTCCACACGCAACACAGCAAGTCTTTAGTAAAGCTGAAAAGATTGACTAAAATATCCAGAATGTCCAAGAAAATTTGGAATCCATATGAAGTATTGATGTTGCAGTTGGTTATACTGATTCAATCAAAGAAACCAACACATTTTCTGCAATGCACAGGCCCAGCTGGAGCAGCTTGAACTGCAAATGCCGAGTCACAGGGAACCGTGAGTGAGCAACCCCAGCCCAAAAATTAGTCACAGGAATTAGCTGGGAAATCATTACAAGAAACAAGCTTGAGAGAACAACGATCTGCCACAGACAATTCTAAAACCAAAAAAGGAGGCAATGTTCAGTCAGTCAAGTGATTTGCTACAAATTATTTGCCCAGGGCCAATCTTGCTGCTAAAGTGATCAGTGAAGATGCACTACCCGGAGCGATGCAGGAACGTAGTTAAGACTAACAAGCTGCTGTACACAGCACTTTAATTAGGCCAAATGAGGAAACAATAATAAACCAGCAGGTCAAAAGAAGGAAAAAAAAAAAAAAGCCTGTAACCAAACAGAATCAAACTATTTCTTTTTATTGTGACAAGATAAAAACCTCTAAAATGAGATTTCTGAAGTGCAGTGATACACCAAGCACAGGAGACAGAGAACAGCCTGTTCAGCCACCAACACAGCAGCAAGGCTCTACTCCGGCCCCCCTCCAAACACGGGAATTTGTCCATATTTTATTTCAGCAGCAACAAATGGCTGGCTGAGCAGAGCTGTTGCAAACTGCAAACTAGGAGGCAAGGACAGGTGTGTAATTTCTTGAAATGTCCTTTTAGGGCTTGTGGCACAGAGACTCCTTTCAGACACAAGCCATAAGGCTGGGAAATATCTATCATGCTTAGCTATGGAAACGGGGATTTTATGAAAGTGCGATCACGAGGTGATAATAAGAATGTGATTGGAAGTTGATGTGTTATTGCTTAATTTAGACAGAGGAAGGCTCTTTTTTTGTCCATGCCATCTGCCAGCCTAGAAACCCAAGGAATAAAGGCACAAGCTGCAGATGGCTTTTATAATGGTTGTACTCAAGCGGCAGAGGAGCAAGAAGGATAGAGGCTGTATAAATCAAGCAGCAATATCACCACGGCTGAGCAATAACCGAGCTGATAGAAGCATTCGGCAGAAACAGAGAAAGAAAGAGATACCTTCCCAATTTGCTGCACTGGGATTCAGCTGCAGGAGGACAGGACACAGAGCTGGACCCTCATGAGGCTGTTGGGAGCACTGATAAGGGAGCCTGGTGAGAGCAAGGAAAGCAGGATGGCAGCACACACTGACTGCAGCCTCCAAGAAAAACAGACAAACTCTGCTTTAAAATTGCATTCACATATGCAACAGTTCCCAAGCTAGCTCTTGTCCTTTCTATCCTCTCTTGGTGATTTTTAGGGGGGGAGGGGGGGTTGGTGTTTTTGGGGGGGGGGGTTTGGGTTTTTTTTTTTTTTTTTTGCAAGGGAAGAGGGGAAGAGAGGTGAAGCTAATTTACTTCAAGTCAGTAGAGAAAAAACAAGCTTGGAGGCGAGACACAAGGCTCAGCAGGACGAGCACAAACTTCTGCTGGCGAAGCAGTCCCCCGAGATGACCGTCTGAGCTCTGAGCAGGTTGAAAGGGCTGCTGTGCTTATCTTGCTGCAGCAGAGCCCAGGTGTGCTGGACACGGAACAGCACAGAGCAGTGCAGGGGCTACTTCAGTGTTTTCCTCTGAAACAACGAGATCAAACAACCTCGATTACACAAATATGTATAAACAAACAGCCAGCACAGCGTTAGCGGAATTGGGTCTCCAAGTGGGACTGGTGACACAGATTGACAGGAGAAACAGCAGGAGGCAGAGGAAAAAGTAGGGTTTAATTCTAGTTGGTGAAGATACACACACACATTCATTTCTCTGCATTTTTATCATTACAGTGAATAACCAACTTCTTTGTTGGTTCACTGCAAAGAGGTCTACGGATAACCAGCTCTGCCCTGGATGCAGAGCCTGCAACCAGGGAGAGAAAAATCAGCTATGCCTTCAGCAGGAGGGACATACACAATTTAGATTCACCCAGCCTGGGGGACAAAGGAAAAGCCACCCTGCTTCTGGTCCTGAGCTGCTGCCAGATGCTCCTGAGGAGCTGGGACAACGACACAAGAACACATCCAACAGTTACCAGGTTTAAAGTCAAACTCATTCTTTCAGCAGTGGGACATTCCCAAAACTCAGTAGCCCCAAGAGCTGAACCAGTGGCTCCGGATCCCAGAGGCTCTGTTTGCATCTCACATGCAGATAATGAGGGACATTTAAGTCAGATAATTATGCTTCTGTGCCAATGACACCTATTGCATCCATCACTGGAAGATGTATCTGAGCTCCACGAGTGGCCCAGGCTACAGCTGCTCAAAACCAGTCCTCAAAGCAGCACTGGAAGATTTGGTGGCTCACTGCATAACATATAAACTCCACTGAACCCCAGCAAGTCTCAACAGTTCCCTCTATAGACGTCAGTCCTGTCATGACCTCAGATGACAGCTTAAGTACACCTCAAAGGAGGACACAGCCCATGCTCCATACTGTGTACCTGGCACCATCCTTCATGCCTATGCAAAGCAAATGTAAAATGTAACTGCGCCAAAACAACAGGACTGTGCAATTACTGCGGGGATTATCTAAATCCATCATTTACGAATATACACAAATAGTTTGAGTGGATTTTTTGAGCAGAACCAGCTGTTGAGCAGACAAGGCAGACTCCAGAGAATGATCAGTGAGGGATCTGTCAAAAAAATACTAGAATTGAACCATTTTCTTGCTAAATACTTTGCAAGATCCCAGAGATTTTACCAGAACTTCACAGGGAAGGAGGAAGGAGAAGTGGAAGGAATGAGGAAAAAAAAGCATTACAGCAAAAATTATATATTTTTTAATTATTATTATTAATGCTACTTTTCACTTGGAATCCTTTTTAGTCTGGCATGGGAATATGCCTTATCATAGCAGACCAGAAATAAAATCACTGTTTTGACTGCTCCCACACAAACATCCTCCTTCTCACCCACCCTAAAGAGCTTTCTCCCAGGAAAACTTGTGTGAGTTAGAGGTCTCCTTGCCAAACTTCAGTTTCAATCAGTTCACACCAGAGAGTCTTGAAGAACTAGGATTCTACAAAACAGGGTGAGAGATACGGTGTCATTTTAGCTGTATACAAGTGCCCTTAGGACTGAACTGGTCTCAGGACACCCCAGAAACATTTACCCACTCTAAGACAGGAGCCTCACAGGCACCATGTCTAGATATGTTCAATAATCTTCTGCAATTACACATAACAGATTTACTTCAGAACAGGTTCAGAGCAATCCGTAGTTTTTCTCTTTTACAGGCAATTGGATGTTTCTCAGCTATCTTGATACACAACATTACTCTAGGAAATAACACAGTATCAGAGAGCACAGATAAACAGGCTGTTATTTAGGACTACACAGGCACGTCGAGCAGCATCCCTTCCCCTTCCTGCTGGAACAGAACCTTTCTTCCATCAAGGATTTGTACCAAGATCAGCATGGTGGTGCTGGCAGATACTGCCACAAACAGCAGCCACAGATGCATCCTTGGTGAGATTGTGGGGAAAACCAAGGGCAGTTCTGGCCTGAGCATGGGAGGAAAATGGAGATGCTGCCATGCCCAGCCTGCCTCAGGCAAGCCAGCTGTCTGCAGGGACACTGCTCTTCTGCCTTCCCACCTGGAAGCATCAATCAAGTTCCAACAACAGCACACCAAGTTGCCAAGTGAATAACCTTAATTCAGGACCCCCTGGAGTTCGCTGGAATCAGGAACTAGGACTTTTTATGCAGTAGCATCCTTAACTGAGGAAAAGGGAGAGAACAGGAAAAAGCAATTGAATGATGCAAGAGATGCCTCAAACTCTACCTGTTATGACATCCCAAGTTGCGAGAAAGCCCTGAGGTTGTCTGTGGCACACACATATGCAGACTCCAGAATAACACTCATGGAAAGCCATTTCCTTCATTTCAAGAGCCATCAAGTTATTTGGCGGGGAGGAGGCAGGTATAGTTTACCCTGACCTATTCATCTACTCTTAATGCTCTACAACCACATGGAGCTGGAGTGAAAGCTGACCTGTCCACGTGTTCATCAGGGACCTTAGGAATGTATGGCAGTGGCACACAGTTAGACAAGTACTCCTGCACCACTGCAGCTGGCAGCAAGAAAAGAGTTTATCCTGCATGTCTGGAAAGGAAATGAAAAGATGACTAATTGCTGACAGAAGATTAATGGCACCTTTTAAACCCCAAGCAGATGGAGGGGCTCTGCACTGGGACACTCCTCTGACTGCATCTGCTGTAGCACAGTAGCACCTCTAAAAGAGGAATCACCAACACTTTTCTTCGGCCCAATGGTACTCCACCGTTCCTCAGCTGATCTGCCCTTCAGACGATCTTTCAGAGGACTTTCAGCACCTCCTGGCTCTAGGACAGCCTTTCCCCATGGCCCACTGTATCCCCTCAGCCCCGGCAGCAACAGGATAAGGAACCATGGATCACTTAAACCGACTGCAGTTGGCTGGGAGAAGTTCCTCTGTGCTGTTTCCAGAGGATCTGCAGCAGATAGTGATGCAAAGAACTGATTTTGGGCAAAAACTCAAACTTTCACTGGGGCAGTTTTAATGTTTTGCAAATCACAGTGGATTCAATCCCCTTTTAAAGGAGCCCTGGCTGTTTTACACGAGGCTCTTTTACGCAAGGCTGTTTTACTCTAGATGGTGTTTCCTCAGAACTTGGAGGATGGCCACTCCTTTGATGCCACCAGCTGAATAGCTAATTCACACAGGCAAAGACAGGCACTGGCACTTCAGTAGCTGAGGTTAATGGTTGGCAACTCAGTTGGGGCTAACCTATTTTTTCCTAGTGATGTTTCTTAGAGTGCAAGGGACTTTCACTGGAGTAATTCAAACAATTATTAAACTATCTAGTACTTTGGTAAAAAGGGCTTCAAAGGGTGTTTTTTTTCTTCCTGAGCCTGTTCTTCACTATCACTGCAGGGCTTCAGCTCAGAAACCACTTGCAGAGTTGTTAAATGCTCATCCCCATCAAAATTCAACCCCGAGTGCAGAGGATCTGGCAAAGCATCTCTAGGCCAAATCCTCCCTGGGACTGCCTTCTGATCAGCCACTCTTTCAGGTATTTAATGAGTAAAAAATATCTGGAAATAGAAAAGAGTGGTGCCTGGAGAGGGAAGAGAGCAGCATGCTTGAGCCACAGATCAGAGCAATACAATGCAGCTCTAACTGGCTGTTGGGCACAGGCCCACTAGTGACAGCTGAAAAGGTGTGACAAAGCACAGACAGCTTTCTAAAACACGTGTGAGGAGCAAGAATCTTTTGTACCAGTTTGGATTGGCAGCTTTTTCCCATTCCCTTCATGTGTAACACGAGTTTCCTTTCAACGGGAAGAAAAAGGACTTTAGGAAACTGAATATCCCAGAGAAGGGAACAAAAGAAGAGTAATATTCAATTGGAGGAGATGAAAACAGTTTTTTCAAAACAAACAGAAGTATTCATAAATGCAGGACAACTTGCTCCTTCCTTCACTATGGTAGGAAGAAAAAAGACTAACCAGCATGTTAGCCAGACTGAAAACGGAGTATGGTATGGATTCCCAGGACTCAAAACACACTGATTTTTATATTATACACATAAATAAACAGAGAGCAGCATGGGGCAGCCTGCTCCACACAGGGTTCACAGAGGGGACACATTACTATTTACAACACAGCACATTAAAATGACAGTGACACACACCACTCAGAGGTGATCGTTATTACTGGCTGCTTAAGGGATGATTTGAGAAATGATCTGTAAATTTAATTTTTAATTAAGCCAGAAGCCCTAAGGGCCTTCTGAGTTCAAGCATTAAGGGGGGAAGAGGGGGAAATCAATTCTTGGTGATGGAAAGGTCTAGTAGAATCTAATAGGCCTGGGTAATATATCAAGAAGCTTTTAAGATCAGTCACTCAGCTCAACAGAGGAAAGCCTAAAACCCAATTTCAGATGAAAAAATACGCTGTAAAGTGGAATGGATGGTCACCATTGTTCAAATGTCTGAAAAGCTACTGTCTTAAGCTCTGACACACATTATTACTCAGAAAAATAGATAAATGGTCAACACCAATGTGCAGAACTTCACAGGGAAGCCCTCATGCTTAGCTCCAACCAGTTTGGAAAAGCAGCCATTGTCAAATGACCTTCAAATCACTTTAAAGCTTCAGTGTGGCCAGAAAGATCTATGTTAAGTACTGAGAATCAGCCATCAAAAGACCCTAGAAGGAGGCTAACTTGTGCTGAGAGGCAAAACTAGTTCCCTTGATGAGCAGCACAGGTCTAGTAGGTTCATGACAGCAGCTGTGGCTGGAAGAGACATGGCCCTAAGTGCACCTGACCTTCACAGTGCAGTCTCACTAACAGTTACAAAATCAGAAGGGGAAGATTTTTCATCCCATCTCTTGACTCCAAGCTCACAGCACCAGATGAGTTGTACCCAAGGATGCTGTGAAAAAAGGACCAATGTTTTAAGAAAGCCACTCTTGTCATCTCTGAGATACAGTCATGACTGGGGAGGTCCCCAGTGACTGGAGAAAAAAAGGCCAAACAGACAGTCCAGGGAACAGTCAACTTCACTTTGGTTGGTGAGAAAGTTATGGACTCCTCTTGGACTTCTAAGAAGGCAGCAGAACCAGCCAGAATGGACTGAACAGCAGCAAACCATGCCTGACCAAACCTGAGTGCCTGCTATGGGAGAACATCTGGAGCTGCAGATGAGGACAGAGCGTGGATGTCATTTACCTTGACTTCTACAGCACTTTCAACACCACCTCCCACAATCTTTTTTACATTTTAGGGTGTACACATTTTATAACACTTCAGGGTGTATCAGCAACCCTGGAACTGGGGAGGAGACAACCAGATGGAGAAGAAAAACAGATTGGATGTTTGGGCTCCAGAGGGTAAGAGTCAACAAGTCCCTGGAATCCAGCAGCAAGCAGGGCACTGCAGAGTCTGTACCAAGACCTGTCCTCCTCACTGTCTTTATTAGAGACTTGCAGGAGCTGACAAGAGCCCTGTTGCCGAGTTTGAAATGACACCATATTCGGGTGAAGGGCTGATATACCCAAGGGCAGGGCTGCCACTCAGAGGGAGCCACAGGCTGCAGGAAACACCAAAATCTTCCCTTCAGTTCTCATCCAAGTCCATATGCATATCTTCAAGAAGAAAGCTGGGCAGAGGAAATGAGTGAGAAATGAGATGAATGATCTTGTTTTCACAAACCTTCTCTTCTAAGAAACAAGTCATTTATCAAAGTGCTGTAATCCTACCAACTGTCATAACACTTGGTCTAATTACATCTGGAGAACAATGAGCTTATGTTCAGGAAGAAGCTGTCTGCAACAAGGTTGGTAGAGAAACTCTGCTTTGCATGATCTTAGATCACAGGTCCTCATGCAAGAACAAATACCACCACAAAGGTGTCGGTGACATTTGTTTAAAACAGCTTCATAGTATTTGGCAGTCAAAAAAATCAGCTTGTTAATTTTCTATATTTTCATAAAATGCCATTCCTAGTGCATCAATCTACATCAGGAAAGATCTGAAATGAGTTTTCAGATTACATGTTTGGGGGGGGGAAGTTGCAAAATCCTTCTTTTGGAAGACTACAAAGCAGATTCAAGAATTGTTAAAAATGCTAAAAAGCTGCTTGGGCTGAGACTTCACACTGCAGTTTGCTGTAGACATACTGTCATGATGGCTCTCAGCAATGTAAGCACTGCTTAACTTCATGCCTCGGGAAAAATGTCCTTCAAGCCTCACACTACAAAACCCACTGGAGATGAAGGATTCCTCCTGTGGTGGTTTCAGCAGGACTGTTTGGGAGCACACAGCACCGAGCAGGAGGGAACAGCAGCAAGTCCAAGCCCAATGCATTTAGTATACAAGGACCTGTTACTGCTGTTCAGGCACTCACACTTCCCAATTTGACACCAGACGCCTCAGTTTCAGCAGTACCAAGACTGCACATACATTCCATTAATGCACTCCAAGCATAAAATAGAGGGAGGAGGGGTAGATTTTATCACTGGCAGCAAAGCCAGGCTTTTAGGAAAACTGCCATCATTTGGATTCTCAATACAGAGTCTTGGGACCACCTGCAAAGCAAGATAACACTTGCATCCTGGATAAAGGTGCCAGAGTAAGGATTAAGCAGACAAAACCAAAGTACACAGAAACACAAAGCAAAACACA
This sequence comes from Myiotriccus ornatus, assembly GCA_036023395.1. Classification (NCBI taxonomy): domain Eukaryota; kingdom Metazoa; phylum Chordata; class Aves; order Passeriformes; family Tyrannidae; genus Myiotriccus; species Myiotriccus ornatus. The sequence continues at coordinate 8,165,932 of JAYRBT010000033.1, forward strand.
CACAAAATATGAGTACTGGGACCAAAGACTGATTTTGATAGACAGTATCTCAAAGGTGACTGAATATAGAGTTCTCCCCAAGGTATGGAGAATTACTTGATATCACATTGAAAGAAACCTGATTTTCCACCAGTGTCCCGAATATGTATATTATATACCATCTTCTTGCTGCAGGCATAGTCTCAAGGAAGGGATCAAGGGAGAAGAATAAACATAAAGAGAAGTTTATTGATCACCTATGAGAAAGTATTTCCACACTCCCAATGCATCCGTGCCTTCCGAATTGCACCCACTGAAGAACTTGGGCCTAGGGCTCTAGAAATAACAATTGTCACAGGTCCTTCATAAGACACTGAGGCCACCAGTACACACTGTGGGACAGGTCTTATCCAAATTAAATGGCCACAGCATCATGATATCAAGGCACCCAAGGTGGCTGATATCAATTGCCCACGCTGCAGGCTTGAAGCAATGAGATGGTCCTTTCTAACACACACAGAGCACGTTACAGGCTGACACTCTGAGCTTTACCCTGGAGGGATCCCACACGGACCACCATGTCAACAGAGACCATAGAGAAGTTGTTAAAAGGGGGAAGGTGTTTCCAGTGAACAAAACACCAGCTGTAGGTAAGTTGTATTCCTCTCAATTTATTCCTGTAAATTTTGCACTTTCTAAACTAAAAAAACACCAACTTTTAAACCCTATTGAAACAAATTAGAAGGATTTCTAGTTTTGCCGCTTTCTTACCAAAAAAATTATCTGATGAAGAAACAGTCAAGCTGAAAACTAGACATCAGATGATGGTATCATTTCAGATTGTCAAACCTGATTTAACTCAAAGAAATTCTGGTGCCAACACGCCGCCTCCGGTGGCTTTATTTGTCTGGGCAGGCACTCGACATCAGCTCAGCCCCCTCAAGCTCATGCTCCAGGATCCCGATGGAGCCTAAGCCTCCTCAGGGGAGACAGATGGCGAGTTTTTCACAAGTACTTGTTACCTGTCAGCTCAAATAGTGAGACACTGTTAGCACACAGGTTAAAGAACATGCACTGTGCCGAGGTGTGCCGTCAGAGCTGAATATTTGGGCAGTGACTTGGCAGGTGCCCAGAGAGGTGCAGGCTTCAGCCTTTGTACCCCCCTGCCAGCAGGCTGGGCAAGGCTCACCTGCTCAGTGAGGTGCTCAGGATCCAAGTCTCTATGACCCAAAAATCAGTCTTGTCCCTGGAGTTTACTCAACAAGTATCTCCCAACAGATTACTGTTACTGAGATTGAGATTAAGACACCAACCTGATTTCTTAGTAGCCTGAAGGAAAGGTGAGGATGCAGTTCATGTCCCTGGACTGCACATGCATGCAGGGGTGATATAATAACTGGAGGCAATACCCTGCACATGGGAGGAAGAGCAGCTGCTCCCCTCGTGCCTGTTCACCTTTGGCTTCCCAGGAACATTCCAGTGCCTCCAACCTCAGCAGGGCAGCACCATGGGCTGGCAAAGGCTCAGCCCACCTCCCTGTACACTCTCAGGGCAAGCAGGGACTGCTAATCAGGAGTTCAGGCTCCTCCTGAGGTCATGTTTCATACTTAGTTAAAAATTAATAGAGAGGATCATTATTAGAGCTATGAAATAGGTAGGCAGAGATGTGCCCTTGTTGCAAAGAGAAAAATATAATTAGGTATGGTTTTGAGAAAAAAACCCTGAAAGATATCTTTGAGCCCTGGAAAAGGAACACACACTAATCCCAGATAACCCACTGAGGGGTTTGGCTAAACTCCCCTCAATGTCACACCACCAACCCCTGCACCAGGACAGCTGGAGCAGCTCATGGGTGAAGATGCAGAAGGTTCTAATCCCCCCACCAGGCATGGAGGCCGAGCCATCAAAAACCCACCAACAGCCGAACTGTGAAGCCAGTCCAGGAAGAAATCCCAAAAGCAGTCCTTTGAGCAGTGCTGGTGCCTCTGCAGAGCCAGGCCAGCCCCTTGGTGGTGGCAGTGGTACCCCAAAGGAACCTGCCGGCCCCAGCACGGCCGTCACTCCCCCCACAGTCACAGCCACACAAGAGCAGCTCAAGGGCTCAGACAGGCAAACATTTAGTGCTACCCAGCGTGTTTGGATTATTTTTTTCCTCCAGGATAAAGCAGGATAAGTTAGCTCGTTTTGCAATAATAGAGATTTCTATGTCTCAAAACAAAAACAAACAAGCAGGAAGGAAAAAATAATAATAGAAAAAAAAAAAGACAAATAAAAGAACCTTCGAAACATTCCTCTGCTAAAGAGAGTAACCTTGAGGCATCTTCTCACTGCTTCACTTGGGCATGATGCCAGAGCTGGCTGAACTTGGGGGCAAAGGAGGCAGAGTGGGGAACATAAGTATTTTCAAGGTTAGGAACTTGTCAATCCCCATTTTTCGAGAGAAAACGCTGAATTACTTTTTTGTGGGAAACAGAAGTTTTTATTTTGATTATTTTCAAAAATACCTTTCATTTTTCATTATTTTTCAGTTAAGGTAAAGGAGAAAAGCTCATAGAAAATCTGATAAGTAAAACCTTGCTTGACCTTTTCTTTCTCCATAATTTTATCAGAAAGAAGCTGAGAATGCCTCCTCCATAAACCCTCACTTTTCACAGCTTTTCCAATCTTCCTGTGAAAAGATGAGGGGAGGAAGTGAGAAAACCCAAGTCCTAGATTTGAGGCAAAAATAAGATTTCTACAATAATGCATTACATAAAAATCCTACAAGTTCTTAATTTTTAAAATAAGCCTCCTTTACTTGACAACTTTTTTTTTTATTTGTAGGTGTTTGACTATCAGTCTGGTATTTACCAATGTTACACAAATGTAAATTCAACAGTCTCTAATTCCTGAAATTATGCATTTAGAGCTTCATTTCAAATGCATATTATTCACCATTTGCTGTTGTCCAGCCACAAAGATGTCCAGCATCCAACCAAGCAGAAAAGCATCAGAGATCCCAAGCACTCAAACTCCAGCAAGCCCTAAACACCTGTCTCTAGGGAGAAGCAGCATTATTCCCATCCTACTGCCAACTGCTCATTACCTTAAATGTGTCAGGAAAAACTCAGTCTAATTCATGAATTCTCTCCAGACCAATTGGTGATGACTTATTATTATTACCATTATTCCAAGAAATGGGAAACATGCCCCAGATGCTGTCCCTGGGACACCCACATGCAGCCCCTGCTCTGCCTGGGCTCACCATGAGCTCTGGCTTCAGGTTGTCCTCCTCCCCTCGTTCAAATCTACCTGACGAGAACCATGTCCATGGGTCATCCCAGAGCACAAAATCCTACATGACAGAAGCTGGGTGATTTTACTTTTTTTAATTTTTATTTTTTTTAAAGCACCATATTGTGTTTCAGCTGGCAGCAGGACACTAACTATGAAAACTAGATGATGTGCCAGCAGGAACTGTGGAGTCCGAGTAACACAGATTGAATTAACCTCCTGAGGTGTCTCTGGGGAAGAAAAACCATAACCATTGCTTCTGCCTAAAGCCTGTGCTTTCCCAAATACGGCTTTAAATTCAGAGAAATTAGAAATGCTCAGGCACTGCAGGCTACAGTACCGTACACACAGGGTATAGCTGCAGCCCGAGGCTCTTTGCACCACGACCCGGCTTTCACCCTGAAATGTAAATGTGAAATCAGCAGGAACCATCCAGGATCACCACATCCTCAGGTAGGGCACCAGGTCAGTCTAGATAATGTAAATCTTCTGTCTACTCCAGCTTAACAGCAAAACTTCTTGACTCTAATGTGGGGACAATGTACTCCCTGAGGGGAAGCCCCCAGCCCCAGCATTATTTACCTTCCAACAAATGCATAAATATTTTCCTTTAGCAAAGCTACGGAGACCAAAGAATAATTAGTTATGTTGATATGCAAAGAGGCCAACATGCGAGAATCCCTGGTTACACAGTGTTAGTGTTGCAGAGCTTGTAATTAAACTGCAGTTCCTTTACAGCTCAAGACAAGTTCCAGACAGTGGGCTGAAAATACATCTCAAACAGATCTTCAACATTCAGGACCATCTGTTTCCTTTTTGCGTGAAGTATTTTCATTTGCTGCAAGTAATGAGCTTAAACAGATTTTAGGGGATTTGTTATTAATAAAGGAATGTGAAAAATTTGCAGGAGAGCAAAAACCACATTCTGCACCTGGGTCTGCTTGGGAGCCTGGGCATTGCTTTGAAGGCTCTGCATTCTGGTACATCCTTAAATCCATATTCAGATTTCTGAATAAAACAGGTTTCATCTTCAGCACTAAACCACCCTTCATATAACATTGTTTGGGAGAGGAAGGGAAGACTAATTTCCACACATGAATCTTCACTGGGAATATACTGCTTCACGGGCAGAATGCAATTAGGCAGGCTGGAGTTTAGCCAGGACATTAAGGTTAATGGCCCTATTGCTGCCAAGTGCCACAGGATGCTTAATGAGTGCAAGCAGCAGAGGAGCTCACCACAGGTCTCATCCTGAGTATGGCACCTCCACCTGCCTCCTGTCCTGCCACAGCACCCACGGGAGCTCTTCCCACGGGGACAAAGGTCTGCACCAAGGGCGAGCAGAGACAGCGGCGCTGCTGCCCCTCGGACCCATCCCTTGCAGGCACCCAGGACCCAGATGATACCATCACTGATGACAGACAGGAATTCAAATGTGATAAATATCCTATAACCCCACACAGTAAGATCTTATTCAAATCATGCCAAGAGGCTGTGCCATCACTGAACATTCAGCAACAGTTTTATACAAGCGGAACAACCTTCTGTCAGTGCTTTCTCCCCACATCTATTATTAAAGCTCTGTTTTGGCCAAGAAAGATGTATGAAATACATCACACCGACAGGAAGAAAACGCATTACCTGCATCTTTGAAAAAAAAAAAAAAGAAAAAGAGGAAAAAAAAAAGGAGAGTGAAGCTCTCCTCTTTTCTCCAGGAGCAGCTTTGCTTCCCTCCCCTCAGAGCAGTCATGACCCAGGGGACCAGGGGAGGATACAGCTCTCACTAGCACCTCCTCCCCACAGGTAAGGAGGCCCCACAATGACACATGTGGGATATTCCCTCTGCAGGGTCCCAGCCACAGCAGAGCTCGTGCAGTCCTGGTGCTCCCCTCAGGAGTGCTTAGGGGTCACCCATCAAGGCTCACTGAC
>JAYRBT010000033.1:8178829-8191251 GCA_036023395.1 Myiotriccus ornatus
CCTTAATCTCCTTTCCTTTATGCTGAACACATTAATTCCTCTGGCTGGTAACTCCTGTGTTACACCATGGCAGAGAAGAGCCAGGCCAAACAGAAAGACTTCAAACAGTTCCAGTAAATTAAGCCACTGACCAAGAATTTCTCCTCACCCCTTTACCATACACAGGCTGGGTTAATTCTGTTCCTTCTTCCGTTGAAAATGATGAGCTGATGTTCCTTCCATCGTCAGAGTATGACATGATCATACCAGACATACCCTGCACTGAAAGAAACCCATAGGATGGAGAAAAATCGTCAACACTCACCACAGAGTGGTTTAGGGAGATGGTGGAGTTCCACCATTTGATCAAACATTTCTCTCACGTGTAAGTCCCTTGGAAAGAGGAAATTTTCCACTGAGGGGAGTGGCCATCCTCCTCCGCTGTGCTGGTGTTTTCAGCCCTCCCAGGATACCTGGGCTCTTCCCAACCCTTCCCTGGGTTACCTTTGAGATTTCTCATTGCTGTCAAGATGGGTCGGTCCCAAAACAAGGACCCCCCCAGCATATTTGCGTTCTGTGGGACTGAGTCTGGCTAGTCATGAAGGCAAATCTGCCCTTTAGAAATAAATATTGATCATGCAAGGAACTGCCCTGTCGCCCCACTTCATCCCCCCTGCAGATGCCCCGGCAGCTGAGCGACCCAGGCGCTGACTACGCAAACGCAATTTGATTCACGAGATGAGATGCACTGTCAAAGGATCTCTGAGAAAGAGGGCTGCACAGATTAGATACAGCACATTCCTCAGATCAAATCAATGGATTCAGACAGGAAAATAGCCTCAGTATTTGGGGGGATGACATACCATCTGCCTGGTGTTTCTCTTGAGTTCCCTTGTTGGGTTCTTGTTAACTTCCCCAGTCCTAACCCTCACAGGCACTTTTTTTTTTCTCCCTTTCTCATGACATTAACCAAATTCTGCTAGAGAGCAAGTTCTTCTTCTCATTACATTTAATTTTCTCTCTGAAGGAACAGACTAGCAAGAACCATATTTTCCAGTCTATTCTTGGCCATGCCATTTCCTGACACTGAAGCTGAAAATCCTAGAAGGCAACAACCTTGCCAAAAAACTCGGGTTGGGATGCAATGGAGATAAAATCAGTAACAGAAGTGATTAGGAGCTGTAGGTGTTACTTTACCAGGAAAGACTGAAAAAAATAAATCTGTATCACCAGGCTGAATGATAATTAAATCAGCATATCCACATACTGTTGAAGCATTAAAGGCCAAATCTCCAAAGACAGGAAAATCAAGAGGATTGAGGCACCTGAATGACTCTGAGAAGTCAGGTGAACAGGCTAGATTTATTTTTTTTTCTCCTCAGGCTTTTGAGGAGAATTTTATTTCAACATCACGTCACTGGAATCAACAGAGTCAGTGGAACTTTAAATAGCTCCCTACTTGTTATGGAAAAAAGCAACAGAATTACAGCTGAAGCAGGATATTTAGGGTGATCTATGGAGATGTTACCAATTAATGGAGTAAAACTGAAAGAAAAAATTCAAAGTATAAGGTGAGCACATGTAAGGGGTGTGGAAGGCAAAGATTCAGGTCCCCAGACTGCAGCACATGGAGCGTTGCTCCTCATGGGAGATTTTTGGAGGTCTCACCTTCTCATTTTCCTGTGGAAAAAAAATGGAACACTGGACCTTGTAGTTCTTTACAGAGCAGAATTCCTGGTTCCTGGCCAGTCCTGCCCTGCAGTCTAGCTAGCTTGCAGAGCTGGCAAGTGTCAGTATTTCCACTGCCCAGATGGAGGCACAGAGGAGGGTGACCAAGGTCACCCAGCAGGCCAGCAGCAGAGACAGCAAGAGGTCTCAAGCCTCCAGAGTCCTGCTGTGAGCTTCCTGCCTCTTCCTACTTGCTGTTTCCATTCCTGATATCCATCGCTCATTATAAATGTCACTAAAATCCAAATAAACCATGGAAAATACTTATTATTAATTTCCTAAAGAATACAGGCCTATTTTTAACCATTGATTCCTGGCAGATTCTTTCTTGAAATTTGCCAGATTGGTACGAAAACAAATACATATAAATTAGCAATATACGACATGACATGAATGAGAACATTCACTCTCTCTAATCATTCCCACAAGCATTTTGTCATTTCTCTGTCAGTTCTGTTGATAGGAAAGGAAACTGCTTTGCAATTTTAATCTCTTTTCCCTGAGCACATTTTGTTCTTAAAGTTAGCTGATATAAAGTGAACGTATTGGAAACGGGGGAGGCTAGTGAGAAATATGGAAGAGCTCTCTTTGTTTCTCTCCATTTCAGAGTGAACAAATACCCACTGGCACTTTTGCAGGCATCTCACTCCTCCCCCCATCTCCTCACCTCCTTAAAATACGCAAGGATATTTTCTCTTTGAACCTTGCTGAGAAGGAAAAGGACTGATACTTCAAGTCAAGCCTCTTGATTAATCCAAAAATTCTGAACAAAGGCACCAGCTGACCTTGATGTCAGGCTCAGAACTACATAACTGTATTTCCACGTTTTCAAAACTAGACCACATCAAAAGCATCTACACATTGCCTGCGTCTTTGTTTTCTGGCACCAGTCAAACAAAGAGAGGCAGAGAAGAAATAAGCTGTGAGCTCAAGAGTTGGTGATGAGCACCATGGCCATTCCATTGTCTCTGCCCAACCCCAGGGAAGTTTGTTGCCACATCTGGATTTCGATTTCTCATGTAATTTCTTGCACACGACAGAGAAAGCCTGGAGCTCTGCACAGCACACCTAGGGACGATCAAAAACACGATGAATTTATGACAAAACTGATCCTGCAATAACATGGCTATTACACTGCACAGAAGGGAACGAGAATGGCTGGGAAAATACAGAATTATACAAGATTCCACTCTTTGTTTGACAAGAACAGAGTGAGGTATCACAAGGAAAGAAGTGAGGAGGAACTTCACCTTGTGGTCCAGAATAACTCACAGCAGTTGCAGCAGATGTTGAATGGGGCAGCAAGTGATCAGTGAAGCAGCAATGACTTTTGATTAATTGTGCCCAAAAAAGTTAGTGTGGTCTTTCAGAGGGAAGTCTAGGTCCATGTGACCATGAGTCTGGGTCCATGAGATATGGAATTAACTCTTCAGAAAGGGATGCTTCCATGCAACGTGTCCAAAACACATTTTATAAACTAGAAAGACAACCAGCTCTTGTGAAAGTAGATGTTTAACCAAATCAGAGTCATCTAATAAAAATCTGCTCTCTTATCAGTTTAGATCACATTTCTTGGCTAGAACCCATTTTCTGTGAATATAAAGTATGGGTTTGTGCCTGTTGCTTTATCTTTTTCATGCCTCTCAGACCTAGCTATTATCCATCTTGCCAATAGTTATTTATTACTCTGTGATTGTAGGCAAAGTAGGTAATGACCTATTAAATCACAAACCCACACTTATTATCACCAAACCCAAACTCCAGTTGCTAGAAAAGAATCGCTTAATTTCATATGTGGTTAAGAGTTTACTTTCTTTGCAGCCGAGATAATAGATGGCCATTGCAAACCTTTTTCCCAGGAAACTGGCAGTTGGAGTAAGTACTCAATAGCTCATGTTTAAACTGTAAACAGAGGAATTGTTCTCGATAGGTATTCCAGGCACAGAGCTATACCCAGGGTAGCAGAAAACAATAGCAAATATATTTTGGGTTTTATCTTACGATGTGCTGTAAAAAAGTGCTGGCATTTGTCAACACGCTGCTTTGTGCCACTGAACAGCTACAGGCGGATTATGCAGACAGGCACAAGGCAGGTGACACACACCCCCTCTCTCCAGCCGTTTCAAATTCTCCTCCAAAACCAGACATGACTGCCCTGAATGAGGACCAGAGCCAGCAGAGATATGGGCACATTCTTCCTCTTGAAACAGGAGAAATAGAGAGGTAAAAAAGGGGTGGCAACCTCAGAATCATCTTTCCAAGGAGATGCTCCTTCTACCAAAGAGAGGCAGGTGCCAGCCCACATCATCACTCGCACACTGATGTTTTTGTGATTCTTGATGAATTATTAGTATTGGCTCTGAAATCTACACAAAATTATATAGTGGAAAAACCAAGCCCTAGTAAGGAACCAGCAAGAAAGAAACATGATAGATATGTAGATCAGGTACAAACCAACTATATGTGTTCTACATGAGGAACTATATTTAAATGGTAATCAAATAATTACCCAGGAGAATTTGTTAGCCAGAGGTTAAAAAAATCTTACTTGGAAGGAATTCAAAATCAAGGCAAAAAAAAAAAGAAGGGTAGTAAAGTTTGACATGCTTACATGAAAAACTTTTGTGATAAGTAACTGCAAGTCTTCTGCCAAGACCTGACTGACTGCCAAAAGGTCGTGCTTGTAAAGGTTGCAAGCAAATCACTGGCTCAGGTCTCCATCCAGAAACCTGTGAAGAAAAGAATTCTTTGCAGTGTTCAGTCACTTACTTTCCCCACTCCCAAACAGAATCCTATGGTGAAAAAACAGTATTAATAAAGTAAAATATGAAAACTCCAGTGCAGCAGATAAACCCATCATATAATATCTGCACATAAAACTTAGTTCCTCAGGTATAATTAAAGCTGTTTCACAGTTTCTCCTCCAGCAAGGCTATTCCTAAGGTTGTTATCTCCCTTTTGCAATACCACCAGACTCGTGGGTCAGGACTCAGCAGCAAAGACTAATTCAAGTCACCCCTGATGGGGCACAAGCTGCACCCCTGTTGCCAGGCAATTCTCACTCCCCTCCACCTGAGCCCGACCTCCCCATAGCAGGACTGCTCCCACCTGCTTTCTCAGCAAAAACACAGGAGCCCAGTGCTTGTACACACAGAACCCCCTTCAGAGCCAGTTTTTGCTTTCCAGCTTCCACAATCAGTCTCAGTCTTCTCACTTCCAGGCTCAAACCTTGGCATCCAAATAGCAGAAGCCGTTGTGTGGCTACATTTAGGGAGATATGAAGCACACTTGGGCGTAATAAATCACATGTTAGTAGAGTGGAGAACCTTTCATTATTATATGCACTCTTTACAACAGAAATGTCTCTAAAAAGAAAAAGTAAGGAAAGAAAAAAGTTCATGTTTTAGATCCTTTGTGCCCTTACATTTATCTTTCCTTCCCTCCACCAGAGTGTTTTGCCTGTTTTAGAATCCTCTTGCCTCTAAAAATCCAGCTCTAGGAAGGGAGTCGGGGTGGGGGGGGTTATTTTGCTTGAGAGTGCAGTGCCCCTGCATGTGCAGCCTAAGACAAAAAAGCCACAGATCATTATTCCTGGCCATTTTTGATCTGGTTCTGCTGCTGCAGGAGTATGAGATTTAAAGTCATTTTTTACACAGACTTTAAAGGCTGAACCCTCAGCTGATATAAGCAGGCATTGCTTTGACTCCTGCACAAGATATCTGATGAAAATGTGTCTCAGTATCATTGGAACCCAAAGTCAGGTGTCCCTGTGTGACCCCACAAGCAGTCATGCAGGGACAAGGGGCTACAAATATGTTACTCATTTCTCTTCCAAGAATGGCCCCTCTAGACTATCAATAAAATGGCTTTTCCAGAAGCAGTTAGTTGTACAATGGAACACACAGATCCAGAAAATCTCCATGGTATCAGCAGAAAACAATGATGATGAGAGACCTCAGCCCAAGAAAGCACATAAAGCATGTTAGTTACAGTGTGTGGAAAGTCCTGCTGACTTTTTTCTGAAGACCCAAAGGGTCTTAGATTCCAGGAAACTATTTGCTGTTATGGGTTTGTTAATACTGATGTGAAATGAGGGTGTTCTGGGCTTTGTCTGTGCAAGATCTAATGGAAAGCTTAACTGTCCTTGTTTACTAGACCCAACTGCTTATTTTTCTTCTCCCCATTCTAGGCACTTTCAAAAATGAAGACCCAGAAGAAGTGTGTAGTGGGGGTTCCCAAAATCCTGCAGCTGAGAGAAAAGTGCAAGGGAATTATTACCATTTCTATTTATTTATTTGCCTTGAATTACTGCCCAGAATATCATACGACACGATAGGATGCAGGATCTCTGCAGAGGATAATTCAGTCTAAATAAAAGACCAGCCAAATGCCTCACTGGGTGTTCATATCATGCCAGTCACTTCTCACATGCATCAAACCCAGATGCCACAGCCACGGTGCAATAAACACTTCTCTTTGTGCCCGTGCAAGGGAAGAGACACAGCAGAGACTGGAAAGAAAGTCAGACTGGTGACACCCAGAAACACAGGCTTTCACTCCTTGAGCACTCCTACGTTTGCAGGACTGTCCCGGCAGTTTTGTTCTGTCCTCCTTGCCAAGGAGCTGGAGGATCCTGCTTCCCAGCCAAGTTTGTGTGGAACCCGTGCTTGCCATACAGCAAAGAAATATAAAAAGCATATTGTAAGTTTTAAATAGGCTATATAGGGCTCTCTGCACAGAAGTAAATAGTCTTTAGCATAAAGGAAAAGACCTTTACAAGTTACAGAGATACTATGGACAACATGCCTTGATAAATTTTCTCTCTCCGCTAATAAAAGGAAAAATGTTACAAGCTCGACGAAAGAACTGGGGAAAGGTTACCTCCACCCTGCAAAGAAATCTCCCTTTTTGCTAATTGTTGGCTGTATATTTTGTCAAACAGTTCACTGGGAAATTTTTTTATGAAAGTATTTGCCAGGACACTTTTAAAGTGTGTTGGATTTTGAACAGTACTCACCAAACCCATCCAACTCAGAAACAGTACACAGAAATAGTGTTTCTGTGGAGTCTGAATTCAAAGGCTGTGATATTTTTAATCTTGTGGAGGAGCAGTGCCTTGCTGCAGACCTTGTCCATCCCCCCAGCACCCCGACATTCAGTTGTTTGAAGCTACCCAGCACCTACAGAATCCAACTTGCAAATCCAAGCATACCAAATTCCCTTTAAAAATACCTTCTTTTCCCTCTTCAGACTCTTTTTTCAGCTGAGGCAATTATTACTTGTCATAAATAAGAACTGCCAGCTGTGAAAAACATTCCATTCACTGTTCTAAAAATGCTTTATAATTGTTTCTCTCTACAGCAAAGAATTTTCTAACTACTCTGTGGTGCATCCAGCCAGTCAGGGGATGCAGTGGGAGGATTACTGATAAGACTATCCATCACTGTCAGTCAAAAGGATTGGACCCCCAAAGTGCTCTCACTAAGCAGAAAGTGTATTTGCAGCACACTGGCAGATCCCTCAGGATTACATTGCAGATGAGGATGCTGAAGAGATATCACCCCACAGAATGAAAAATGGTACCCAACACATTAAAATCATACCTTTACCAGAGCTAGGATGAGGTTCTTTGCTTTTAAACTGTCATTCCCAAAAGAGCATGTGTTGGTCACGGGAAGAAACAAATGAGTGTCTTTGGCAATTAATGCCTAGGACAGAGCTGAGAATGTAGACAGAGGCTGAAGAAGACATTATGCTTGCAGACAGCATTGCCTGCAGATGAAGGCTGCAAAAAAGAAGCCAGTTGACTAAGAAAATAACTCTTGCCTTAAGTAACTTTCTTGCAGTGCCTGAAAGAGAGCTGGAGCATGGAAAGATGAGCTGCTCAAACTTTGCTTGTCAAACAATTCATATTAATTCAGACAGATTTTGATTTGCAAGGGTTCACATTTTCAGATTTTCCCTTTTATATTTATAGATTCAACAATTCTAAAATGAAAGGGGAAAAATGTCTTAGTTTAAATGGATGGGGCCGTTTAAATCAGGAGGGGTGATGTTTCAGTCATCTTTGAGTCTCCTCTGAGGTTTGAGCTTTTTGGGAAAGCCCAAAACAGGGAAAGATTTGGGAAAACGAACAGTAATGAGTGGCTTCACTTTGCTCATCTACAAAGAGAAAGACAATGGGACAGGTTGATAGTCCTTCTGTACTTTAAACATTAGCATAAAAGGATGAGTTCCAGGTTATACTCCACCCTAGTGGCTAAAGAAGCAGGAAGGAAGGATAAGGAAAAAATGTACTTTATTAGCAGCAAATATTCATTTTGGACAGTAAGAAAAAAAAAGTATAAAGGTAGTAAGGGATTGAGATACACTGCCTTTGGATGTGCAAAAAACACTCCTCACTGCAGTTGTTGAGAGCAGTTAAACTGTGATATGTCTTGCGAGCTGTGTGAGCTGACTTGATCCTTCCTTGGAGCAGCACCTTGAGCTAGAAAGTCTCTGGAGGCCTTCTCCAGCCTTTCACTTCCAGCTTCCTATGTGATACCCTGATGCAACATCAAGAGGAAACATTAATTCTGTCTTCCTGTGGCCGGAGTTACAGTGGTAAATATCTGACCAGGGAATTGAGAGGAAAAGATCTTCATGCCAAATGAGAGTACAGATGACAAAGACAGCCTTCAGGCCAGGGCCTGGAAATGAGGGAACAATCACACAAATGCTCACAGCAAATCCAGCTGTAACATGCAGCCCACAGCCTGAGCAGAGGCAATACAGCTCTGAGGGACAGGATTTCAAGAGGAATTAGTACTGCCATGTAGGAAGGCACAGCTTCTGCTCAGTGAAATGAAATAATCCCAAATGAGGTCACGATTCCCACTGCCAGATTTTGGTGGTTACACAAATGCTTGCTTCCACTGTTAGGAAAATGCTGGCTGAGGAGGTAGATTGAGTGTTTCTAATGCTAGGTCTCACTGTGCTGTCAATAAAATCAAAGTACTTCCAAGGGAGGAGAGCTAGCCCAGTGCAACAGAGCAGTTCCTCAGTAAGCAGGTTGATTTTTCTCTCCTGAGGCAGCAGGAGTTTCAAGCAGTGACTGCAGCTGCCACCTTTGGCGTGTCACCCCCTGAAGTCCTGCTTCTCTCTCACAGAGCACCCTGGGCATGCAACAGAGTTGCTGACATTCAGGCTTACCTCCCCCCCAAGAAAAGGAGAATGGATGTCACTGCTTCTCTGCTTGTTTGTCAAGAGGTGGTTGGCTGCCACTCTTCCATCCTATCACTGAGCTCTTCTTCTCCTGCCCAAACCTGTCAGCTCTTGTGGCTATGCTGGCTTTCACAAAACACAAGCAGGAAGCAATCCCTCCCTCATTCCAGGTAGCAGAGTCAGGGTACTCCTCCACAAATTCTTCCCCCACTTCACCTTTCCTCCTCTGCTGCAACTTACAGCACACACAGCCACACTGCCCACCTAAGGGGACTGCTGGTTTGGGAGAGAATAACAAAAAACCCAACCAACCAGCACTGCAGAGGCAAGTTGGGCATACAGAATGAGGAAATGTGCAAAAAAATGACAGGAATACTTCCTTGATGCGAAATGTATGTGGAAAAGAGAACATCTGAATTGAGCACTTTTGCACTGAGAGAGTGGCTGCTGTGTCTGAGGGTGGGTTACTTGTTGCAGAGGCCTCTCTGTAAGAGATCCCACTGTTCAGACATATGAATTCTTATAGCCCTAATTTCCAGCAGTGCTCATCACCTCTCATTGATTTAACAGCTTCAGGGAGAGCTCACTGTAAACACCCGACTTTCAGAGAGACTTTCCACTTGTTGTTTTGTAGACCGTGATTTGAGTCCACAGCCTTTTGAAGGCTCAGAGAGCTAAAATTTGTGCTGTCAGACAGCCACAATTAGGACCATCTGCTCCAGCAATGCATTTACCACTTTGTGTAATTTCTAGTACAAAACTGAGCTGGAGTTGTGGGGGGGGGAATTATTTCAGAAAGTCATTGTTAGGAAATGGAATTTGCTGTTACCATAAAGGAACTGACCATCTTGAGTGATGGGACAGGGAAATCAAACATCACTGCGCAGTCAAACCTACCCAGCAAGCAGCTAGACAGCCCTTACATGCATTGCCAGAGCTTTGTTAAACACAAACATGCACAAATTCACATGGCTGATCCTAAAACCCGATGCATGTGATTCTATTACTCCACAGTAATGATTTCTGCAGTGGCCAAGCTCACCTTGTGTTGTGTCCACACAACTCAGCATCAGTCTCAGTTGCTTCCCACCATCCCTGTCTGCTGGTACCAAGCATCAAACCACTGCCCTTAATTCAGTGCTGTAAGCTGGGCAAAATGAGAACTGAATTAGTAGCAAACTCATGCTTTGTAAATTTGAATTGAATTCAGCAAGTACTTAATCAAAGAGGCAGAAATCAGTGAAAGCCTACTGGTCTTAATTTATATTTTCAAGATTCATTACTGATACTACATTTCACAGAAATTTTGTTCTTTTTTTCAAAGGAAAAATTAAAAGAAATAATCTGAAAATAAAATTAGCTATTCATTTCAAGCTGAATAAGACATCTGGGTTGGAGTGACGTTGAGTTTTCCTTTCACAGGAGAGCTAAAACTACTTATATTTCCTCCCAAATTAATTTCATTGCTGATCTCCTCATGACAGGCAATAGCATGATAAGAGCACCCATTGCCTTTCAAGGAACCTCATACCCATGCTGGTGTGTTTGAAGTCAGTAATCCAAATCATGTTCTGTATTTACAAATGGATGCACAAAAGCCTGTATGTGTATGACAGAAAATGACAGCTACCTTCTGCTACTGTGAGGAGTGAGGGGGAGATGCAGGTCCATGTACAGCTCAGATCTGCTGACCTGCCCAGTGCTAACATACAGGCTACAGTCAAGAAATCCGTCCCTCTCCTCTCCAGGATCAAGCACGCAGAGCTCAGAGACAAGCCAACAACCCACTGAGCATTAAGGATGGATGAAAGCTCAAAACTTTTCCATCCTGACAGCAGCAGTGATTTACAATAGCGCAAAAGCTCTGTAGAGTAACTTCAAGCAAGGCTCCACAGAGCCACGATTAGTTACCAGACAGCAGAAGATAGGAGTAATCAATTCTGTTCAGAATGAAGTTCCTGAGGTTCGAAAGAACACAGAGGTGTTTGAGCGTTGTTTTTTTAAACTATTGAAGAGAAGACTCATAGGACAAAAAACCCACTGCTTGGCTTATGCTTGGCACTTTGGCTTGTTGAAACAAAATTTAAATAAATAGTGGTTGAGAAAAATGAGGATAGAGTTCAGATTTTTCTGTTTCTCCCACGGCTGCTTTTTGCCACACTTACTGCCATTAAGCAGGACCTTGTTCCTTAGCAGTTCATGGTGAACAGCAAGATTATTTGGAGAAAAAAACACTTCATACAAAAGCCTAGATCAGACTACAGGAAAAGAAAAAAGGTAGGATTTGAATAAAAGGGTGCTTTAGGCAACTGGACTTCAGCTGTGCTGAACTATATCCTTGGTTTCTCACTGCTCAGTGTGTCAGTTCCATATTGTCTCGTTTTATCTTCAGTAGCTGAGCCAGAAACAATAGAAAGAAGCAGACTAAAGAAAACAATGAGTGATGATGAGGGCTTTGAACAGGAAAGGGTTTGTTTTCTAAAGAAAATGCTTTCACGGAAAGGTTTAACAAAATTTACCTAGGTTGTAATACCCTGCTAGATTAAAGGCTTAGGCACATTTGCAAAACAGAAATGAATCCTGTGTTTAATCATTGTATTATAATATTCATTAATATTGCAGCAGCTTTGAATTATACAATTACACAAATATTTTGCATTCTATGATTTGATTCAGTAATCTCATTTATTTTAGATTTTATTAGCTGTTTGCTTCAAATTTGTTCAGTCATATACTCATTTGGTTTGCAGCAGAATGGGAAGGATGATTTCTTCACCCTAATGGGAAGAACAGAGCCAGCCCTCATATCTCAGGGCTGCTCTGAAGACTAAACCTCTTCTCCCTGGAGCATTGTTCCTCTCACACCGTGAAGTAAGTTAATCTCCTACCTTTCCCTAATTTCCTTAAAGTAGAGGAAATGTACTGAACAAATAACTGGTATTTTTTGCTTGTGGAAGTGTTCCCAGCTCCTCAAGGGCTTTAATGTTCCCTTCCCTCATCCCTGCACCCACTGCTGTAACACAGCTGACAATTCCTATCCTCTCCACTGGGCATCTCTCCCACTTCTAACGATTTCCCCTCTTTCCTGCACACCACAGCGCAGGTCAGAGGGGGACTGATGCATGTTATCTGTTACTGAGGTTACTGACAACTGCAAAAGAGCAGTAACTAACTGCTTAGACTGTTCTGCTGTTTGTGTGCAGGGTGAAGAAGGAAGATACGTCACAGTGAGGGATTTCTTCAGTCCAAGACTAGCAGGATTTTTGATTAATTGTGCAAAACTTCTGAACACTTTCCTCCCCATCCTCCCCCAATACACAGGGATTAACCAATTTAGTTGATTATTTTAGGTTAACAGAACAAGTGAACAAAAAATACCAAAATGAAAGTCCCCATGAGCAAACCTCCACAAACACAAATACCCTTTCAGAGTACCTGATTTGGGAAGCTATTTGTTTTAACAATAAATTATGAGTTAAATACACAATATTGAAGTGTATCTGTAAAAGCAG
>JAYRBT010000033.1:8196411-8239046 GCA_036023395.1 Myiotriccus ornatus
GGCCAAGTATTCCCATGGCTATAAAAGAGCAGTGCTACATCCCCTTTCATATACTGCAGGTGCGAGGAAGTGGCTTCCTTGGCACAATATCACACAGCTTATTTGTTGATTTGCTCTGCCTGGTTTGTCTGTGCGAGTTATGGTCAGCCATTTCCTCTGAAACACCAGTGCAGGCATCAGCAAATATACAGAGATCTTAATTCTTCTCCCAAAAGATCTGTTTTTAAGCACAGTAAGGTTGAAAACTGTACAGGAATTGCTGTACGGGATTCACCAGCCGAGTCAAGCAATCTACTGACCAGTCCCAGACACCTCAGGAAAAACTAATTATTAACAACCTGCCATGGGAATAGGCAAGTAGCCTCTCCATCATGCTCTACCACGTGCCCACACCATGGCTGTGCTGGAAGTGTCTACAAGATTTAAAAGATGCCTGAGAACTGCCAAAATGGATCAAGCCTCGGGCTTGCGTAGGTCCTGCCACGGGACACCAGACAACTTCAGATCCATCAGAGACAAGGCTGCAGCAGGATACAGGAGATAATTTTCTCATTCAAGAAAAGGTTCACCAGAGCCAGTAATAAAGTTTATTTCATAACCTGAAGGATGGCATACAAGCCCCCTTCCAACATGTGCGAACATCAGTGTTCAGCACGTTTTTGCTCCTGCAGTTACAGATCCAATCTCCTCTTTATTCTTGCTGTATCTTGGCTGCAGTGATACTGCTCCAGAACTTAACTCTGCTGTTTCCACTCTGCTTGCTGTCATTATCTAGCTGTTCACATGCTGCTGAAAAGGTCAGAAATCTGACATAGCACTAAAAGAGCACTAAAAACAGGAGGCAGTTTATACCAGACTAAAACACACAGGCCCCTTAGGTCCAGCTATGAGCTACAACAGAGGTGTCATACTTTCAAGTCAAACTGTTCATTAAATAAATTAATTGTTCAATAAATTTAGCCCTTCTTCAGCTCATTAACTGTGCCTCCAAAAAACATACTAATTTTTACAAGTTTGTTCATTACTTCCAGCTGCTTAATATATTCAAGAATACAGACTCCTCCCAAGGTGGCCGTGATGAGAACCTGAACTGTTGGTGGCCATTTGGTGCTCTGTGTTTACCTTTCTATTGGGTATCAATTCTCCCAGCTGATTTAAACATTTCTGATTAATCATAAAGTAATTTTTGGTTGTTCTTTATACATACTCTGTTTTGTCAGACCCACAGAAAGAGATTGGCTTTTCTTGAAAAATTACCTAAATTGAACTTCAGCCATAGAGGTGTCCATAAACAGTAAAATGGAGGAGGAACAAGTCTCTCTGGCGACAATGGGACCAACATTACTGCCTCTGACTTTCTGGGTAACATGAGGTCTTATCAGGTGACCATCCTGCTTCAAGGTTAGAAAACATAACAGATCTTGACTGTTGCATAAACCAGTTAGGATGACAATTTGACCCTGTGAAACACTAAGTAAATAGCAGAGACGATTAATGGTGTTGAACATATTAAATCCGTAATTCTACCCACCAACAAGTTTTACTCTGAGCCACCCTTCTATGGAACAGCTTTTTGCAAACGTGTCAGCACAAGAACCTTGGACAGTTAGATCCTTTCAAGGAGTTTAAATCAACAAATAATTTCTGTGAGCTATTTTTTTCATGAAATTTGCCCTCACCAGCAAGTAAGTTACAGCAAGCTTATACAGATCTATTTTGTCCTCAAGAGAACAAAAAAACTGCTGCATATTCTGTTATTTGCAAGTTTTTGCTCACTTAACATAAAAGTAATGACATTTTCTTCTCAATTCTGCACACTCTGAGTTAAAGCAGCAATGGCCAGTTCTGAGCTTTCATCTCAAAAAGACTAGTGTTGCTCTTTGCCACCCCAGTGAGAGTGACAGGAGTTTTCAGGGATGCAGTTTATACTTGCTGGGTTGCACATACTGTTGCCTCCTGCCAGAGAATATATCATTTACACAGGTGTTGCATTTCAGATCAGGTATCAATAGAATATTTTCCCACTGCTGCAAATGTTTTTCAGGAAATGCCACACTGGTGTTGTGAATACTTGATCAGCCAGGATCTGAATATCAGGAAGAAAATTAAAATCAACAACACTTAAGAATTCTTCTTGCCTTCAGCTTCCAGGAAATCTGGTCCTAAGGCCCGGCTGGAATAAGAGCCCAGCACATAATGCAGCACCATGAATGGTACAGCAAATTCTAAGATCAAAAAAGACTGCTGAGTGAGAACTAGGAATTTGCTTTGAATGGTGGAGCTTTGGAGATTTGTTACCAGTTATCCACAGGATATGGCACTGGTATGGGCCATGCTAAATATAGAGACAGGAAAAACAAACTTTACCTTTGCTATTGGAACAGACATGGCCAGTCAGACTGGGATTATCTCAGAGCCATCTGCCTCCTGATGGCATTGGTGACATGGAGCTGAACTAACATTTTCAGTTGCCATAATTGTCATACACAGTACCAGTAACTTTTTTTCAGTAACAGCTTGTTTGCCAGATGAGATATTGCACCCATCTACCAGCATGCCTTTAACTTTGTTCTTAGCGATTTTTTTTTAATGTCACTTCACTGAGTGACCTAAAATATGTTTTCAACCACAAAATGTACACACAGATGTATTATTAGAAAAGATTCTAAAGAACTGAGGAAAATGAAATATTTTAATATAAGCCAAAATGTGATCTTCACAGACCACCTTATTAAAATCTGAGAAGCAGCCTTTTTAGTACTTTCCCTCTACTGATGTATGGAGAAGTGCCTAGGATAGTATATTAACTCTCAGAGTCATCCACTTTGTTGTTTTTATGCCAGGAGCAGCACTCTTTCTCCCACAGCCAAACAATATATACTGCATTTACATCTGTTTTATGGTGTGCACTTACAAACAGTTGGCCAAGTTTAGCTCTGGAATATATATGTCATTACAATTAAAAATCATCAGACCTGCCTCTCCAGAAAGGAATTTGTCCTTTTGTCCTTAAAACTGGGTATTTTGTGTCAGAAAGTAACATGCTTTCATGTATCTGGCTTTGACGCCTTGTCGGGGGAAATAGAAAAAAACCAAAATTGTTTCTGACCTTTGCATAGAGCTGGCCAAAAACTAAGATGTCTGATAAATTAATATCTGTGAATATGGTAATGAACCATGGTATTGCCTGGATTTTTTTCCTGAAGAGAAAAAAAGAATTTTTAAAAAAAAAATGTTGCTTCTGAAAAATATTTTGATTTTGTGAAAAGAGGAGCAAGGAGTTGCTTGGGGATTTTTGTTCAAGGATCTTGCATTTGCAATTTACAGGAAAGCTGCACCAAATGAATCCCCATTACAAAGGCAGCACAAATGGATAAACAAAAGCCACAAAATACAGTAAGACATCCCTCAGTAAGCTGATTCAATGTAACTTACTATAAAACCCACACTATAGGTGAAAAAATCAGCTTAAGTGAAGTCAGCTTCATTACAACTTGCTGACAGCTCTGTTATGATGTACATATGTTTCTGTGGCAGAGAAACTCAAACACTGCTGATGTGTCCACCCTTTCTCATGTCCCACATTAACATGCACGTCAATCATTCAGAGTTACTTTTGCCGTCATGAAAAAATCAGAAGTTTCATTACAAAGATATTTCTAGAATAAATAATTGACACCCACAGAAACGAGAATATTTCATCCTTTGTGTGTAGACCTGAGCTGTGCAGCTGCCCTTAATGAACTCCCCAAATGCACTTAAACTAAGTAGAAAAGTTCCCGTAACCGATTAAGACTCATATGCCCACAGTAACAAAACATAAATCAAGTGAGGTAAGACAGTGCTGAGATTTTACAGGGGCACAGTGGGACACATAAAAGGTTCTTTGCTCCTGCCCAGTCCTTGCTAATATCTACCTCCACAGTAACTCCTTACTCTCTGTCAATGCTTTACAAAATACATGTGGTTTAAGGAACTTCCAAGATATAAATGGCAAGAGGAAGTCTTGGACACACTATTAAAGTATTAACCCTGCTGGTTCCATTATTTCCCCAGGAGGCAGCACATCTATCAATAAAACACCTTGTTATTGCCAAGATGCCTTACCCAGGAGGTTATTTCTAGGATGCTGGTGATACAATGGCATGGTAATGTGACTCAGTAAAAATATTTGCTAATTACCTTTTAGGCTACAAAACAAACCAGTTTGGCTGCCAGAAATATTGTACTGACAGCTCCCACCTTGCATTCACACACTCAGAGCATTTAAGAAGCCAGAGGGAGGCTTATGGACATAACTGGGAAACAAGTCAGCATCATCTCCCAGGCTGGGCAGAGAAGGAAGGGACCAGCTCATGTGGAAGCGGGAACCTCTGGAGATAAATCAGCTATTGTGCAGAGCAGGATGAGGGGCTGAGACATCCCATTCACCTCTAGAAAGGGATCACCACCCCATTTCCAAGAAGAGGTCTGATTCTGCCCAGCTCTGCAGCTTTTTGCACCAAGGTGGTCCAGCACCTTCGTGCCAGCAGCATGTCAGATAATATACCTGCCTTTTTCCCCAGGCATCTTCTGTTCTTTTTTTTTTTTTTCCCTGTAAATCATTCTCTCAGCTTTCTGCTGCACCATCCTCACACGGCCCTGAGGAAAGGGTCTCTTTGCAATGGGCTTTCCTGCCCTGACAGCTCACTATAAAGTTCCTCATCAGCCTGGCTCTATCACGCCTGTGCCACTTCACATCACAGCTTAAACAATAGGAATAAATCAAGTAAATGAAAATATGCATCCTGAAGGCCTAATGCAAGCGATTTCATCCATTTTGAGTCACCAGCTGTGATTTACCTTAGAACCTTGCCTCTGCCTTGAGGGTGCCTCTGAAGTACCCTGTGACTAATGTCCCTATTTTTAGTTTTGTAGCAGAAGCCAAGGAGAAATTAAAGAAATAAAATGGAAAAAATAATGAGAGCTCATTTCAGCTTATAATGGTATTTTCTCAGGTGACTAAACATTCATTTGACTTTTGGTAGTGTTGAATTTGTTCTCCATTAGGGCAAATATGATTTGGAGGCTAGCTTGACCTCTGAAGTGTAGAACTTTCCTTTATCTTTATTGCTGACTTCAGTTATTTATCAGGTCAGTGTGCGTGGCCAGATTCCAGGAAAACTGAGCAAAGAAATGAAATTAGCACCGAAGACAAACATAGTTGGGGAAGCTGGCTGTTGACTCAGATGAGCAATTTCTTTCAGACTGTCACTAGCCTCAATACAAGATGAGATGCCTGTCAGAGTCCAGTATCTGTCATCTAAAGATTCATTTCACCATATGACGGGAATAAGAAAAAGCTGCTTTTTTTTGCCTTTTCTTTTTTTTTTTTTTTTTTAAAGGGAAAAAAACAGAGTCTAGTCTGGAAGAATTAAGTTTTCACATACACCTGCTCCCTTTTGCATGACCCTACAGCACATGACTCCAATAGAAGTCTTTTAAAAAATCTAACAAACCCTAGAATACATATTTTTAGGAACTAAGATTGCTGTGGGAAACACATTTACTAATAAATTTAATGTAGAAGAAACAAATGTTCTTCTTGAAAGGCAAAGTCAACTCATTCTCTGAGGGTGGACAGCTCACTCTGTCTGTTCATTCGTGAGAGAAAGAAAAAGAGGGACCAGTTTCAGACTCTCCCCGAGAAAATGTCAGATTTTTCTGATTCAGATCAAAATATTCCTTTATCTCCCCGGCAGGTCCGAGGCCACATGCTGGGTATTGGCTGCATGAAGGTTTAAACGTGACACAGGTTCTCTCCCAGCATTTCTCACATTACCTTTGTCACAGCCCCTCTCTCGTGTACCAGGGAGTTCGAATGCATCCACAGGGGATAAGAGATTCTGCTAACTAGAGCATTGCTAACTTATTTAGCAAAAAGTCATCCAGGACAAAGACCTTGCTCGAGTCTGTTTTGCTGAGAGTTTGTGTTATGAAGGGAGAAACTAAAGTGGGTTGGAAAGCTATTAGTAATCCTGGCTCCGTCCCTTGAGAAACACTAAGCCAGATTCAACAGGGCTAAGAAGCTCTATGATACAAGGAAAAATGGTTTCCAGCTGCAAAGAGGGGAAAAAAAAGAAGAGCATAGCCCGACTCCGGCTCTGTCAGTGGGAAGTGCTCCATTTAGCAAATTCAATTCTTAGAAATGCAAAGTGCAAGCTGTAATGCTCCCTGTTGAATAAATGGCACAACTGGCTACGTTCAGCCAGCCTATATGAAAAGTGATGCTTTTCCCAGGAATACTTCTTAGAAAATTAAGGATTTTTGGTGGTTATTTTTTCACAGATCACAACAGGAATTTCTGCACTAGCGAAAGGTGCCAAAAGCAGCTGCAGATAGTCAAATCCAATTTATTCCTCAGCATGAACAGCGAGCAGCAATGCAAGCCTCTGCAAACAGGCCTTGAAAATGTCCTTGAAAGGGCCATTTCCAGAGGTGAGCAGGGAGTTGCAAGTCCCAGCTCCATGAAGATCTGCCTCTCACAGGGATTTGCCCACAAGGATCTCAAATACAGCCTCCACAGGGCACAGATGTACTCACAGGGGAACAGAGTGATATTACGGGCAATTTCACTTAAAGAGGAATAAAAAAAAGGTGGTTTTCAGCACTATTCAAATCTGTCTGAGAAGGTCTCATGCAAGTCAGGCACTGCTAGTAGACCAAGGATCTGATCTGCCATCTGGGCAGCAGGTTGACAGGTTGTTCCTGGCTCCCTGTCACCCTCACTCACCTGAGGGGGAAAAAAAAAGAGGAGGCTTCGAGTGTAAACAATCATCTTCATTAATTGAAAATAAACCGCGTAAGGACCGGGTAGGTGTGCTTCTCTCAGCACACATTATTTTCCTGCGGGCTCTGCTGTTAGGACTCATTCAGATGTAATGTTTTCCTCATATTTTTTAAGATATTTTCTTATCAAACTACTAACTAACCCCATTCCACTCTGTTCTGTGTGAATCCCAGATCCGTCTTTTGTTCTAGCACCACGAGGTAAAGGAACGGTGACAACTCTGACACCGTGGTGTGTCCCTATGCAACAAACACGCCCAGCCATGCTGTTGATTAATAGGTAACACACAGCCTGCTCCGGCAAAGCGCTGCTCACAGGAACAGAGGTGTTTTGTAATTAATGCTGAAAGGATAAGGGGGATCAACTTGACTGCTGCACCAAGGGCCAATACATGACAGAGCTTTGTATGAGTTTCCCAGTTAGGTAGAAGAGAAATTAATTTTCTCAAGAACATCCTCTTTGGGATGACAGGAATGACCATAATGGCTATTTCAGCCTCTTGTCCCCATGAAGCAGAGTAGTTCACAGACTGCAGCAAATCCTGCAACTGGGATATTTGCTTTTTTAATCCCTTTCACAGAACTGAGGATTCCTCCCATCAGGAATTCCTTTCTATGAAAACACTAATTTCTTGTCTTTTTTTAAAAAAATTAATCTGTGAAGGCAGCTATCCTGCTTTGGGAAGGATTTCAGCTTTTGATAGCTGCTCCTTCCACTTATTTAACTATGTAAATTATAGTCACAGTGCCACGTCTTCATTCCACCAGTCAAAGGATTTTGCCTCCCACAATGAATTAGAAAATGCACATTAGGAAAAAGCTGGCAGACAGATTATTGTGATTATCTTAGCAGCAGGTATTTAAAGCTCATTGTCACTAAAGCTTCTTGCCAATGCCCAAATTCTTTGCCACAGTCGTAAGGTCTGTGCTGCTGGGATGTTGCCCTGACAGACATCATCTCCACTAGCGATGCTTCTTGTTTGGACTTTCTGAGTGCAGCTCAGCAGGCGCTGAAGCAGTGCCACGGTGACACAGGCTATTCATGGGAAGGAGACGTGACCTGCCATCTGCTCGTCCTGTATTTTATGGTCTTTAAATTGCCCTGTAATAATTTCCTGGCTGTCATCCTGGAAGGAGACGCAGGCAGCGTGAGTTCAGTCAGCCAGCAAGGCGGAGGTGAGCAGAGCTTTCAGGCATTAAAGAGGAGAATTATTCAAGCATCAGATGCTGGAAAGTTGCTTTCATCATATACATGGCTGAGACGAGAGGAAAGGAATTATCCTCTGGCCTCCAACTTTCTATTTGTTCACCCTGTACCATACTATAATACAAGGTGTTTCTGAAGGGGACATTCAGAGGACAGAGACTGGTCTGGATCCCACTTGGGAAAAGCACAGTAACAGAGTGAAATTACTTGAAAAGGGTTGAAAAAACAGCTTCCCATCACTCAAATATCTGGACTTTAAAAGTGTGTTCACTCTGAAATTGCAAAGCGTACAACAAAGTACAAGGTGGTTTAGGCCAGCTTTGATCACAGGAGTATCATCTTGCACTGACCAAGTCTGAGGCTTTGAATGAAAAAAAAATACACCCCAGGCACAGCTCCACGGAATGTGTGACACCATGGCCCCTTGGGTGCAGGAAGTTAAGCTGGACCATGACTGTGGCTACTGAATACAAATACCAAAGTCAAAAAAGTAGTGGGAAGAGCAGGACACGGAGGCCTAACAAGAAAGAAGAGCCAGCCTGTTTGCCTCTACACAGGGATGCAGTGGATGCACAGAGGAGGAGCCATGTGCTCTCAGCAGTCCTTCAGGGGTTAGCATTCCCAAGGTGGGGGAGAATGTCTTAAAGAGAAAAATAGTGGTCCAATACTGAAGTCAGACCAGATTTTGATTTTTGCCCATTCTATTATTTTTCCTTATTGAGCAGATTAACAGCAATAACAAAAGTTCAAATGCTAAAGGTCACATTTTAAAAAAGAAGCAAGAATATAAAAGTAGCCAACTTCCAGGGAAACACAGTACAGACAAAGCAAGCGCTGGAGCAAAGCCTAAGGAAACATAGGATGCTGGCAAGAGAGTCAGCTTGTTTGGTTTTCCTTTGATTTTTTAAATTTCCTCTCCTCTCTGTGAAGGCAAATTGTCAGCTTTAAGGATGAGAAAGTATTTTTGTTTGCTTATCAGAGGGAAGGAGGGCTTCACAAGGCATTTGTCCAGCAGTGCCAAAGCTCAACTCTCTGCGTCGTCCATCGATGACTTGCTCACACGTGGGTCTGTCCCTCAGTAACTCTTGCACTGGTGTAGTCCAGCACAGGGTGGGTGTGTGCACAGTACTTGCCCTCAGCAGCTTTCTGGTGCTGAGAAGATTATAGGGAATACAGCAACTACAGAACTGGTGGCCCTCATCTTCTGGCCTCTCACTATTCAAGGTCGCTGCCTTACTCGTGATTTTGAGCCAAACTATCTACCAGTGGATGACACTTTCCTTGGCCTTTGGTTTTGCATACGGCAGAGATCAATTATTCAGTGTGCTTTCACAAGTGGAGCTGACAGCACAGCTGGAGTGATGACAGAAGAAAAGAGCTGTCCTTTTTTTAAGGTAAGATTTTGGGGTTGAAGCAGCAGGAGCAGCAAACGTCCTGCACTCAGCAGAAGCCTTGACATGATGGTCATTCCCCTGGAGAGCAATCATTGGTAACAGCAGGTGATAAAAGCAAGTGCCAGCAGGCACTGACAGAAATTAGCTTCTGAAGAGACCACATTTAAGCCAATGTACAACCCAGAGCACCATCACACACACAGGGGAGTGACCAGAACTGATCCAATGCAAGGAAAATCAGCTGCAATATGACGGACACAGAGTGGCACTCAAGGAAGCAGGACCACCCAGGTCCACCCACAGACACCAAAAGTCTCACTGGAGTGTCCCACTTGCATTATTTGAAAATCAACAAGAACTATTTCGATAAGAGATGGAGAAAGACAACCCAGAGCCTGCCAGTGACTGCCAGTGCTCACTCAGTCATGCCCCGGTTCTCTCTGGCTTCCCTCCTGGTCCTTGGCTGGTGAGCTTTTTTTGCCAGATATGAGGCTTATATAAATATACTTTCTCAACTAAGAAAGTCTGGGCTTAGGAGTAGAGAGGATTTTTCTGAGCATGTCCTCTTAGCAGTCATCTGCAGCACTGTATTGAAGTCCCTTCCAAAGGTATAACCTGTGTTCACCAAATTATATTACAACTAAAAAAAGAGGAAAATACCATAAGGAAACCTCCTCTTGTGTTTATTTTTCTGTCTACATATATCACAGAGATCCCCAGCAAGAGAGAGCTGGCAGAGCATGCCACCAGTGCCTTTCTCAGGGTACCTGCATCATCTTACCAGAAAGCAAAAGGATTTCTTACTGCTGTTTGGCCCATAGGTTTGATCCATAAATAGATTCCAGTAAGGTCTATTAAAGAATATCAGATAATGACAGAACTACTTGACATATTCCACTTAAGCTACAGCAGCAGTTCAAAGGACAAAGTATTTAATCAGCAATATGTTCAGAAAAATTTGGCTTACTAAAATAGCAGACTTTTTTTTTCTGGTATCTATTTCAAATAAAATAAAATGGTTTTCAGACCTCAGAACTGGTTCTTTTATCATTATTTAAAATACCAGTCCAACATCCCATACCCACTCCATATTTTAGTAAGACTTCATGTGTTAAGACAGAATGCCGTGCCATTAGGCCCTGTGACAAAAGACCACTGCAGTTAAAGTTTCCCAACAACTTCAATCAATTTTGCATCAAGTATGCCTTATATTTCCAGTGTATTGCAAAAGGTCTGTCAGTTTTGGCTCTTTCTTTTTCCTTTGTTTTGTTTTTCTGTATACTCTAGGTTCATGTTGGAAAATCAAGTTTTCATTTCACTCTGATACATAAGAATAAAGAAAAAAATCACTCCAGTGTCACCTCAGGGTAAATCTGGCAGGAGAAGAGAATTGGGACCAAAGCCTTCAATATTAATGTTGAAGTCAAGGGCTCTGTGCAAAGGCATCTGAAGCTCAAATGGACTCTGAGAGTTCAAAGGAAACTCTCTGTCAGCATCAACTTCTTTTTTAGAGGTAAGGATGTTTCGACACAGCCTTTGTCCATCAGCAACATCTCTCATGCTTGGGCAGGAATGCAGGTAATATCTAACAGCTAATATCAAATGAGTAATAACAAACAATCCCATCTGACTACAAAATACCTAAAGCATAAGTACAGCGTGCTGTGAACAGTACAAGAAGGGGACTCAGCCCCAGGAGCACAGAGCTCTCTCTGCTAAAACAACCAGTCCCTGTACAAGACACATGGTCAGGATACTCATTTGAAGGCTTTTCTTCAGGAGGTCCCTGAGCATCCCCACACCTGCCTCTCCAGGGACATGGCAGGCTCAGCCTGGGGCTCCTCTGGGGGCTGCAGCACCTCCCACCAGCTCTGCACTCTGCTTGGAGGGAGCCAGGTTACAACAAAGCCAGGTTTTAAGAGGGAGGAAAGGAAGATGTAAGCTGTGAGGCTGCTGATATGCAGTTACAGAGCTGGACTGGATCACTAGAGATGCCATCTCCCACAGCAGGTCCCCCAGCCGAGCGGTAATGATGGCAAACGCCGGCACGTGAGTGGCTCCTGTTGAGCGAGACTTCAATTTCAGTCAAATTAAGAGCAATGCAGAGTGAGAGCCCACAGGTTATTGCAGCTGGGATAACTCTTTACCTTTCCCTGCCAGAAATGTCAACACAAACAGGGTGAGCTATGAACTCAGGAGAGTCGCTGGTATTTGCCAGCTGGCTACATCAAACTCTGTACGAGACGTGACAACAGCCATGCCACACTGCCTCCCATCAGCCAGCTGCTGTCAGCCTCACCACGAGTAAAAATTAATACTGTTTTTAAAAATGTATGTATTTACTTATTTGTCTCTTCCTTATTTGGAGTCCATCCAAAGAAAGTGAGAGCAATTCTCCCTGTTCTCACGTTCCAGATAAAAAGAGAGCAAAAGCCGTTAAGTATCCAGTACGAGAGGGATTCAGACACTACAAGACAGGAGTCACCTGTCTTGTGCCTGATACACGTTAAAAAAGCAAGGTGAAGAGGTGGTATTCAGTGACAGATGCAAGTTAGTCTTTCCTGTAAGATGCAGAAGTGGTTCAGAGAGGGTGGTCAACAGCGCAGAAACTGAGGCAGCTCCTTTCTCCAGCCTCCCCAGGACTAACCCCCTCTGTCAGACTCAAGGGCATGAGGCCATACCCTAAAGTGACATGCTGTTTTGTCCCATGTCACCATCATCTGAAGTCCCATATCCTTGTCAGGGCAGTCGAGTGTGCCCCCATGTTAACGACCAGGTAGCTTGTGATAGAACTTACCATTTGAAATAATCCATTATAACTGCATTCATTGCTTTAGACACTTTAGCAGTAAAGGAAATTTACAGCAAGATACTTTTGTGCTTATATTTACACAACATGCTATGGTGTGGTTTTGTCTACCCAATAAATCACACAAACTCCTGCTGTGTCTCGTGTACTCCAATATATTAAATGCAATAGTCTCTTTTATATTCTTTAGCACAGAGGAGTATCTCACACTGGCCATGGAGATTGCTCCTAATGTCATTGAAAGTCAGCAGTCAAAAATCCCTGAAGTACTGAATGTCACTGGCAATATTACGGTACATGGGCTGATGAGCACGATGTCAAGCTCTGTGTCTGCTCCAGAAGCTGGAAGAAAAGCACTGCTTGGAGAACAGAAGCCTGTTCAGGATGGTGACTTTACAGCAGAGGGATTCCCGGAGCTGCTCCCCTGATAACTATTAAACCACAAATCCTCATTTTACAGCAGTGCTAGATAGTTTTCTAGGAATCATCCCTTAGGAAATGAGGCTATCTCATCAGTGCAGAACTGGCTACCCTGTAAAGCCATACTGCAGTTTTGAAGTACTGGAGAGCTACTGGCACACAGAACACTCCAGGCTCCCACAGCACAGCCCAGTGCTGCTCTCCAGCTGCAGCCTCCGTGCCAGTTCCCCCAGCAGCCGTGATGTCCCTGCCCTTTGGAGACACCCCGGTGACCTTTGCAGAAATCAAAACTGAAACGTCTCCCCTGCCCTCCGAAGCCCATCTGGGCACTTCCATCCCATGCACAAAGGCACTTCCTCACTGCAGGGAGGAAGATTCCGTGGAGCCAGCACCAGCTGCCTTGTCTGACTCGGTGCCTGAGCAGAGGTGGCAAAACACCTCCAGGGATTGGGCCCTTCCAGCAGGATCCCCATCAAAACACGAGTGACGTGTTCCCCCAGCCTGACCACCGGACCCTGGCGGGAGAGATTACAGGAACAAAAGATCCACCTGTCATTTACAGCAAATTTGCCCAGGAGAGAAGCCAAATCCAAACACGGAACACCTTTCAGAGCTGTACCTGCGCTGCCCTGCAGCCTCCCCAGCAGGGTCTGACAGTGCCATCTACTGACTCTGCCTCTCACTCCACCACCCAAGCAGCAGGGGACAATTCCCTAATTTTAATGCTTCCCATGAGAGACGGCAGAGACAGAAACTGCCACTGAGCCAAAGACAGCAAGAAATCTTTTGGGTTTCACTAATTGTTGCTCCTGTTTCACTCCAGATTTAGCAACCATTACACAGATACAACATGAATCAGTCAACAAAGATCAGCCATGGGAACAGGCTGATAGACACAAGTATGCCCCTATGCTTTTGAAAGCCACGATAACATGCGATACTCTTAGCTTATTTTAATTAATGGAGGCAGAACTAACTAATTGTTGATGCCAGTGCAGTCGGCCTGGGAGCTGCACTAATCTAGAAGGACAGCCAACGTTTTGACAAAGTGAACCCTGTGGCATATGCTCCCAAGCTGGTTTTAATGGGGGGCAGAGATATTGAGACCAGAGACTAGCAAAGCAGCAATAGTCTGAACGACAGCACTTCCATCTTCATTAGCAGTGCTCACTTTTGTTGAATGGCCAAGCACGAGCCAGCACAGGCAGAATTTAGCAGGGCCACATGCAACTCTTTGTAAGAAGAAGAAGAAGAATGCTGTGAAAACAAGATTTAGAGTACAGCAGAGAAAATGCTCTTGCCAGTTTTTATACCAAGTCAGGCAACAAAACTACCACGGGCAGAGAGCAACACAACACAGTACAGCAAAAACTGGTGTCTCCTTTTTTTACATCCTGTGGTGTTTCCAAATACCAAGAGTGCAGGAATGCAGATGGAGCTATCTGACAGCTGCCTGCAAGGAGCACGGAGGAGCTGTGGCTGCAGCAGTGACACTGCCAGCATCACACTGTTGAGTCCAGCCCTTTTCAGCTGCTGGCACAGTTGGTGACATTTTCTGCTGTGCTCCCACTCCTTTTTTCAGCTCCTGTAGTATTTGCTAGCTGGACAGGCTGGGTGATGACTTGGCAATCAAGTGCTCTGCCACACAACCTCTACCAGCACTACCAGACATGAGCTACATGGCCAATCTGCCCTGGTTTCCCATCCAGCTCCTCATCCTTAGGCTGCCTCATACCTCAGATCCCAGTCACACATCACTTCTCATTTGCTCTTTTCCCCCTCCTCCACCAAAGAACTGTCCACCTTTAAATTTCCTTCCACTTATATTTGTATGTTTATAAATTGTCTATTTACAGGGACTGATCCCACCCTCCCAAAATCCCAGGATATGGCCCTTCCTTGCAAACAGCCACCTGCCCTCTGCAAATACCCATCTGAGGGCAAGGTTTAACCTCCCCCCACTTCCCTATGCTTTGGGCTCAGTCCCTCAAGATAATGAAAACTCAGGTCACAACCCAACACCTCAGTAATAAAGTCAGATTAAAAGCAAGTTTTGAGTCATATCCTGTGCTACCTGCAGTTCACACTGACTGGTGGAACCTTATTCCATATGTTAGCCACTCAAGAAACTAAGAAATTATGAATTACACTTGCACATTGTGAACTGTTTGTTCTGGTCAGACCAGGAATTTTTCAGGGAAGAAACTCACAATTTGTTGCAATGAATTTTTTTAGAATTTAGCAATCTGCTCACAGGCCATTTTCAGACAGAACAAAGGAGGAATTCATCCAACAACTTAATTAATTGCAAATTAATTTCTCATGTGTAGCAGAAGGACTTTCCACTGAGCTGTACCTTCCATGTGAAGGTTTCAGAACACTTTGCACACAGCAATGCAGCAGCACAACTACACTGTCAGAAAGGAGAAATTTGGTCTATTATAGAAATTGAAAACAATGAACCGAAGCTAGGCACTAAAAAGCGCCTAAAATACCCAACATAACAAGTGACTGTAAATTGTGACTTTCATATAATGAGGGGTCAAAAGATTTGTCTGGGAAATGTTTCTTGTCAAGTCGGGGGGGGGGGGGGATGGAGGGAGAAAAAGAAAAAAGATATTTGCTCTTCCCCAGTTAATCCCAAGAAGTCAGGTCAAGACTTCCAACATTTTCACAAACAACAACATCAACAAGCTTTAAGAGTGTCATCACTTATCCTGAATGCTTTATTGTGGAATCAAGCAGATTTGCCAAACATATTTTAAAATGAAAACTTGGAATCTTGTTTCTGCAGTTTCAGACAGTCCCCAGCAAAATCCAGTTTGGGAGACTTGCTTAAACCAGTACACCCCTGTAACCTCCCTTTCTGAAAAACACTGAGTTTTTAATCTCTGATCCCAGAGAAACTGTGAAACAACTGGAGACCATCCAGCTGGTAAAACTGACACGGGATGTGCAAGCCTGGACAGCCAGAGCTCTCTGTCCCTCTCAGGGCAGCCACAGGTGGTGAGAGGGCACAGTGGGCCCTGGAGAGCAGGAGAATCCTGGCTGTGTTCAGGGAGCAGCCAGCCCAGCTTTCCTTGCCCACCACCCACCGGGAGATGCCGAGACCACGGTCAGGAGTGCAGGACACCTACAGCCCCACCGGCCAGCACAGCCCTGCACAGGCAGCATCCAGCCTGAGACATTTCAGCTGAGCAATTAACCCCGGGAAGGGCTTTGCTTTTTTCAGTGCAGTAGAGGTTAAACACCAGCAGATGTGTCTCTTTTCCTGGGCTAGCCAGGGCTGATGGCTGCACTTTACGGTGATCCACACAGCGCTGTGCCAGAGTGCAGGTTGTGGCAGCTGTCACTTATAACCCCCCAAAATAGCCCTTTACAACTTCAGCAAAGTCTCAGACAAAGCGAGGCCTTAAAAATAGAGCTACAGCTAAATCCCCTCTCTGAGAGAGACCTGCAGGAGACAGGTATATAACAGATGTGTTCAGTGTTACTGAAAAGGGCTGTCTCAGCTGTGTGCTGAGAGCTGTTGGTCCCTGGTAGAGAAGCAAACCCAACTCAAGGCAGTTTGGTTTCTAGTTTTGAGTCTGGATGTGCTTACTCTGCTTCCTTGGGAAAAGAGGTTTGTTTTCCTCTGTCACCAAGGTCTACTCACTTTCTAATGTGAGAATGCCAGCGTGGTGCTGAGTAGCTTTACATGGGGAGGTGACAACAGAACATGCAAGGGACACAGCCAGAGGGGTTCTTCATCCCTTTGAAGTAACACTGCCAGACAGTTCAACTTCATTCAGGCAACTTTGAGCAATAAGGCCCAAAACTTATATTAGAATCCCCTGCCCACACCAATCAAATTTTTTTCAAGATCTCTAGTGTCAGGCATAAAATAGAGCTTGCATGGTAATGTACTCATCTAAAATGCATCCTGATATTTAACTTAACTTTCCAAAATCCTCAACTAGAATATCCTGTCAAAGGATCATTATGCTTTTAGCAAAGTTACAATTTCAGAAGAGGCTGCTGTTCAGTTGTTTTAATCATCTACTCCAGTTCTTAAGTTCCTATTGTATAAATAACATGTATTTTAATCGTGTCACATAAATTAACTCCCCATACAAAAGTGAAATCAAATACTCCAGTTAAGGTTTGCGTGGTAGAAACATCCTCATCTAAATGAGCTGGAAGGAAAGCACTCTCAAGACTTGAAAATCATTTTTGTTCTTTTATCTCAGCATAGAGGGAACAGATTTGAGTTGAGGGAGGCTAGAAATGTGCTGCTCCAGCAGCTCAGGATGTCCCCAGCGCTTTGCAGGGGCACTGAGCCTCCTGGCCTCATTCACACCCAGACACCTGCCCTGCTCTGCCTCCAGCCCTCCACGCCCTGCTGAGCTGAAACGCTGCTGTGTCAGGCTCTCCCTCTCACCACTGCTCCATGCCCAAAGCCCTGCTGAGGAACACTGAGAAGGACCCATTTCTTTAACCTCCTTGGTGGGGCCAGGCATGGCCTTGGCCCAGCCCACCGAGGTTTGGACTGTCTCCTGTGGGACATGCTGCACATTTCCCTACAGATGCTGCAGCTGCCTTCCTCTGTACCCAGCTCTCCTCTCTGCCCTGCACACGTGTCAGAACAAATCATCTGCAGAGACCATGAAGGAGCTCACTTTTCACTTTGAGATTAATCCCACATTATTTAGTCCTCGCCCCAGCAAAAATCCCACACCATCTTAAACCCTGGACTGAAGATATATTGCAGATGCTATATATCATCATCACTTCAACATTCCCAGCTCAGAGAGAAATCCAGTGTCCTTCCAAAGAGCTAGCACAGGGTTTTCCTGGAAACAAAGCATAGGTGACATCAGGAGCCCAAGAACTTCCACAGGTTTTTTTTTTAAAAAAGCCCTCAAAATTCAGCCTAGTTCTGGCTCTGAGAACATCTGCTTTAGAAAGGTGATTTTAGTGGCTACTTAAAAGCAGAGCAAACTTCAGTTGTCACACAATCAGCACAGCCAGTTGAATTATAGAAGCATATTTATGCACCTAACAAGTTTGAATCTGCAGAAAAACCTGCTGGGAGCGATTTCAAAAGACTAATGAGACTTTTCCCATCACCAGACGGGTATATTCTCCTTTAAAGGTTTATGAGCATGTCATTTAGTTTCACTACAGCTTTTGCAAAATCATTAATGAACTTGTGAAAACAATTAGGGAGATAAAAGGGCAAGAAATGTATGTGTTGCCCTGAAACCTGTGATAATACAGGGTAGGCGAAGCAGAGGAGAATGCACTGCTTTGAAGGCATCAGAGACAAGATCCTGGTGTTTTATGCCTGTTAAAATTATCATTCCTAGTTTTGCTCCTGAGGATCCTAAAGTGGAAAAATATCTTTTAGAACTTGATCTTGGAGACTATGTTGCTTATTAAAACAAGAGGGACAGCAGAACAATCTCGTTAGGGTGAACAGAAAGACACTAATGTCAGGCTGTATAAAACACACCTCATTAATATCTGCATAAACTGAATGGCAGAGGCATGAATGTTATAAAGACTGGATCTGTCTTTGATCTTTGAATAAATCCCAATCAACTACAGATTGCAGAAGAAAAGCAAATGTTCAAAGGGAGAAAGGACCTAGAATCACAGAGTTGGTGCCATGGTAGTCTT
Organism: Myiotriccus ornatus; assembly: GCA_036023395.1. NCBI lineage: Eukaryota > Metazoa > Chordata > Aves > Passeriformes > Tyrannidae > Myiotriccus > Myiotriccus ornatus. The sequence continues at coordinate 8,214,731 of JAYRBT010000033.1, forward strand.
TTCCTACTCTGGGCATGCACAGGTTATTTTGGCAAGTGAACCCACCAAACACTGACCAGTGAATATGCTGACTTCTTTCCATTGAAAAGGCATTTTCTCCTCTGTGCCAAGCTTACAGGAATTGACATGGAGAAGGCTCTATACTGCTTTAGAACAGCACATTCCACCTACGAGCAACTCCAGCTTCCCAGCAGCACAAATATCCTCTGGCTTCAGGGATCACGGCCTGTGTGCATCAGACCTCTGAGCACCAGCACGTCGGAGGCTTCCACACGTGGACCAAGGCTGGAGCTGAACAGCACACAGTGCTGTCACCAGTGCAGAATGGGACAGAGCTCCACACGGGCAGCCAACCTTCCTCCAGCTGCCAAACTGCTTCCCTGCTTCCCAGCAACTTCCAGCTGCTTGGCAGCAGAGACAGGTCCTGCTCTTCAGCTCGGTGCCTGTGCTCCATCTGAGAGTATAAACCTCTTTACTTTATCTCCACTACAAAGAAGTAACCAATTAATTTTGGAGAGACTGCTCTGGGAGCAAAAAAAAAAGTAATGACCAGCTTGCTCATCTCATACCATTTTTCTCCTCTGTATAAAAGACTAATGTATTCTCAGTGCTGTGCAACTGAGTTTGCACCTCAGCATTCACCATGCAGTCATACAAGTGGTTTCTCCTCTTCACTAGCTTCTCTCAGATATATAATTGCTAATTCAGAAAACGGAGACTGTCAGCTTCACTTCTTCCCTTTCCCCTTGGTAACACTGCAAGTTTGCCCAGTCACAAGGCAAAAATATACCTAAATATAGGTCAAAACCCCAATGTCAATTGTGGATGATTTGCAGGTTAAGTTTGAGCATAAACTGCAATAGAAACTTGCTGTCTCTGGGAAAATCTGAAAATTGAGTCCCTTCTCTTCTGCACATTAATGGCCTGGAATTGGCAAATGGAATCACAGTAGTCTGTCCCATCACAGCCTCATGGCTTAGGTAATGTCTGAAAAGCATTTGGACCGCAGGAAGGGGAGCATTTCCAGTGCGGTTTCATTTCTTAGGTGACTATGTCACTTGCAGAAATAGAGCTTGGCTCCCTCAGTCATGCCATCACTTATAAGTGGTTTAACCTACGTGCTGAGGTCTATTTTCCAGTAGCTATGGGTAGTTCCAGTTTGGGTCCAGAGTCCCAAAGCTCGAGACAAGTACAGTGAACTCCTGGCTGTGAGTCAAATCATCCTGAAGCAAAAGAGTTGAGTACAAATGGCTCAGAGTCAACACACGGTGATAGAAAAAAAGTAGGACATTTTACCATCCCCTACACCCACACAAACTGGACTGCACTAAGCAAGATTGGTCCACAGCCCAGAAAAAGTACTGAAAAACTTGGCAATGACTTCAGTGATGAATTTAAATCATTTCGGTGGTGAGTGAGAAACCCTAGCTAGAATCTTCAGCCTCTAGGATCTACTTCCAGGAAGAGCTGCACTATGTCTTTTGCTGCAACCATCAGTATCTTGCACAGACCACCCTTGTGCACAGCAGCTGGCACTGCAGTCACTGCTGTCGCTCTGTAAATCTGCTCGCTCCAGTATCTGCTCCACTATATCAGAAATTGGCCCAGCCCCTGTGTCTGGTGGGGAAAATTGCTTTGAAAGGTTCTACACACCAGTCATTCCCTCTTTCCACAACAAGCTCCAGTCTTCTAATTGCCTTGTTTAGATTCTCCTCTCATCCCTCAAACCTTCCTGATGGGAATAAAATACACGGCAGATGACAACTTTCAAGTCATTTTCATGTCACGCCTGATAGCTGCTGTAGGAAGGTTATTGATACTGTTATTAATTCTTTCACTTCAATTTCCCTATACATTTCTGCCCCCCAGCAAATCCTCAGTATAAAAGTATTTCCTGAACTGTTTCCAGCCTGTTCCTGATGTTGCTCTCAGAATGATCTCAAGACAGATAATACAGCTGTCATTTCTCAAGGCTCCACTGCCAAGCTTTGATAAAACCCAAATCGTGGTTTCGATGGTGCCAGACTTTACAAGCCTATTAAGCTGTCTCTGCCAAGTGATGGTTTTACCTTTACAAGCTCTGGGCTGACACAAGGTTTCCATGCTCTCTACAACATTTAACATTTAACATCCTAATCGTCTGCCGCTTTTTTTTTTAATTTTTTTTTTTTTAATCTGACTGCCATTATAGCAGCAGACTCAAATGAGAAAATCAGCATAGCCTGGAGGAGCAATCACTTTATTTGTCCTCAAGCAGGGTGTCTTGGCCAAATATTTGCATTTAAACAGGAAAACATAAATTCTGTAAAAGAAAAGATACCCTGCCCTCTAATTTGGGTTTCTGTACTTCTTTTTTTTCTGCCAAAAGATCCCACATTTAAGTCCCTCCTAAATCTGAGAAATTAGAAACTAAGCACATGTCCAAGCATTTTACTGAAATCCCAGCAGCTCTAGTGAGACTCAGACACTGCAGACAGTAGAGATGTAAAACAGGTGGGAAGAACAAGACCTACATTTCATCCCAGCACTGTTTCATTACTTCAGATATTTACTATTCTGATCTGCAAACTGGGTCTTGCAGGCAATATCTGGCGTTCTTCAGTCCTTCTAGATTTTTCTCATGTGGACTACACTGCAGTGGGGAGCTGACACATTAATTTAACCTTTAATTAAGCAACAACTCTTGGCAATGCTACCCACTTCCTTAGAGTTTTCAAGAGGTTAACCAATCCTTGCGGTAAGTGGCCAAGTAAAAAAGAGTTCATAGTAAAGGAAAATATTCATCAAAAACAGAGGTGGCTCTCCTGGACCACAGCACAGCCTGCCCACAGCAGATGGTTGTTTTGAACCACAGTCAGTAGCTCCTCTCTGCAACTGTCTCTAAAAGCTCTTACATCTAAAACAAGCCACCTCAGCAGCACGCTCATGCCTTCATGGTGGGTATCAAACCCAGCTTCCCCTCCACTTTCCCATCCCCACCTTTCCCTTGAGGGGCAGCAAAACCCTGACAAAAGGAGTGAGAGCAGTTCCCGTTTCCCCACTTTGCTGAAACCCAGCCAAGTCTGAATACATCTTCTAGCTGGAAATTTTCTAATGTTGACAAACCCCAATTAAGCTGCAAAGCAAACTGTTGTGAAATAGAGATCACAGGGAGAACTTTCCCATTTCTATGAGTACCAGTAACACACAGACAGCAGACCTGGTAGAAGACAGCACCCTGGCAGGCTGTGCCCATACCCACAGGACCCACACAGCCCCAGCTCCAGTCAGACCTGCTGTGCTATCTGCAGTGGTGAGCACTGGCCTTGTTGGATTACTGCTGCAGAATACAATGTGAGGCTGCAGGTCTGGGATCCAAAAGGCAATGCTGTGTTTACAAGACAGAAGACAGGGATTCAGAGAAGAAAGTAATGGTCTCTGCAGTGCTGATGCCATTCTTGCAGGACTGAAGAGCCAGGCAGCATGAAAACAACATACATAGACCTAAGTCCCCAGAACGGTGTCAAGACCAGAGAATCAGCTTTCAGGGAATAGGAGGAAATGGGAATGAGTTTGAATGATAGCTGAAAGGAAACCAGGGCCTGGAGAATTCCTGCAGAGACAGACATAAGGAGTTTAATATGTCTGAATAAAACAAAGGGATAACTCAACTGATACTCACAGGTACTTCTGCAGAGAACAACTAGCCAAGAGTAAGCATCATGAAATAGGACCTGATGGGCAAAAAGAAATCCAGCTTTGAAATAAAATCCTGTTTCCCAACACTGAGAGTAATTAAGCCATTGGAATAGCTTCCCTGGGGAAGTGGCAGACTTCCCCACTGGGAAGTATATCACTGCTGGGTGGTGCTGCTTCATCTATCCCTACACATCCGAGTGTGCCAAACAGACATATCGTAGTGGTCCCGTGCCACAGGGCTTGTCTCAGAGCTGAGGGCCTTTGCCTTACATGTGTCCTGCTGTGAAACAACAGCCTGAAGCCAAGGAGCATCTTCCCTATCCAGGGCTTGGCTCTTACTCCCGTGGCAGAGCCTATGGGAACCTGGGGACCTCCAGACCATGCTCAGAGCTTCTGAGCTCTTATACTCAAGTGACAGATCCTGTTCATAATTTTAGAACTATGGAATTTGCTGAAGAAAAAGGTATATTCAACACTGTGGAGTGAAGAATATGACGGCTATTCATACAGACTGCAGGTCCCTCCAGCACTGCCACCACTCTCTCGTTTCCTTAGGAACTTCTCTCTCACTAGGTGCACTCTCTGGAAATGGCTGTGGTCCCAGAGATGCTGGGCCTACCTGTCTTTGCTCGTAAGAGTCATCTCCCAAAGGCCATACTCTAGTCAAAAGATCTCTAACATGGCAGCCCACCCCACAGAGGTGATGTCCCCTGCCAGCAGCCTGCAGCCCATGGGCAGACCTCACCTGCAAGTCTGCCCCAGCTCTGCAGTCACAGCAAAAGCCCAGGACTGTGCACTGGCGTAAGGGGAGGACAGACAGATATAACCATCTGTGCCACCTGTTGCTAGATTCCTTAGATCATCCCCAAAATGTACACCGTGTCTGCATCGTGGAACCGGCTCGTTTTCCCAAACACTCTGGCAGTGTCACTGGGACCGTGCTTCCCAAATGCACTGTGGGGCACCAGAGCAGGAGTCTGTGCTCTGAATGGCATGACCATGGTTGTCATCAGTGCAAGGGTCAAGCAACACTGCTCACTTCAAATTCTTCCCTCCCAAGCCTTCCAGACACCTGGAAGAGGCCAGCAAAAAGAGGGGCAATATTGCTTGTTCAGTTGTTTTTCCACTCATTATACACACTTCCAAGCAAGAGACTTTGCTCCAACTAGATAAGCAATTGAGCCACAGTTACACTTGCTCCTAAATCACTGACTTCCCGGTAACCACTTTAAGATGGCAAGAACATCAAGTTAAGAGGCAGTAATTTTCCAGTATGAAGAGATGAGGTCATATCTGCCTATTCTGCTTTAGATTTTCCAGAGCAAGAGTGAGCCATTTCTTTTTATGCGTTGCAGGCGCCTTTCAAGCATACAGTAAGTTGTTTTCTAACGAGCTGGAACATCTTGCTTGATGACATCTCTGTTTAAATTGTTATTTTCCTCCAGCTGGGTCAGGACTTTCTGACTTTGACACAACGAGGAAGGCACACACATTTTCCACGATTTATGTATTGCAAAGGCTCAAGTGTCCACGCTGGCAGATGCAGAGCTCAGCCATCCACCCCTCTCCAGCCAGTTGCCTCCCCTTCCTACCAAACTCTGTCTGCAGCGGGACATTCCCCTTTCTCCCCTCCACTTCAGGAGAGCAGAACCAGTCGTGGTCCTTGCACATGACCACGTGTGCCAATTTTCTATCTGGCCCACAAGAACACCTGACGGAAACAGCCTGTCTTGCACCGAGGAGCAGCCACACGTGCACCAGGTTCACTGTACAAATGTGCCTCTCACGAGCAACCCCCACGGAGTGACACAGCAATGCAGCCAGGGCTGCTGCCAGATGACTTCACCTGTCACAACTCATGGATCCTCATTAAGTACCTGCCAACTTGCAGTTATCTGCTTTTACAGTGTCCCCTGCTTGACAACAAACCTACCCGAGCTTCCACAGCAGCGTTTCACAAATAGCCAGGCAGGATTTTTACCTTCAAAGGAAATTCCCAGTGAGGCCACTGTTTCCACTCCACTACTCTCCCTCTGACACCAGGTGTCCACCCTCCCCAGCAGGCATAGAGAAGCAGATGTGTGGCACACCACATGGCACAACTTGTTAAATCAAGGTTAGAAAAAAATCCATAATAAGGCTGTCTGAACTCACAGATAAAAAAACCAGTTTAATTATGGATGTGCTTTCACAGAAAGAACTTGCCATTCAGGCCTTTCACGGTGCTCTCCCAAAAATATATGAGGACCCCAAGAATATCAACAAACATATCCTCACATCACCCCTGCTGGGTGAAGCAAAATCCATTTTACAGACAGGAACCTGAAATGGGAGGTTTGCCCACAGAAATCCATGGCATGTGGTATCTACCAGCCCCAATGATGTGACAGCAGTGGAGTCTTGTTGGAAAATGAGGCTTCCAATCACAAGCAGACAACTCATTTCGCCCACGTGCAACATCCTACCTAAAATATCATGCTGCTGCTTTCTTAAGTTTTGTGCTGTCATGCTTGACTCAGCAACAGAAAAATAGAATAGAGGCAATTCCTTTCTTCTTCCCATCCTCCTGGCCTGCCCTCAGATTATTCAGCAGCTCGACTGCAGAATGAAAAGCCATCCTGTCTTTCCCAGCCATTCTCCTTAGAGAGGTTGGCTCTTGCTTTACGCTGGTTACACCAAAGACAGCAAAAAGCTGCATGGTAAAGACATCTCTGTCTATCAGGTTATACCAGGGGAGGTATAGGTTAGACATTGGGAAAAATCTCTTCACTGAAAGGGCTGTCAAGGGTTGGAAGAGAATGCCCACAAAAGTGGTAGAGTCACCATCCCTAGAGTTATTTAAAAGATGTGTAGGGGATATGATGATCTTAAAGGTCCTTTCCAACCTAAATGGTTCTATTATCCTAAAAGTCTGTCCTACCAAACTGCAGGAAAACTCTGCCCCTTCAGACACAGAGACCTGTGAGAAGGCAATGCAGCCACCATCAATCAGCTGATTCAGCTTTTATTCACACTCCAATTCCCACTGTCCATACCAAAGAAGAGCAAAATGTTAGCCAAAAATGGAGAATCTTGGAAAAGAGAGAGAGAAGCACCACTACACTAAACACCCAAGGTAATCCTGCAGGGAATGTGCAGACTGAACAAGAGCCAGCCCTGCAGGGGCAGTAAGGGTCTGGAAGTGTCCACACAGTAAAGCAATGCACAGGTCACCAAGAGTTTGGTCTCTCTTCTTGACTGACTTTGCTGAGGTGCTCAAATAACACAGGAATAGAGAAATGGGAATTTGGGTCTATTTGAATGTCAAAGGACAACTATAAGCTAGAGTAGTGCTTTGGCTGAGAGTTAGGGTCTGGATTGTGCTCCCAGCCTTATATCAGAGAGCAAAGAGCTGGACAAATGCACTGCCTGGACCTTGTGCTTTGGGCCAGACATTATTTGGTGGCCAGTGCCACCTCGTGGCACTGTCACCTGCAGAGAGGCCCAGAGATAAGGTAAGGACTCCACCCCTGCCACTCAGCCATGAGCAACCCAACTTAAAACAAAGGAGCTCTCTGGACTGCACAGCAGCAGAGAAGCAAGAAGATACCAGACCATGTGGTTTTTCCCAGCTGGAACACCCTTGCTAAACATCCTCTCCTAATTCCAGGCCAGTTAACTCAGCCTGGGGCTCCAACACCTGTCCCTGTCAAGACATTTTTGCCAGCACAACAGAACAAAGCAGGTCCTGCTGCATTCAGAGCACACTTGCAATTAAAATCTTTTACATGTGGTACAATTCCCCTTTAAAAAAGGGAAAGCTAACACTTAAGAGATGAATAAGGCCTGGAGAGACTTGATTTTTTCTGTCCTGATGACACCAGAAAATTTGTTAAGGGTGTACTCCTGCAGGAAAGGTGTGGTTGGCATTATCCCAGCTGCCCCTGCTGTCTCAGGAGCTGGACCATCAAATTTCCAACCGCTACTGCTACTCACTAACAGATCAAACAGTACTGGGCTTAATGATTCAGATGCTCCAGGTTCAATCTGCATCCAGGGCCCCTGCTGAAGGCTGGCATTTAAGATGTCCAAACTGGTGTTATGCCCTGATCTACCTGTGTCACCACACCAGGAACTACTGTGACACTACATTACCTTCATCAAGGCAGAGCCTGGTTCTTCCTGCAGACTGACACACTCATCTCCTCAAGCCACTACAACCTCTTGTCTGTTGAGGGTGACCTCCCACCACTGCTGAGTCTTCCAGGGCAGCTTGATCACCAACCACTGTTGCAAAATGAACTTCTCCCGAGGACTGCCTTTAGTGCCAGGTTTAGCCCCATTTGTATTTGCCTTTTTTTTTCTTTAATATCTTTGTGCCTTTAAGCAGAATGAAGCCTCAATCAGTGCACAAAATCCAATTACAGATGAAATTATAAGAAATGTCTGTTTGAAAGCCAGGTTCCTCCTTCTAGGGGAAAGGGAACAGCTGGGATTACATCTCAACTACCCTGAGCTTCCCTTTGCCATTACTTGACAAGTGTTTGGTAGAAGCTGATGCAGGACCCACTGTTTTCACTGTCTGCCCACAGCGGGCAAGGGTCACCCCGGGTTAATCCAGGCAGCACAACAGCAGAAACCATTTCCTCTAGGGGCAAATAAAGCCTTCTCCAAACTTCCCCTTCACAACTCAATAACATAGCAAAGGTTTTGTAAGAATGTAGGTGAAACATGCAAGTTATATCCCTGAAGATGTAACACCCACTTCCAGAAGCCTGGCAGAAGACAGCCTGACCATGTCTTTTTTTCCCCCCACCAGGTTATGTTACGAGCAGGTCTGAGAGCAGACACACAGAGCTGGCACCCCTGCATGAACACACCCGTAATAATAACTTCAAACTGCTTTGCCCCAGCTCCTGTGAAAATCTCAGGAGGAGCCCTCCCTCTCTCTGCTATATGACCCCTGCCTACTGTCTGTAGTGATGTTTACAGTCGTCGTGGTCTCCCTCACACTGCAGGCTGGCTCCCAGAGTCTTTTCATTTTGGAATGTGTCAAGTAAATGGAAACACTGAGAGGGAGAGTAATTTAAGCATTCAGAAACCAAACTGCCATTAAAACACTAGCACACACAAGAACACATACTAATATCCCAAGGAACGATAGCCAATCTAAAAAACAATAGGCAATTTTCCTCTGTCTCCTGCTCTTTTTATGGCTCATACTACCTGTCATAAGTAGCTATTAAAAAGCCCATACCACAGCATGGCAGAGAGGAGGGGGAAACCCAAGTATACTACAGAACATTCTCCCTCAAATTCTGCCCATCAAAGGGAATTTAATCTCCAGCTGTCTACCATTTAAGAAATATCAAGTAAAATGGTGAGAATAGACTGCAAAATGCTGGGTTTTGCCATTATACTCACTACTGAGGGAAACATTTTTGATGGGGTGACCTTTGCATCGAGCTGTGTTCGTACTGAAATGCACTTTGCAGACCATGAAAAAAGCAGCTCCTTTTTTGACAGCTGAACTCAATACATAAGAACTATTTAAGAGAAGCTGCTTTACAAACAGTGGGTGGCAGATGACAATTAGGTTTTTTCTTCTATTATGGCACGGGGGGGTGGGGGTGGAATTATCACCATTAGTCACAGTGTGCTTGATACGACAACAAAGAGGGACCAGGCTCCCTCTGTCTTCTTTCCCTTGTTTTATTTTCCCTGTGTATCTGCACGCATGGCAGACATTTATTCCTTCATACACGCACACACACGCTTATTCTGTGGTCTGTTCCAAATTTTGCCTCCCTTTGCTTTAATTCAACCCTAAATATGTTAAATATTTAAATATGCTAAATGCAAATCTGGGCAGCTTCCTGAGCTGTGGAAGCTGTTTTGCGTCGGCCCTTGAAGATTCAGGATAAAAAGTTGAATCCAAGCAAAACGGGGATTAAAGAGGGGGAGGGGAAGAAGGGAAGGGGCACAGCACAAATCCTCCACCACCACCAGTCTCTCCCTCGGGGGTTTCAATTACACGGGATGAGTTTCTCTCAGAATGACACCTGTGCCTCACCCCGGTGCAGTTCCGAGCGGTTCCCTCCCTCCAGGGATGCTGGGCCAGCCCACCTGGTGGGCAGGAGGGGCGGCTGAAAGCCAGAGGGGCTCGGTGGCTGCAGAGCAGCAGGAGCTGGGACAGGGGGAATGTGGGACCGGGACAGCGGGATCGGGACAGCAGGAATATGGGAGCCGGGCTCCGGCTCCCCCCGCCCCAGAGAGGGGCCGGTCCAGCCGGGCAGGGCTGGGGGCTCCGGGCAGCCACGGGCAGCCCCTTGAAGGGCTCGGTACGACAGCCACGCCTGGCCAGTCTGAGCCCATAGGCTGGGCGGGACAACAGGAGAGCAGCGTGGCAAGGGCAAAGATCCCAAAATCGCTGGGAAGGAGGGCAGTGCCCTCCAAGCCTGGTCCCTCTGCCCCAGGAGGGCAGCAGCCCTCGTGGCCTTGGGGAACAGCAAACCCGGGCACTGCTTGGCCACAGGAAGACCTGGCTTTGAAAGCACCATACTGTATGGGGATCCCAAAACACCACCTCCCTCTGCAGAGAGCTGCTCCCCTTGCACAGCTGACAGCCCTCCTCTGCTCCCTGAGCTCGGTCTGGGAACACCAGCAAAGCCCAGATGGGTCTTCACAGCTCAACTCCTTCATTCCCAACGGCCCCACCAGCTAGGATGCTGCTACGAGCTGTGGTCCTCACCAGGAAAAGCTGCAGCAATCTCCGGTTGTGTTCCCTGTTTGTATCAGCACATGGTGAATTTATCCTGCACTGCACTGAATTAGAGAATTCTTCTTCAGAACCAGACAATGGGCTGGCTGAGCAGGCAGCACCTTTTTGCTAAGAAAAGGACTAGTTTCACCAGACCATCTGAAGAGAACTGACTCAGCTTAGCAGACACCACATCAGCTGAGAGGGCAGAGGCCATGAGGGCTGCAGACCTGCCTTCAGCATGGGCCTGAGGGGCCTGTGGGAGGCACCAGACAGAGACAGACATTTATGGAGCACATTCACATCAGGCAAGAGGTTAAACAAAAGGGCAAGCAAAACTAATAAAAAAAATCCTATCAAGAAATTATTTGGCCATAAATGAACATCAGGGTGGCAGCATCAGATGTGACGTTTCCCAAATACTTTCTTTTCCCCTTGAAGGTCAGGCAGCCCTTTAATAAAATTTGAGAATCACAGCTGCAAAGTCTATTCCTGCCTCTGTTCTTTGCCTGCAGAGAGAATATATATGCATGAGTCGGTATTTCAGATAGCTGGGGCTAAGGATAACTCAAAAGATCTTCAGAAAAGAATAAAAACATCCTTTGTCATACGGCTGCTCACAAACCATGATTTTGGTTGAAAATAGGCACAGTCATATGAAAAGCTACACAGAGCATACAAAAGGCAACAAACAAAAGTATGTGAATTCAGGACACGGCTGAATCATTTTAATATCAGCTGAAGCTTTGAAAATGTGATTAGCATATAGTTAGGAGACACTTCTCCTTTGCATCTAAAAATACCGTGCCAGCTCTGGAAGAGACCAGCCACCAGCAGAGCAGGAGTTGCATAAGCCTCCGTGAGCCATTGTCTGCTGGGAGCAAAAGGGCCCCAGGTGCTTCCTCGGTGTTGTGAGAAACAGCAGATAGTTAATTTAGCAGTTTGATTTTTATGACACTTAGCCTAACAAAACCATCAAGGTCAGTCTGAAAACATAGGTATCCACACCATACACTGACATCCGTTAATAAAAGGCCGTGCATCTCCTGTAGCACTTAAAAAGTGATACTTGTTTTTAAATGAAGTGGGAAACAGCATTAAGAGCCCGGTCTTGTGGCTTTGATTTGCATAAGTCCATGCCCCCACACAGCAGGGACAATAACAACCTCCATGGGCTGCTCTCAAATCAGTCCAGCTGGCAGCGCTCTCTCTGAGCCATCAGAGCCTGGTGGGGGTTGGATCCGTGCCAGTGGAAATCTTCCCTTCAATTGTGCGAGCTTTGGATGAGGACTGGCTTGCACAGACCTTCAAACGTGAGGCTCAGTGAGAGTTGCTGAGGAAGGCCAGTTCAGCACGTGCTGTCCATTAAAGGTCAGCAGTTCGGGGATGAGCTTCACCAGGCAGGAGCCGGGATCAGCCCTTATCCTTCAGACAGACCATAAATTGCCTTATCCTTCAGATTGGGTGCTAAAGGCAAGGACCTGAATGTCCTCTAGACTGCGAGGGAAACCTGAAATCTCAATCTTTCTCAAGTCTGGGCAAGGGCTCTTCCCTCCCCCTTCCCTCACAGCTGAGCGCTGGCACAGCACCAGCCCTGCTGCAGCCCCACGCTCAGCCCGGTTCCCCACACCCCCATGTGCTTCCCAGATAATCTCAGTTGTTGTTCTAGGCAGGCGGCTGTTTTTACTTAAGGCAATTCTATGCTTTTCACTGTGTTTTTAATTTTCATTTCACCAAGATTCACTCCCACGACCGTGTTTTCTGGCTTCTCACAGTTTTTGTCCTTTATTTTTACTGCTGGAGTCAGAGATGATTATCTCTAAGAAAGATATTTCAGCTGCATTATACTGATGGTAAACGCTACTTTTCCTGCTCTGATTTTCCATGCGAGATGCTTTTTGTGCAGCTGTAAGTGTTGCAAATTGTTTGCCACGTCTCCAAGTTTCCTTTTCCTGCTGTGGGAAGTGCCAGTATTCCTATATGGAGGGGACTGCAACCTCTGGCAGGCCCAAAGGATCAATCAGCTGACCCTTGGAGAGGACCAGATGAACCCCCACAGACGCAGCCTGCTCTGGGGCACTGTGACCTCCCCCAGTGGTATCACAGTGTCTTTGGGCACCTCTGTCTGCATGTCCCAGGCACAGCTCACTGACAGCAAGGGGATCACAGGCTTCCCAGCAGCCAGCACGCTCCAGTGCTGACATACAAGATGTGACACCTCCATCCTTGCCAGCACCTACTCCACAGCATGAAATGGAGATCCTCCAACCCACTGGTAGATGCCCAGGCAGAAGAGAAGGACTGCTGAAGGCCAGCACCAAAGACACTGACGCCACCCAAAGTCAGTACAAGCTGGACATGGCCAAGACTGTCCTTCTGGAGCATCATCTCCTCCATGACAGGAGGCTTATCAAGGGGCCACATGAATCTCCAACTGCAACTAAGGTCTCCAGAGATGCACCTTCCTCCTCCTTTCAAGCACAAGGCACATGCCCTCCCCAGCCTCTCCAGCAGCACTCTGAGTTAGCCTTTCCCACATTTCCTTCCCAGCACCGTTGTTGCCTGCTCATGCTTCAGACCGCCAGTTCTTGGCTGCTTCTTCGGGGCCCTTTCACAGGTCCACAGCAGCCTCACTGCTCCTACACACACATTCCACAGAGCCTGGCAGTGCCATGTGCTCCCTCACTGTGCTAGCACCCGAAGATAGGAGGGCAGACAACCCTGCAAGAGAAGGCAAGAGCATCAAAACAGTGTCCCCACTGTCACAGGTCACCAGCAGCCACAAAAGATCCAACAAGGTCCTTGTACCCTCAGCTGGCCGTGCTGGCCGTACCTTGCAGGGGACACTTGTCTGACTTCAGCCAAGCTAGTGCTGCAACCTCAGCTTCTGAGTTTTTCCCTCCCTGCCGACTTGTCAGATCCCTCAGTTGACATTCACTACTTGCTCATCCCTCAGCTCTGCAATACCTCCCAGCATGCCAAAAGCCAGCAGGTCCATGCCCGTACCAGACCCTCAGACTGTACAACATCCCACAGGCTTGTGAAATAATATATAGTCAGGGCAGTGCAAAAGAGCAAGCACTGCTGAAAGCTGCTGCTGGCTCAGCATTTTTATTTTCAATCAAAGCAGCATTTTATATTTTTTGTAATAGTTTTTCCCCCTTTGGCATTTTCATTAAAAGACCAACAGGAAAAAAAAAACTCAACAATCCCAGAGTGGAAGTTATAAGCAGCCTGACACCTGGTAATGAGATATTTCAAGCTCTGGCCTGGCACTTTTATGGTATTTCTGAACCAAGCACTCAATCAAGCAGACTTAGAACAGAAAGTTTGTTACTCCCAGGTTTTTCATCTTACATTTCAGCCATGGAAGAATATGGTACAAATAAGGCAGGTAAATACCTGGCAAGTGAATACTTTTGCCACAGTTTAATTATTCCCCTCAACAAAAAGGCTCCTGAGATGGCTCCTGAGACACTACTCAGCATTCACAGCCCACCTGAGAACCTCTTGGCTCCTCATTTGAAATGCCTCATGACTGTTCTTAAGGAAAGAGAGCTCTGACAGTCCCTTTGTGTGTCCACTCTGTTGTCCCAGCAGGCTCGGGGCAGGCACCAAGCACCTCCTGCAGAGCCCCAGCACCACTCTCTGCTCTGGGTGCAGGCACTGAGCACCTGAAAGCACCTGGCACAGGAAAGCAAGACAAGACTAAGATGAGCAGGTTCCCATCAGCAGAAGGGCAGGTAACCTGCACATTCCAGCAGCCAACCTTATCTCCACCCACCTCCTCAGGAGACAATAAAGCTTTCACCCAGTCACCTTCATGTCTGGGACTGAATTCCTGTTAGATTATCAGGATGTTTCCACTCTCCTCCCACTCCAGCCACAGCTCCAGTTAAGGCTGTTGGCTGTGGCCAGAGTGCCAGGAGTCCCAGGGGGGGCTGGCAAGGGGTGTTTCACCCTCACAGGAGCTCTGCTGCACCCAAAATGAGAGCAAAGCCACCACGGACAGGCAGCTGTTGGGCACAGAGAAGAGCCGGCCAGGCTCTCTCGTGCTGCTGTCTCACTTGTCTCCTGCCTGACACAAGGAAGGGAAGGTTTTCTCAAAGCACAGCCATGTTTGGGCCACTCACTCACCTCCCACAGCAACTGACACCATCCAAACGCTGGTGCTAATTGCAGAGACAGGAGAATCATCTGCATTCCATCCATAACAACCCATTGTTATTTTTACGCACTCACACACAGACACAAGGAAAGAACCCTTCTCATTTCAAGCTGTGCTATTATGCTAACTACAGAGAAATAAATATGCCACACTGTAGTTAATAAGTGTCATTCACATCAGTATTTATTCCAAACATGTTTCCCCCATCACGTCTGTTCTGCCTGGAACTGCTCATCACTAAAGAGGAGACCTTTATTTCTAGTGATTTAAGCAGACAGGAGAGAGTTAGCAATTAAAGCACACTTTTGTACAGTTTAATTCTTTTTATTTCAGCCATCAGGAGCGTTATGTGCTATCACTGGATCTATTTCTGGAGCCACCACCTACCAGCACTGGGTTTGTAATTCACATATTTGCAGATGGGTTCTCCAGCCTGGGCATGGGAATAGCGCTGGCTCCTGATGTGCTATGGGCTTGTGGCTTTCAGACCCGTGTCCTGCTCCACAGGACCCGTCTCTCTCAGAAAAATGGGCTCAGACTCCTTTTTGTTCAAGCTCAGATACATTGCTGTACTCCAGGGCTCTTCACTCTCACCCAGTGCCTGCCATTAGGTGATGTCTGCAGTGCCAGGAGCTGCCCCAGCACTCCCACAGCCACACCAGGAGCTGCCAGCAGCCGAGCACAGATCCAGGCACCTTCGGTTGCTCCCTTGAGGGATTATTTCTCTGCTCATCAAAGCCTGGCGAGGACTGAATGTCATTCAAGAAAAGTATTTCAGAGCTAAAAATAGCCTCCTCCTTTTTGCTTCCCTCCCAGAGGAAATGCCTGCCTGGTAGGTAGCAGATGAATGTAGTGGTCCTACAACACACAGCTCATCTTTCACCTGAAGAAACACAAACACAATAAGCAAGGCTTCACACGAAACTCCTGCTACCTGGGCTGAACTAGAACTATTTTTCACGTTCAACTGAAAATGGAACCGAGCCAGAAATCCACCACCAGTCATGGGAAACAAGAAAGGCTTTGACTTCTGTCCAAAGACAGATCCACCTGCCCATCCTCAACAGAGCAAACACAGGTCCCTGCACAAACACAGCGAGGTGTGCAGTCACCCCCAAGACCCACA
Organism: Myiotriccus ornatus; assembly: GCA_036023395.1. Lineage (NCBI taxonomy): Eukaryota > Metazoa > Chordata > Aves > Passeriformes > Tyrannidae > Myiotriccus > Myiotriccus ornatus. The sequence goes on from JAYRBT010000033.1 coordinate 8,230,442, forward strand.
GCCCGCCCCAGTGAGGTAAAAATGGTTTCAAACTTGAGGAGTGCAGATGCTTAACTGAGGGGCTGATGTTGCTGCCCTAAGGAATGAATCCCAAGGACTGAACGAGGGCCAGCGCTAATTACCAGCCCACACAGACTTGTGGATTATGTGTCAAGGATCCTGTTATGCAAGAATACAGCTGGGCATGTTATTGCAAGTGAGGAGACAAGCATCCATGTGAATTGCAGGGGTGTAGGGAGAAAAGGAAAAAAAAAATCTTTTCATTTTCCCCCTTTTTTTTATTTTTACACTTAAAGGCCTGATTTGTAAAGATACTAAAAACCTAAAATTCTCGTTGTTTCCAGACTTTGCTTTTTAAAAGGGCATGGAACAGTGGACCAAACACCAACTAGGCTCCATCCATGGAGCTAATGAGACTGGGAAAGTACCCAGAGGTGGGCTACAGCAGCAGCTTTTCTCTTAACCTCACTCATCACCTCCTTTTCTCCTCCTGCTCCCAGATACAATCCTTGCTCTGTCCTGTTTACAGCCTGGTCCAACTGAAAGCACAATTAACTTGCATCAGCAGAAGAAGACAGTAAGAATGGTTATGCCACGTTTCTTCACCACAATAGAAGGGGTAAATCCCACCCTAATTAAGTTGTGGAGGTGAAGACAGAGGAGTGTTGCATATACATGTTTCTATCCAAGATCACATACCAAGTATTTTGTTACTCCTGCCTTTTTCGTATTTTCTTGTATTAGGGCAAGAGAGACATCTAGAGCTGACAGGCAGGGGATTGCAGGCTTCTGGAAAAACAGGTTTCTGTAGAACAGGTAGCATGGTGGGTTTACAGAGTGAGAACAATAAACAAAATGAATGAAATATGAAACAAACCAACTCCTGGTTATAAATTATAGCAATGGATTATAGAGTAACAGAAATGTTGTCTATTTCCATGGCCCTCACACAACACTAACCCCAAACTGAAAAAAGCACCTCCTTGGCAGTCAGAAAGTCAGAGTGGGTCACATACCCTGCTAAGACCCCCTGTCAAAAATAGACAACGCTACAGGAATGCATACACAATGATTAAGTGCTGCACTAACAGATAAAACCCTCAATAAAATGGAACTAAACTAGACTTGGAACTTGAATGGTGCCCATTTAATCCCAGAAAAAAGTCCCATGGCCATCCCACTAGCACAAATGTACCAACAGCATCACTATTCTCAACTCCATCATGAGACGGGATCAGGAAAATTACAGCCCATGAACTGCATGAATAAAATGGCAGCACTTCAGCAGAGAAAGCATCAGAGGCATGAGCAAGAATGGAAGCCACCAGTTTCTGAAACTCCTTGAGTCCACTAGCATAGTTCTCTGGACTAAACTGTGGTTAAATCCATACAGGTGTTTACTGAGAGATGGATATTTACATTAACTGGTAGTAAGATACTGAACCATACATGCTCTTATCTTAAATCTGAATTAGTAAATAGCATGGGATGAGGGAAGGTGCATTTCCCATGAAGCCACTGTCATGCACCAGGCTTCTTACCCTGTTGCTGTATTTTGAAGATAGTTTTTCTCACCTCTCGTGTTACCTTAAATCAGGCTCAAGTGCAAAGACACAAAAAAACTCTCTTTGTGGAGCAGAGCACAGAAGTCAGGATACTCACTGCAGAAGGAGCAGGGAAACAAACCAAAGCCCTCTCGGACTCCTCTCACGACGATCTCACTCAGTCTCCAGCGATTCCAGGTTGGATGCTGCCCTCTGCTGACCCCTTCCCATTGCAGCACTAAATAGGTGTTTGGATGCATGGCAGGCGATTTGAACACGCTTTATCTTGCTCTTAAACCATGGCATAAGGAGCAAATGGCAACTGACCTCCTGTAATACTGATCACACATCTGACCACAGAAGTGAGGCGGGGCTGGACCGCAGGAGGGGAGGGTCACCAGCCTCTCCCAGCTGCTTCCAACTTACTTATCTGATCCTGTGACTGGGGGCTGATGCTCCCACCTGTTTGTGGGCAGCTGAGCAGGTCATCAGGGACTGCAGACAGGGCACCACCACCTCTCTCTCCAGGGTAACGAGGGGCTGCTCAGCTTTGGTGTGCAGCGTGTGGAGGTGACACCGTCACTTCCAGACTCACTCAGTGATGGACCACAGGACGTCCAGGACAGCAGCAGGAGCAATTCTTGGTAACTCAGGGGTTTCCTCAGGGGTCCCCCACTTTCCACCTTCCCAGTTTTCCCCAAGTGAAGGTCAGCTGTCTCTGTCCCCCAGGGGCCTCCTTCATCACTGATGGTCCCTCTGCCCCACAGGCACACGTACGCCCTCAGCTCACAAAACACCCCGAGCTTAAAAAAAATACCATTTTCAGATTTTACTATGTCTGAGAGCAAGAATTTCTGCAAACCCATCTAAAGCTGTTGTGTTGCAGGGCACATCAGAAATCCCATGTGTCAGCTTCCGAGCCCAACTTCCTAAGTCCTTGAATCTCAGCCAGCAGCTGAGGAGTAAAGCTCTCACCAGTGAGGTGCAAGCTCAGAGATCATCTCGTGAGCTCGGATCAGCCACATCAGCTTCCACATGTGGTGAGTCCATGTGCAGTTACACTTGTAGATACATGGTGGAAAAGGAACATCTGCTGCTGCATCTTTCCCTCCAAGTCATCCTTGCTACATCAGAGCTCTAATTTCCATTTAGTAATTCTATAAATTTTGTTGGCCTGGCTTGTGAAATAAATTTACAGTCCATTCCCAACTTCTCTGTCAGCTGAGAACATCAGAAATTCTGTTACCTCAGGAGTCTCTGTGGTAGCAAAGGACAAACACAGCTAAGCTGAGTCAGAAAAACTTATGTGTATGTCCTGCATAAAACTGGATTAAAACACGAATGTCCAACTAGCAGGGAACTTGCTGTAGTAAATTCATCTAAAGGAAGCCCTAGTGTCACTGACCTTCTTGCATCAGGTATCAGAAACGTGTTCTGTTGTAGACTTGACAGAAGTCAAGATTTTAGAAAAAGGAATAGTGGAATCTTGGTGCAATCTTCAGGGTTACTCTGAGCAAGTACAAAATCTGAGGTGTGTCAGTGCCTGGTACTGCAGGATGATCTCCACTATGAACATGAAAAAAACACCTGTAACAAAAGTTTGATTTGACAACAAAAAAGGGGTTAGAACAGACTTCTTTTCACTTTGTAACTACTCTAATTCAGTGTACAGATCTTTATCTTCAGCTAAGCAGATGCTTCCATCAAAGAGAACCACGCTGATTCCATTGAATGTTTTGATGCCATCTCCAATCTGCACTTTGTGACATTAACCATCATATGACTTTGACAAAGCAGGTGAAACAGCCTTTTTCATTATTCCCCTGCTCTTCCCAGCCAAGCTCAAGGCAGGATGCTGGTGCACACACCACTTCCCACAAGCACTTCCAGAGCCCTGGTGGTGTTTCATGTTCCTGAAAGAAGCCACATCAGGGGAGACCGTGCTGTCCACAGAGTTAAGACCCGTTTGCTGAGCAGCTTCACCTTTTCTCCATAAAAGAAAACTAAGAGACAAGTCACAGAGTTCAGAATTTGTGCCTGAAAACAGTCACTTCCATCCCAAGCCTCTGGGAAAAGCTTTGTGATGAAGTATCACCTTCAAGGTACACTTCAGCTCAAGCAACATACCAAGCATTGGGATGTATCACCAAGAAGGAAAACTTTTTCCAAAGGGGTTTGTATCAGAACCACAAATTCAACAGCTGTTTTTGTGTGTTGGGAACAGGCTTGCTACAGTTCAATAAGCTCCTTCCTGGTAAGACTCCAAACAAAGCAAAACAAGGCAAGGGATTTCCATCGGTCCAGCTTGCTGCCCATCCTCTACCAACTGAAGTTGTCACCTGTTCCTGTACTGCCTTGAAATAATTTGATTTCTCTGTATCAAGTACAATGTGCTGTCATGTATCAGCCTGGAAAAAACAGCAACTCATTCAATACTCAGTATTCACTATCCATAGGTTCAGCCTTATTTCGTTGCTCTAAAAATCTTAAGAAATCCCACAGTTACATCTTTGTCGCAACAAAGTTGCACATCAACTACCCTACCCAAAATTCTGTGTGTTTCAAAAGACTTTCAAAGTAAAAATTTGAAGGAAAATAAAAGTATTCACCTCTCTACCTCAGTTACTCCTTACAGCATCTGATGTGGAACAAGCCTGTGATCTGAAATCAAACTTCAACCATCTTAATTATTCCACAATTCCACACACTCTAATTTTTTTAACAATAAACAGGAAATACTTTCTGGCAAGGCATCTTCTATAATTAAGCCATGAGGTGACCCCATGAAGGACAGCTGGGTTTAGCATTAGTTCAGCATTACAGCTCTGCCACTGAGGCTCTCCTGTACAGTCATCCCAAACTGTCAGTCCAGTGGGAACTATTTAAAGTATGTTCCACAATTAACAGAAATAAAACTGTGACCAGGGATGGTGTGGAACCCAAGCACCACTTGAAGTGAAGCTGGAACTTGAGCACTTTGGAAGAGCTGTCTGTTACAAGCACTATCACAGTGTTCAAAAACATTAAAATACCGACTGGAAACACCAGAGTCCATTTGAACAATTTATTAGTATCCTCTTTTTTTACAAGTTTTAGAAAAAGAACCCCAGGATTTTGCCTCCTGTGTGTTTTCGCCTCGCCTCCTCATGGTCCATGATGCCAGCTGAGGTTGTCAGTACAATGTACCTGTCAAAAGAGAACAAATGTTCAGTCTATTCACTCTGTTCCAGGCTGGTGCAGAGCTGACAGCACCACCTGCATCTCTCTGTTACAACAGCAAGACCTGTGCCCGTAAGAATGCGCCTAACACTGTGAGATCAGGTTACCAGACAGTGACAAGGCAGCTCCTTTCATGAGCACAGCCCTGCAGCACACACAGGACATCCACAGCCTTCTGTTCCCTGAATACTGGCCTGTCTCCTTGGGCATTCCCACCGGGCAGTGCCCCAGCTGCTGCAGCAGCAACACCTCAAAGGCTGCTACACAAAGTCCACTTCTGTCTTCCAGGGCTGCTGTTCTCCAGCACAGGCAGAGTTATCCAGCACAGGCAGAGCTGCCTTGGTGCCAGACAGCTCCTCAGCTTGGGGCTCTGCCCCAGTGCCCAACACTGCCTGAGGCTCTGCACCTGACTGACAACTGCAGCAGCCACTGTCACTGCCAGTTAAGCATCTGGACTGCCAGCACCCCTCACCCACACAGCTGCATGTCTGAGAACCTCCTGTCTCACCACTCTACAAACACTCTTAAAAATTCCAAAGACAACACACACAGGAGCTATTCAGGGACAGCTGAAGGAGTTACTGCTGGAGCTTCAAGAACAGAAATTCCATGGAACTGTTAATCCTTCCAGACTGGCTGAGGCCCTGGAGACTCTTCCAGCTCTGCCATCCTGGTGCATTGGCATTTACTGCTCTTGGCTCAGTATATTTTGGGAAATACTGCATAATAGTAAGATTTTCTGTGTTGTGGAAGTTTGTTTAACAGAGGCTCCAAGCCTCTCATCACTTAATATCTGATCAGTTCACATAAATCAGGACATTTGCATTTCAGTAGTACAACCTACTTCTATTGACCTGGTAACTCACACGACTCCTCCCCATTTACAAGTGGTCATAATTAAAACTAAAACAAGTTTTAGAGAAAAGTCCTATTTTCTGGTAAACTGTATAAATGGTGAAATGAGAATTTACCAAAGTAAAGCAGAAACAGGTCCTTGCTTAGCAGTGCCCCTTTAAAAGTGGTTAAAAAGAGTGTTTATATGGAAGATGGATTTTTAGACTGGTATTTACCTCTAGATTGATCAGATGAAAGGTGTCAGGTGAGTCTAACTCGGGCAGTTTGTCCGTGTAACAAACCCCCACGTTTTTCACACCAGCATTTAATTCTTCCTCACACTTACCCAAACTGACGTGAAGGCAGCAGGTTGTTCTGCCACTTTTCCAAATCCTTCAGCTGAACATCAAATCTGGGACTGATTACACCACACTGTAAAAGAGAATTCCATCACAAACTGAAGAACTTTATAGACTGGATTTACACATCTGTCATCCCAGTGCAGCGGCTGAAGGAGTTTAACTAAAGTGCAGTTACACACACTCCATTACCCCCAGTATGAGCAGCCATTCCTCCCACCTGAGACCCTCACACAGTAACTATCCAGCAGTTATTTCCTCAGCCTCATACCCTCCTCCTCAACAGACAAACTTGCACTGCCGCTGAAGCTACACTAACCAAGTAGTGCCCAGACCTGGGAGACAGGAAAGCACACTATAATATCAGCAAAAATCCTGTGATTACTCTAACCATAGATTACCTTAACCATCATACACAGTTAGCAAAAAATACATGTAGATTTTCATCAGGAAGAAATTAACATGCACAGGAGTTACTGAAGTTTTCCGGTAAATCATATTACTCACCATGACCACCACTATAACCTCCATTTACCTCAGTGGCCCCAAGTACATCCATAACTATCCAAGAGCAAACCAGAAACACACCTTCCTGCACTACAGACACTTTTCCAAACCAAAGAACTGTTCCCTTATTGAAATGATTGAGAGATAACACTAGTCATTTGGGAGCGTCAGATTTCTCTGCCTTGTACACTCAAGCAATTTTCAGCTGCAATATGTATTCAGCATGGAGATACCCCCAACATATTCTGACCAAGTAATTTTTTTAGTTCTTTACTAAAGAACCACCTCTCACTTGAAGAGCTTAACTGGAAACGATGCACAGCAAGACACCACAGAACTAGACAGCTCACTATTTTGAGACAAAAGCAGTTAAAAAACTTTCAAAACACCCATGAATGACTCAAATGCCCCAGAACTTGACAAGCACCAAACAACAAACATTCAGCTTTCCATCAGCTCAAGCAAAGCCCCCCCGGCAGCATGAGAAAGGTCTGTCTTCTCCACATCTACAGGTATCAAACATCAACTGGAAAACAACTCAGCTCCTATCACTTAAGACAAGTCTTCCAGATAGTTTAAACATCAAATAAACTGAGAAACCACTAGGTAGCCAGAAAGCCTCTGAAGAAAGAGAAATACACAGCACTTGCAAGCAGACTTCCCTTAAAATGTGTCTTGCACATTCAGAATTCAAAAGAAATGCAATTAATTACCCATACTATTATGGATCTCAATAAATTAACCAGCTTTTAAACTGATAATATCCATATTGCTCTCATTTACATGGATTCAACAAATACCACCTTCTTTACAAGCAATTCTTTCAGAACTGGAGTAGATAAAGTTAAAATAATAACAAAAGCGTCATTTAAACACATCCCTAGGAAACTGAAATCAGGAAGACAAACCCTACCTTGTTGAGTCTGCCTGTGAGGTTGACAACAATCTTCCCAGCTCTGTGGTCATCAATTATCTCAAATTCACCAATGTAACCTGCAGGAGAGACGAGCAGAGTACCAAATATGTAACACTTGGCTTATACATATATACACACACTTAAATGTAGGTATAAAGCTACAGTAACACAGCTCATTCACTATGTCACACAACACTAGTTCAATCCCCTTAAATCAAGTTAGTTTCCAGTTTTACTCAGGAGCACCCCCAGCCCCCAGGGGTGAGCAGGGCCAGGACTCACCGTGCTTCATCATCACGGTGAGGAAGCGGACGATGACCTTGGAGCACGGCCGGATGAGGACCTGGCGCTTCCCACGTTTCTCTGCGTTGTTGATGCTCTTGAGAGCATCTGCCAGGACGTTCATGCGCACCATGGTGCCTGCAGGGGAGGGTTATGAGTTATGTGCACCAGCCCCTCAGCACAGAAACCCTCAGCAGCACTGCTTTTCTAGCCTAGGCTTAAAAAGGTCCAAGACTGGCAGAAAGTCACATTAAACCCTAAAAAGCACTCTTGGGGTAAATAAGCGAATCAAGTCACGCACTCAGGGGTGATCGAGAAGAGTGATCCACTACAGGAGTTGCATGACAAGTCAGGAAACCTGACACTCAGTTAAGCTTTGCATCACAGCACACACAGGAAGGTTTCAAAGCCACCATGTCAGCAGTGTGACACCTTCCCCAGGCACGGCAGTTCGGCTCTACAACTCAATTACGCAGCGCCAGCCCTGTACAATAACTGGGTCCTATGTGGTGTTAAATCAACAGATGCTGCTCGGGTCACTGAGCTGCAAAACCCCTGCAGGATGCACAGACAACACAGAGCTCGGGAAGGAAACCCGCCATCAGCTCCAGTGATAGTGCCAAGAGCCCGGGAGCAGCCCCGGCAGGCGGGCATGACTCGGCACGGCCACCCCGTCCCCCACCCCAGCCCGGGCGCTGCCAGAACCCGCCGCGCCGGTGCTGCCGACCGGGGTCACCCCTGCGGCACATGAGGGCTTCCACCACCTCCTGGGGGAAACCAGAACACCAGCCCCGGCCGGCCCGTGCCCGCGGCCCCCCCGCGCGGGGCCCTGCCCGCCGCCAGCTCCGCTCCCTGCTCGTCCGCACGCCCCAAGTGCCCCGGCCCCGCCGGCCCAGCGCGGCCCCGCTGCCCAGCGCGGCCCCGCTGCCCAGCGCAGCCCCGGC
>JAYRBT010000033.1:8239158-8285956 GCA_036023395.1 Myiotriccus ornatus
CGGGCGGATGGCGGCGCGGGCGGGCGGATGCGGCGGGCCCGGCCCGGCCCCACTCACCGGCGGCGCGATGGCGGAAAAGGAAGGGCCGCGGCCGCGCGGGACCATGGGAGCGCCGCGCGCCGCCGCCACCTATCGCGAGACTCCGCGCGCCGGGGCCCCGCGCGCCCCCATTGGCCGGAGGCGCGCGCCGCGCTTCCGGAGCGCCGTTCCCACGGCGACGGGGACGCTCCGAGCGGGCGGGTACGGCGGGGCGCGAGGGACAAAACGCTTCGCGCGCACGGGCAGCGCCGAGCCCCGGGAACGCTCTTCGTGTGGCCCAGGTGTCCCCAGGGACACGGCGAGGGTTCCCAAGCCACACCAGGAGGATGGGCTGTGTTCCCGCTGTTTGAGCGCTCGGTGCTGTGGCAGATGCGCAGCACCTCAGCCGTGTCAGCGCAGGGGAGGCACCCGCTCCTGGAACAGCCCCGGGACACGCGGCGATGTCACCGCCTGGCTTCCCACACCTTTTCCACCAAAGGGCTGTGCCAGTTGAGCACATCACTTCCTAAACCGCTTCCCCCACATCCAGGGTCTCTCTCGGTGACAAGCCAGATCAGTTAACCAGAGCACTTACGAAACTGTCCCCCTGCGCATCCAGATCTCTCCCCGCGACAGGCTTTGCCAGTAGAACACTTCCTAAACCATTCCCAGCTCCCCCTCTTGATTGAAAAACGTATTTACACCGCTTTCTGTCCATTCACAAAGAGCAAGTCTTAAACAAGTTTTTCTTTAGTCTGTATTTACCTAATTCAACAGTTACAATAAACACTGAAGAGAGTTTCATTTTCAAACAGTAAACTTTTCACACATTAACACAGGTTTTAGCTTTTTAAAGAAAAAAAGTTCAGTTTTAAAAAAGGAGGGAAAGGTCATAGAAAAGCACAAACAATTCAAGCTTATTTACAGAGACAAACCCAGCATATTCAGAGTGATTTCGTATACAGACAACAACATTCATAAAACCGAACGTGCTACATGGCTCCATGACAACAGCAGTTTCCAGAACAATCAGCTGTTCAGGTAACACACACCTTCTCTCATTTTCTCCAGCCTCAGTGCAATGAGTTTACACTACAGCTAAATAACCGAACTACAGATTTATATATTCCAGACCCTTACTCAATGGATAATCTGGTATACAAACAGGTTCAGTGAGACAATGGAAACACCTTCTGCCCCCATTTTGGGTGTGCACCCTCAGCTATGGCCATTCTCATTCAGCTAATTGTCCTCCTGCCACAAGGATCAGTAGTAACAAGTCTCCAAGGCCTTCAGAACTGCCTTTCATACCTGCTGCAGCCACAACTAATGATCAGTGAACTAACACAGCTACAGAACCACTACCAGGCACTACAGCTCCGCTGTTGGGGTGTTTATTGACAGGGTTTCGTAGTTTGATGAAGACACTTAACGAGTTCCACACACCAAAGGAGAGGATCTCTCAGACAGGATCAGATGCAGGCTGCAGAACCCTACTCAGCACAGCAAGAGAGACAAACCCACAGCAGTTGCTGCAGTGAAATTTTCACTTCATCAGGGAGCCAATTAAAAAAAAAAAAGCCAGTGAGAAATGTAACTTCTATTGTCTTAGTTATACGTTAATTCTCAAAACTGATCCCAAGGAAACCTTTAACTAGAGTGAACAGCAGTTAAGTCTTCATTCATTTTTCTTTTCCTTGTGCTTGAGAAGTTTGTTTATCTCCCTTTTCGCCATTCCAATGTACTTTGTGATGATCCCATGCTGGTTTAGTCCAGGAAACAGCAAAAAGAAACTTACTACAGAGGGGAAGAAAAAAAAAAGAAGAATTAATACTCCCTTAATACTCCCTTAACAAGCATCTGCCACTTTGCAATTCCTTGCTTCCCTTAAGCCCTATTAACTGCTTGAAAAGAGAAAAACAGAATCCTGCAGCAAAACCATCCCATCACACATCATGAAAAATTACTTCTACCAGTCTCACCCCTTTTCAGAGAGCAAAAAAGTCCCTTGTGTTTTGCATGCTCACACTCACCGATGAGGTAAGTCAGAAAAAGATTGTGAACTTGCTGTCCAATCCAGGCAACCACGGCAAGAGTAAAGAGCATGGTCATGAAGTACTAAAAAGTGAAAAGGGAAAAGTCACCACAGAGCCTGTCGGGGATTCTCCCCCTTCCCTTCAGTATTTGGCAACATGTCAACATTTAAAACTAACTGGAAGTTTTCTGGCTCTTCCACATGCAATACCTCTGCACAGGTGTGTTGAAATTGGGATTACAGCACCTGTAATTGTAAGTTCTCATTTATTTTCAGACCACCAGCTTTACAGGACTGCAGTTCTTTTCTGCCCAGACACCCCTGCCATCCCCACTGACACCACCTCAGCCTCACACCACACCCATGCCCGTTTTTGGGACAGCAGCTCAGTAGTTCGTGTACCAGATGACACACTACTAAGATCTAGTATTTTGGACTGTTTGTGTACACAGGAAACAGCTTGTTTCCAAATATTTACCTATCCAGAGAAATCCAGTCTGGCTTTGTCTTATTATCAAGGATATGCTCCTAAATGCACAGAACTGCAAGTTTGAAGTCCTGTATCTTGCCCTCCAGGTTTGAATAAATGTGTGACCAGTGTCAAGTCACAGCCAGAACCGTCAGTTCTTGCTTCAAAATACCAGTTCGTTCAGGCACGTGCCTTGATAAAATACTTTAGACAAAGCTGAGCCAAACAAAATCTTAAGGACAACAGAGATTAACTGCTAGGACTCAGTACCATTTTAGGCTTCTCTTCCTTTAGAGCAAAGAGGCGTTTCCACCAGCCAACGATCCGGCGACGAGACTTCACCAAATTGCTGCAAATCTCATGAAATCTTTGCTGCTGTTCTGTAGTCCTTTTATTAGAGAAAACAAGCAAACAAACAAAAAAAAAGGCCAGAATTAAGAATTCAAGATTTAATCTGAAATTTATAAAAAAAAAAAAAAAACATGGCATTTTTCCAGCAGTAAAAATACATCCAGTGCTTATTCTGTCATTTGCTTTGCTTAGTTCTATGCCTCTTATTTACTGAGCACTGTAATGCAATTGTCCATGTAATTTTTCTCTATGCTGACTCTCCTATGCTGACTCCAAAGAGCAACCACGTTCAAACCAGAAGACCACTGATCTTCACCTGACACCAGTGTGATACACACAAGTAATACACACCTGACATCAGTGTCTGTTACTTTGGCTTTTAGTTCTCAGTATCTATTGTCCATTAATTACTAAAAACTAGTTTAGCAGAACTAATTAGCATCCTTAATGGAGAGCAAAGAATGTGCCTACTCCTTTGAAAAAAAAAAATCTTATTTTTCCAGAAGAAAAGGAACAATAAAGGTCTGTTCTTACATCTTACTGCTGTCCTCACTTCATGTGTAATAGAGATTGCTGATTTCTCACTACAATGACTCTGCAAAGTTATCATGTGATGTCTGCAAATCAGATACCCATTTTGATAAAGTTCATGATGTATTTACACTCAAAAAAACTGTTTTAATTCAAGCTTTCCTCACCATTTATTAGAGCCAAAGATTCGAGGTGCAAGAGCAGGAACAAGGTAATCAGCCAAACAGAGGAACATAACGAAACAGGAGACGCCTGAAAGAACTGATGGGTCCAAGTAGTAGATCATCCTGCAGAGAGAAGATAAATTATTTCTGCATCCTCAAACTGCTAAATACTAGACATACTTGGTCACCTCTTCAGACTGGCTCAGAACTTCAAACAGTAGACCTACCCACTTGCCCAACCTCAAAAAAAAATAAAATTGTTCATACAACTAATAAAGAGAGGTCCAAGTACTTCAACACTAAAACAGAGAAATACAGGTAAAAAATTAATTTTTTTTCTTAATGTACTGGATAAGAAAATGCCACAAGCAAGCATGTTAGGAAGTTCAGCAAAAGTAAAAATTCATCCTTATTATTCTCTCAGAAGTTGACATCCAGTGAACTCAACACTGACTGAGGGATGAGGATGAGTAAACATATGAAATAACCAGGTAGAGGGAAAGCTCTAATTTTGTTGGTTCATAAGTCACAAAATTCAGATCTACTGCAGGTTGTCATTTGCTCTGCCTCACCCTTGGGAGCCAGATAAACCTGTTCTGGACAAGGAGCAATAAATCTCCACTTGGACAGTGCTGCACTGTCCATATTCAATGTGCCATCACTCAAACATGGCAGAAAGGAGACTGGACAAAAAACAGCTCATCTCCTAAGTGTCTGATAACACCCAGCTGTGCCCTGTGCTACTTAATTGCACTTCACAGAACTTCCTGAACACTGGAAATGACCCAGTCCATGGGAGGGTCAGGCATTCTGTATATCTGCACAGTGCAGAGCTGAATGTTCCAGTTCATTTTTGATGAAGTACCAATTCAGAATGTGAAGTAGTTCTGCATTTCCTCGAAGTACTATTCAACACAAGATCTTTCCTGTTATAGTCACAGAATTTACAGCAGAATACCCTCAAGCTCATGCAATTACTTCTTTCAAAATCTACTTTTCGGTTTCATTTGATTTCCATCCTCCTCACCTCCCCTGAAGACCATAAAATTTATATTAGCCAGAAGAGTGATTATCCCTGCCTCACCTGGGTCAATATTCGATTTTGTAACTCCTCTCTCCTTACTGCAAGAATAGATGCAACTGGCAAAGTGCACAGCTGGTGTAACACCTGCCTGCACAAGGCAGGTCAGGTCATCTTGACTATTACCATGTTACATAAAGGCACATCCAAGTGCCTCCAGCACCTCCAATCCAGACAGACAACATCCTCCCAGTCTGCTGACTGGAAGTGACCTGCAGTCTCTCCTTTCCTCCCTTCTCAAAGGAGATGACAGAAAATGTAAAACCAACTGAACTCATCCTAAACACCACAGCAAAGACGCAGAATAGGAAATTTTGCCCTATGGAAAAACGTTTTCCATAATGATATTCCTGTCGGTTTGGGGGAAAAAAGACAAAGGAGATCACCAGATCTGACTAAGAAGGAGGATACAAAGGATGAGGGCCGAACACTGACATTCAGCTGAGCACAGTAAAAACTCCAGCAACCACTGCTGGGAAACAGCTTTTGCAGAAGGCTCTGTCCCTCCTCTGAACAGGACATGACTCGTGTTATTTCCTGTTTTCAATACTTCTGGTCTTTCTAACAAAGTTCACACGCTGTAAGAAACAGAACCTGGAGTAAAAGCCTTCCTGCCAGATTTCTGAAGGTTATCTTTCTAATTTTCTTAATAGGTTTGCTACCTGCCATGGGGGTGCAATGGTGTTCCAGGCTCCCTCCAGAAGGTACTTACAGGAAAGCAAAGGAAACAACACTCATCAGCGCCAGGGGAAACCAGGCTCGCTCCCAGCGAAGGACTTTGTCCGTCAGCAAAATCACTTCTCCCCATCCTTGCAACTGCTCTTCCAAGCCAGCAGTTTCAGAAGCCTGCACGAAAAGAGAAGAAAACTCCTTTATTAACCAGAGTACTATCCCAGTATTATTCCAGTCACAAACCTTTCTGAGTAATTAATTAATAATAATCTTGTGAGGTTTTTTTTGTACTAAGATATGACATTGCAGCAGTGATACTTTAAAATAATCAAGATCCTAGCGGAGTATCTTATTAGACCAAATAATACCTCCTCACAGATTTTGCCGAGGTGTTTTCCCCCAGTCTCCCATTTACCATACTGCCTCCTCCCAGATTACCAGAAAGTCAAGTTTCAAAGCTTAGCTAAAGCCTCTCAAGTTTTCAGTGTCAACATGTGGAAAACTGCAATGTGAGAACTATTTAAAATAAATGCATTTTCAAAGACAACTCTACCACATTAAACTGAACCTTTCTACCTCCTGTCCAACAGCAATTTCCTGTGTTAGAGAAGAGCTACCCAAATGATCACATTTGCAAAGAAAGTTTTCCCAAAGAGAGCCAGGGACAGTGATCAGGCAGCCTTTACACTCCACTTCCAATATGATTCCTACATTCCTCCCTACACATCTCCTGCACTGGCATCAGCTTACTAAGCAGTTCACCTGAGGTGTTCCACATTTAACAGAGCTTAACAGTCTCCCCTCAGAGGGAGACGGGCATCTTAGAGGTTACAAAATTCAGGTAACCAAGAACAGTACCTAATGCTCCCTCAGCAGCAAGAGCTGAAAAGTCATCAAGACCTGCACATCTGCTGTGCAGAGGTAGCAGAGCAGGCCTGACTCTCAACTATGTCCACCACTAAAATAGCAAAGGCAGCTGAGTGCAGCTATCAGGGTAAAGCAGTTTTCTTGTGTGATACCACTGGAAATAACTTGAAAACTACAAAATAAAGCATAGAAAACTATTTGGCATGCTGCTGAACACCTTCCAGTTTCACTTATTTCCTGTCATAAATAGAACCTGTCATGTGGAGATAAAAAAGCTGCAAGACGTTTTATGACAAACTGTTTTGCTTTATTACTTCTGGCTGTCTGCATTTAACATCACTACCAAGACAAAATTTAATGGGAAACAGAATATAACAGTGTTATTAACACCAGCCTGCCTCTGTCAGCCTAGAGGACAACTATTGTAAGTTGTTTTCCCACTGGGCCAGGCTCGGAAGACTTGAGACAGCTTTCACCAGCACCATCTTCAGCCCCGATCCCACCGGTCAGAAGTGTTTTCTCGTCAACCAAACAACAAAGCTTCCAGAACTGCGAACTCCTGCTCTGAAAGGGGCATCCCTCCCGAACAAGGCACGTATTTTTGGGAACACAGTCCCGTTCCGCAGGCTCCGGCCTCCCCCCAGCCCTGCGCTCTTGGCTGCTCCCTGTCCCCAGCCCGTGCGGGCAACACCGCAGCGCCCGAACGCTTCCAGCCTCTCCTCCTTCGCTTTCACAGCCGTTTACCCCTACAGGGATAAATACGCAAATCCCCGTATTTAAGCATTCGAGCTTCGCACATTCGCTAAGCTCATCACCGGGCTCCTGCCGCTCTCCCGCACCGCTGCGGCGCTCGGTCCCGCAGCAGGAGCCTGCTGGCAGTCACACAGACACAAACAGACACACGCACAGACATCCAGGGCAAGCACCGCCCGTCAGGTATCGCCGGCTGCTGGTGCGGGCTCCGGCACAACCGCCGATGCCCCTCCCCGGGCCGGTACACGGAGCAGCCGGGCCCCGCGCCGATCCCGCACCGAACCGCCGCACACCGCGCGGGCAAGGCAGGGCAGAGCAGGGCAGGGCAGGGCAGCGCGGGCCCGGCCCCCGCCAGCCCCTCCGCAGCCGCCGCGGGGCAGCGCCCCGTGCCCGCCCTCACCAGCTGGTAGACGCTGTTGTTGTCGCCCTCCGCCATCTTGCGCAGCTCCCGCTCCGCCGCCCGCCGGCCACGCCCTCCCGGGCCCGCGCCGCGCCGCCGCCTTTTATAGCCTCCGCGCGCCCCCTGCGCTCCCTGATTGGCCAAGCGCCGCGACCCGCCGGCCGCCGGTTGGCTGGGGCGATTCGAACGGCGCGGGGCGTGCGCGCGGCCGCCCCTCACGCGCCGCAGTGCGGCTGAGGCGGGGCCGGCGGCTGAGGGTGGTAACGGGGGGTTCCAGGCTTGGTAACACAACAGGAAAAACCAATCACGGGAGCAGCTAGGTTGGAAAAAAACCCTGAGATCACCGAGTCCAACCTTTGGCTCAACACCACCACCACCACCACCACGTCAACTAGACCATGGCACTGAGTGCCACGTCCAGTTTTTCCTTGGGCACCTCCAGGGACGGTGACTCCACCACCTCCCTGCGCAGCCCATTCCAACGTCTAATCGCCCTTTCTGTGAAGAAATTCTTCCCAAAGTACAGCCTAAACCTCCCCAGGAGCCGCTTGAGGCTCTGTCCCCTAGTCCTGTCACTGGGTGCCTGGAGCAGAGCCCAGTTCCCCCTGGCTGCACCCTCCTGTCAGGTGGCTGTAGAGCGACAAGGTGCCCTCGAGCCTCCTCCATGCCGAACATCCCCAGCTCCCTCAGCCGCTCCTCACAGCACTTGTGCTCCAGACCCTTCCCCAGCCCCGGTGCCCTTCTCTGGAGCTGCCCCAGCACCTCAATGTCCTTCCCGAGCGGAGGGCCCAGAACTGGACACAGCCCTTGAGGTGTGGCCTCACCAGCGCTGTTGGTAACATCAAAGCCCAACGTGTTTTATGTCCTTCAGAACCTGTGGCAAGCACGGAAAAAGACACGGGAGAAAGGCACTAGGATATAAATACTGTTTCTGACTCAACGTTCTAAATGCTTTAGGCACGTGTGATAATGAGCTTAATCACACTGCCCAGGGTGCAGTGCAAGGCTAAAACGAGAGCAAAGAAAACATCTCGGGCACCAAAACTGCTCTGGCACCAGCTTGGTGGAGAGAAAAAAAGAGAAGGGCTAAGGAGGACACTGTAAAAGCAAACATGTCAGTCCTGAAGGGTTTGTTCTTCCACAGAGTGCTTTTCACTCACTCAAGAAACTACATAAATAACAGATTCTTTACTGAACAACTTTAAAATGCATTCACGTGCTGTGAAAAGCTAACAGCATTTTGTGTACAATTTTACACTTATAAATGATGGAGTCCACCCTCAAAATCTAATTTTACCACAGCAAAACTCAAACACTAATTTCATAATTAAGTGATACTAGCAATAAGATTGTTAGTCTTTTAAGAGCAAGGAGACACATAGAAGCATGACCTCAAAGCAACCTTCCAGTATCTGAAGGGGGACTACAGGGAAGCTGGAGAGGGACTCCTTGTCAGGAACTGTAGTGATAGGACAAGGAGAAATGGGTACAAATTGAAAGAGAGGAAACTTAGATACAGAAATAAATTTTTCACTGTGAGGGTGGTGAGACTCTGGAACAGGTTACCCAGGAAGGCTGTCGATGCCCCAACCCTGGCAATGTTCGGTGCCAGGTGGGATAAGGCCTTGAGCAATCAATCTGGTCTAGTGGGAGGTGCCCATAGCAGGGAGGCTGTGACTAAATGACTCCAACCCCTCAGTTTTCTATGATTTTATGATGCATTGCAGTTCTTAGGAGTACTTGCAGTGTCCTGCAGCAGCACTGCTCTGGCACAACCAGATGTGTCTGATACAATCAGCCAGCCCCCCTCACCCCCGCTTCATCCATTTATATAATTCACACCACAAAAACCAAAAGCACTTACCAATGGAAAAAGCAGGCGTTTCCATCATCTTCAACCCATGACATTCATCATCTTCCAGCCAGTCTTTCCACTGCCAGCTCCCCAGTCAGTCTGCCCTGGTGCTTTTTTCCCATTCCAGAGGGCCTGCAGAGGTGCCATTCCCTCATGGTAAGCGTTGCTCCATAACGGGGAGGGGCAGAGGGACAGGTGAGCGTTGCTGGGTGCCCTCGCACCCAGAAATATCAGAGATGGGCCATCACACTGCAGAGCAAGGACGGCGTGGGGCCCAGCCACCTTCTCACACCCTCCTCACTGGGCAGCCCGGCCTTGTGAAGCACCATGTAAAATCAGAAACAATGTGTGTACGTATACATGTATGTATTTATAAATTTGGTTGTTCAAATCTGAGCCCTGGTGTCGGGGGCGCAGGATGGCAATAGCAGTAGCTCAGTCCCACCTCCCATACCTCACCTGAGCTACAGCCAGACACTTGTTTTGTTTGCTGCAATGGGATCAGTCTCCCTGTACCGGAATTCCCTCTTAGCAGATGCACAAAACATTAAATGCCCAAGCTAACACGAAAGCACCTTTAAGAGGACCAGTGTAATTGCTCTGTGCACTTAGAACAGAGACACAAGGTTTGCATGTAAAAAAATTAGCCTGGTGAATGGCAATGTTGCTCTAATCAGCTATGCATTTAAGTACATGCAGCAGTAGTTGCACATAATATCTGTATTTCCAATAAATTCTTTAACTAAAACATATACTCATAACCGTTTTCCACTTAAAAAAAAAAAAAGGCATGTTGTAATTTGAGACCATGTTAAGACACATGGATGGCAGGTGTGATCTTAAACTTTTTTTCCTAGTCCAATTCTTTAATGCATAAAGTGCAATAACGTGTAGGTGTCTGCTAATTTTAGGAAAAGCTTGTCAGGATAAAAAAAAAAAAAAAAAAAGGAAAAAAGAAAGCAAAGAAACCTTTGAAGTACTTGAGTGTACTAAAACAGTACGTCTGATGCACCAGGCACAGAACACACTGATGAATAATTGAAGCAAATTAACCTTGGGGACTACAGCATTCAGAAAAAAAAGAGCTTTAACTTCTCCAGTCCTCTCTAGTATTTCTGAAGGAATATTTTTATATGGTGCTTCTCAATCAGATATCCCCAAGCAGTTTGATGAGTTTACCAGAGGGGGGGGCAGCACTAAGTGTCACCAGTGCTTTTATAGATACCTCACTCTTCCTTGGAAAACTAGCTCCCTCCAATTTATGTCCAATTTATATGAATCTGGAGTCTTTTACAGATACTTGAAAAATTAGACAAAACATTACTATTTAAATAGACTAATCCCTGAAAGCAAAACTAATTGTTGTAAAGCAAAACCAGACCATGAAGTCCCTACAAAGTACAAAAATAACCATACAGATCTGTTGCAGTTTCAATTTCAGTTACATCGACACTGCCACTAACCTGCCAACATAATCTAAGACACCACTAAAGACTCCAGTTTGTTTAACACATTCCAGCAACCTGGTTGGCAGAGCTGTGCTCACATCCTGGCTTTACAGAAGGGGAACAGGATGAGAGGCAAACAAGGAAATGGATTTTCAAAGGGTTAAGAGCATCTCAACCACAAGCCTGTATAACTGGGAGGGCGTAACAAAACTGCCAAGCATACGTGGAATTTGGCTTTGAGAAATTACTTCATAGTATGATCTCTGGGTTATCATTTACTGCAGGTGAGCGGCGCACACAAAAATGCCATCAGCTGAACTGTTTGTCTTCTACAGCTTCAACTGGTTTGTATATATTGAGAGATGTGATTCCAGATCAACAATATCCTAGGTGTGCCTTACTGCAGAGAAAAGTAAACATACCAGTTTTACTGAAAATAAATGACGTATCTTTATGTCTTTATAAGAAACACATCTTTCTAGAGAATGTAACTAATGCAGTCTTACTATGCAAGCTGCATGCACAGAATCTGGATTTTCAGTGTCACCAAGACTGTACTAACCTGCCATACTGTCAACATTTCCAAGGAAAATGCATCAGCACACAAAAGCAGACCCACTAACTCCTGCACATCTGAGCTGTCTCCTTTACATTAGCTATGCAAATTAAATCTCTGGAGAATCCTGCCTTAATTTGGGGGTTGGTTTGTATTTGTTTGTATCTGGCACTTCATTCTTCCCTGTAATTTTCAAAACCACACGTAGTTTTGCATAAAAGGAAATTAAAAATACATATTCTTTTTTGTTTGTTTGTTTAAACTTTATTAAATTACGCAGTAAGAACCCATCTCCACACAAGTGTTTCATTTCTGGATTGCAGAGGTATAATACATGAGCCACAGGTGAGTGCATTACCCCTCCCTTCCCCCCAGCTTCCAAGAAACAAAACAGCAGGTACAACACACTCCTGTTACTATGGTTCTCCAACAGATTGTTCGTAAGGTTATTTTAAAACTGGAGAAAAATGAAAAGGACCAACAGTGTCAAGTGTCTTGTTCTGCGTGTGAATGTTCTTCACTGCAACATTCCAACACCTTTCCTTGCGATGCGGCGCAGAGGGGCAGGAAGCAGTGGCAGTGGAATGCATTTGCACGGGTACTGTTAGATGCAAAGCCTGTGACTTCCCTAGAGGTAATCAGGCAATCAAGAGTGCAAGGAAGGCCATGTGACTGTTGAAAACTCTTACACTTCAAAGTGCATGTCCATGAAAAATTGGCAACAGAGGAGAAAGTGAATTCTAAGACCTACTGCGGAGGCAGAGCAGTTAGCATAGTGCAAATACTGAAAGGAACACAAGTTTGCCTGGCATTCGTTATGTTATCTGAAAATTACCAGCCAAGCTTCCTACTCAGATGAACTGCTGCAAACCCATTCAATTAAATTAATTTTATGCCAGTAGTGGGCTTGGCTCAAATCCTTTAATACTTGGATTTTAACAGAAAAATGCTGTATTTAAAGTGTGTTTTTACTCTGAAAAGTGACTAAAATGGCATAAAGAATCTTCCCCCATTTTGCAGGATCTCTGCATAATGAATTGATGAAGTTTACAAAAAAAGAATTTTTTTATACATAACTACACAAATTTATCTGGGTTGAGAACTCCAGTGTGCATTTCTGCTTTAGATATCAGCACCAGTATGATTCTGTAGTTGTAACTGAATTCCGTGGGGTTTATTTGCTCTAAGAAAAGGAAGTTGCCTTTTCCTAAAGTTGTCCCACTTAATAAAAGAAGCAAGAAGTCTTTTAGACAACCAGCAGACAAGCAGGACCTTGATCTAAGTAAGATGATGCCATTTTTAGAGAGACTTTTCTGACCATAATCACACTTTGAGAACTGATTAAAAAAAAAAAACCTTGGTGGAAGATTCCCTATGGATGCATGACTGAACAACCATCTACAGAAGTAATATGGCAAAGGAAAACTACTTTGCAGAAATCTTTACAGATCTAGCTGAAAAAAAATCGGAGAGTCCTTCATTTCTTGGATTATATGTATACCCCTGTGAAGTGAAGCACTAGAATTTACAAGTGTAAACTAAAAGGATTAGGAAAGTGAAGTAAAAAGCGTATCACTCTACCTCCACCAGAACATCACTTTATTGTTTATCTGTCATCAACAATGTAAAACTCTACTAGATACTCTATCCTGGTTTTTAAAAAGGTAAAGATTACATTGGATTAGCTACGTCGTACGAAAGAAACTACAGCAATCACAGTAGAATGAGATTGGAGGGACAATTTGAATTACAAAAAAGTGTACACTGCAAGCAGAGGGAAGTGCACATTAAATCAAATGCTTGTAGGATTCATTACTTTTAAATGCACAGTGACAATTTTGAGAAACTGTACATAATAGAATCACAAAAATGACTTTAAAATAACCAAAATTACATTTTGCACTTGACCATCCAACTCATAAGTAATCATTGATGTTCTATATTTTCAGTGCTTTTGGAAAAATTGTTTACCAAACAAAATTCAAGTTGTTAATTTGACTAAACTGTGAAGTAGAAGGATTGAAATAAAAAGTATATTGGAAGTACACCTAACCTACAAGAATAAGCCAAGAGGGGTGTATGCAAGGAGAAGCTGGGAGGGAGGAGAGAAAGGAAAGAGGAAAGGGAGAAGAGAACAAAGGCTTTTTCTTCTATCTCAGAAGTTCTTCCAATGCAGCGTATATCTGATGTACAGCTCTTTGCTTTCAGTCCATTTCTGAAGTTTACATTTTGTAGCCTTTTCCCGTACTAACTGGTCGACTCAACCAGCACTGCTGCCACATAACAAGAGTAACAAGAATCTGAATGCATCAAATCTGCCCTTGCTGTGATTTCTTCATGGCCCCATTTTTCTGTTTTTCTTTGAACAGGGTTCGGTGTTTCCTGAATTGTTCACAGGGTCAGATGGAATTGAGTTCCAAATCACTCTGCGGTTTGTAGCATCCTGATTTCTTTCTGCAGCTGACCCCCAGACACGTTTGCAGTTCTTCCGTAGCAGAAAGACAAACCGTGTTGCTCAAGCGGTGAGCTTTCACCCTTGACCGTGGGGGTTGCAGACCATTGTGTTTAGCGTATCCCTGAGTGCAGCTATCCTGCAGGATTCACTTCCCAGTGCACCGAGATTTCCTAGGTTTCCTCAGATTAAGCCCCAGTATGCATCACCACCGACTGTGGTGCGGCTACGGATGCCTGAGGCCGAGTTGATTCTGGTGGGTGTCTGACCTCGCTGAACCAGACCGATCTGCTGTCTCCCTACTCATACCCAGGCAGTCCAACCTTCATACAGCTGAGCCAAGTTATCTAGATTAGTTGCTTCCTTAATCACAAAGTCAACCTAGTAAAAAGGTCAAACAAATAATTAAAAATAAGATAGAATTTTAAAGGTGTTTCAGTGATCTTAGAACTTACTGTCGAATGTCACCTGCAAATGCTTCAGGGGAAAAAAAATCTCTAGCAACTGTAAACATAACTTTGTGCAGTCCACATAAGAAACAGGAATTTGTACTGCAGGGACAAAAAAAGGTCACACAATCTCATTCATAGCTCCCCTCTGGAAAATAGCCACAACATTCTCAAACTGACACGGACAACTGGGTCCCCTGACTCCACTTCCCAGAGACAGGAGCGTGGCTCTGTTATCTCAGCAAACACAGACAAGTTCTGTCCTTGGACAGCTGTACAGATCTCATGTTCTCCTTGCCTATCAACAGCTGTGGAACAAATGTTAGCTTACTAGAAGACAAAAGGCAGTTTTAGCCAATTCATGACTTTACATAAACCTCCCATATAGGAAAACAAAGGCATATGACAGGGAGAAAAAATGAATGCAACAATACAAGGCAGCTGCAAACCTGATTTGCACTGGAATATGTCCCACACCCCAAAAGGAACTTGAAGGCACAATTCAGCACACACACACACATCCTTACTGCCACACATTTAAAGAAAGGACCAGCACTGGAATTTTATTATTTTCAACTCACCTGTTCAGCCACAGACATTCTCCTGTTGGGATCCACATCTCGGCCCTCTAACTTGGCTTTGACCCGCTTCCACACGCTAACTGCGTATGAATTCCTTTCCTGCACGGCTAAAGGCACAAAATAAAGTTAATCCGATTTTACATTCCTGCACAGAAAACCACTGAGGCATTTTAGGGTTTTTTTGTTGCTGTCAGTGGTGGGATTTTTTTGTTAGTTTTTTTCTGGTTGGTTTATTTTTAAGGCCTGTATTTACCTTTTCCTGTTTTAGGGTCCCTGGCTGTCTTTTTGGGACTACAAGCAACACTTTTGCCAGTTCCTGGGACTGTGCTTGGAGGAGTATCTGCTGATGTTGCAAGGTTTTTCTGAATTAGCTTTCTTGCATTCTGTGACATCACCTCTGGCTGAGTTTTCTGCCCTGTATTGCTACGTACAGCTGGAAAGAAAGTTTAAAAGCATTTAAAGTCTTCAAAATAATAGTATATTACAGAGTCAAGAAAAAGCACAATTAAATGTGTATAATGCAGTTATCACTTCTTCAGAACAAATGCATTTTAAATTTGCATTTTAAACTCTGTACCAGTTTTCAATCTTTCCATTTTCTAATTTCTTTCACTTCATAAACAAGTCTTATTCCACTGCAAAACGTTTGTTTACATTAAGCAAATTTTCATGGACTCTCAACCTCTATCATTTGTAGGGCAGTTATAAAATGCAACCCTTTTTCTTGATAGAAGTTATAAACTTGCCCCTAGTCCCAATATTGACAGTAGAGTAATTCTTTAAATAGAAACGATTTCTCATGAGAAATGCCATTCATGTTTTTAACTGCAAGTAATGAAAATTTTGCAGACATGAATGTTTTTGTAGGGTTTTCAAATTAATTCCAAAGCTACCATGTATTTTAATACTAATTTAACAGAAACTATAGTTCAGCTGATACACATGACAGTGCTTTCCATGTAGGTGTTGTGGGGTGAAAACAGATCTCAAAGGCTATGATCAAGCAATCATTCAGTATTGTATGACTAATTACTTAAATTTTATAGGGTTTTATAATCTTATAGAAGTTGTCTGTATTTCAAAATTTAGTAAGAGCTATGATCCCCTCTCTAAAATCAATTCCTGGTGGTTTCATGTTTGCACTTGTTCAAGTATTACCTGCAGCAAAGGTTGGCTGATATGTAGGAGCAGAAGTTGGGCTTGAGCATTCATTTGATGTATCCGTGACTAAGGGTGATGCAAAACCCACCAGATTATTGTAGACACTAGAAAACATAACGAAATTGATAAATGTTCATGCAGCGACTTGACTTACTGAAAACTCAAAAAGAAAATTAAGTCAAATTTTGCAAAAAAGTTTTCTGCTTTCTAAGACAACCATCAAGTAGGTGCCTCATGATGTGTTCCTGCTATGTGACAGCAGACAAGCAAAATGCCTTTTCTCACTTGAGACAAGGTGACTTTCTTACCTTTGGCTCTGTGTTTTTAGTTCTTTCAAGGTGGGAGTTATTTCCTGCAGCATTTCAACATGTTCCTGACTGCGGACCTGACCCATAACCTGAACTAATGTAAACAGAACTGTCTGAATATTATCTTGCCACGATTTATATTCGCCCAAGAACTGCCTAACACTATTCTCATAGGGAACATCTTCACCATCTGCCAAAGCTGCTTCTTCATCCTGTGACAAAGATGTGCAAAAAAGGTTAACTGCTATATTTTAAATAAGAAAATAAAGTTGAGCATCTTTAGCCCTTTGAGCCCCTCAGTTTGTCATTTGGCTACTAATAACCATAATGTTCAGTAGTTACACTTCAAGAAGATAAATTTAAAAATGATAAAACGTTTTACTGATTAAGAACCAAGAGAATTTATAAACAGAAAGTATTTCAACTGCCAATAGAGAGAAAAGGTTCAATTTAACAAAAGCCTGCTTAGCCTAATGTTAGAAAGTTCTATGAATTCTTAGAGATCAAATAAACTCTATGTCTTGAACTCCACATACATGAACATATTTCACTGTTTCTAGATACTTTAAAAAGCACATAGCTACAAGTGTTATTTTTCTTAAACTGTACTGACATGGGTTTGAGGAATAAATTTAGGATGTTTCAGGCATACCTTTGCCATAGCTTTCAGTAGATGTTTGACATCTCCAAGTTGTCTGTTATGACCCGTGAGCACAGTTTTAATGCTATCCACCAGATTCTGAATTGTTTCACAAACTGTTTCTATTTGCTGTTCTCTTTCTGTTTGTACTGTTCTCTGCGTAGATATTTCCTGGGTCAACTGCTTGTGAGCTGAGTGGAGCCATTCAGAGCTGCCAATAGGATGTTCAAGACCAGTGCCCTAAAAATAACAGAAACATTTTATCTGTATCCAGAGATAAAATTCAATTACTGTGTAGATGCCAATGCGAAGTGTTTATCAGCTGACAGCACAAGCCCTGTGATCCACACCCCATTTGAAGGTACACATAACACTGACTTAGAATGGAACACAAAACTGAGAACTCCTTACAGGGATTCTATAATGTTTACTGTTTTGCTTTGACCTTTGCTTACCACTCTCTGGAGCAGACGAAGCTCCAGGTCAGACACTGAGCTGTTGAACTGGGATGCAAAGGAGCACATTTGTTGACAGCGTTTGAGAAGTTCAAATAATGCAGCATCAAGATTTAAGGCTTCTGCTGTTCTAGTACGTAAACTTTCAAAATGAATGATATTACTGCAAAGGAAAGTGACCTGAAAAATCAAAGCAAGAGTGAGATAAATTATTCCAATTCAACGTCTATAATACAAACTGCATTTTTTTCACACCCTTAGAAGTGAGAATTTTAAACACACAGATAATGCTCTGTTACAGCAGCTGTATCATCTCAGGGTCATCCAACCCTGCAGCAATTCTCACAGAGATTATTCATATTGCTTTTCAAGTGGGATTCCCAGAAGTATTTGATTATCTATATTTGGTCTTTAGATGCAGAGCAGAAAAATATCTTCTACATAAATCTCAAGTAGGAAATGAAGAGTGAATACACTTAGAGTCAATAATACTCTACTTATCTACAGTACCTGACTCGCTCTTTGACTTTCTTTAACTACAAGATTTCTTCTTTCAGCAATAGTGGCATCAAAATCTTGCAAGACTGGTGCCAGTGCAGGATTAGCACCTCCTGCCCATTTTAAACGCTGCTCAATACTTGCTTCAAGTGCTGCTAGCTTCTCCTGCATTGGGGAAGAAAAAAAAAATCCAAACCCCACTTATATATATACAATCCATACTGATACATATCATTCCAAGCCTAACTTTAAAAAACATTATATACATATAACACATTTTTATGCCCTTTTATGTAAAATACTGTGGTATTCATGATTGATAGATGTTTATGCTGTTTAAAGGTTTATTTTCAGTACATACCACAACTGAATTTGACTGTTATGGAAAGTCACCTGTCTAGATCTTAACTTGCCATAAAAAAAAAGCGCAAAAGTAAGCACATTTCTAGGCTAAGAATGATACAAAATCATGAGAGTCCTCAATTATTTTACAAATAATTCAAAAAATTATTACAAATAGTACCTTTATAACTAAAAAAGGAAATTAAAATTCAGGAAGCTAAGCATTATTTGTTTTAAACAATTAACATTCTATAATACCAACACCGAGAAAAGCTAAAAAGCTGAGCTAACCACAGCTCACAAACCTTAACACACTGAATAACTGATTTGCCCAGATCTAGAAAGGAAGCTTCTGACACTTAGCTAGTAAAATGATTTACTATCACTGTAGTAAATTCTAAGGCAGACAAAGAATAGGAGCATGAGCACCCTTCAGAAAGAAAAGGTACCTTATTTTTCCTCAAAAAGATTTACTGATATTCCAGAGAAAATGTTTTCAGTGAGACAGCAAAACCAAACAGTGACAGTATATATCAGACATAATGGAAGAGATCAATGAAATACCCCTACATTTGTACAAGACAGCAAGACAGATAACAATGTGAAGGTGGCACATGATTCTGCAGTTTGTGTTAGAATCACATTTCAATATTCTGATGAACAAACCTCCCCAGAAGAGTCGTACCTGGACTGTTGCAATCGAAGCTTCAATCTGACTGAGCGTGTGAAGTTTCTTTTTCATGCTGGCTAAAATTGCAGAACGAGGTGGAGGAGTGACAGAAATAGCTTGTGGGCGACTGATGAGGAGATCTTCATGCTGCCACTTTAAGAAGATAACAGCAATACTCAGTTATCAGTATTGCTCAGCACAAAATACTTTGCTTCATAAGCAGCAATTCTAGTGCTCTGGTACATTTTATGAGTAAGGGCATTTAAAAGGGCTGCATGTCAGATGATACCACATGGCTTCAAAGTTTTAAGTCATTAGAGAGCGTTCAATTATACAAGCAGTTGTAAATTATGTTTTGCTGGCTTGGTTGTTCGTACCATTAAACAGTCACTAGCTTACTAGAAGTGATTTACACACATTTTTTTGATCTGAAGGAAAAACCATCAGTATTCAGAAACAATTCGCTTGTGATGCATTAAAATCAAGACAACTTTGCTCATCAGTCTACAGAATGGTTTATTAACTGTCACGCAGAAAGCCTTGTCCCTTAACCCAAATCACTATAAAATCAAGATCACTGACACTACAACATAACTGGATACCAGTGTACAGTTCAAGGTACACCATGGCATTTATCTAAGGCCTCAGAAGAGCATTTTTCAGGATTAATAGTGCTATTTATATTTTTTAAAAAGGCAAACAGTGGAGAAAGGACACAGCTAATGCATTAAAACTTTGAAGGAAAGATACAAGACAACATTCAGCAATGCATGCTGTTTCAAGCAGTCTCCTCCCCTAAAGTCATAATCTTTTTGGAAAATGGAGAGAATGGAATAGCATTGCTAGTTAAGAAAGCCAGTGAAAGACCTATTTTCTGAGAAATTATTTAATGACTATTGAAAAAAAAAATTACACATATTGACTCAGAAAGAATTTATACATTGCCAAATTTTCTTCTTACAAAGCAGCTAGCCTTCAAAAGGAGGGAGCTCTAACACTTTTTTCCATGTGTATTTGCAGCATAATTTAAAATCAAAAACAGAGGCCATTAAAATACTCTAGAACTTATTCAACAAAATACAAGGTTTTGTTGAGCTCAGACACAGTAAGTCAGCTCACTTTCCACAGACACAATTCAGAAATAAACTACTCCAGGGTGTGACCTTACCTGGAACATGGCAATGTGCAGCTGCACTCTCTGCAGGCTGGTCTTGCAAGACGAAATACTGGTCTCAAGTCTGCGCACCAGGTCGTGCTTCTTCCACGCGGTGTCGTACGAACTCGCCAGAACTGTCGCCCTGTTCATCACCAACTGGGAGAACTTTCCAATCTGGATATTGTGCTCCACAGCTTTCTTGCACAGGTCATCCACAGAAACTTTGCTTTCTGCTCCAAAGTCTTTAGCCTCTACCTGAGCAATGATATCGACACCCAAAGCGCTGATGAAACTGCACAAAGTCAGTCCCAGAGCTTGATTTGGAAGGCCAATTAAAAGCTGCCTCACAAAGTCTGCTGTAAAAGCCTTAATTGGTTTGGCCATTTGATCTTCACTAAAACAAGAGTTCCTGTAAAGAGCTTTCACATTGACAATTTGAACAGGTCCATTTACTGCGTTCTGGTCTTCAAGTGAACTGATTCCTTTTAAATGAAAGAAATAGTATTTTTGTTATAAAAAAATATTGGAAGTACTTAGAAAAATATTACTCGACTTATAAACACAGGTAACAGGAATTTATTTTGAATTTCTGGATCCTTGTCATATATGAAAGGTTAAGTTGCAGTAAAAATGCCCATTTTATGTTCTTCTGAACAGGGTGAGAAGTGCATAAAGCCATACTGAATATTTCGTAACATTTATTTACCTGACAGTGTTTTAGAAAAGGTACCACAGAGCCTGAAAAATTCTTTAATGGTTTGCAGTCTCTTCAGAAAGAAAATTTCCTCTAGGACTTGCCGATTATTGTCATCATCAAAGAAGTTCACTTGGGTGCTGCGGGCTTCCCTAATTATGTCAATCTTACGCCAGGCAAGAGGTATCTCCATCTTGTTTAGCTGAGCAATATAAAGGAAATAAATTAGGTGTGCTTTTATAAAAGCTTTCTATTTTTGACTCCAAGAGTACTCTAAAAAGTACAGATCCATACCTTTTCAATCAATAAACCAAATGCAGTTTCCACTTGAGCAAACATTCCATCAAAAGCTACCAAAAGCATCTGACCAGCTGACATTTTGGGAGTTTCGTCAACTGAACCATTTCTCGGCTGAATCAGTTCACCATACTGAGCATGAAGTACTCTTCAAAGAAAAAAAGAAGAAAAAGTTTACATGGTTTTGCTTAGTTCACAATAAGTAGGATTTTTTTAAGCTGACTGATCCCACAGATAGAACAGACTGGAATCAGGATGCATCTGAACAAGATGAAATTTTTGCAGGCTTTTCCCACCCTCCCCACCGTTTTTCCCCATGAATCCCAACGCTGGTCTCAAGAACAGCTAAGGGTACCATAAGACTGTATTAGAGGACCACCTACAAAGCTTTAATAATAGCTAGAAAATACAGGTAGAAGATTCAGACTGTACTTTCTATGAGCACATTAAAGTTATGAATAGTTAGAGAGGCAGATATCACCTTTCCCTCCAGAAACCAGGCACTGGTTTTATAACATGCACACATATAACTGACTGGAGTGTGGGGTAAAAAGGTGGAGGGTGAAGTCTCAGGGTATGGCTGAGACAGTTTAACAGCTGGGTGCTCCTGAAGGGTGGTCTCATCCCCCCCTTCCCTTATGTCACTTTTGATCCTCAACTAACAGGCTGAGCAGGCTTGCCAATGGGTAAACCAGGAAGAAAACTAATCTAAGAGAAACAACATAAATTGCTTTCAGTGGGTACAGCCTTGGCTGTACTGCCGATGGAGCCACCACAACTGGCTCAAAGGAAGCTCTGGAATTGGCTCAGTTCTGCACCAAGCACTTCCCCAGAAAGGTACTATCCCACATTACAAGATGCACAAGTCTTTTTGTTTGGCTGGGGTTTTGTTTGTTTGCATTTTGGTTTTTTAATCAAGTCACTGACTCATTATGCAAAAGCCGCTCATCAAACCTCCTGACGAGAGGACTGCCATGGTTACAGGCTCTCCCTTCCACGAGTTCCTCCCACAAACTAATGAACCAGCTCCTATTTTTAGCATCCTTTAACTTCAAATACAAAATCACAACAGCATATTTTGGAACAAGTTGACTACCATAAGTCAGCTTTAAGCATATGTAAGTGTAAATTGCCATAGCTCCATGTTTTTGTGTACGCATGTGGATAAAGACACAAACTCAGAGGAAACAGTGCACTTCAGACACTGCACTTTGTTTAAGGGTGTTCTTGGGGAAAAAACCATCTATATATCAAATAATAATAAATTTACACAAACTAATGTTCTGCAGTCTTCATTCTCTCACACCTGAACTAAAAAAAAAAAAAAAGGTGATTTACCTTGCAACATCAATGTAATGGGTATGTGTTTCTTCCTCTAGACCCATAGCAGCATTTCGTAAGTAGGCTTGAAGAGATTCAACCAGTGTTTGCAAAGGGACTCCATCAGTTGTTTGCTCTATAAGATTATCCAATTCATGGAGCATACTTTCTAAAGTATACTCTCCTTTCATTAAGCACCTAAGTGCTTCAGGAAAAATGATCTGTCGGAAGTTTGAGTTCAATTCCTGTTGGGGAGTAAATATGAAAACGTAAGAAACTTTCCTCCCTCAAAAAGTATCATACATAACATCTCTGTCATTTTAGTATTACACCACCCTGCAGCAGGCATCATCTAAAATGTAACATGATGCTGGTCAGCCCAGAGTCAGAAGTCTGCTTTTTAACTTTAAAGAAATCAGGAATACATTAGACCTTGAACAAATCCAAAGGCTTGACATTTGTAGAAATGTAGCAACAACTATCTCCACAGCACCAGCAAGACAGCTAGTGTGTCTATAAATCTGATACTAACTGCTTCCTCATGGTTACTTACTTGACAGCAGTTTTTACAATTTGTCAGCATAAGTTTCTTTCAATCAAATAAAAATGTAAACAGAAGAAGCAAATGCCTGTTCAACTCAGCCAAATACAGCAATCAGTAAAAAAACTCAACAGCATCATAAACAAACATTTAGCCCTGGCTTAGCTGAAGTCTTGAACGTTGGGGGAAAAGGTGACATAAAGGTAAGTATCACCTGAAGTGAGATATAGACTCCATTTGCCAAGTGAACAGCTTCTGATGCTTCAATGGGGTTTGGAATATCCAAGTCCTGAGGCACAAGATGACACTGCTTCAGCAACTGCACAAGGCATGTAACATTCCCACTCATGCTGCAAAGCTCCTCCAAGAACCAGGCTCCGTCTCTTGAAGTCAAATCAACCAACTGCTCTCCAGCACTCGATGCTGCACCTTCCATCATCAGATTTCGCCTAGATGAATCACGACACTTAGACAACGTGCCTGCTGTTGCATTCTACACATAACTACATCACTCGAATATCCCTTGTCTCACACAAACTCACCAAGTTTCACAGGAGGGAACTCACCTTGTCAGCGCACACAGAGCGGAGATGATGACACTGGCCAAGCTCAGAGAGCCCTCCTCTCCATTTTCGTGAAGGAAAACTTTTATGCACCGTTCAATTTCCTTGAGCTGCTCTTCGCAGACAGGCACAGTGACTGCCTCCTGTTTCAAACGCTCCACCTGCCGGATCAGTCTGTTGTTGATATCGGCCGCGTAGCGCTGCAGGGTCATTTCCGTGGCAGTTATGAACTGGCACATGCTCGGAGGGGGCTGAGGAGCATACTGCATTTCATACCTGCAAAGCAAAAAGTACAGTGACAAAATTGTCTCCAGTACTAGCTAACTGCGTAGGAAAAATACTCTCCTTGCAAAAGTATTTATTTTCATTAGAAAATCAGGATAACAGCATGAAAATTTTTTTGAACAATGCACTATTCTGTCAACTTACTTCCTAAAGATATCCTGACAACGCTCTATTGTCATGTTACAAATGAGTTCTTCCATCCAGGTTTTCCACTGCTCTATTCGGTGCTTCTGAAACACAGCTTTTGGATACTGCAGAGCAACTGTTGCATAGTTGTGCAGTTGTTCAAGACACCCACGTAACACGGATCGTCTCTGCTGGAGAAGAGCACCAACTTCTCCTTCCAGTTGTTCACACTGACTGATTAGATGTGCCTGGCCTGCATTTTGCAGAAATGCTGTTGCTGGGACATAACTTGGAGGACCTTTTAAGAAAGATGGTTAACAATTAAGATGCATCTCTGAAGCAGACACATTTTATAGCATACAAATACTGAGCTCTAACACCTTTTCACAAATATTTTTTACTTGTGATAAAGGAAGCATGGAGAATTCATACTGAGAATTTTGAGTAGAAGGTGAGAGAATCATCTCATGCCCAGCTGAGACTGAAAACAGCACAGACAAGTTCCTTCAGACAGCTTGGCACAGAAGCCTTGAAATGCTCTAAATCACCCTGTGAAGAAGCCCCTTTCTTTTCATTTATTACATACAGGTCCTTGCCTTTAAGTTAGAGGATACTCATAATGCCTCCTTGATATTAAACTCTAGTTGTTTTCAAACCATTAAAAACACACCCACAAATACAATTTTATACCTAGATCCATTTGCGTGCTAATTTCTTGAAGAAGACTTGCAAGTTGTGTTGCCTCCAAGTTACTGAAAGCAGTTTGGTAATGTGTTATCCACTGCTCAAACTCATTTAGCTTCACTTGGATTGCTTCCTGGACAGCTCTTTGTTGAGACTGCAACTGTGTGTGCTCAGAATACCTGAAATTATTGAAGCCACAGAATCAAGTAAGTACTACAAGAAAAAAAATACTTAATGCTATAGAAAACATAACCATATCAAACAATACAACTACTGTGTTGACCAGAAAATGAATATATTCTCACCAGTTACATAAAAGTAATGTAACATTAATAACTCTTTCTCCACAATGTAATTAATGCATGTGCATATTCACGCAATTCTGAAATCCTTCATCAATTTCAAATAGCTTTCAAAAATAACTTAGAGACTTAGATGAAAAGATGTTTGTGCTATTTATCAGTAGCTGCCTTATGTGAATTATTCCGATAGAACACCACATTCAGCACATTCTTTCTCTTGCCTTCAGGATCAGCTTGGACTAGCACAGGTTATATTGATCAAGTACGAGGTGCAGGGCATACATGAGGCTATTCAGAAGGAAAATGGTCTCAGTAGTTCTTCTTACAATAAGCAGGTCACTCCTTGTACAGAATAGCTTTCACCCAGCTATTCACCTCTCTCATATATACACATTTCTAACATTTAACCCAAAAGTACATTACTAAAACACCAGCTGTATTGAACTGTGAGACTCCTGACAGAATTCCTGGCTCCTCTGTACCTGTGCTGAAGTGTGTGGGAGGGATGATCCACCCCTTCTGCACCTTCCAGAAATTCTATCTCTTCCAGTAGTTTTCCTTGCAACTTTTCTACATCTGTCAACTGCTCTTGCAGGTTCAGATACTCTTCTAAGCTACTGTCCAGTTTTGGCAGCACAGCAAGCATTTCATCTCTATTCTTAAACCAGTTAACCTGTAAACAAGACACAGATGTTACAGAACTGCACTTAACACAAGCAGGTAAGAGAAAGTAAGATATGGCAGAACTTAATCCTTCCTTGATGCTGTTCATCTAGGACTGCTTCCAGTGGTACAATGCTAAATCTTCACAGACATTCTTTATTTAGATTGCTCTCTAAACCTCTACTTTTATTCCCCTAGCCCAGATGCAGCCAAAACATCAAAACATGTTTCAGAAGTAAGCATGCAGAAATTGAAAATTAAATACTTGCAAGTTTAATATAAGCACTTCCCTTAATACAAACTCAATTTAGCTCAATAAAATTTGTGAACTGTTTCTAAAAAGTTACCATATCTTCCACCACCCCCCAAATGCAAATAAATGAAATTAAAGCACAGGCCTACTTTGGTTTTAAAACAGAAAATTACTGTTGTAAACTCACCTTTATCTCTGCCACCCTTGAAGAGAAGAGACTGCGTGTTATATCTCTTTCCATTTCCCTTTTGCTCTGTTTGTTTTCAGCCTGCTGGCCACCCCCACCATAGACAGCTCCAGCAAATCCTGCTTCACCTCCAGCTGTCCAGTCCACCAGTGGATCATAAACAAAAGCTTCAAGCAACGTGAGCAAAGTCTCTCTCCCACGGCGCATGATATGAAGGACCTGCGTCACATTTTAAACAGACTCATTCTGATTCTGCAATCATCCTCATAGAATAGTGGAAATTTAGGTGCAAAATACTGCACATATCCTTAACCACTACAGAGACAGGAAGAACACCCCAGTGTGTACAAATGGAGCTAAGGCTGCAGGAAGTCACCAAAACTCAAGACTGCATTCTAACCCTTCATACAAACTCTGTACCCCAGCCACAGACACTTAAGGAAGAAAACTTTGCCTTGTTCAGAGCATTTTTCTTTTTAAAAATATATCTGGTTATCAAGGATAAGTCCCAAAGAAAGAGGGTAAGCAAAACATCACAAAGAAAAGATTCAGAAAACATAACATTTTATATCAAGAGCTAGAAGTTCCCCTTTCCCCCTAAATCAAAGCTGTACCACTCGAATGTGTGACATGCAAGTATCTGCCACTCATGCTTCTTAAATACCTATCATAAGATATACCTAAAATAAGTCCAACAAAAATCACAGCAGGAAAAGGGAAGCATATATAAACCAGTAGAAGAATGCTTAATAGAAAAGTTTTAAGAGAGTATTTGCAAGTGATAGCCCTTAGTTTTCAAGTTTCCTAACCTACCTGTTCACAAGAAAGCCTGAAAACCCCTTCTACTCCTGTAACTCCAAGTGCTGTTTCAATATTGTGCGTCATCCGGAACGGAACCTTCTCTGGTACCCTAAGGCTCTTCCCTTTAAGATAAAAATTTAAGTTGTTTCTTTTAATTAACAAGAAGGGAAACCTTTTATTTGAATAACATAGAGCATTTTTTAAATTACCTTTTTCAAAGCAAACATTATAATCTATGTGGACAACTTCTCCTGTAGTCATATCTATAAGAACATTATCCAGATGTCTGTCTCCAAGACCAATGATGTAGCCAACCATGGACATAACTGCAGTGGATCTTGCATACGACTTTAAAGAGAGTTTCAGGAAAAAATTATTTGTGGGAATCCTCTGCCAACACATTGGACTGACTACCATCTTAAAACAGTATTTTAAGTGTAAGTGTAAGACTAATCAAACCCAACTTATTCCAAGCAGTTTTCTATTTGTTCTTTGATGATATCTTACAAGAGTTTTCATGTCTTAGGCTGATAATTCTAGTATAATAATGTAGAGTTAATCGGGTCTATACCCACTTTTTAATTCCAGATGGTACAATTGCCAACATTTCTGTCACATCCAACATCAGCAGTGCTAGCTCTCCAAACTCACAAGTATCACTGCTTGCATACATCTTGGTCATTTGTTGCCCCTCATCCCATGAAAACAATAGCCTCTCAAAGGTAAAATATAGTTGTCATAACTCACCTGTGTAACTCTCCACCATTCATCTGGTGTGGTACATGATGACCAGAGCTCCTTAGCAAGGAGATTTGGGGGAGTTGCTTCCATCAGTTCTTCCAGAACAGCCCTCATGACATTCAAGGGCCAGTCACGACGTGATACGTCAAGACTAAGCCCAACTGCCTTTAAAGCAGGTCCAATTTTACTGTAGTAAAGTTCACTGGGTCTAGGCACTATTCCAGGATTCTGTGGACTCTGGTAAGAGTCCTGAGCCTAGAAGAGGTAAAAAGAGTAGTTTATATATTGCAACTCATTACCACACAAAAGTATCCCTATAAAATCAAAACACATTGTTTTGGCCTTACTGCAAAGCAATCAAAATAGATGTTCCTCTTCCGACTTGTTCTGGTTATAAAAACACAGTAGTTACCTTTTGTGCTTGTAAAGCAGCTTCTCTCTGTTGCCAGCGCTTGTAGAGACCAAACAAAGGTGTAGCTCCATCCACCCACTGGATCAAGCCTGACCTTGTTCCCAGAGGTGTCACAGAGTAGTGCCTTGCATGGAACCGTGGTGTCTCTTGGCGGTTAATAGTAGCAAACATGGTGTTCACAATTGATAAGAACTGCATGATTCTTTCATCTAGATGCAAGTCTTCCAAGCCTGCAACAAATTCGTTTAAAATTTAGTTTCTAGAGAGGAAAAAAAATCTTCTCCCAGAGCCCAAAATTTAGCATTTTTTAAGCTATTTTATTTCTGACTATGAATATCTTTATAAATTATGCAGATTAAGCATGAGTTGTTCAGCCTAAATCTAAATATTTACATGGCATTTACCTACTAGAATCACCAGTTTATGCCAGCCCACTCTGTGAGAGGTACACACAACAGTTACTAACATAACAACAGGCCTTTCCCTTTCAGGGAAGGCAAAAAGTCTCTCAAGTTCTCTTTTAGGTGCTACCTTAAGCTTCGGAAAAATTGCATCCAGCTAATCCAATCAACATGCAAGCAGGACACTGCTTCTGCTGAAAGCCTTATAAAGAGGGGATTTGAAACACCCCACACTTACAGCTTCACAAGGCAAAATTCCTTGAAATATCTGGTGAAGTGGGAAGTAGAGAAGAGAGAAAGAGCAAATGCTTCAAAGTCCTCTTTCTCCGTATCATTCAGGCAGATAAAGCAGAAGTTGCACCATGCAATCTTCCTGCCTTTAAGACAGCCTAATTTATAACGAGAGACAGTGCCTTGTATGAGAAAAATGCAATTACTTACCTTTGAACAGGTAGGGATAGTTCTTCCCATCTGAACCCAGGAAAAGCAGCTTTTTAGGTTTGGTTTTGGTAGGCAGGATTGTGATGGTGCTGCCCACACTGTGAATTGTGACTGTGTCCCTGGTAGACACTTCTCCAGGAAGTGCAATTTCAGTGTTCATCATGGCAGCCAACCAAGGACTGATTTCTTCAAGTCGTAAGAGGTAACTGGCCCGTTTCTGTGCTCTTTGCTGCAAACTCAGCATAACCTATTCCAAAGAAATTTTATTCTTTTAGGTAGAGGTTCACCTTAACAGCATTAAAAAACAAAACCACCACCAAACCAGACTTAATGGTGGTCATTTCCAGGAAGCACAGAGATTTTTTTTTACATTCCCTTCCACCCTATTGATCCAGATACAGTTTAGGATGAAAATGACAAAAAACTTAAAAACATCCTTTATACAGCAAATACACCCTGTGTAGTGATAAGCACCGAAGTCATAACAAATCACGCTCCTCCAGAGGTTTGCTTCTGCATTATAAATATTTGAGCTCTGGTTAAAGACAGCAGCATTCAGCAACTTCCTGTTTATGTATCTGCATGTTGTTTGTTCTGCAAAGCAGAAGGGGAAGTACAGGGGAAAGTACAGTATTTGTGTGTAAAACCTTGGTTCTGTCTAGCAAGACTTTTAAAAACCACCAGGCTGGCTCTGAATAGCTGAGTGAATATTTTGTTTCTCATCAGACCCACAAAACACTTAAGACAAGATGACATAATTGACAAAGTACCCCAGGAAGGGTTGATCATTTGAAAGTTGTTGCGTAGCCTGAAGAATATGTTTAGATAACCAGAGAATTAACTTGTTAAAATTTAAATCCACTGAACTCAAATGGCATACTTTCAGAAAAATGGTATTTAAAACAAAATAAAGCCCCCTGCTCCAAATACTAACAGCATCCCAGATAGCAGGAGATGAAAAATTTGAAAACAATGTAATTTCACTGAATAGAAATGCAATAACAGACAGTCAACAAGACTTGCTAAAAGCAAAAATTACTATGCTTTAGTGTCCAGGGTGCCTGTGCTGAGAAGACAAAGTTTCAGGCTGCAATTCTGGTATGGCAAGAGAACAAGAGAAGGGAAGGGTCAAGCAAAAGGTGCAGCAAGAGCAGAAAGTCTCTACATTGTGCTCTTCATCTGTGCATATAATACCTCTTTAAATGGGAGCCAGCTGCTTCCAGGTTTAGCAGGATTCAAAGGATTCTTAAGTTTCTCTAGTGCATTTTCAATTGCATCTCCATAGTTATCCTGAAACCACTTCTCATGAGGAGTTTCCGCAGGAGCTGCAGTGATGCTCCGCACGTGTTCCAGAGCAAACACGATGGGCTTCATTAGAGCTGTGTGCTTCTCACGCATGATTGCGATTTTCTCCTCTCTGGTATTAAAAAAAAAAACCCACACCAAAATTTGTTGTTAACGCCATAAAACCAAGTCACCTCATCATCAGAGCATTAAAATAAAATGACAAATGAGACACTGAAGAGTTCATGAAAATCATTCTTCAAGGATGATCATATTAAAAGGAAGAGTATTTCATTCCACATTGAATGCATTGCTCCTCTGAACCACACTTCTTGGGTTTTTTGCCCCCCCTTTTTTTTAATGAGACATTTGAACTGAGTTCTTCATCACTGGATGAGAAGCTCTGAGCAGAAACCACTCTAAACAACTGATTGCCTTTAAGAAAAGAGCTCTTTACTACTACTTCTTGAGGATGTACCACACTGTAAAGACGAGGAAGAAAGGTTCGGATCGTTCTGTTCTCCCACTCCATGTTAGTCCTGACAAAAGGATTCAAGAGGCATTAACATTAGCCAGGTGCCCAGTGAATGGATCTCCTCTTCCACTACTCCATTCACAGGAGAAGCCAGATGAGGGTGAAAAAAAGACTTGCTCAACACTGAAAACTAAACACAGATTAAAACATTCTGTGTACTCCAAACATCTGTATTTAAAGTAACCTCTAAATAGATTACACCTTTCAACACGCTTGTCCTCATTTCATCTGACCTGGAAATCAAGAACTATAGGATCTCATACGCCCCAACTTAATGTGTTAAACCTAATGCATATTATTACTAAAGAAATCACAACATGGATTTACAGGTAGACTGTTGCTGTTTCTCATTTGATTAGAATATAAGCTGTAACACCAAATTGTTTTGAAATAAGGCTGCAGGCTTACAAAGCAGCAGCTGGGATAGTATGAACTCAGCAGCAATACCACTGCTGGCTGGTATGCTTCCCAAGAACAAACAGTGGTTATGTTGTCATTTGAATTACTGAAGAAGACATACTTCCTGAGAGTGTTGTTGTTTTGGACCCTCTTGACTTCATCTTCCAGCTGCTGAATCCGTCTG
The DNA here is from genome assembly GCA_036023395.1 of Myiotriccus ornatus. NCBI lineage: Eukaryota > Metazoa > Chordata > Aves > Passeriformes > Tyrannidae > Myiotriccus > Myiotriccus ornatus. Next base: position 8,270,184 of record JAYRBT010000033.1, read on the forward strand.
AGGACATACATGTGCTGCTGCAGTAAAACCCCCAACCAAAGTTCATCCCAAAGGACTGTAACTCTGCGCAGCTCAGCCACCAGCATCTGAACCTGTATAAAACAAGATTTGCTTGTTTTAGAAGAGCTAGTATTCACACTCATTTTTGTAGATGAACAAGTTGAAAAAAGATGACAGGCTAAAACAAAGAAACACCAAACTTTCAGTAGTCCAACCCCCAAGATATACAAATTCCATATTTTGTGGTTCAGGTACCCAAGCAGTGTTCATTTGGATTATTCACCTGCAATACCATTGTTGGATTTGCAGCAGAGAGCTTCTCCACAATTTTGCTGTAGCAATCTTGCATCATTGCTTGATCTTCATTTAATCCAGCTTTTGTATCATCTTTACTGCTTTCTTGGGAAGCTGGGGTGCTCCCTCCGTCGCATTCGCCACCCAACAGTTCTTCTCCTTGAATATTACCAAGCAAAGTAGGGATGGCAGAAGGCAGCTTGTTCCCTAAATTAAAGAGAGGTGTTAAAGTATTAGCTAAACTAAGATATATCACTCCATACTTCACTTAGCATCAGGTCCCCATATTACACGTGAAGTGCTGGCAAAGTATACGAAAAATAAGCAAAATTGAAAGTCTTATTTGTCACACTGGTAAACTGGATGAAAGGTATCAGTGAGGTCCCATAATAAAAATATTCTTAAGATACAAAGGAAAAAAACCCCTCAGTATCATTTTATCCAGTAAATAAAAGCGTATGAGCTCAAGTTTATTTGAATGCTTATTTTTATCTCCATACCTGAAGTCTGGGATTCACTGCTAAGCGAAATGGTTCCCACTATTGCAGGATAGAGTATGAGATGAGGAGAATCTTGAGCCACTCGACACAGTAAGTTGCAAATACTCTGACGAACATACACTTCTGGGTGATTCAGGCGGGAGAAAAGCTGGGGTATAATACCTGCATGGGGAGGAAAAGAAAGTGTGCTGACAAATGAGGCAGAATTTTATTTTAGTTTTAAAAGCATGCCTTTTTTTTGAATTGTGAGAAAAAATAAAGTCCAAAAGAAAGTGCAATTTTACAATAGTTGGCCTCCTCTTCTGCTGCCTTCCACACTAAGTCCATAACCTTTTGAGGGAAAGTCCCTGAACAACCAGAACCAGCAGCGTAGTAACAAACAACTGCTTTTGAGACATCTGGCTTTAGTCACACATCTTTCTCAACTGCAGTTAGGAAAAAACCCACCCCATTTGTTTAAGGTGGTAATATAATGTAATAGTTCATAAACTACATCTCCTTTCTCCTTCCCATGTCTTCAGGTGGGGAAAGGAGGGGATCAGAATCTGTGCTACTTAACTACTCTAAGACTAGAGTGCATGGCAGACCTGACTATCTTTAATTACATTATTTAGTGAAAGACAGGCTCTCTTTCTACGATGCTTAAATAAAAATTTTATCCAAGTGCAACAAACAGCTTTCTGCATTTAGAGAAAATGCATCAAAATTAATTTTAACAACTAGATACTATCTACTTACCTCTCCAAGGAGCAGTAGGTGTAGTTTCTAACCCATGCTCTAGGTACTGTCTAAGCTCCCCAGCATGTTTCACAAGCAGTCGTAACAGTCTTAGGGTTGCCATTACAATAACATCATCAGTGCTTTGCTCAGAGGTGTTTCTTAAGTGCAGCCTGGGATCTTCTTCATCAAGTGGAACCTTGAAACAAAAAATTACTCTCTAAGTTAAGTATATAGCTCATACCATCATTCAGAAAAGTTTGTAACCGGATTTCCTTATCTGCATGAACACTAACCTGACCAGCATTGAGTTTGAGGAAAGTAAAATATGCACTGCAGGAGAGTTTATAGAGACTGAAGATTCTGTCTACAACTTTCCTCCACACTTTAATTAATCCTTCTGTTGCATTTTCATCTAGATCTGAAAGCCAGGGACAACTTGTTAATAATTGACGCCATATCACATCCACCATATCATCTTCTTCATTGTCCTCATTTTCAGTGATTTGTAGAGTCATATCTTCATCCTAAATGCAAATAAAGAGAAAACAGATTTGACTAAGTCATCCAACAATTTCTACAAGCAATGCTAGTTCCTAATCCAGATTTTGTCTGTGCAACTCATGCAACTGCATTACTTGATCACATTACCACAGTTCATACAAAAGATGTGTTACCACCTACCTAACAGATAGTTTCTTGTACTGTCTGAATTTTAAGACACTTAGAAGAGTTCACATGAATCACAAAAATAAGGAAAAATAAGATTTACACTAAAGCTGAACATTTTTTAAGCAAGTAAATTTACACTCACTTGAATCCCGGCTGGACGACACACTGCCTGCCCAAGAATCCCATAGATTTTCTCTTTATCTTCCTCTGCAATGTTGTCTGGAAGCAAGTTCTGGACCTCAGATTTCTCCCGGGGCAGCAGACGAACACCTTCTCCCTGACTGTAACAGTTAATGAATTATTGACTCCCGTTACATGGGTATTTGTAGAGATACTGAAACCATTAAGACTGTGTATATAGAATTCTTTGAAGGAAGAAATCATCTTTATCTCAGAATTAAACTAGCTACTTTTTACAGAGGGCAAGCAATCAAGAGAATATTCATTTCTCTGCTCAAATATGACTTCATGCCACAAACAACAGTAACCATAAATACAAATCTAGGGTTTATCTCAAGAAAGCTAATTGTGCTGCATAAATTTAAACACATTAGGATGAATTTACCTGGCATTATCAACTACTTTCCGGCCCCATCTATAGGCCCAGCTAGCCAGGGCTGCCCAAGACTTGGCTACTTCAGGTGCCTGTACTGAAGACAAGTGATACAGCTGGCCCAAGATGAAGTCTGGTTCTCCAACTCCAATGTTCACTGTGATAGGAGAAATAGAGCAATGTAAGTTATGGTGTAAAACCTACTTCTAATTTCCTTAACACAGAAAATAACACTGACACATTTTAAGCACGTCATATTTTTTCAGCACAGTTAGTATCCCAGGGTGTAAAATCTTACACAATGAAATTATTTTTCAGTTCTGACACTGCTGCAAAACAAAACAGTTTTCATTTGTTAACCATCAGTGCTTATACCCTAAAATTGCTTCCTGTTTTGCAGAAAGATGGAACTGAGGCAAGAAACTCATGATCTCCAAAAGAGCACAATGCTTCAGAGAGCAGAATTCTATGAAGTACCCAGGGCAGTGTGGTTGTGTTTATTTGTATATATAAGTTATTTATGAAATCCATGCCTAAAGAAAGACAGAATTTATCTTAGCATTTAAGAATAAAGTCTGCTGAAAATTGGGAGTCAGAGTACATTTGCAGCAACAGCAGAAGTGCTCAGATTAAGCACAGATTAAAGATCATGAGAAAACCAAGGTCTTTTTCACACTTATCAGAGCCTACAAAACATAAATCCTATCCATGCTTAATCTGAAAGACCTCATTCAAACTTTAGCAAATAAACAAGCTGAAAGCAAACACACATGGGACAAAAACTGATATCCTCTCCAAAATAAATGCATACCAGTTTCTTCTTCAGACCATCATCATCTCAATGAGAAAAATGTTACAGAACTATACAGAAATATTAAGGTGTTTGGGTTTTTTAACTGTATATAAATTACCTATTGCAGAAAAGACACACTGTTTATATCTGTATTAGGAAAACAAATATGAGTGAGGGAGCACTTAGTCCTTATCAATATAACTGGTGTTATCCTCAGTGGAATCATCAGTAACTAATTTAAGAAAGAATAAGGAGGAGAAATCTACCTGTAGATTCACTTTCAATCCTAGGATATTCTTCTTCTAGTGTATTAACAGCTGGGAGATCAATCAAATTATATATGTTTTTAGACAAGGTAGACAGACCAGTGTGATTCTGCTGCTGTCGAGCTCTATACACTTGTTTCAGCTGTCCTGAAATCTCTTTCCATTCTGCTTGAATCCATTTAGCCAGTGTGAGAATAGATTTAGCAACTGCATATTCGGCTTTGGCAGATTTGCAGAAAGATATGGCACAAGAACTCAGCATTTCCATGGCATGTGTTGACTGACCTGCATATCACGAAAAGCAAATCTTCAGTACTGTGTTAACATTATTCAAAACACTTCTGAAATTCAATGTATTCAGATACAGCTTCCAGCAATGTATTTTTACACAGAAAATTCTCTTTTGAAGTTAAAAATTACAAGTAAGAAAACACTTGTGAAAACTCTTTCAGACTGAGACAACAGTTAATAGTATTGAATCAGTTCCTAATGATACTGTCCTATTATGATTTCTCCAAGGTCAGGGGAATTAGCCTGGTTATAAAGAGCAGCAGCTCAAGTCACTACAGCACAAATAGCGAACACTCACCTGCTGTGTATAACAACTTTGTTTTCTCAATATCGAGTTCAGGACCCCATTTTTCATCTATCTGACCCGGTGCAGACAACTTCTTGAAGTGCTGGACTAAGTCCTGCGCAGTGGTGGTTTTTCCCAGCTGAACCTCGCTGCACTGGGCCAGCAGCCGTGTGGCCAGGGCGATATTTCCTCGCTTCCGAGCAAATTTTGCTGCTGTTAAGCCCAGTTCCATCAGATGGCTCTTAATTGGGACTGTTGGTTCTGAAGAAGGAAGCAAGACATTGTCAATAAAATTATTAAACTATTATCTGATACAGACAGATAATTTCTGCCCAATGTATTCTGCACATGGCCATCAGCAAAAAATTTCTCAGCTCTCTTATTTTTTTAACATCTCCTTCAGAAATTGAGATGATTTAACTTATGCCTAGAATATTCACGCACCCCCTCTGAAACAAAAAATATATTCATAGATTATCTGCTGGGCAAAAGACATTATTTTCCACTTTAACCATTCTTCTTAGCTAATAAACCTACTTGTCCCCTGATAGAACTTTTCTCCTATTACCTCTTATTACACTGCACATTTAAATGGCTTTCGTGAATTTTTTTAAAAGATCCATTATTCATATTGTTGAAGTGTTCAGAAGTGAAAGCATCTGAAGGGCAACGATATGAGCAAGTAAGGTGTTATTAGGAGAGTACAGAACAGCTAAACACTTCAGAATACTTTTTTTAACACTGTCTATATCACAGCAGTAATTGAGACAATGAGCTGTAGAGCAAGACATGCAGAGGACAAAACTTGGCTTTTAAAAAGTAATCCACCTAAATAATAGAAAAAGACATAGCTGCTGCTTTCAGCAGACAATTCAAGTTCAAATTCTGCATTTACTTTTTGTAACACTAGAATGAGAGCTTACATACCTTTAAGTTTTTCCATCAGTTGATTTTGGTACACTGTGTACCTCAGTGCGTGCATCCACGGCCTCACATCATGCTGTTTGCATGACCTCAAAGCCTCATTGAAAAGAGGTACAAGACAGTCCTGAAGAGGCACAGAAGTTTCACAGTTGTAATAAGAGACCACTTTACTACAATGTAATTTCACTTATTAAAAGCAAAGACCATTTTAGTGCAGAGGAAACATTTTTATTTGTATTAGTAGCCACATCTGTCATTAACTAATAAAACCTAAATACGCTTTATGCTTGATTTTGAGAGGACAACACTACGAATCTGCTCAAAATCAAGTTGAATTCTTTTCTGAACAATGTGATTAGTAACTAGAACTAGATCATTCATACTGGGTGGAGCCTGATGTTTTAATTCCTGAAGTGATTTTTTTTGAAGTAGAATATTTTCAAGTTGTTTTTAAAGTAAATTACACATGTTGCAGAAATAAGTGTTACAAGGTTTCTATCTAAAGAAGAAATTCCAACACTTCTCTAAAAGGCAACTACCAATAAAACTTCAAAAATACTGTAATTGGAAGAGTTGTCATATTTATAACTATAGAAAAATCCAGCTGAGATGTAAACTTAAAAACTTGGGTCAAGGCACATTAGTAAACTAAATGAGGTCTTTTTACAGTACAATTAACAACTGTCAGAACAATTAAGGTATGTTTTATATTCAACACTCCACAGCATGACATGGAGAAAGACATTACCCCAGTTTAGCTTTTAAACACACAGACATACCTCTGATGTCAGCCTGTTGCATACAGTGTTTTCCAAAGCAGAAGAACAATACAACTGGAGAGTGCTCAACACTGGTAAAGACTGAGACACAGTGAGTGTAGAAAGCCTCAAAGGTCCAATAGCAATACGGGATGTTTGCTTTAAGTACTTAATAAGATTTCTGAAATAAAAGGACCAGAACAGTAATTTCTGTTAACTAGACTTTACGAGTAAATAGTGATATCAAAATTACTGAAGAAAAACCAAAGTCAAGATGTTTAAAAAGATAAGAAAATCTTGCACTCTTACACACAAGTTACAATACTTTATTAATAAACTGACAAGCAGAATTACTTTATCAGCTCAAAGGACTTTATCAACTACATAAATTCCAAGTTAAACATCTTATTTTTCCTCAGTAAGCTTATAACTCACAACAACTAGAACTGGCAGCAAACTACCATAGATGCTGAAGCTTTACAGTTTATGTTTAACAAGCTAGAACAGGTTTTCACAGTGTATTACATTCATTCACAGCACATTTCAACTTACTCAGATATTGACTGCCACTTTTGCTCCTGTTCTGTGTGGTTCACAGCTGTTGCCAGACACACTGAACTTCTCAGAAGCTGTACTTCAACTGCTTTTTGAAGTTCTCTTGGATCAGGACTTAGCATATTAGGAAGGAGCTTCTTCATGTCTACATGGAGATTAAACAATTGAAACCAACTAGAACGGCCAAATTTTATCAAGTTCAACTATCCGAGAATACATTTTTGACATAAGAAGTTCGGAAAAAAAAACCTTTTAAAAATATATATTATATATATATATTCATATGAGAAATTCATGACAGATTACTTCTAAAACAGTCACATTAACTCCAGAAAACACACTTGCATCAACATTTAGGATGACCACTGCCAGTCATGTTGAAGCTTGATTCATAAAGGTGATGGTCAGTCCACTGAACACAACAAACTGCATTCAGAAGTTTCAGCCTTTCACTTATAGAAACAGATAAATGAAGAAATATTTACTTTTGTATTTGAAGTAATGTTAATTTATGCATTTATACCTATTTTTTCTTTGGATCCGCCTGCAAGCAGGTTGATATTTTCTCCTGGTAATAATTCTAGTTGTTCAATGCATTCAGTAAGTTGTCCAGACTCAAAGCTGCTCAAAGACCTGCAATTCAATGTTTACAATTTTATTTTCATATTTTTTACTTTACTCCAGCTGCTAAGTATATTATACAGCAAAGATCAAGACTTACTTCAATCCTAGAGCACTTAATTCTAAGCCAAAAAATCCCAGTTTTCACACAAATCAATAAAAGGCACTAATACTGCACCAAATGGATAAATTCAGTACTGAAGTGAAAAGGAAGAACAGCTCTCCAGCTGTGAAGCTTTTTCTATTACCATGTGATTCTCTTCTACCAGAGTCTGGAAGTCAAACTAAACCCAAAACTTTTTCCCCCATCTATGCACAGAAAAGTTTCATGGCAGAATTCCACGAGGCCACAGTTTCAACTCCTCAGTTTACATGAAACCAAGAGTGCAGAAATACTGGAGTATTTGCAGGTCACAAATTTATATTGCTTATTGTTTTATATTGCTTAACAGCCTGAAGCAGCAAATTTAATGTTTCCCCCCACCACCACTGTTCTACGTTAGAAAATAATTTGGGCATTACAAATTTTACAAAACTATACAAAAAATACAGAATATTCCAGTGTGCAATATTTTTGTTACTATCCACTGAAAGAGGAATTGCCCAAGTATCTGGACTAGAAAAGAAACAAAAATTCAGCATGTGAAATCTCTCCTTTCTGCTGAATTATTTTGATCTTCATTACTACAGTGTCTCTTAGCCTGTTCAGGGTCAGAAGAGTCAAAGTGCTGTTCATCCTCAGGAGTTCTCTACAGGACTTTTCTCATTAGATAGTATCTTACTTTCAGTAACTATCTGAATGAAAAATAACTGAAACCAGTCAAAACGACGAGACCTCTGCAATGGTACCACAAGTACAGTGGGTTTAGTTCAGAAAAACACAAATACTCAGAAATGACACATTGTCACATCCATGACAAGCACCCTCCTCATGAATTTACTGCATAACTGCAGTAAGGAAAAGGATTACCCGTTTCTCTGACAGAAGCACCTTGTCAGAACTGCAAGATTTTATTCCACTGCTTCCTTCTATGCTTTTATTGCCAAGTCAAGAGATTTCAGCCAAAAGGATTTTACAATGTTTACCACAATAGTACAGGGATGGAAAGTAATCAAGTTGTCAAAAAAAGGACCCTTAAACCCTGAAGGACTATTTAATGTCCAATTTTTTCATGAACCAGACAAATATCAAGGGTCAGGAAACAAATGTACAAGCTACAATTCTAAATTCCACTAAAAAAAGAAACTAAACAACCAAAATTAAGCAGCCAAGACCGCTCCCTTCCTATATTTTTTACATTAAATTAATGAATTAAAGTATTTAAGACTGTACCACTGAAAGGCATCTTACTTCCTGCTATTATTTAAGTTGTGCAAAAGGATGCATCTTCTGCTAAGAGAAGCAGAATAAATTTGGTATATTTTTCCTTCAACAAAAGATGTTTTTCTTGAATACTAAGAAGCCTCAGCAGCCAGAAAGGAATAGTAACTATTTAGAATGGTATTACCTCTTCACTCATCTGTAAATATCATAGCCAAGTTTTCACCCTCCCCCGAACACAACTTTCTTATTTGCATGCCTCTATTTAGAAACTGAAATTTTCTAAAATCCTTGTACATTTTCATATTTCGGCTCTAAATTAATGAACTCCAAGGTACTGTTGAATAAATTAATGATATCCTTACTTTATGTAGTTAAAATCTGCTTTCAGATTGATTGAGGTATTACTATTGCTTTTCTTCAATTCGTGGACCATATTTTGCCACTCCTGAACAGCAGCCCAGTCCGCAATGGAAATGTAACATTCACATGCCTTGTTGCCCAAGTAGTTTATAACTTCAGGTGAAGAGTCACTTGGCTTAGTCAGGACAGTTTTTCTAGTTTCTCCTGTGAAATGAAAAAATTACATATAGACACACTTAAATTTACATTTTAAAATAGCAATTCTATTACTCAACCATAATTTCTACATCTTTGGTGAAGAAAAACACTTATTTTTTTAAAAAATCAAACAGTTGCACAACGTCTACAGTATCCTTCTACTGACACTTTTTCTAAGATAAAAAAAGAGAACCTTTTCAAAAGGCGGTTTTGGAAAATTTTAGTCCAGATTTGTACAGAAACATCAAAACAGAAAAAAAACAGAACAACTACATTAAGAACAAAGAAGGTTCTTTCTCAAAGATGAAACAGAATACTGCAACCAAGTCTTAGTTAAAAATCTGAGTAACTAGTGTATTACCATGGCTGTATCATTGAACGTTCTCATTTTATGTACCTACATTTACAACACCGAATTTCTCTTATAAAGCAAAAAATAAACACTGACCATTCAAGGAATGCTTTGGGCTGGCATTATTCACACTGTTTGAATTGGCCAACTTCAGCACAGTCTTGTCAAAGCCTGTGATACAGCAATCCACTCCCGTCATGGAGCACAGGTGCTCCTGGTATTCCGCAGTTGCTTTTTCAAACCTTAAACAGTTTAATATTTTAGTCAGCATTTTGAAGAACCAGGTTAGGATTTTTTTTTGTAAATAGACTATATTTTAATCATTTCTTTACCCAAATACTCAGAAAGTTCAGACACCTTCAGCAAAAGGGATTAACATAGGATACAAATTTACTGGCTGAATTTTCCCATTACAGTGTAAAATAAAAGCTTGTCAATTCAAGTTTTAAAGTTAACTTCAAGCCAAGTACAGACAGAAGGAAATAAACTCGTTTTATATTTGACTGTCAGTCTTTTTACCTGAATGAACAGGACTGAATACTGACCAAATACATATCATTTACTACAGGATTGCAGAACTGGCTCTAGGGCAACAATTCACACCCTAAACTTGTCATTTCTGAGAAACTTCCCACCTATTACAAAACTGCACGTGATTTCAAGGAATCTTACAAAAAAAAGGGAAAAAGATAGTTATAAATTTAAAATCTTTGGGTTTGTTTGGGGGTTTTCACGTAGAAGGCAGATGACAGGTGTCTCTTTTTCGTTTCATACAGAAGAAATGATGCTTTCCTTTAAGGAGACAAAAATACCAAAATGAAGGCGCACCCTATCTGGAACCATGACCCACTTATTTGTATCTGTATCCAAAGATTCTACTGCAACAGACGTAGAAGCCACTTTTTCAAAGCTGAACTAAAACTGCAAAGCACATCCCTCTCTTGGCAAACTGAGGCAGGTATCCAGATAACACATGGGTCAGAAACTTCACTAGAAAATATTTAAATTAATACTGGTTTGCAATGGAAAATTAAATAGAATATGAAAACAGCATTGCTGTGTACAAAAAACTAACAATACAATTTAGGAACACAATTTATATTCAAATCCTGGTAATTTATTTAAAACTAACAGTTAAAATGCCTAAAAGTGCTGGATGCATTAGGTATCTCTGAAAAGATACAATGACTTTAATTGACATGGAAATTAGACCAGCAATCTTGACTCATCCCACAATTTAAAAGACTCAGAAATAGAACTATCCATAAGAAGGAAAAAACGTCCCAGTTTGCAGCATCCAGTTACTTAAGAACACTTACCGCCCTTCTGCTTGTTGAGCTACAGAATTGATCCAGGACAGACTCTTCCCAACTACAGCAGAAGACCAGACAGCAATACCCTGAATTGCTTCAGGACAGTGAAGCTCACACAATGCTTCTACCAGCATCATAATTGTCACTTCCAATTCATTTCCCTAAAAGCAAAGTAAACCAAAAGCGTTATTTAACAAGCCTCACACAAAATAAGAGCTATATACACGTGTGGGTAAATACTTGGAAATGGTGAAGCAGTATTTCATTACAAGTATCTGTAAGTGCTCCTCATATCTACCCACTGCACTGCTTTTGGAAAAGCAGGGGAGCTAAGGTGACAGTATGTGTGTGAAACCACAGCCTGAATGTCAACTGTCAGCAATCACTGTGTGATGGTTTACACCTATATGAGAATTGATAAAGGAGCATGAAAGAAACAAGTATCTATCAATCCTTCTTTGATAAAATATTTAAGCAAATCAAGTCACATACTGAAGAAACTATTCATCCTTTTCAAGATGGCTTTAACCACTTTACCCATTTATCCCACCCCTGCACTTAGCCTGCTAGTTGCTTACAGAGGAAGGATAAATCCCCTTCCTCCTCATACCCACAGATAAGACATTACACTACCATAAGCTTGGGAAGGCCTCATACTAATGCAGCACCAGCTTCGTAAGGTTTAACCAGGACCTACTTAAGAAAGGGCTCCATTCAATCTGTGAATTAACAGTAGCACTCATTTCTGTGTAGTCTTTAACCACACATGTACAGTACATCCTAATCTTCAGCCAACCTACAACCCCAGAAATCTGTCAATGCAGAATTAAGAGTTAAAAATGTTAAATAACACATTCCTTTACGTACCACTTCATTTAATAACAACTGATTGCCGTAGCTTAGTTCTTTTACATTACAACAGGAATATTTTTGCAGAATTTACAGAGTTTGAAAAGAGAGTACCTGAGAGATACTATTATTAGTTTTCATTTCTGTGAGTAAGTCAAATCCATGCCTGACTGTCACAGCAGGCTGGCCAGCCAGCAATCCAACTCTCATGATGGAAAGTCTGATCCGCGTCAGCCAATCCTGGCACGTCTGACGATTAGTATAGAAGAACGTCCTGATAACCTTTAAAGACAGAAGAAAAGTTTCACAACACCATTCTTCTCTACAAACCAAAATAGTTACAATAAGTACTTTATAATAATCAAAGACAGGAAGGTTTCCTCCCTCCAACTCAGAGATGAAGAAATGGGTAAAATTTTTTATCTTTAATTTTATTAATGCAGATGGTCTAGAATCACGTGTAGCATTCAACTGGCCAGGCACACTGGCAAGCCAAAAGTCTTTAGATGAACTGACTATAAATTACGTATTACTGTCATGTCAAAGTCTGGTAATTAAACAGCTTATTTCAGCAGGGAAGAGTGTTTTGCAGTTAGAACTACACAGAGGGGTATGTTGCTTATAAATAATTACTGCATCTCTCAGCAATTTAAAGCCTCAAATAACTGTGTTACTTCATAACAGAACTGCTGACAATCTACAAATAGGAGACTGCTATGAATCAGAGGTACTACAGACTTGATCAATTTGTACCATTATACAAGCTGGTACTCCAGAAATAAAGCCTGATTTAACATGTTCTCCAGGAATAAGCCCAAGTCAAAGCCAGACTTGTTTAAGAGTCTCAAACTTCGTTTGAGAAGTCCTGAAATTTCACAGTTAAGAACTGAACAACCCTGAAAACACTGTTCACTCAGTAGAAAGTTCCGAGTAACACCAGCACTGTAAACAGACATACCTTGGGTGGGGAGGTCAGGGCATTGGCACATCCCTCATATGCATTGTACATCAATTTTTCTAAGTTCTCCAAATACTGCAGAAGGAGAACAAGCCTAAGCTGGTTGCTGCTGTGTCCTTCATCATTGTCTGCAGTAGTCCACTGGTTGACATCTTGATCAGGGTTTAACGTATGGGCTGCAAGGTTTCTAATAATACCTACACATTTTACCAAAACACGGGGGGAAAAAGTTACCAGACAGTATTGTATTTAAACATGTAAAGGATAGAAATGCTAGTTCTCAAAATCTGTCAAAACAGTATCTATCTAAATTAATCTAATCTATCAAAATTAACAGCAATTATACAATATCTTTAAAATCTGTAATCACTGAAAAATAAAGCCATTGTGCTTCTTGCCTTGAATATGAAGACCTTAGCTTCAAAACCTTATAAAAATCCCATTAAAATAAACTAGGTTTTCACTTTACCTTCAATTGTTTGAAATGTATCTTGGGCTCTACCCAGAGGAGTTCGTAACTTTGAAAGAACAGTGAACTGAGCTGCTTCCCAAACAGCCCATTGCCAGAGCACAGCATCAGTCTTCAACAGGTTCCGAGGGATGGTTGGTTGATCTCTCTTATCTAGTCTTTGACAGCTATAGAACAACCTTTCTAACCAATTATCCTTCCTGAAAGAAAACATCACTACATTAACACAAGTTCATGTGGTAACAAGTTTATACTGCACATACTTCAGCCCCTTATCGCTCTCAAACCTCTCACAAAATTATTTATAAACAACGTACACAGGAAAATGTGCCAAAAGGTGTGTATTTAAAGTATTTATAAACACCCAAAAAAAGACTGAAAGTAAAGCAATGTAATTTGTATGGATAATTACAAATTCTAAAGTAAACACAAATCAGAATTGTTTGCTGTAAATTCAACGTGCATGGATTTCAGTTCTACGAGAAGTTCTTACCCAGTTCGGTGGAGGTTTCCATACAAAATAAAACTAATGACATCAGAGAAATCCTGTGGGTGGAATGTATTACTCGGAGATTTGCTCATATGACTTCTTATAGCCAACGAAATTTCTTGTATTTCTGTGTGGGTACGGTTACTGCAGAAAGAGGGGGAAACAACCCATGCTATAATGTACTTGAATAAACCAACAAAGTTGTGCAAAAGAATTACACAGACACACATTACAAAATGACTGGAAATAAGAATATGCTTTGGTTTTAAGGCAAGGTGCCTTCAGAGTTCAGGTCAAGTCAAATTGCAGGACGTAGTATTGCTGAAGCTCTGAATAATGTGGACCTTACAAGTATTCACAGTTGCTTCAAAAAGTGATACGTAGCTTACCAAATTTGCTAATTACTTTGCTACTATCTTCTGTTCTTACACCTCTAAAAAGTAAAAGATAGCAAGACACTTCATACTTTTTGATTTTAAATTAAGAGAGTATGATGACACTGCACTGGCATTATTTTTCAGACAAGTGTCACTGAAGAAAGAAATTAAATCATTCTTTATACTGAAGTTCAAAACTTACCTCAACACAACATCTAAAGGAATTGACTTCAGAAGTTTTCCAAAAGCTTGTCTTACACGAGCACCGCTATGTACGAGTTGAACACGACACACATCAACACACCTGCAACAGCAAAAAGGAAGGTGGTAAGATCTCCACTGACAGCATAATTCAAATAGCATACAGATTGCTGTGCAAGTACCTTTGTAAAAGGTCATCTGGAAGGGAGGAAGACAGGGCATGGAGGCTACTACATGCTTGAAGACAAATGTTCACATCTTCCAGAAGTGCTGAATTGAGTTGAAAGAAAAGAAGTTAATCTTTCTGGAATGAGATAACTCCTGCATTACTCTGGTTGTGGCACAGCATGTAATGACATTTTTACAGCACAGTCAGTAAAAGGAGATACAGGCTTTAAGCAATAGTTTTAATTTCATTTACTGATTTTACTATAACAAGTAGGTGCTTATTAAGAAAAAGTCACTTGTGCTACCAGTTTCAGTAACAACTTATGGGCCTGTTTTAACTGCTGACAGATAAATCCTTCTATGATCTCCACACACTGGCATTATAGATATTTTTATTCTCATTGAAATACATTAAGGTAAAGTTAATAACTCCTGGCCTTGGGAAATTACTGCTCATGCCAGTATTATGCTACTAAAAGCATTTGTTCACATTTTTTTGCTTACAGGTTTTGAAATCTAAAACGCCATGTCACATTATGGAACAGTTCTACTGCTTTTGATAAAGTAATACTTTTTGACTGGGAAACTGATCTTTGAAAAATGTCACTGATAAATCTTACTTGCAAGAAAATTGTTTACATAAGTCAAAGGCAGAGATCCACTTGAAAAAATCATAAAGAGTGTTTCTGAACAAAACAAACTCAGAGCATCCCCAAAGTAAACAAAACAAGTACAGTTGCTGCTATCAGCAGGATAAGGCCACCTATGTACTTAATTTTTGAAATGTAAAAGACAGTTAAGTAGAAATATGCAGTATCTTACTGTTTGCTAAAAGTCCTTTACAAAACTTATGAAAAGATGGGAGAGAAAATAACGGTGCATATGTTTCTGATTTTTTCATCAGAAGAGCCACTTCCAAAGCCCACGTCGTAAGTAGTTTCCTTCAAAAAACAAGAGTATTATTCGCTCTACACAGTTACTGAAAGGTACCTTCCAACATAACTTCAAACTATTTCATGTTACAGATCAGTATTATAACGTAACTCATTTTTTAAACAAGATGTTTCACAGCTTGAAACATGTCCCCAGCTTTCACAGCATTCTGGTAACACAGGGTGGCAACTATTGTAAAAGGAAACTTTCAGTGAGCAAACCCTTTCTTTCAATGAAGTTTGACAGCTCTGCATTTACTGTACAGAACTTAGGATGGCTTAAACTCTTCTAGCTTTCAAGTATAAAAACAAGCAGCTACTTTTCCCACGGGTATTTAATTATTAAAGCTTAAAAAAACCTAAATATTTGACTAGTTAAATTTACCCCTAGTTTTACAGATAAACATTATCCTGCTTTCCAAATTAAGGCATTCTACTGGGAAATAAAAAAATACCTCTCGATTCATAAAAAAAATGTTAGGTTACCTGGTATCCTGAGTAAGGTTATCCTTCTTAAGCAGTAGCCCCAAAAGGTTTAGTATGATCGAGAAA
>JAYRBT010000033.1:8286056-8313996 GCA_036023395.1 Myiotriccus ornatus
AAGTTTGACAGCTCTGCATTTACTGTACAGAACTTAGGATGGCTTAAACTCTTCTAGCTTTCAAGTATAAAAACAAGTAGCTACTTTTCCCACAGGTATTTAATTATTAAAGTTTTAAAAAACCTAAATATTTGACTAGTTAAATTTACCCCAAGTTTTACAGATAAACATTATCCTGCTTTCCAAATTAAGGCATTCTACTGGGAAATAAAAAAATACCTCTCGATTCTTAAAAAATTGTTAGGTTACCTGGTATCCTGAGTAAGGTTATCCTTCTTAAGCAGTAGCCCCAAAAGGTTTAGTATGATCGAGAAATGTTTTTTTGTTGCTGTGGTTACAGTACTAATAACTGCTCCATCAAACAGAGAGGGAGAGGAAGAACTGAGGCTACTGGATATGAAATGGTCATGTCTGAAAAGGCAAGAAAAAGCACAAAATATAAAACCACCCCAAAATTAGGGATACCTCCTTGAAGTTTACAGGAGGGAGGAAAAACAACCACAAAAAAGGGCAGAATTTCAATGTACACCCTCACAGTAACCACACTATATCAAAACCCATGTATTTTGATCCCTAGCCCAAAAGAACAAAGCCACAGTTTTACGTCAGTCCACACAGCCCAGTAACCTGTTTTCAAGTGTCTGGTATCCAATGCTTGGTGAAAAATTATCAAAACCAACACATGTACAGAATAACAGTTAAACTAGTATATTCCCTTACTTTGACAACATTTTGTATTAATAAGGTTTGAAACATAATTGCATCTGCTGTTTATATCTTATCAACTATCCTGGATCTCTCAGTAAGGAAAATCGTAAACAAATATTCATTCCTTCCTTATTTACTTTCAGAAGAGTTCTGCCTCAGTTATCTCGATTCAAACACAAGATTTCTAATCTGCCTTTGAATAAAAGGCCAACTTTAAGCCAGGATATGCTTTCCTGGCTGAGATACAGCTTTCCTGCAATTAATGAAAGTACAAACCGATCAGGGAAGTCTGGGCAATAGTTTGACTGTAATTGAAGCTTATTTAAATTCATCCCTTCAACAACGTATTATTTTCAGATCAGTCCATCCTAGTGCTCTTAAAATACTGATGAGTTATTGAACTTCATACCTGGAACAGTGGGAATACAAAGTATAGAGCACTGCATACTGGACAGCAGGGAAGTGAACTGCTATGTCACCATGAACAATCATCAGATTTTTACTCAGCAGTGCAAACACAGTCGGTGAAAGGGCCCACATCTAGAAAACAATTGCAACATAAGCAAAGAAACATAATAAATAGGAGTTATTTTTAAGTGTAGTTTCCATACCATTAATTATGTTTTGCTTTTTCCCCACAGGAAATAATTTAACTCTATTATTTTCTGACCTTAATTGTAACTATTTTCTTTCCCCTTTTTCAACAGCCCATTAAAAGCAGTTCATGGTTTTATTTGGAAAGATCTGGAAAAAGTGTTTTCACATGACTGATATACTACCAAAGGACACACTATCTGCTTTTAGCTGTCTTGATTTTCAAAAGCAATTACTATGATAATCTTAGAATCAATCCATTAATAACCTTGTAAGATGCTCTTCCCCTAGAAACTGCTTTCTGTTATTCACCAACTAGAGATACAATCCACCGATTACGTTTCCTTTAAGTTCTAATATGGGAAGCTTTTCTATAACAAATTAGAAGACAAATATGATCATTTTAATTATTTGTATGCGTCCCACTGGTGTAATACAACAGAGCATATTTTGAGTAATAAAGTCCTTTTTACACTTATTGCACAACTGTCTGTAGAGTTTTTACTCACCCCAATTAATGAGTTTTTAGCGTTTCCAATAGTACTTAGAGCACTGAGGTCAAATATAACAACAAACTTGGCATTATCCACATTGGATATAAGCTTCTTGAAAGAGTCATGCTGGATTTCAGAACAGGCCTCAGGAAGGTGTAAACTATGGAGAAGACTATTTAGAGCACAGGTCATTTCTCCCAGAATCAACCTGTAAGCAGTCTCCAAAACAGGAATGTTCTTCAGGCTCAATACAGCTTGGTATACAGCAAGGGCTGCTGCAACAACCTTGGGAATAAAATTACAGCAATAACTGATTAGAGTAAAATCATAAAATATACTGATCAACAACAAAGAATTTAAAATTACTCTTCTTTAATAGCCTGGTCCGCTGCACATACCTATTTTCAGCTTTCTGTAATTAATACTTCTTACTTAGAGCATCTATTAATTACTTTCTTGATCATCCACCTAACACGCTGAGTATCAGAAAGCCAGGTCAACCAAGGACTTCTGTATCAGGAACAATGGCAAACTTACCCATTCTTTATCAAATCTAAAAGCTAAACCCAAGAACTAGCTATATCTGTCTTTTCAGAAGTGTCATAGATACACAGATTAAAAAATATATTTAAGATGAACAAAGTTTTACAGCTTAACATTCTAGGAAATTCATGAAGGCTGTTGTGATATACCTGTAGAAGTCACTTCCTCTTACCTCTTTCTCTTTATGATAACGAAGAACAAGTAGTTTAGACTCTGGTATAAATAATTTCTCTACAAATGATGATGGTAGTTTCGTATTTATTTGTTCAACAATCTGGGGATAAAAAACGAAATTATAAATATCTTTGTGAACATAATAAAAAATCAGGTAAAGATTCATTAAAATACCGTTTTTCTAGTTTGTATACTCTATATCCAGAAAAAAGCTTCCCAGCAGGAAATTTTCAGTTATTTTCAGGCTTTAACAGCACAGTTGAGAGGTGTGTGATTAATTTAGATCAATGCAATATTTAAGAGTTTGTGGCCTACGCATTAAGTGCTGTTTTGAAGAATTCTGACTTTCCAAGTCATGGTATAATTAGATAAACAGAACATATTAAGCACAATGATTCTGAAATTCACCAGTTGGTGTTAACAACTGCAAAGGCCAGAGAACTGCACTGTCCAACAGGCAAGCCAGACACAAGAAGAAAAACAAGGGAAAAACCCCCCAAAACAAGAACAACAGCAAAAAAAAAACCCCACCAGAAAACAGAAACACTCAGGCTAAAACTAAATGCCACTTCATCAACAAGACAAATGCCTAAGCAACCCAGCAGCACAAGCTATACAGAAAAACAGCATTTATAAGAGGAACTTCTTGCTTATGATCAGGAAGAGTTGAAAATATTTATCTAACACCCATCCAAAAAAAAGGAAGGTAGCTCAGAAGACAATATTTTTCAATGCAAAAACTCGACAATAATAAAAATATGTACAAACCAGTGTCAACAGATTCAGGACTGAAATGACATAATCAGTGCCACAAGTCTGACAATTTTCCATTTGATCTAATCCATATGTGATGACCATGTCACAGTGTATGGTCATACTTGGATCCAGGCTGCCAAGTAAAACCCCAACACACTCGTTGGCAGCTGTAAGTACTGCTTCAGAAAAGAATACTTGGTTTGCTGCAGTCACACATCTCATTACTCTGTACAGAACCTGGAAAATTAAAACCATAACTGAATTAAACTCCATTAAAAAGAGATGCTATTTAAATGTATTCACATCCATTTGATATCCTGTCCCATCACCTACTCTTGGTCAATTCTATTCTGAATAACGCACATCACAGCATTACACTCCAGAAGTGTAAGAAAAACCAAACTTTCAATTGCTTGGTTTCCAATTCAGCTGAAGACCTATGAGACCTAAATTCATCATTCACAATTTTGCTCAGTTCCAACAGAACTCCTCTTGCAAAAGAAACTAGTTTGAGTTTTCTTGAGACAGACTAGTTTCATCACAAGAATCCTCTGCAGATTAAGACAGCAGTTACATAACTGTCTTGTCTTTAACTAGGAAATCCACACACTTATTTATCCAAGAAGTTGTGTCCCTCATAAAATTCTGCAAGGACATAAATTCCAGCTGTGCAGCTCATGCAGCAACAACAAGATTTTGACTACAGGTATTTTCATCTCTCTCCCCTTCCCTGTTACAGATCAACAGCAGCTACTTAGCATATTATATAATATTTATTATGAGTTTACACCATCCTGTACTATAGAACAAGAGGATTTTCCTATCAGATTTGAGATATACAATTTCAGTATGAATAAAACCCTCATATTTTATAAAATCAAACTCGTAATTTGAATTCAAATTTTTATAGCATCATAGTTATCTGAATAAATAGCAATATTGTTTCAAAGACAGATAACAAGCATAAACCTAGCCACATGAAGTTAAAAAGTCTGAAAAAATTCATTTCTGCTACGTGATTCCCATGTGCCACTATCACAATCTATACTTTAGTATTTAATAAAATTATTGTAGCATATTTGAGAAAATAGGTTTACTCGAAGCTGAGAATATGCATATTCATAAAATCCATAAAACCTAAATAAACCCAACAATGAACAGCATCCTTATATGGCGATAAATCATGTCAGCAAGAAAGAAATACAAAGAAAAACTTGAGTTCTTACATCAGTTACATAAGCTTCTGTAATTGGTGGTCCTCTGATGGGGCTGAAGCGCTCCCCAATGCTCCTCACCACGGTACTGAACACCCGAAGAAGTGCAGCCAGTTTGGGCAGTGACACTGAGGGAGGAGGAATATCCTCATCTACTGATTCCCCAGAAGCCACATGGCTGAGGTCCTACAGCATACAAGTTTTATGGATCAGTGCACATCATTAACAGTTACACATGGATAAACGATCAAAATATGAGACTGACAATACATCATCATCTGTTTTCCAGACATTAAACTGTGCTATCTGATTATGGATGTATTTCTCCAGTACCTCAGCTACACATATCTACACAGGTGGGATATAAGCACACGATGACCATGAAGTCACAGAGCAGTAATGAGATGCTGCTCATTACTTTAGCCACTGAAACAGAGTACTCTGACTGCATCTTGTGAATTAAACCAGAGGCTCTCGGAGTTCCTGGTCCCTGGAACATGATCATCCACATTGCTGCGCTGTTAAAACAGTTGTCTGCGCACATTTACCACTCCTCCAAAAAATTCCCATCCACAAACTGGAGTCGATGTCGGACTGGCCATTCCCATCACAGTTTACGTGCAGCTACGTTGATCTGGAGACTAAGAGTTTACCAACAGACTACTTCATGCCAGCTGGCACCAGTGCCTGGGAACATTCCCAGAAGTGCTGATCTCATTAGCATAGATGTAGCCTTGGTCTATCCCACTGTGAGATAAAGACACACTAGCTGGAACCACCTCCCCCATGACTTAAGTTAACACGTTATCTTAAAACTCTTCCGTGACTAAGAATACACACATTGACCAGTTCAGCAGACAAGTTGATAAGCAGCGATTTCCTGCACTGTTCTAGGAATCCTGACCTGTGAAGCTGCACCATCAGAAGAGCTGGTGGACATGTAAGTACACTGATCAAATTACTGATTCTGCTTGGAGTGAAACAGATTTGCTCAAAGTACAGTTTTACCTATAGGGTCTGATGTTAACATATACAATACAGTATAATCTAGCTACAGGCATACACACATAGGAGCACATACACCTTAAAAAGCAACATTCCCCCCAAACCCCTTCCTTTAATGACATCATCAGATAAACTCTATGCCCTGTTAACTAAGCAAAGGTTACAAACTCAGAACAAAGTGTGTTAAAAAAATATAATTTAGTTTTCCAGTTCCTGCTACATTATTTCCTGCACAATATAATCTATTACTTTATTTTTAAAAAGACAGGTTTATCATTAGTCTACAGAAACATTAAGATTCCCTCTCTCCCCCCAGTAGTTACTATTTCTAAAAAAACTCTGAAGTTAGACAATTAAAGAAAACACCAAGGGAAGACCATGTCTTCACTGAAGCTCTTCAAATATGAAGACATTCCTGTTTGGTCAATTGTTTTTATTTTTATTACAGCATGATTCTCAATCAACAATGGCTGAAAGCCTGGCTATGATACCACTTAAGTAGCTCATGAGGATTTGTGCAGAATGGTCTTTGTACGTGCATTCAGTATGCTCCATAATTTGGTCCTCTTTTCCCCAGGAAAATCATGTAATTTTATTTTCTACAAAAGTAATACCACCACAAGAATCACAGCTGTGGAAAACTGTAACAGTTAACTCTGGTATATACCATAAAGTCTTGTTTACCTCAGCATAAGCTTCCATATCTTCTAGAAACTGACCCAACAGTGTGGTAGAAAAAGTAAGATCAGCCACCCAAAAGGGCTCCAAGCTCTGCAGCCATCCTGCATAAAAGTATCAAGCCAATTAATACAGTGAAACAAAGTTACATACAAACATTAAATTTTAGTTGCATACTGCTGAGGGAAAAGTTGCTCAGGTAAGAGAAGGTTATCTGCATGAAAAATTTAACATTGTTTTTAAAATAAATATAAATCGTATTTCCCTCTTTTGTCCTTCTGAAAAATTAATTTATGGTTCAGACCTGCCCCACAGCAGTTGAATGTTAAGGACAGAATCTAGGACTGCGACACAAGAAACATAACAGACTTGGCTGTGAATAACTTCCAAGACAGCTGCTATAGCTATAGAAAGTTTCCCCATTTTTTTAAATGCCAGCACAGTGTCTTTACCATAAAGATTTTCTAGAAATACCTTGGAGAAAATATATCCTTTCACAGAGAACATATTAAGACTGATAAATTTATTAAAAATTATCGTAAAGCTGCACAAAACTATCGATGTTCAAATGGACCCTGATTAAAGCATCCCATTTTTCCAGATTAAGCATAAAATGGCAAATGCAAATTTACCAAAAAGCTAGGAACAAAGTCTCTCGTTATGTAGCCAGAAACTCAGTTTGATTTTATGTCAACTTCCACGTTAGTGGAACCAGCCCTGTGTGAGTAAACCCACACCATCTGCAAGCCAGAGCAAACGACACGAGTGACTCTGGCCAAACTTACCAGACACCTGTTGCGTCAGGGAAGGTTTCTGAGTGTGATCGATGTGCCATCCAACCAGTATGTCCACTGTGTCCTGGAAAGCAATTGTGAAAACGGATTAATTAGCCCATTTGCTGCTCCAACATTTCTGTTGAAGAAAGAAAATAGAGAGCGCAAAGTAAGCTTACCCTAAAATTGGTGCTGAAAATGTGCGGGTAGCATCGAGACACCAAAAGGATGCACTTGACACACTTGCACAGTAACTCTGGTGTATCAACATTTTCAAGGATGGACTGCAGGCTGGTCATTACAAGCTAAACAGTAAAGCAAAGCCATTAGACATTTCCCTTCATCAAAACAACATGTGACATCTAGTCAGCGTTGAACACACAGCAAACTACTTTGAATCAAATAACAAACAACTCAATATTCTTTCTGCAGGAAGTCAAAATGTGAAAAGCTTCACATATTCTGCACGGAAATAATCCCTTTCAAGTGGGCATTTGCTTGAAATATGGCAGACCCACGTCAAAGGCTTGGGGACACTCTTTTCTTCAGTTCTTTAGCCACAGCGCAACTAATTGGTTTAAGTTCCTGTTTCTCCTGCTGAAGTTTTTTGTCTCTGTAAAGTAAATTAAATTGGAGCACAGACCTGGACATAGCTGTTCTGCACCCAAAATAGCAGACACTAAAATTTGAATGAGGGGACCACATTCTGTCTGCGCATATCCTACTCCCTTAAGATCTATTGACAATTCAAGTTAGAAATTGTGAATAGCAAGTAGCACAAAGCAATAAAAAGTTGGGGTTTGTGTACCATTCCACTTGAGTTCTGTTTTTGGTCTCAACAGGATTCTTCTTCTTCTTGAATCTGCTATAAATACTAAAAAGTTGCATCAAAGTATGCATCATCCTACAAAGTGCTTTCTAATGTAATCAGAATCAAAAGAATCCCATTCAGTCAAAGTTCCCTCTCAGTCGTAATTATATTTATTTATTATGTCAATATAGCATTACTTATTGTTCCTTTCAGTTTAAAAGTTCATTCAAGCATTGCACTTGAAAAATCATTAAAAATCCTGTTTTAACTTGTATTTTACCTGCATTAAAGATGAAAAGGCTTTCTTTTCTCCTACAGTCTCTAGTGCTTTGTAGGTTGCACACAAATAAAGAAGTTTAACTTCATCTTTTGTGGATGAACTGAATTTGCTAAAAATCCATTTAAAGATCTTCTCAGCCTCGTAGCTCAGAGAAGCACAAAGAAGGCCAAGACAGCAAGCTCCTTCCTGTCTCAATTCTTGAAGCAATTTGCTACTGTATTTTTGGGAAGAAAAAAGAAAAAAGAAACTTGGGATCTCCAGACACAACAGCAAAAAAGAACAAACCATGAACAAATTAAGGCAATTTTCTAAAGCAAAAACATATATATACATAAATTAAGCTGCTTCTCTCCTTCTTAACAGCACCAATGATGAAGTCAAAATAAAATTCTGTTAAATATTATTTCTATAGAATAAGTCAACTTAATGTAAGTATGCAACAAATGTGCTGGTCTACCTGCAACACACTATCCAAGGAAAAAAATTCTTAACATGCAGCTGACTCTGGGTAATAACACTGACCTAAGCACCAAAAAGCCCCCCCACACCTGAGCTTTCTCTACACATGCTCTTCACTGGATGCAAATGAATCAGCTTGTAAAAATCCTCAAGTTCCATCTGCAGCTACACAATCACAGCAGTGCACTGCTGCACCCAGCTGATGAAGCAGAGCTGAGACAAACTTCACCTTACCTGTAACGCCAAAGCCACACTGGTGCAGTCACGTTCTCTCCATGTGAAGTGTACCCTAGACATCTAACAGTATTGTTGATATGCCTGTCCCCCAATTTCAACCTGTTCCCGCAATATCACACCCATGCAAAACTAGTGAATTATTTCCTTTCAACCTTTCTCCTTCTCCATTCCACTTCTATACTGAAATCCAAACCCAGTGGTGTCATTTTTCCTCTTTAAAGCCTTCAAATTGCTTAGTTTTCCCAGCTTACCTTTCATTGAGTACATCATGAATGGCAGTCAGGATATTATCCAGTTGTTTAACTAGTACCTATAAGATACATAAAAGGCATTAAGCATAATAATGGCCCAATACTGTCTCCACAATAGGTCCTGTTTACACCCACATTAAATACACCACTGCCAATTCTGCTTGCCAATAGAATGCTATTATGCTTTCCAAGGCCACTGCAGACTAGCATGAACTATATTAAGCAGTACTGCAATATTATCCTAGATGCTGTATTTAATATTTATTTACAGTAGCCATGAAAATACACTGGCAGCCTGCTATCAAGGTTTGTTCTAAGTTTAGCTCTTGCTGATAACATTTCATCACAAAAGTAAGACTCACCATACAGCTCATAAGTAGTGTGTACTGAAGATCAAATCTCTTATACTAATGATCAATTTTATCACCAGAAAGTTTCATGGAGCAGACAATACAGTCTGAAGTATTAAAGTTTCTACTTAGGCAACCCTGAATTTCAGTGAAATGGAATACTATTTTGGGGATGAAACATGACTGATGAACCAATGCTTCTCAGTAAACATAACAAGAAATACTTGCTTTCCTAATGTGTACTAAACCCACACCACATCACTCAGTTGATTGCAAAATCATACATTAGGTACAGCTGTGTAAGATTAACAAGAACTTTCCTTGACAAGTTAATAAAAAGGTTTGTTCTCTTTTCTTAAAGACATTTATCTCTAACGCAGTAGATGTTATCCAGTGTTGGGGTTTTTTTTAAAGATTTGAACACCACCATGCTTTTGAGAGTGAGGGAAAACAGAGAGAGGTCCACATGTTTGGCCTCTCAGAACTCAGAAAGACATACTAAAAATGTGTCTGGTATCTGAAAAAGAAGCTACAAAAGAGACAAGATAAGGCATCAGTAACATTTAGAAGCTGGAGCACAACGTCATTAGATGACAAGTGACTACTGACATTTACTACTTGGTTAAACACATATTTCAACCCTGAGAATGAAAAGAACTCTGTTAAACCACATTTAATAGTGTCAGAAACTGCAGGAGCTATTTCTAGATTGAACACTGTCCATTAAAAAGTTTTAGATTTGACATCATGGACATCGCTTGACATCTGATCATACTTTCATTAGTGAACTCAGGGAAGCTTAAACACAAGATTTTTGGTGACAAACTTTTAACATCCTGACCACTAACAAAGTTTGTCACCACTGAGTTAGACATTAGAATGGCAATTCCAGTATGTTCTAAGATACCAATAAACCCAAATAAAGTGCAGTTACAAAATGAGAAAGAAACCTGGAGAAAAATGCACAGAGAATGGAAGTAATTAATAAAACCCAACCACAGAATAACTGTAGAAAGCATTTACTCCCTAAATTATTGTAATAATAAGGATTTTGTTTCAAAGGAAAGCTGAAATACTAGCTTGGCTTGAACAAGGGCCGCTTACACCTAATTGCACAGGCTAGAATAGTCTCATATTTAAGTATCAAGTCTTTTGGAAAACAGTACAATCGTGAGTGGTTAATTAATATATAATGAGAGAATGAACCAATTTCTTATAAATATGAATAGACATGTGCCACAAAAGAAATATCACAGCACTGCCCATAAATGAGTGGCAGGGTATTAAACCATTACCTCCTACTTTTTCAGTACCTGAAAGTACAAAGCTCTCCAAAAGAGTGGATGTGTCAGACAAAATACTCTTTAATACTTCAAGTTAAGTAATATTAAAAATGTATACCCACAGAGGGATACTTCCCTCCCCCATCCCCAAATCCTTAGCAAACCCTTGAGAACATTAGAGACTTCAACAAACCATTAAAAATACTAAAGCTGTAATGAAAAATACTTATTTGTTCTCTTCCCATAAAAGGGAATCCACACACAAAGATGCTTAGTTAGAAAGCTGAGTAACTAAGATGAAGCTATTCACAAGACTAAATACTTGCATATTTTTAATTTAAAATACAGAAACAGTTTTTGAACAAGACAACACCACGTTCTATTTCCTTTTCCCTCAGTTTCCTTGCTGAGGGATCCAAAAGGCATTGCTAAGACAGGTCAAAAAAACACACACATGCCATGTTTATGAACTCCTACAGTTCATACATTCAAGGAGTTTGGTTTAAGTTACACCATAAGTAATCAAGCAACAAAAAACTTCCTGAATTACAGAAACAAGACAGACAATCCAGGGAAGCACTCTCCTTTCTTGTGGAATGAAATTGCTCGTATCCAAGATATTCCTTGAACACATATCCCAATTGTCAGACTTTTTAAAAGACAGTTTTATAGAAAGAATGTATGGCAATTCCAGCACTATGGAAAAGGAGGAATTACTAACCAGTTTGTTTTCTGGTTGCTGAATGAATTCTTTCAGTTGCTTTACAGTAGCCAGTCTTCGGTCTCTGTCGTCTTCCCGAGTAATCCTCCGAAGAAGATTTGACAGTCGAGACTCGTCAGAATAAGACAACGATCGCTCTGGAAAAAGAAATTTACTTATCCTTTCCCTACAGCATTTGATCAATAATACCTTGTGTTGTCCAAAATGTGTATTTTTTAACTTAGTAAGAAATTATTGGTACCTTGAGAAAAAAGATAAATCATAATTTATTTTTACCTTAGTAAGAAGAAAATTAAATGTAAAATCTAACTAAGCTGCCAAAATATTTCACTTCTTCCCATGGACAGCCAAATACCCACATGAAACTCATGCAGAACTAAGCAGAACTGTTTTACTTCTACACAAAAACCTGAATTTAGTTCCCTTCTACATAAATGGAAATAAAAAAAAAATAGGTGTGGTCAGGTTAAATCTGACTGAATAGATAAACAAAAATAATTCAACAAATACTACTAAAAAAAAAACCTTGTGGAAGAAAAAAGGTTGCTTCTTGAAGCAAAGAACTAGAGTTAAGTTCAAGTAACTATAAAGAAACGAGATTTTCTCTTCTATGTTGGTACAAGAAGACAGGTTATGAGCAGCTTTCTGATGGGTAGCAAGTTTCTGCTTTGGAAAGGAAAATAGTTCTACTCTTCTTTTATTGAGGCACAAAAGCCCACAGTGTGCAGAGGTGCAGTGGCTATTTGTCTAAGCAGATCATAATGTAGGAGAATTAACATCTTCCTCAGTTGATCAATAGCACTCAATACCAGGTGAGGTAACAACTCAGGTTACCTGATTTAGGTACCAATTACCTATGAATTCATACAAATAATTCATTTACTTCATTTGCAAAAAAGGAAACAAAGTTTCTTTCAAGATGTTTAACATCAGATGTTTCATGGTGGTTAAAATCAGAGGATTCATGGAAGATGATGAGGTTTTCTTAGTCAACATGACTAATGAGAAAATCCACGACAGCTACAGATGGCTTTTTGCTCTGGTATGTTACACATCAGTCACCAGATGGGAGTAGCCACAAAAGCAACTGGTCAAAACGGGAAGGTTATAATGGAAAAATACTGACAGAAGATGTCATCTGCCAGCCTGGGAACCTGGAGCATCCTTCTAGGGCAGTTGGGTACCTAAGAATGAGACACCTCAAGATATCCTTGATAAGCACAAAACCAAGAAACTGCAACCACAAATTTGTTGTCTGCAAAGGTGAAGAACAGACTGCAGTGGTGGAGAACATCCTGGGAAAGCAGGAATCGGCAACAGCTATTGGCTGCTCCAGCTGGAAAAACAATAGCAAACTGGTCTGAGAAAACAAAAAGCAGCAGCATCTACTGGCTGTTCCAGGTGAAAACCAGTAGTTAGTAAAAGCTACTGGTGGCTCCAGGTGGTTGCATCCTACGCCCCCTTTTATGTCTAACAATATAAAAATAACTTGCTTTCTACTCAAAATGAAGCTTCTCCCTGCAAAGATTGGCTACGTGAGATCTCCTGAGCAGACCAGACCCTCCTTGGGGACGCCTGACTGGCCCCCAGCTCCGGGGTGCAGATCAGCTTTGAAGTGAGACTGTCATCAACCAGCCCCACTCCTGGGAGAGGGTTGAGTGCTGTACAGGTAACACTTTGAATAGTATATAGGTGTGCATGTAAGTAATCAAAAGTATACACCTGCTTTACCAATGGAAATTTGCAACAAATTTAAGAAACTAAAAACCTTGGTGTCCTTGTGTATTACAGATCCTATGAACGAACTCACAGCCCAGTAACTCTACAGGTCGTACCATCATCTACTGGAGAGCACGGCTTCTGCATTATACTCACAAAAAATATTCTCAGCCTTATTTTCAAGTCTCTATTTTTTGAATTTAAAAATAAAAGTATGAACAAAACAGGCTTTGATAATCTGTTTCTTGCCAGGCATCAGTTTAAGCAATTAATTTTGAAGACACCTGACATTCTGAAGGATTAGGCAGGCTTAGCAAACATTAAAATAGCAGTAAGTCTGAAGGATCAAATCTACATTTTGTTCCTAGTTAACAGAGCTACACAAGACAAGCAGAGATGTTATCTGACAGGCATGAAGAGCACTTCTTTTGAGAAGTTAGTGATTTCACAGAAGACTAAAGCATACACAGCTATTTAGAAAGAACTTGAGGTTCTTTTCCCTTGCTTTATCTAGAAACCACACGTTTCAGTAGTGGACAAAGTGCCTTCCACTTTGTGAAAAACCAACAAATTCTCAGCCACAGGCTGACAAACAAGAAAATATTGAAGAATTTAAAAAATAATCCCACTGTATTTTAAACAAGCTATGAAAAATCGAAATGATGACTTGCTGAAACCTACAACAATCATAAAGACAGACAAGTTCAGAAGGAGAAACTCTTGAAATCTGACATCTAGAGGACAGAGAATGTACAAAACCTAGGCAGTAACCTCAGTCATCCAAAATTATCTATTTTAACCTTTTAAGGATTAAAGAGGTGCTCATGTACCTAGGATAGAAGTCTGAATTTAATATTACTCAGTACTAGCAGAAAATTCATGCACAAGCCCACCACCAAAAGTATTATTTAAAGAGTTCTCTATTTCCTCTACATAAACATAAAAAGACACTAAAAGACTAAGCAATTTTTGTATCAAGACACCAGAATGGGATTATAAAGTCTGAGTTTAACCCATTCCAAAGATCAGGTTTTTGAAACAGTGATACCACCACTTGCTCCTCCGTTCTTCCACCTGGAAAGCACACTGAATACTATTGTCTTTTTTTCCTCTGAAATACAAATCCCTGAGAAGAAACAGCATGTCCTCACATGTTTATAATGTGCCTGGCATAAAGCAGTCACAGCTTTTAGTAGTGGCCTAACTACTACTTTTACAAAGTGATGCAGTGACAGTGCTTAGTCATAACTAAGTTTCTATTCTCATTCAGAAGTCCTTGGAACTTCTTTTTTTTTTTTTTTAACTATGACTCAAACGTCAGATAGTGGGAAGAGTCAAGCCATTTTCCTCACAAACACAAGCCCAGCATTCTTGCACCCTCTTGCAACTCCAAATTTGTTCTCGCTGCATCTCCCAAGACCTTGCCCACATTCCTTTGATGCCTGCAGTTCCTCCCCTGCCTCCAACCCTCAGCTGAGCAAGAGGCAGCATGATCTGTGGCGGGCTCAGGAGTACACAGGGACTGAGTAATCAGCCGGGACTGGGATGTGATGACTCGCTGACCTGCAGGCCAGTGAGAACAGGTAACGGTTGAGCTCACCATTGCTGCTCTTCCCACACTAGGGACTCACTGATTAACAACTTTTTACTCAGGCACCAATTTTCAACAAATCCGAGAGCAAATTTTCCTTCTTAGAGTTCTTGATCTCTCTGCCAAATTTGCTGGCCTAAATAAGGGTTCAAAAACCATTTAAAGGAAATTGAAAGATTGAGAGCCTAAGCCATATAGTCGAGGGATCTGCCCAACCTATGGAAGAAGCCTCAATGCAGGGAACAGTAAATACGAGATGACAAGTTTCCATCAACATCATCTAATCGTAAATTAAAAAAAAAAATTAAAAAATTCATATAGAATGCCTGATCGTAGTGAACTTCTTTGCATACTCCAAACACGAGAAATGTTGCCAAAAGAGATACTCTCTTCCTGAAAATATGTGATATCCTTACCCTGTGATTTCCTCATGTCTTTTGTGGCTAAAGCACGATTCCCATGCGGAACACTGGTAAAATCAGGATTGGTCACATTGTTAACTCTCAGCTCTTGCCCCAACGACTTCCGACCATAAGTATTTTCCCCAGATCCTCCATTGACACTGTAGCCACCTGTGGAGAAACCGTGACATTAAAACAGGCTCTCAGACCACATATTTAGCAGGGTAGTGAGTTATGAGCTATTCAATTCATGCACAAATTAGCAGCCCTATCCTCTTCCACCTTCTTTAGCTTTCACTTTCACATGCACTAAGGTTTTGTTATACCGTATAAGTTTCCAGGACACATATTTAGAATCTCAGTCTTTTTTTGAAGCCTATGATAAAACCTCTACTGCAGTGAACTTTAACACCAATTTTGTTGTATTTAATCTTTTCTTATTATTACTTTGACCTTCTATTTTACAAAGACTTTCATGTCAAACTGCTAGTACACGTGGCTAGACACATTACTTACTTGTTCCTTGATTATGCACATCAAATTTCCATTCTGTTTTTGCCATAAACCCACTACACAGGCTCAGTAAAATGGTCCAAAAAATGAGAAAGCTTTTGAAAAGCCAAATATTATTTGTATGTACAGACTGAACAACTCTCTCAGCATACAAAGGTCAATATTTTCACACATTAATACTGCCATTATCCTTAATTAATCCTAAATTAAGTCAATCCTACATTCTCCCAATTGAGATACATCTTTGTGTCTCAATATAAAATTAAAATAAAAATGCCATTTTGAGTAATTCAGTTATTCTTACTCCTAGATCCACAAGAATATACATATTCAACTACTGAGACTGAAAGGTCTTTCAGTCTACCACACCACTTTGAGGGGCAGGTTCTTCTCTTGGTACCGTGGAGAAGTGAAACTGCCCCTGAGCCTGCCCAATACTTCACCCAGTGTATTAAGAGCTCATTTCCAAGGCAGCTTTCTAAAGTGCCTTCCCCCTGCCTGAGACAGGGAAGAATCAACTAATAAAATTAAACCCAGAACAACAAAAGATAGGCAAGATTTCTTTCAGAAAAGGCATTTCCTCAAGTCCACCTGCTTCAATGGATATAAGAAAGTCTGGGGAAAAGGAGAGGTGGCTCCCCATAAAAAGAGGCAGCCTACTGAGACTAAAGGTTAGATAAAAAATAAGTTTAAAGATCAAGGTGAATTTGGACCTCAGCAGTTGAGAAGAACATCTCCTGAAGGCAAAGTTTTTGATAAAAAGCAGATGGTAACTACTGGGAGACATTTGTGCATTTCTGTATAGACAGGACTACCCTACTGTTACAGAAAACACTGCGCAAAGTCTCACTTGTAATTAATTAATCACAATTACAGGAAAGATAGTTTGTGTATATTTGGATTTACAATAGTAATTTTTACAACTCAGCTTGTAAACAAACTAGCAGGTGTGCCACCTTAAGGTTATGTTGTCAGAACAAACCAACACTGTCCTATGAAGGAAATTACTTCTAAGAGCAATTAAGACATTTAATACTAAATAGAAGTGTATCACAAATTCAAATCACCAAAGAAATGAGTTTAAATGAGGATGTCAGATGATCATGCATTCAGGCCACAAACATCAACTATCAAAAACAGAGACACTACCATATACTACCGGAGTTCTTAAAAGTTATTTCATGTTTTTCCTCTAGCCCATAAATTATCCAAGTTCTTCTGGTTGTCTGCAGAGGCATGTAGTATTTGCTATAGCACATTTGACATCATCTTAACTGAATTAAACACGAACCTATATTCTCCCACTTCACATGTAGATGGCACATCTTTAGTAACAGTATTACTCTAAATCACAGTTTGTTTCATTAAAATATACAGCAGGACAATCAGCTTTTTTGTCAATAAGCCTGTAAATACTATATTCTTACTCTTCCCTTATCTCCTGGTCTGAAAAGCTTTTGAAAATCCTAATATATACAAATTCTATTCATTTCCCTTTATATCTTAAATCTCAGGCCAAATAAGAATATGATCAGTATGTCCCTGTTTATTAATTTGAGCATAAATATGCAGATACCATGATATAGGAATAACAGTGTAGTATGGTTTTAGCAGTAAGGACTAAAGGACATCATCGTTACACATCAAAAGGGAAGAAAGTGTTGCAGGAAGAGAGAACATCTCATGTGTAAGTAAACACCCAAGAGTATTCTATTTAATTTAAAACTCACATCTTCCAACTCCCCTGTCTTGTTTTATAAGGTAAAGGAGAAAAGTTAGTTGGTGTGAAGTGTTATTTATAACAAAAAAACCAACAGCCAGACTAATCTTAGAGACGCAGAGCAAAAGGACAGAAGTCAACAGTCATTAAGTTGCAGAAAGGGAAATCTGAATATCAGAAAAAGATTGAGCGGTAAAGCACTAAACAGGCTCCTAAGTGAGGCTGCACAACCTCCCATCCTTAGAGGTTTTCAAACCTGAAAACTCCCAGAAACTATCAATTTGGAATTAGCTTATCAACACCAGAAGCTGGGGTCAGGTGGGTAGGGGTGGGGGGTGTGAAATCCAAGACAGAAAATCTCAAAGGAGAATTCCGTGCCGGCAGACTCCAACACACGAATTGAAAAATCTTACTAACAAAGGAACTACTCTGCATCCGTAAGCTTACAAACTTCTCCAAAAACAAAAATGAACTAGACATACCTGGAATTTGGTTTTATAGTACAGAATATTCTAATCGTCTCTTTCCAAGTCACACCTGAATAAAACAGCCCAAAGTGCTGAGCTAGCAGAGACATGCCCTGCAAGACACAGCCCTGCAGGGAGAGGTAGGTGCATTTTTCTTTTCAAATGGCACTTTCCCAGCGACTTCACAAACTACCTTTCTGAATTTATTCAAAACTTACTAGTTCACTACACTGCCAGTACATTCTTTAAATGCTAGCACACTTCAATTTATGAGAATAACCTACTATGTCAGTCTGTGTTAAACACAGTATAACAATTCCACATTAGCTGACACACTGACAAATACTCCCTAAGCAGTTTCCCCAGTTAAACAAATCTTAAGGTTCTCAAGTTATGCAGATAAACATGCTTCATGCTTCTGCCACCTACTAACAGTACCTACTACTCATAAAAAATAAATTTGCACCCAGCTGTAACTTCCCCTGAGATACAGCAATTATTTACAGACAGTTACAGGGCAGAGAAGTAGGAGGACCTACTTCTTTTTAGGTTCCTGAACAAAAACTCCCACACTACTAATTCCTCAAGATTTTTTTGAGTCTGGCCTGCCTGAAGATTTATACAGTCTAAGAAGTGATTCTGCAAATAAGAAATCCTATTTGATACCTGTATTTGGCAATTAAAAAGAAAAAAAAATCAGAATACAGATTTCTTTTTCATATATGATTCTGAATGTTTAGTTAATTTTTAGAGATAGTATTTCCATCCTAAAAATAATAAAAAACACGCAGTAAAAATGTATGAATCACACATCACGTGATTTATATGAAGTCAGACTGAGGCACATGGAAGTAGAAATTACTATTAATGATAAAATACAGATCTGATTACCAAAGATTCTAGTTTGGTGCAGTAATGTTGCAATAGGCAATATATCAGATTAGTAGCCTGTTTAATCCAATACCAGAAGCACTAGAGAGTATTCAGGAAGAAATCAGCCCGTAGACCAAATATATACAGAATTCTATTCTTCAGGAAAAAGTGCTTATTCTCTTAACACATCAAGTCTTCTCTTAAAACTCCTCTCCTAATGCAACTGTATATTTTCGTCAGCTTTCATATCAACCACAACATTTCTTTCATCCCTGACAAATCCCTCAAAACAGTGATACTGTGACAATGAGTCAAATCACTTCACTGCCTTTTTTGGAGGGAAAAGATAAAAAACAAACCAAACCAGAAAAATTCTCCACCATTTCCAGTTTGCTGCCTTTCCCTGAATGTCCCCTCAGAATTCATACATGAAACAGCAACTGTATACCTTTTTCTTCATTCTGTATGTCAGTGTGGACTCTGATATCATCGTGTCTTTGCCGAGACACCACAGCTGAATTTGAGGGTTGTAATCCATAGGAGGCAGAACTGCCCCGATCTCTGGATGAAGAGTATTTTAAATTGTCCTGGTCAGCTGATGCACTGTCAGTTCTACAAAGAGAAAAATATTTTTTTTATGTAGGGGTATAACAGGAGTGGGATTCACATTCACTTACAAATATAACATATTTAAATGACAATCCCAAATGTATTTTCCTGTGTAAAAAAGTTGTACATCTAACCTGCTTCTTAAAATGTGACCTTAAATTCACATTGGGATGAGAATTGACTAATTATCACAACAACATGCGAAGGAAATGCATTCTAGTGACCCAGTGCCTTTTCTCAGGACATTCTCAAATCTCTTTTCAGCTGGATGCCTATATAAGGAAAAATTACTTCCCAGAGGTGACAAATAAAATACAACTAGGTACAGGTATGTACCACAACTAGATGACACACTGCCTACCATCTGTGAAAGTCATCACTAAAGCACACATGAGCATTTATATAATATGCCATGGGCCTTATTGAGCAACACAAACCCTCTTATTAAATGGAAGAGTTACTAGCATGTAACTGATAATGAACACAGAAATCACAGATTGGGTTTTTACAAAATAAAAACTGCAAGACAAGGAAACAAGCTTTACTGGAGAAAAAAACTGAAAGGTAAATTAAGAGCTGTTATCCTTTAGAGTAAATGTTTGCAGATAAAAGGTGAGTTAAAATCTGCTTTAAGTGTCAACCACTGTCATAAGAGAAAACTGATTTATAGCCCAGAATAAACCTTGAAGGAAAAAGATTAAAGTTATGAAACCAGCTCTTCTCGCTGGACATACTAAATGGTTTAATTTTCAAAAATACAGGAACTTTAAGGAAATAAACTTGTGTGCATGAGATTTCAGAATCTAAACTCAACCAACTACTTTAAATGCATTCTTACAAGCAATGCTGGGGGATTGACATTAAAACAAATAAAACACATCCAAAAGAAAAATCAGCAGAATTTTCTTCAACTCAAGTATAATTTGAGTTGAACAAATTATTTACAGTGAGTTTTCCCTAATCCAACTCTGAAGATCTAGTATTTTGACTTTAAGCTTTGGATGGTTCATCTGATTATTTTTTAAAAGGCAGGGCAGGTCATTTCTGTAAATTAACTACAGTTTGTGTAAGGACGAACACCACATGCTCTTGAGAAAAAGTCTTTCATTTTGACTCTTCAAGAGAAAACTGTGATTAGAACTGGTAAACAAATTCAGGGAAAAGCGCTCAAATACATCTCGAAGCCAAAAGGGAAAAACACAGGTAAACCTTTTGAAAAGCAGTTGCTACTTAAGCTGTCCTGAAGGCTTGCTACTGTCAAATACGGCTCAGCCTCAGTACAACTGGAAGAGCCAGACCATGAGGGCTGATATTTTGAAAACTAACTGGAATTAAAGACACAAACACACATTTTATTCTCTTGAGAATGCGAAGACATTTTATTATCAATTTGGAACAAGAAGAAAATTGTGCTTTTGCCCTATTCTCACAGTGCAAGTTGACACTAGGTTTGATTGGCAGATATTATTCCTTTTTGCACTATAAGCAAATTCATTTTTAGATATAGACAGTAAGACTCTTTTCCTCATTCAGTATTCACTGTGCCATCACATCTACTGCTTTGCTGAGCACTTGCTTGGACTATTTATAATATAGACTATGCTACTCAAGAGGCAAAGCCTTACTAAAAGTCTTTGTTCATGACAGTCAACCAGGATTGTAAAAATCCTTATACAGTTGGACCTTCAACATTGACCTCAGCGACGTCAAACAACGAAGTTCAGCACTGCGCCTTCAATGGTACAAACTTCAAATGCGTCTGCACCATGTGCAAATTTTCCAAACGGTTACAGGGACCCCAGATTTTCTCCCTTTCCTGCAACCTCAGAAACTCCCAGCTCACTTTAAGCAAATACTTCTTAGCCTTTCAGTGAAACGGGCTGACAAATTTTCAGTTGGTAAATTTAAGTACTGATGGGTTCTTAAGTTTACCTTCCCAAAGGGCATCGCTTTTTTAAGGCAATGCGCTGTAAAACTGAATCATCTCCAATTGTCAACCATTAAGCCTGAAATTCCTACATCTGAGGGCAAGATGATTAAACACACAATTTTTAACACTGCTCTGCACTTCCCAATCAACTAGAGGACTACCCATGTTCTCAGCTAACCCCATTTGCCACAGCACAGCCTCTGAACGCTTTGTATAATCTTCCATTGTGGTAAAATACATAAGCCTATTGTTTCCCTGGAAAAAGCCACACACTCACTTCATTCTGGCTTTGGGAACAGCTATTTGCAAGCTAACCTGCTCACACTTTATCACTAATTAAAAGGTAAGTCCAATTTTATTAAAAAATATGAACTTGTTCTCCCGTGTATCTGTTTAGGAGACAATAGTTCCCACTGAAAACATTGTTCCCACTACAATAAATGTGTAGCTTAGATAGCCAGCAGTTTCTATCCTTCCTTTACGAGGCAGAAAAAAAAAAGATACTTTCTACAAAGATGCCATTTCCAGATAACAAGGTTCTGTGACTCCACCAACTGCTATGGTCCTTATTGCTGGGAAGAAGGATTTTGAACAGGAAGGAGCTTGCACTGAGATTCACACCAGAAACAGAGCCCACCATCTGATGGGTCTGTGCATTTCCAGCTGCCCAGTGATACACACTATTTCTCAGGTGGGAAGCACATTCAAGATCTGTACTGTAGGCTCCTGCACCAGCACTCTGGGAACTTGTGTCATGGGCTCATCAAGACCTGGGGCTGCAGCCCCAGTTCCTGTTGCCTGTACCTGTGCTCCTTCACCTGGGTGGCACAGGCAACTGTTGTGCATCCTCACTGCGTGCACAGGAAGAGACACTGAAATTCCCAATCCATTTCTGAAAGACACTCTTTTTCATGTCAGGACTGTAGTTATGATTTTGAAAGACAACCACTTAGAACTCAAAGGCAGGCACTCTATGGACCAGTCCTTGAGACAAAGTCTTACAAACAATCACTTCGTCTGCTTCCCTCCAGCCCTTCAGGGTGCACCGCAGCCATTCCACCAGGTGATGGGAAGAACTGCACTCCCGGCTACCTCAGCTCATGCCTGTATTTCAGGAGGGCACTGCTCCTGCTCACACGGCAGTATTTCCACTTTAATTGTAGTGTGCCATGCAGATGGCAGGTTATGCGACAGACCTAAAGCTCAGCACCATCTTTCCAACAAAGTCTACGTAACAACAAATTTACGTTACGTATATTGACATTGTCACAGGCCTAACAAACATCACGTACTAACAGAATCACAATGCAATGTCAGCAACAGACGAAGAAAAGTAAAAATATATATGTGATATTACACAAAGTCAGAATGAGAAATCGCAAGGATGAGCACGACTATGGCTACCTTATACTGTAGCTTCCAAAGCTTATTTGGCACTTTATGTGCTCTTTTATTTCCACCTGAAAAGCTCACTGCTGGAGACCAAGCAAAGCACTTCAAGAGCTCGCATGACAGTTTCTATCTGTGCCTGGTTCTGGGTGGAAGATTAGCCCATCATCACCAACACCAACTGGCTGCATACGCTGTTTTATCAATATCACTTATACAAAAGATATTGCATTCAATTTTCTGCAGGGTAATTTTCAACCTGCCTTTATCCATCAGAAAAAGAAAATAATTCACCCATCCAAATAAACAGAAATGGCCACTAGTGTGTGTCCCCCACTCTCCAAAAAGGCTGCTTAATTTTTTTCCATTGGCATAGAAAAGGAAACACAGGCATTTCAAAATCTCATTCCATCAAAGGTATCAGTATGATTTGACTTGCCAACTTGTTTGACTGAAGAGAACATGGATGAAAACAACTGGTTTTAAAAAAAAAATCTTTATCCAGAAAAAAGAATTTAAAAATATAGGTCAATCAAAAATACATTGTGTTTCTTTAGTTATATGGAAGCCTTAAGAATTTTTGTCCAAGAAACTTGTTACAAAGAGTCTGGTGTATACTGTTCATTATCTGTAGCTTTTTCAGAACAACCCTGCCATATGGATATTATTTTGAGACAAAAATCACTTAATTATTCTATTTGATTTTATTTCCAAGTATAGGGCCTACATGAAGGCTTTATTCTGAGACAACTCTACTGTGTGAGTTCTATTATTGTTCAAGCCAGTCAATTTTAATTGTTTATTTGCTCTATTTGCCAATTTTGTTTGCTATAACAGAGATAAATTCTTCATTACTTAAATTATCAATAAAATATTTAAAAATTAAGAGTCGGTGTATCCACTCAAATTAACAGCTTCCCACCAAGTTTCCAATTGTTCTCCCACTGGCAGACAGAGCTGTAACAGCCTCCTTTTGCCATGGTCTTTTCTCATGACTTGGTCTACTTTGCCAAACCTAAACCTGGCTGAGCCCACTCCAAAGCCTACTTTTGTTTCTACTCCTGTGTCGAGAGTGGCCTTGTTTTCTACTAATGAAATAACAACTAATTAACTATCTTCCAGCTGCAATTCTGCAATCTCCACTGCTGGACATCTACCTGCAATCACAGTAGCGTTTCAAATCACCTCTTGATTCTGCATCACTCCATTCTTACACAGTAGCTCACCAGTTTCATTCTGTCCTATGATGGACATTAGAAGGAAACGTCAGGGAAAGGTATCATATGCACATCCTCTTCTTTATCCATAGATATCTTCTGATAGCCATTTTTTGGTACAGGATATTATGCTAGCTAAATCATTGGTCTGATCTAGTATGGCTATTCTTGTATGGAAAACTATCTGCACTCCAAGTTTATTCTGCTTTCCATCGACACACTTTCATCTTCTTTCATCTTTCTCACACTTCACTCTCCTTTGTTTTCACATTAAAAACAAAAGTTTCCACATTACAAATTTCAGCTCCTCCATTTTACCAAAAAAACAAAAAAAGGTCTTTGATCTCACACCTTCCCAACCTTATCAGCATATTCACTCAGATGTGAAAGGAGATAGAGGATTACGGTTACAAATGAACCCATTTCTGCTCAGCATCTCCCACGGGCAGTCCACTGAATCTCTTTCCAGTGTTTCCACTGGCATCTCATTCTCTAAGCTGCCTTCAACAT
The DNA here is from genome assembly GCA_036023395.1 of Myiotriccus ornatus. Classification (NCBI taxonomy): domain Eukaryota; kingdom Metazoa; phylum Chordata; class Aves; order Passeriformes; family Tyrannidae; genus Myiotriccus; species Myiotriccus ornatus. The sequence goes on from JAYRBT010000033.1 coordinate 8,310,327, forward strand.
TACTATTTTTCTCTCTCTCCCTCCCTGTGTACATACCTGTATCTCAGTCTTTCCTCTCTCCTCTCTCTCAATTACCCCTGAAGGGACAGAAGTCTTATCAACTTTCACCCTACATGACTCTACACACCCATTCTCAGGTAATTTCAACAACATCCTTAAACACCTCTGTGTTGCCAACTTTCAAGTCTCTCACCTGTGCAAACTAAGTTTTCAGCCTATTTCTAACAAACATTTTCCCCATGTACCTTCCTGTACATGCAAACACAGAAGAGAGAGAGTCTCTGTCTCCACTTTCCTCATACACAGCACCCACTACTGTCACCTGCTCGTCATTCACTCCATGGATCCAGCACTGTGATCAGACAACATCCACAGTGAGTGCTTGCTTTTTGTAAAAGACATGCCTCTTCCCTCCACAGCCACATAAGAAGCAAATGCTCTAAACATCCCTTTCCTGGGCCATTTGCTCTGATGAGTTTCTTTGCTCTCTGCCAATACCTCCCGATCTGTCTTTAATTAAAGACAGGGTACTTGTCCTCAGTCACAACACTCCAGCCAATACGCTCTCCTGCTTAGACTATAAGCTACCTGGAAGAGGACCCACATTTTACTGTCTTGTCTCATGTCTAGACCCACTGGGCCCAGGCAGTAACTTGGCGTGGCAAGCACCATGCTAACAAATTAGTAACTCATACCACTGACTTATATTGCATGAGGACACACATCATTTTCAAGAATAAAATTCAGTATTGAACCTAACAGGACACTTCTGGAACTCTGCTCAGATGTGACAGATCTTACACTTTCCCACTTCCTCCCCTGCTAACTGCATTTATGATGGGAGAGACAGAGAAGTTCATTAAAATCTTATATTCCTTTTCTCACTTTCACCTAAGCATGTCATGGTGCACTTGCTAAACTGCGACCCTGCATTCACACTCCTGCGTTTCCTATCAAAGGGCAGTACTGCTTGTTTCAGTACATAATTAGCCTCTAGTACTCTAACAAATTAACTCCGCTCACACACAAGGCCTGCACCCTGACATGATTTTATTTTTTGCCCCAGAAGTTGCAACAGGCAAAATGCAGTAAGACCTACTAAACAAAGAGAAAAGAAAGTACAGGTCTAGACAGCTGTAAAGATTAGGAGAAAGGGGAACAAAATCTTATCAAGCCTTCTCAAAAAAAGCTTCACTGTTCTCTGCCACATACATCCAACATTTATCTACAAAGTTTTTGTGTGGCTATTCATTTAGAGCCTGGTACACAGCAACGCACAAACTAATATGCCCTTATATCTCAGGACAGCTTCTTCCTCTGTAATACACAGCTCTATCAATACACACACAGTTGGAAAACCAATCCACGCGCATCTGACACAGAGGCACAAATTAAAAAAAAAAATCAAATTTTAATTAAAAACCACTGTCCCTTAAAAAAGGATCTACGCTCAAAAACTTTCAGTTTCACACCACTTTCACCCCCAGCCCCAACGGTGATTAGCATCACTAAAAACTGAGAAGAATCTGGACCTAGTAATGAAAATCAATCTAGTAATTTTTGCACACAGAGAAATGTGCATTTGAAAACACAGTCCATCTGATCCTACACCCATGCATCAGCAGTTCCCTCTTCTGCCTTTAGGAACTTGAAACAATTACAATTTTCTCAGCTTTCATTACTTTGGTCATGTCCCTCCCCTCTTCCACACCCTGCAAGAAAGCATTTACCAGCAACATCACCTGAAGTAAATGAAACTACGAGTCACCAGAAGAGAAAGAGAAAGAATATTTGTACATTTGTATTGTGGGAATTGTCCAAGAGCATATTCCAAATGATCAAAGAAACACACACTGTCAGTTTTAGGTAACAGATCTCCTTTCAACAGTGCATATGAATAACTTTTAAAAACTAGTTAACACCAAATCAACAAAAACTGATTTAATCTCTGCATTTTCCTTTAAGTCTGTAATGTAGAATCACAAGAAGTTCCCCATCAGCAAAGCCATCTTTCTGAGATGTAAAAAACAGGAGCATAAAACATAGAGGAACACATGTAGTGTTTGGGACTGTGTGAACATTTTTGATTCCTGGGCTCCCTCATCAGCATAAAAAAAAATGGTAATATTTAAAGGAAAGGATAAAGTTAAATTCTGAAAAGTGACAGGACCAGTGTGGAGGTGTCAGCTATTTCTCAGCAGGAGTTCTTGGTCACATGGTGTGATGGAAACAGAACAAGGCCCTGTCCATCCTCTGATCCTCCCTTAGGCCACCACACTTTCTCTAGTGCTTTCAGAGTTTTGTTTCTGCTGTGGCTTTGTGGATAATTATTTCAGCAGCTCTGTTTACAGCAGCTGTACTTGAGAGCTAAGGAGGCACCAGATCACAGCACATGGAACTGACCGGAGCCAGACACAGAGGTAACAGTAACTTCTTAAACCATCCTTATTACCAGAAAAAGCCTTTCTGCAGCTACACTCTCGGATTCATGACAAATTGATATATCCAACCAGAATGCATTTATAGAAACCACCCACTGCAAAGTCACATCCAACTTCTTCCAGGTGGGAAGGTCACGAGTTAGGGCCCAGAATTCCAGACTGCAGCCCACATACCTGAAGCAAGGTAGTAGTTAAGGAGTATGTGAGAGACTACACTTCTTAATTCTCTCCCAAAAAGTCTAGAGGCTTTAAGAAAACAACACTAACGAGGTTCATAAGTTTTTAACTATGGATAAAAACAGTAAGCTGACCACGTAGTTCAATTACAGAAGAAATTAGAATTTAAATAACCATGCCCCACACACCATTAAGAACTGAACAGCCTCTAGCACTCTTCAAGCAAAAGGAAAGCCTCTTTCACAGTAAACGCTGAAGTTACATATGCGTTTCTCAAGATCTACCTTCCCATCCACTCAATTTTCCCAGCCCAAACTGCATGAGACTGGGACTATCATCTGTCAGTACACTGCCAAGCACGTGTCACTCTGTTCTCTGCTGTAAAGTTTATACGTAAGATCCCATGTTGTGTTAAACTTCCAAAAACACTAAGAGAGCCTCATTAAAACACATTAAAAAATAAACTAAGTAACACCAAATTTACTTACAATTCTACATGACAACTCTGAGTCTTCAAATAGCAGGGCTGAGCAGTAGAGCAAATACACTGGCATCAGACACATTAGAAGGAAACAAGATTTGATTTCTCTATACATACCTAAGGAAGTCAACAGACTTCGAATTTTACTTACTAAAAAGTGACAGGTAAAAATATACCTAAAGCCTTATAAAACACCTTGAAAGTAGGCTGGAGCTTATACAGATCGACTATTCTCCCCAGGAAAAAAAAAAATAAAAAAAAAAATATATATATATATAGAATAGCCCCGTACTACGCTGTTAACCCTCGAAATATTACGAGTACTCCCGCAGCTTCAGCTCTCCCCTGGTTGTCTGCCAGACGAAAGAAAACCCAGGCTGCGAACAGCGGCCCGAGCCCACCCCCGCTCCCCGCACCGCAGCCCCGGCCTCGCCCCGCGGCCGCAGGGGGGGCAACGCTGCCGCAGCCACACGGCGGGCCCGGGCCCGCCGCGGGAGCCGGGGGGCCCGGGGGGAGGCGGGCGCGCTGCCCCCGCGCCGGGCGCTGACAGCCCCGGCCCTGCCCCGGCCCG
>JAYRBT010000033.1:8314073-8342037 GCA_036023395.1 Myiotriccus ornatus
TCCCCCAGGCCCGGCGCCGGGGCCCGGCCGAGCCGCCCGCCCCGCGCCGCCCGCCCCGACCCCCGCGCCCCCCGGCCCTGCCCACCTGGGTTGCCAGTCATTCCAGCCCCGCGGGTGGTAGTGCTGCCTGCTGCCGGTGCCGCTCAGCCGAGACCCCGGGGCTCTGCGGCTCATTACCTTGCCCGAGACGGCATGGCCGGCCGGGGCAGCGGCGCGGGGCAGGGGCGGGAGGAGCGGCAGGGAGCGGGGCGGACGCGGGCAGAGAGGCGCGGGCGGCGGCTGCTCGGCGGCGCTGGGCGGGCGGTGCTGCTGTCTCACAGCGCAGGGAGGGGACGCGGCCGCCGCGGCTGCTCCGGCTGCTGCCCGGGCGCGCGGCACGCCGGGATGGCGGACATGAGCCGCCCCTCCGCGGGGCACGCCGGGAGGGCGGGCACGGGCCGAGGGGCCGCGGCTCCGCCTCCGCCTCCGGCCGGCCCGCCGCGGGATCCCCGCACGGGGGGCCCCGGCCCCGGCACCGCCCCGGGCAGGGACAGGGGGCGCGGCCGCCGGCGCCCTCGCTGGGGGGGAGGGCAGCGTGAAGGGGGCGCGCAAGCACGGGGTAAATGAGGTTGGAAAAGACCCCTGAGGCCACCGAGGCCAGCGTGGGACCGAACGCTGCCATGTCAGCCAGACCGTGGCACTGAGTGCCCCGTCCAGTTTTTCCTTTTTAACACCTTCGGGGACAGTGACTCCACCACCTCCCTGGGCAGCCCGTTCCAGTGTCTAATCACCCTTTCTGTGAAGAAATTCCTCCTAATGTCCAGCCGAAGCCTCCGCTGGCACATCTTAAGCCTGTCCTCGCATCCTGAGGATATGGGTGTCCCGGGCCCCGAGAAGCCCGGGGTCCCCAGGGCATGGTGGGCAGTGGGGTTCCCAGTCCCTCAGCTGTGAGGGAAGCCAGAGGATCCCAGACCCTGGGTCCTGAGGGGATCCTGGACCCCCGGGCGCAGAGGGGCCAAGGTCCCCAGGCTGTGAGGCGAGCCTAAGGTCCTAGAGCCCTGAGAGGAGCTGGGCCTCCCAGACCCTGAGCGGGGCTGGAGGGAGGACCTTTGCCTGCTGCCCTCTCCCACTGTGCAGAGGATGTGGACACATCCCCCCTTTATGCTGCCCCGAGCCTCAGTGGAGTCTGCAATGAGCTGTGTCCCTCTGAATGGGGACACATTCAACCCCACGTTTCTTATTAGGATACCTCATCCCGTGCATGACTGTCAGGGAAAAGTCTGATGTTTAGCGCTGGTCCCACACTAAACACTAAGTGAAGCCTTAAGGTTTCTTCTTACTCACAGACCTCTTTCCTGCAAGCCCTGGAAGCTGACATTGGCTGATTTTATAAATCAAGTTCCTGACTGCAGAGTATTCCCTTAGTTATGAAAAATTATAATAGATGAGTCAGATATTCAGCAAAGAGACCTGGGTAGATCAAACTCTTTTTTTTAATTACAGTATCCGAGGTTTGAGACCACTGCAAGACCTGAGGTGACTTTCGAAATTCTCCTGTGCTTAATACACCATGGTTCTGTTGGAGACTTCACTAAAACAGATGGCATACTGCCGCCTCCCTTGGACTCTGCTGGGCAGCCATCATCCTGCTGACACGGTCTTGTTGGCTTACAGTCCATAAGCAATGCGTGCAAAATGTGGAGATTTCAAAATCAATTTCGGGACAAAAAAAAAAAAATACCACAAGGCTTCATCACGACATAGTGACATTTTGGCGCAATGACCCCATGCGCATCAGACTGCGTTTCAACTGACGTTATGTTTATCTTGAGTGAATTAGTTTTGCAAAACCAGTCAATTCCGTAAGCTATGACAGATCTTTTCTTTCTGCCCCTTATAATTGAGATGGCCATCCAGTATTACACAATATGTCACAATCTTTTTTGCTGGCCCTTTCCAATTAAGCCGAGCAGATCCTCTGCCCTAGTGATGCAGCAGGTCATTCTTTTTCTTTCATAACTGAGTAATATCCCAGTGGTAGCAATGTGAATCACTTGAGGGACAAGGTAATACTATCAATGTATTTTTAACTACATTTCAAATTAATTTGGCAAGGGGAGGCAAGAAAGCAAGGTGGCTACTATGAACAACAACTACTAGCAAGAGTTTAAGAGCCACTGATTTAGTGTTCAGTATAGTAAATTTTGTATTAGAAATCCTGTATTCTAGTGGTGAATTTACTGCAGTCTGTGTGGTCTAATGCAGATCTCTTTTCTAAGTGCAGTTGTCTCCATTTGTAAAATGGATCAGTGATGTTCAGCTTTCTAAACGGCTGCTGTGCACTGCCTTAAATCTGTAAAATCTTATATAGCTACCAAAAAAAAAAAAACCTAGATTTTTTTCTGCAAGGATGATTATATTGTGAAATTTTAATGGTATTATAGATAACAGTTTTTAAAAGCTCATCAAGATTTGTGAGATAGAGCAATAATTATTCCTATAGAATTTTCTCAGTGGCAGATTTCAATCAGACAAAGATGGATAAGGCCATTCAGATATCACACTAGGAATTAAGAAGCCCAGGGAATCTGAGGCCAGGATTTTTGGAACTGCCTTCTAATTTTCAATCCTCAAATTTGGGACTTCAGTTTTGGATACTGAGTGGCCAGCACAGATATCAGCTGGAGGTGTACATTCTTGATTCTTGCTAAAAAATAAATTAAGTGTTTAAATCTGGACCCTCTCAAAATAGAGATCTATGGACTTAAAAGACCTGCCTTAAATTTCAGAAAGAGTCAATGACACTCGCCGAGATTTGTGTCCTGTCTCACTCCTGGGTGTACGCTCAGTCCACTCCATCAACCTGTCCACATCCATCCTAGCACGGAACTCTATTTTGACAGACACTGGTGAACTACACTTTTCCCGCTTTATAATTCATGGTAATGGTTTGGTTTCTTTATTTAATATATCAAAGAAAGCTGTATTAATGTGAGTGTTATTTTTAGTTGGAATCAAGTGCAGATTGTATATATTTAATGTGCTGAAATAAGGCAGTAAGCAACATATTGCATCTTTTACCCCTCGTTAGTTTATTTCCTTACTAAGCAGTATGTCTAGAGAAACCAGCATGTGCTGAGGACTGCAAGTCACTCGTAGCCCTTGGCTCCCTCTGATCCATAACAAAGCTACAGATTGAGAGAAAAACAATCACCAACCATGAGAGGAAAAGACATGCTATTTCCTCTTCTGGAAATAGGACAGAAGCCAAGGAGCAAAACAGTATTTAACTAGAGCAGAGAAGAACCAGTCGCCAAGATCCTGTAGTCTATATATTTCAGATGGATGCCTCGTAAGAATTATACAGGATTCGTAGAATAGTATTCCCTATACCTGCCAATTCTACTGTTTTGATGGCAGAATCCCTCTTTTATCAATAACTGAGCAGATTTTCAGGTGAATGGCCCCACAGACTATTTTCTGGACACAGCAGACTCAAAGCACATGTGATGCATGGCCAGTCTGTGCAGGCATCAGGAGCCCAGGGTGTCCAGAACATGTTGTGCTTGCGGCGCAGGCACAGCCGCCAGCGCATGCACAGGAGGTCCCCCAGGACTCCCACTGTTTTCTTCATTAAAAATGTCGGCAGGTACAAGGAGCTATGGAGGCTGTACTGCCCAGCAGGGATACTCTCCATCACCAACAAATGGTGTGGTCCCTATTGAGGCCCACCTTGTCTCATCCCAAACTGGAATTTTTCCTTATCCTGTGGGATGTATTAATACAGAAATTCAACAGACAATTAGTCCTGATAGCAAGGCATATTGAACCGTCCTACAGTTTTGTGTTGTAAATCGTTTTAGTGTGAAAAAGTTAATCTTCCATTTTGGAATTCCGATTTGAATACTAATAAAAATCATCTTTTGCCTCCTTTTCTTTACTTAGAAGACTACAGAAAAAATTAATTTTCTTTTTTTTCTGAGTATTTTTAAAGCCACTTTAAATTTAAGTGGGATAGCACATGCAACCATCTGCTCCGTTTCCTCAAGGTCTTTTAGAGGATATCTTTTACTGAACAGTATTCCTCTACAACATTGCAACAAATATAAAGCATTACCTTTCTTAGGACTTGCATCTTTGCCCCACTGAATTTATGTCTAATACATCTTCAAGGCATTTTACATGTCCTAGGTAAGTAGCATTATGTACAATATGTGAGTAAATATTTGAGTTCCTGTCACAGACATCATCCTGTCATAGATTTATTACATCGTTAGCTATATTAGTCCTTGTTTGTGTGTATAAGCTGTTTCTTCATTTTCTATTTATTAACTGTATGCTTCCTTAAGTGTCCTAGACACAATTTATGTGTTACCAACAACAGTCATATATAATATACAAACTGAGCACTTCCATTTAAGTGACTGGTTTCAAAACAAGTAGTTGTTGCAGTTACTTTGACCTGACAAATACATAATCTAAAGCAGTTGCAGACCTTTAAATATTTAGATCTTGAAAGTCAAAGGAAAAATGATAGAAAAGTTTTTTGTGTTTTTTGTTTGGTTTTTTGATTTGTTGTTTTGTTTTGTTGGGTTTTTTTAGTCAATACAATCACATATGTTGCATCTGTTAAATTTCATCCAGGGTGAAAAATGAGAGATAGCCCAAAGCAGTAGTTTCCATGCTGGTTTCAGGAGAGCAGAATCTGCAGCAATCCTTTTCCGAGTGCTGGAATCCACACGGGATGCCTTAGTGGAAAGTCATAACCTGCATGCAGTGTTTTGCATGGTTAAATTTACACCATTGTAGCAGCTTGGTTACAAAAATGTTTCAGCATCTCTGAAAATCATACTTCGTGGAACAGTTGAATGTCTGATGTGTAGACAGCACTGGCTGAGAATCAAGTGTGCTTTTACTCACACCAACTAAAATCTGCGCTACAAGCAGCAGCTCCCTCTCGTCTGCTCAGTGCGACAGGGCCATGCCCAAGGTCCTGCCCGAGATGTTACCTGCAAACCACGCAGCGTGGCTGCGGATCAGTTCACGTTGCTACAAGAGCTGGCTGTGTGGACCGGCAGCTGTGGGGAGAGTCGTGCTGCTTGCATTATTTCTGGAGAGCCTGGGCAGGAGCCCAGTGACAAACGCTGTGTTCTGCAAGAGTGAGAGGCTGAATCGGGGCTTAGGAGCACTTGCACATTATGAAACGCTGCACAGGCAGGAGTGGAGCTGGCGTGCGCTGCGCTGCACTGCAGAGAAAGGCACGGTTGGAGCAAGAAGCACTTGTCTTTTACCGTGGATGCCAACAGCACAGGATTATTATACTGTGAAGTCCTTTTGAAAAATTATTAGTGCACTTGATGCTTCACCTTTCTGGTGAATTTGAGAATTTCCACCTGTTAAAATAGCTTCTCTCGCACATAAATTTTCATGCTCTACAGACCCAAGTTTATGTCATGTTTATTGAAAAGGTAATTTGAAAGAGGGTGCCAGGAAAGTACCAAGCCTTTAAGGCATAATAAGCCCAGGGAAATTTGTTTGAGTGGTGTAATGAATCCAACTTGTTCATTTAGCCCACTTTGGTGCTTATTGCTGATAGTGGAGTGCTATGAAAATGAAAAGAAAAATTGGTCTAAGAGATGCAGTACAAATAGAAGTGAAACATACAGTAAACTCCCCCAAGGTATTTATCCTTTAATCTTCTCTAATTTTAATTGCTTTTTCTAGGCTTATTTTCCTACCTGTTTTTTTAATGTGTTCCAGATCTCAGCATTACCAAGTCCTTATCTCTCCATCTTTCCTTGAAGCCTCTGGAAAAGACTTTGATGAGATCAGTAAAGATGTCACTTGAGTCATACTTCATGTGACAGCTCAATAACCAGCCTTTATGAGAAAAAACCATAGTATTAGAGCATGAAAGAGAGGGACCATGAGTCCAGAGTGAGAGAGATTTATGCAGCAGGTCCTTATCCCTCAGAGTTCAGCGCTCTGACCCAGACAGTCTTCCATGGGACTAATTTTATAGGTGATGTACAACCAGACCACCTGTCAGTTTTGCACTCATTTCTCAAGTCCCATTCATGTTTTTTCACAGCCCTTCTGAAGGGCACTTCTGTGGAAGCTCACAAGTTGAGAGGTGCTGGATCATAAAGCTGGCAATTGGACAAAAAGTCATTCCTAGAGGACCCATGGCTCATCAGCTGGTCAAGGGACCACATAATCTCTGCCTCCATAGGAAACCAGCTAAAAAGACAAAATCTTTCTCATCTCTGGATGTTTGCATGGTAACATGCTAACAGGGTGGAAAAACACTCATGAGCAGAAAACAAATCGCTTTGGATAGACTTGTAGCATGTGGATACAGCTGGGGTAACCTCAGGCAGCAGCAGCAGCAGCAGTTTCTCTGCTCCAGCTCAACCAGGGCTCTTCTGCTTGGCACTGTGGGGGACAGGCATCTCTGTGGCCACAGTCACTGGCACTATCCAGAGCAAATCCAGAAAGGTTCAAAGTCTCCACAGGGAAAATTGAGGCCCCAGGCACTACTTGGTTGAAGTCTCACCTGCATAGTTGTTATTGCATGTTATTTTTGTGAGAAAGGCTGTGTCCATGTCTGAACAATGACACAGTTCAAGCTGAATCAAAGGAGAGTAAATTGCCTTTTACTGCCAGATGAATTCAGTGCAAAGACTCAGTATTCATTTGAGCCTGTGAAAAGCTTGGTGTGGGAGAGCTGTCTAGCATTATGTAAAAGAGAATCTGATTTCCCAAATAACATACGTGCATTGTAACCACAAATCATGTTCCTGTAGTGCCCCGTGTAAATCACTACAATTTGTAGCTTCTCTAACAACAGCTTTACAAAACACAGCTTCCTTCCATACGCAGCTTTGACTCATCTCCAGGCCAGGATGAAAAAATAGCATGTGGCTTTGTACATAAAAAGCATACATTATTCCTGGTCAACCTGAATTCTGACTTTTTCTCCAATTTGCAAGTTCTGCTTTTTCAGCCTTCATAAAGTTTTCTTCATTCAGTTTTGGCATGTTTACAGAGGAAGCTCCAAGGATTTAATCAGAAATAAATGAAAGAATGACAGCAGATCTCATCGTGCCCTACTGACATGTTCTTTTACCTTTTTCTCTTTTTTTGGTCATTTACACAGAAATTATAGTCCTTACTTCCCAGTACTTGTGATTTCTCCCATAAAAACATGTTATTCTATAAAGCACTGTATATTGTAAATCCTTCCAGGCAGAAATTAGATCTCTCCTTATGTTTAGCACAGTAAGACCTTGATCTGGCTGGGATCTTCGAGCACAGCATAATGTTAAATGTAGTAATTCTGCTATAGAAGTGTTAAAGAACCTGAAGTCAGTGGGAGCACCATCATCTGAAGCACAACAAGCCCTTAAACAAAGCACATCTCTCTTCTTCTCTTTCTTGTTGTTTTTGTAGACCACATTTACACTACACTCTCACACAGTTCCCTGTAGCACCACCACCACCCATATCCACAGCTCGTGCAGCCAGTGCACAAGAGCCTTTTGGCAGCCATGACCAGCCTTTCATTCAGCTGGAAAAACAACAAATGACATAAATTTACTGCTTACTTTCACATAAGTTCCTTTAAATTCTTATTCGAGATATTAATTAGGTTGTTTTCAACCTATGGTTTGCAATTACTTAATTCAAGTTCCTTGAACTCGTTGTTCCTCAGTCTTACAGATACAGCAATCATTCAGAACGAATAAAATTAGCCTTGAAATAATCAGTAAAGCACGAGATAGTGCTTCATCATGGTGCTTTTTCTTGTTATTTCTGTTCGCTGAATATAAAAACAGTCGATGTTTTGCTCTCTCAGCTCATTCATTCAGATGTTTTTGTAAAACACTGACACTAGAAGCTGCCCTGCATTTATTCCATGTCTGATGTGCCCATTAGTTAAACACCTACTCTCCAGATAAATGGAATTTAGCTCCAAGCACGCAGACCCAGTCCACCAAACCCATAATGGCATGTTCAAAAATCCATAAATCCTGGCTGTACGCTTTCACCAACACACAGCCGAAGAACAAGCCAAGCCTTTAAACACCCTGAAGAAATCCATGATGAGACAAAAAAGGGACACTGAGAAATGTAGCAGAATGAGCCAGAGCTGCACAGGTAATTGCTGTTCAGGCATAGCTAACCCTCTGAAATGCAAGCCCGTGTGTGGTGCGTACACACAAAGATTTCTATGGACACTAGCTGGATCAACATAACATAATGTTTAAATCTGGGATTTGAGTGAAAAAAAAAATCTAAGTTTGAATGAAATATATCCTTTAACTTCTAAATTTCACAAGATTAAAAATGGCACTGAAGCCAATTAAAAAGCAGCCCATCACTGCTGAGACATACTGAAATCAACTGCTCAGGGTAGATTTCTAATGCATTTCCCTCCTCTTTTCCTTCTCCACTGCCTGTCAGTACATTGGTTACAGCATGTTGGCTCCCTGACGCAGAGGGTAATTCCGGGGTACACCTCCTAAACCAGCCCAGCTCTGCACTGTGCTGAGCCAGAAATAGCCCAGTACACACCAAGGAGATGCACATTAGCATTTTAAAGCAGTTTGGTGTGTAACTAACTGATTTTATAAATCAGTGAATAGAGAGTGATTTGCATAAGTGACAGGGTATGTGTGATTCCTTTGGGTTGTTCCCCAAACCCCACCTCATTACAAATCATGAGCCTCAGTAAAATATGTAAATTTGATGTACATTTTTGTAAAATTACAGAATTGATTAATTACTTAATTTTATTTATATATGTAGATACATTTAGCTGGGTTCAGCTGCTCTTAGTACCTGCTGAATATTTATGGCTCTGTGTAGCACTGAAGTGGAGATTTGCAGACTATCTGGCTACTTACAGATCTCTAGATACGAGTGAGCTCTGACTTACCCAGCAAAGGTCACGGAGTTACTGTCTCCATCTCAGTCCTGCTATGGCCTTCTAACCCCAGTAGCCAAATGACAGTGTAGCTGCTTTTGAGTTACTGCAGGGCATAGACCGACATATTAATGCAAACTGGAACTGAGGATTATGCTAATATGTCAGATTGTGCACTGGAGTGGGGGAACAGGGGTGGGAGCTGGGAACTGCAGCCTCACCTGCCATCTCAGCATGACCCACAGAGATATAATTCCCTTGAACATGGAACTTCATTATTTTAAAGGCTGCCCTGTTTATTTTTGCCTGCCCACTTGCATCCACTTTGGAAAGAGTTTTCCCATGGTACTGAGTCCCTGTTGGGCCAGTCTGGAAGGATTCTTCCCCCTCCTGTCTGAGAAGGAAGACACTGGTTTGCTCAGACCCACTGCTGCTGGCCCTTCAGCCCAGTAGTGACTGCTTTCCTTGTTCCAGCTGTTGTAAACCCCAGATGATAACTTCTCTTATGTCTTGGTTTCCTCAGTAAAGCCTACACTTCTGTGCTGGCCACAGTGGTGTGAGTGCACAGTGCCAGCACTCAGGTTTCTCCAAGTTGTAGGTGCCACTTCTACAGGTGGGATCCTGCTGTCTCCAGTGCAGCTGCCCCCACGGCTCTCTGGGAGTCAAAGTGCCATCACTTGACTGACACAAACTCAGGTGCTGCCCTGAGGGGGATGCAGTCTTCATCTGCAGCATCAGGATACTGGCAGCGTGTGGAGCTGTGATGTAGTACCCAAGAAATACCACTATATCTGTGTTCTCTGCCCTAATCCTCCAGTTCATAGGCTGCTTCTGCTCTTAAACCAGCAAGTTCAGTTCTTGCTGTTTGGAGACTTCTCTTTTAATAGTCTTTTCTTGTCTTCTCAAAATAAATTCTTGGGAAATCCTTAGGGTCTCCAGAGCTTCCTTTCACCTACGGCATGCAAACAGTTACTCCCTGATCTGAAATGGTCTCTTATCAGAGACAGCAGTGGCGTGAGAACTCAACAGGATGCCAGCTGAAGACCTGGAGAATAAGGGACTCTTTTGGACTTGGAGAGCTGTGCCAAGTAGCCAGGGCAAGCAGTGGGCTACCTCCCACATGTAAGATTTGCTTCAGCTTCCAAACTGTGCCCATTGAAGACACCTTTCTGCAGCCCTGCCCTTAGAGCTGTGCTGTGTCAGTTCAGAAGGGCTCAGCACAGCCATGCCCTGGCATAACCAGGCTGGACATGCAGGTGAGCAGCCAAAAATTTAACACTCCTTGTTCTGAGCAGTGAGTTATGAAATACACATTCCTCGTGGGGCACTGGGAGTTGCTAAATGAGTTTGTGATAGTCTCCATAGCAATGGGAAAGCATACTAAGAAGAGAAACCACAGAGAAGATGTATGCCAGAGATATGTCTCCTTGACAACAACCCAGGCATGGGACTGAGAGAGCTGCCTGGAGGAGCTAAAGCTGGATCCTCATGTCCTCCTCTCTGAAGTGACTCAGGACGTCGGAAGGGGCTGCTCTAAATAAAAACAACAAGCACCAAGACAAGAATAAATTAAGCCACTAACACCAGGAATTACACTATCACTGATATATGTCTGGGTATATCAGTTCCTTTGCCTACCTATATGAGGTTTATATATTCATATGCTGTGAAGTCAAATATTCAAAAATTATCAGGCTTACTCTAAGCCATGCAGCGGTCTCCAGTCCTCCTCTCTCTTTGCCTTTTGAGATATTCCTTGATAACGCGATTAAGGGAGATTTTTCTTGTAGGACTCCTGCCTTGTTCAGCACACTGGGCAGATGATGCTCACTGAATTGTTGAGTCAATATTTTGTCTTTCCCTTGTTCTTCAATAGCTTGCCTCAGGCCTTCTTTATTTCATGCAGTGCAAACATACTCACAAAGACAGAATAAATTCCCTCATGACAATTTCTGCAGCAGTTATTACAGCAACAAGGTTAAATGCTACCAAACTGGAATAATGCTAAAAATACTAGGGAAAAAAAAAATCTGCAACTACAAAGGCAAAAAAGTAGGAGGCAGCAAGCCAAAACTGTTCTCCAGCTGTGCCGCTCACCAGCTTGCCTGCAGTCAAATAATCCAGCTGTTACTTTTGCTCTCATTTCTCTTTCTATTTATCTAGATTTTGGTAAGTTCCACCAGTCCAGGAGTACTAGAAGGTTCCCCTCACATCTCCCTTCCTGAGTCCTCAGCCTCTTCAGGGAGAGCCTATGGTGGCTTTGTGCTCTGAAAAGGAACTGCAATACTTGGGGGATCTAAAAAATATTATTAGTAAGTAACACCCAGACAGGCAGATCATCATTCAATTTAGGGCCAGGTTCTCCCAGTGAAATTTGGCACTGATAACAGATACTGCCATACAGACTTGGGATTATAATTTAAAAACTAAGTGTAAGGCCCTGCTTTATTTTTCAGTTGAATGCTGAGTGTTAAGCAAAATCCATACCATGGTTTATTGAGTCAATGGTGAAGATAAAGCAGAATATTTCCAGGCAGAATATCTCAGTGCAGGAAGCTCTGACACTTTGGTATTAAATTAAAATCATAGCTGAGTTGGTAGAGGTATTATCGAAATTACATCATATTGTTTCCCTCATCTTGCTTCTAATTAAAGGAAGTAACTGCTCTTTGATTGTTTAGGTGATTTAAAACTAATTCCATTGTTATCCTACTGTAGTTATTAGCTAACAGATGCAAATCTCCCAGGACCATTGAATAGCTCTAGCCGTGTTCCTCCTCCCTCCCTCCCTGCTGACTCGTCCCTGCCTTGGGGTTTGCAGTATTCCCTGGAAACCAGAAGAAGCCTATGAATCCTCTTGCAGCAGTGTCAGCAGAAAGGGCTTTACAGTTTGCTACCAGCAATCAGCTTTAAAAAAAAAAGAAAAAAAAAAAAAGAAAAAAAAAAAAAGGGGGAAACCACAGTCAGCACTTGGGGCTTGGCAGGCTCCGGTCTGGAAGTGATGGGTTCCAAGACAGGACCCTTCTCTGCCTTTAAGTCAACTGCTACTGAATCCTGGCAGGTCATTCTGGACCACAGTTTGCCCCTGTAAGAGGGAAAGGGCTACCAAGGCTTAAGGATGAAATTCCTGAGAGCTGGGCTCCGTCTACAGATGTAATTGATGGGCAGTGTGAAGTACAACCACACTGACTTTGGGCTCAGCCAGCTCATTCTCTGCTAGCAGTCAACCTTATTACTCCCTTTGATCTTTCTGAGCATATTCTTCATTTGCTGCACAAAACAGTGGATTTGTGTTGTAGTTAGCCCAAAGCTGCACATGCTGCCCCTGCTCCCTGAGGAAGTTTTTCTTCCCGAGCCCATGATGTCATCAGTGACTTGGACCTGGCTACTCTGGACACTGTGTGCAGACACTTGTGTGCCAAGCGAAACAGAACAATGGCAAAATATCTCTGAGGCTGCCAACAAGACAGACCATGGTGTGCAGGGTGCCTGCCTGGGAAGCCAATTAAATACACAGCACTTGAGGAGAGCTCAGGACACATTCAGTGTGAGAGCCAGTCCCAGAAGAGGCAACACATCAAAAAAACAGGGGGGATTTCCTTAATGCCTTTTATCCACGTGAGCAAAGCTGACAGTCTTCATAAGCCCTGGCATAGATCTTGCTCGCGTTGTGTGAGTAATGCCATTTGTCTTGTGGGAAGAATGACTCTGTGTCTGCTTTGGTTCAGCCTTGCAGCTCAGCAGCACGGGGTGTCTGTCCTCTGCTGTTCCTGCAGTGCAGCCAGCTCTGGAGCAGGGAGCAACAGCCTGAAATATAGCTCAGCGATTCCTCGCGGCAAACACACGGGGTGCACCTGTACTATCCAGGCTCTGGGGGTGGTTCAGGCTCTTCAGAGGTCAAATACTCTCCTAGAAGTGAGGGGATTCAATGCATAAAGATGAATACAGCCCAGCCTGACATAGTGGCAGGGGTTCTATGCCTCAGTTGACTTCAGCTGAGCTACAGGTAAGCAGGACAAGTCGGGAACACTAATGTGAGCCCACAGAAATTGCCTTTTCTCTTCCCTTTGCCTTTCAACATTGTTTTTTTCTTTCATTGAAACTGAAGGTGCGAAAGGGGAACACTAAACAAATCAATGACAAACTCAGCATAAAAGGAAGTATTCATGAATGTCCCAACCTCCTGCTTTGTAAGGGATCAATATTCATTCTGTACCAGATGTGTCAAGTGTAACAGTAGCATTAAGTGCTACTCAGAATATTATTAAACTATCAAATAAGAGAGGAAATGGGAATACAATTGCTACTGCAGGTCACAGACAGATCTCAGCCATGTGTGGAAAGATTTTCACTTACAGTTAAGGACTGTGGTAAGGGAGAGCACAAAGCTTTTCACTTACCAGGGTGAAGGAACTGCACAGGATTTTTGTTCAAAGGAACATGCAACTCCTGGAAGTCAGGCTCTCCCCTATAGGGTCTCCTAACAGAGACTTTGTCCCCATTCCTCTAACACAAGTACCTCGCTCTTCTGTATGACATTTCCAGCAGTTTCTTCAGTACATATCAAGTATATTTTTTACTCTAAACTGAAACAAAAACATAGCACTGCAGCAAAACAACAACACTGAGCTTGAGCTCCACAATACAGTCTGAGCTGCATTTGTTTGAAACAGCAGCTGGATCCAGATTGTGCAGATTGCTGGGGTCTTTATAAAAAGCCAAGCTGTAAGCCTTGCAGCAGACATCTCTTGTCCAAAATGTATTCAAAATTGTCAGGTGTGAGGATGTGCCCTGTCACAGAGAGAGCACAGACTTGAATGGCTTCTGGTGAGACACTGAGAAATGTGAAATGAAAAACTGAGTTGGAAAGCAAATGAGCAGAAGCAAGTCAATACACTACCTGTCAAATATAGAAGTGATTTTCAAAGTGATGACAGCTGAAAGTAAAAAAAATACATATTTTTTACAGATGCAATCAGAGTCCCCACCTGACACAAATTCATTGCAGCAGTGCAATCACCCCAAGGCTGAACCAGGGACTAGGGGGTTCGGATGATAACTTTTGACTGATGAGAATTTTTCCTTCTCCCCCAAGAAGACCAGACCAGCAGCAAGCACACCCCGAGTTCTGCTCCACATGCTGGAGGCCCTCAGCACTGGCCAGCCTGGGGACATTACTCCTATTGAACTCCATTGATTCAGCACCCCTGCTATGCATTTTCTTACCCAGTTCTAGCTCTTGCTGTGGGACATGTCCTCCCAGCCCACGACCCACATCAGAGACTCAGTGTGGATACAGGTGGGACTGGTGGCATAACAATGCCAGCTTCCTGACTCTATTGAGGGTGGGCTTGCAGGGCAAAACTCTGGCTGTGCTGAGAAAATTCAGGGTTAATTGAGCAGAAAGAGATGTAACAAACATGTTTAGGAAAGAACAAAAGGGAATGGCTGTGCTATTTTTTTAATCTCTCTTCTAGAAACCTTCCCTGACTCACTATGTTTCAGTGGGTTTAAAAGCCAAGTCCTACTTTTTCACCACCTAAAACAACACCTCAGTACCTTCTGGGGTGCCAGGGATTGGAGCTTCTGAGAGCTCCTTCTGATAGGAGGAGCATCAGATAATCAGGTATTGTTGAAGCTCACCTGAGTGCCTTTCACAGGGCAGGCTGCAAAATCACATCCCTTTACACAACCTTTTTTTGTAAAGCACAATACCAACCTTCTTTTAATACCGCCTTCTTTTAATTTAGGCCTTTTCCACTTTGTGTTTGTCCTCATTTCCCGTTCTTTCTCCTCACACCTCTCCCTTTCCTCCCTCACCCAGCTGTTAGACCCTGATTTTGTTCCGGGGCGCGGTCCCTGACCCTGTAGGTTACAGACATCAGGCAAACACCTCCAGCCACTGAACGCAACAAGCTTGCCACGGGCCAGCAAAGTCACCTGCTACTCGCCACCCACAGATACTATTACAGACCAAGGCGCTGAGCTCAAACCTGGATTAATTTTCCTTTGATGCCAGGTAGTCCGGATGAGGCTGTCAGCCCCCTCGCACTTTGTGGAGCAGATCCCAGCACCTTCCAGGGTGCTGGGGTCCCTCGGGTCCCCCTCCCGGCCGCAGCTTCAGCAGAAGCCGGTGTGAAAGGGCTCCCTCCCGCCATGCCCGTGCAATTCTTACTGTCATCAGCAGATGGCCAAATATTACCACACATATATAACATTTACATCCAAAAGGGCACATAACTGGGTAGAAAACGCCTTTCCTTGCCAGAAGCATTTATTTATAAAATGGCATATGTACCCTTGGCATTTACCTTTCTATATGCAACATTACCAATTGTGTGACAAATGGTGACACTCATTTCCTTTCCCACTCCTGACATGCTTGCCAAAGTAAAGAGCATTATGCAAACAAGTAGTAGGATAAAGCTCTGTCTTAAACCACCTAAACATTATTTCTTGATTCAAATTTATTTTACAATGTTAAAAAAAAACGAGACCTGGACCTGGCTGCGGCAAAGCCCAGGTCAGCAGCAGCTGGCAGCAGATGGCAGAGCGAGAGGCACCTGGAATTTGAATTGCAGAAAGTGTTTCATTAAACACTCAAAAGGCCCAGCGAGGGGTTGTGGTGGCAAACTGATAGGTTTATAGTTTTAGCTGTTTTGAAGAAAAATGCACAAAGCTGTTCTCCCACTGTCTCATGAGGGTGGAGGGGCTTTACCTGCTTTAGCATTGCACGGTGTCTGAAAATAATCAATATGGGCACAAGCACTAATGTGACTAACAGGAGAAAAAGCCAAGGAATAACCTTTCCAGCATCACCTCGGGGCATGCCTGTGCAGACAGTCGGTCGCAGGCTGGGTTGATTCAGCCAGGACACGTGCCAGACAGCAAAAACAAGCTGGCTGTAATTGCAGAGGACTGGGAGCAGAGACACAGCAGCACTCGATTCTCCATCGCCTTTCTGGGACCGTGGCAGAAACACACACCGGCGTTTCACTGCTTTGGTCAGGACTCTCAGGTCATTGCTGCTGTTGTCTGCCAGATCCACCTTTCCCAGGGTTTGTTAGGAAAAACAACTTAGTAACTGGCTTCACATCCTGTACTGTATGTCAGTTAAAGAGGACAAGGTGAGAGGGACCAGCTCCATCAATCAAATGCGCCTTAAGAGAACGATTTTCCTGAGATGCTGAGCTTTCAGTAGCCCAGGAATTGCCATTTATTCTTTAAATGATTAAGAAGTACTCCAGTGTGCCAACCATAACCAGACCAAAACACCTTTAATCTGTAGTACTGTATTTTACTTTTCCTCAGACTGTTTGAGCTGTGTGCCAGCTTACCAGCAGCTACTGGGAAGGCCCTTGGTGTCACCGTCACCTGCAGCAAATGCATGACTGTCCCATTCTCACACCCTACTTAATTTCTGGCTGACATCTACCAAGAGTGGTAGCCTATAACTTTCAGCTACATGAAGGATATAGGATGGCTTTCTAAAAGTCCATGATCTGGGGACCAAGCTGGTGAATAAAGCTGAATTCATATTTGATTTCTGCCTTTTATACTAAATCAATAAGACTGCAAGTATAAACATAGGGCCTTCATACTGGGAGTTAATGCTCACATGTCTTATCACTACCCACAGCCCAGGAGGGGTGTGGAGATGCTCCAGGTGGGATCCTCAGTGTAAGACACACAGCAGCATAACCTATGCCAGACAAAACGGGGTGATATTGAGAGGTCACTTCCCTTGAGTAGGAATCTGATCCCTGGTTTGCTGCAAGACTCCTGGCAAGCTTCCAACACACAGCAGAAACCCTCTCCTGCCATCATCATTCCAGCCCCGGTGCCTGACAGAGACCTTCTGTCTCACAAGCAGCATCCTCCTGAAATAGCATCTGTCCTTGCAGTGACACATCTCTCCCTGATAACCGGGCAGTGGGTTAATGAGGAGATCCCAGACCCTCAGCTGCCCAAATCAAGCACCTTCCCAGTCCAACAGCCCTCCCTGCCCACCCCTACTGCCTTCCACTTCCCAGCACCTCCTTTGCCTGTGCTCAGAGCCCTGTGGCTCCACATCACCACTCTCCAGCTTGGACACATTCCCAGACATATCTAGTCACACATGGTGAGGGGATTTGAGTGCAGAAACAGGAGCTGCAGCATGTCTTGGAGGGTCTTGGGCAGACAGGAATAGGACATCCCCAAAACGCACACACAGCCTCAGCCTGATTTTTCAAGTTTATCAGATTATGCCCAGTTTCTCACTTTGTGCCATCTCCAGTTCTGTTCCATGTCCACAAACAATCTTTTGATCCCTCTTGATGAATATTGTTTGCACTGTCCTGGAGAGTGAAAGGGATTAAAGGTGTTAATGAGGGGCTGCTATCCTCAGCTATCACCCTGCTGAGGAGGTTCTTGTTCTACAACAGCTCCAAAAACCACAGTGCTTAGGGCCAGATCACTGTCAAGGCCACTAAGGTCATTAAGGTGGTGGATGTTCCTTTCTGCCCATTCATAAAAGCCCATTTTTGCCAGTGAGTCTCTATCTGTCCATTTGTGGAGGCTCCTCACGGCAGACACGTGGCTGAGCCATGCTGGCTGTCCCTTGGCACAGTGACCATCCTGATGAGGCACCATCCAACGCCAGCACCGAGCAAGACCATCCCTGCTGTCTAAAAAAACCACCTTGCAGCAGCCCCTTGTAGGACAAGCTGCAATACTCTGCCTGTCAGAAGGCTGCAGTGGTCTCATGTGCAGATAACACTTTGCCAGCGGCTGGGACGTGCTTACAGTTGTGCATGAACTTTGGTTCCTGCCATTTTGGAAAGCAGTCCCTAAAAGTCCTGTTTATTGTATTTTTACCTGCAGTAACCCATTTCAGGATTTTCCCACTTTAAAAAGAGCCTGATAGGGCATGGAGAATTAAAAGAAACCTTTTTTCAGCTTGATGTATTTACAGAGCTATCTGTAGCTCAGCAATCAATTTGAGCAGATATAATTTAAGTACCAAACTTTTGAATTTGAGAAAATAACTCCCTTTGTCTCCTGAGAGCCCTGATTATGATTGAGGGTATCACTGACTTTACAACAAACATAATTCCCCTCTCACACACCAGTATCCTGGTGGGCAGCTTCAGACACAGGCAATTCTATATATGTCAGAGAAAACAGATCATCTGAAAGTAAAATGGCTCACCAAAGAGTAAACAAAGCATCCCGCCAAGGTTTAGTGCACGGCTGTGGGCTGGGGACTTCCACAGAGGCATATTTTGAGCCCCAGCCCTTTTTCTGATGCCTCTTCCCAAACACAGCAAACCCAGAGGGAAAAAGGCTCTGCTGTGCCAGAGGGGTGAGTGCAGGACAGGGGATGCGAGACCCCCACGAGCCAAGGAGTTTGTCACCTCTGCAGGCAAGGGACATCAGCTGCTGGGGCAGAAACCCGCGGCCCCGCAGGTCTGAGAGCTGCGTGATTTGCAGGCAGGGACTGGGAGGGACCCGCGAGGAAATCTCCGCACGTGTGCGTTAACAACGCCTGCTCCCATCCTCATCACGCCAGCGCGGCGGCTGCTAAGCAACTAAACCCGGCCAGGAGCCACTTTTGAGATAATGCTAAAAATAGTCCCCGGCAGGCGAGACAGCGCCAGCAGCCGTGGCCGGTGACGTCAAGTTCCTTATTGCTGCCCTCCCTGCCGCTGCCTGCAGACTCCGTGGATGACCAGGTGAATTCCTCCAGGCCTCCCCAGGGACCAGCACTGCTCCCATGTGTCCAGCCCCAGCCTCCTCCCAAAGCTGGGCACAGCCCCCCAGCAGCACATCCCTGGCCCTTGTGGGAGCACAGCAGGATGACCCCATGGCTGCCCGTGTTGAATCCTTGCCCAGCAGAGGAGGGAATGGAAAGCAGCCCCTGGGCAAATCTAGTGTTAAAAGGAGCAATTTGATTAAACTGACAAAATCATGCACACCATTGGAAATGACAAATGACATTTAAAACTCTGCTACAAACACGAGGCAGAGCATACGCCTCCCTCTGTCTCTCCAGTCTGTTGTTCTCAGCTGCTGAAATCACTTTTGTAGCTAGTCTGTACCAAACCCAGTTTACATCTGTCCTCACACAGAGATGGCAGAGAACAGAATCCAAAACACAGGAAAATATGCCCATATACTTTATGCAGCAGTGTTCAAATTTCTAGTTCCAGAAGAGAGAGAATTGGCAGGAAGGAGCCCTGCATTTTACCTGTTTGGCCCCAGCACACTGCCCTCACCTTAAGGGCAGAGCCTCTTCTCTCCAGCAGCTCAGTCCTGTCTGAATTGGGCCACTACAGCTTTTTTTGGGAGGCACAGTGCAAAGCACACCATTAAAATGATCCAGTGCAAGAATCACCTCCTTTGGTCCACCTCTCCTGTCTTTTGGCTGCAAGGTATTTCCTGAGCACACCCTTCCTCCGTGTGTGCAGTCCCTCTGCAGTCCCTTCAGCCACATCAGTGAAATCATCAGGGTGAAAAGAGCCCCCCAACTCCCTTTCCCCAGGGGTATTTTGGCCCAGGTCTGCTCGCACAGAGCCTCGTGCTGGGCATCCTGAGTTCACACAGGGCTGGGGTGGGATTGGGGGAGCCTGCTCCTGGCAAGAACTGGGAACAGGGAGGGTTGATTAGTCACAGGCATTGAGCAACAGTCTCCTCCACCTGCTTGCAACACCAGCTACAGCAACAGGAAAGTCCAGGCAGGTGTCACCCCACATTTAAGGATGACTTCAAAGAATGTATCAAAGAAATGTGTTTTACTCCTGGAAATACCACTGTCTTTTAAAGCACTGGCCCAAGATTACAGGGAACTGATAAACAAAGTTGCTCGAGTAAAAATAAGCAGCAGGGCCCTGTGACACACACACAGGGATGCGAGTGGGGACTGGGACAAGCTTATCTCAGTGCTCCTGGTAACCCAGGCAAGTACTTTTATCACACATTGTCCAGTTTCATCTCTTTTTCTAGTAAAGCAGCACAAAGCCCTTGAGAACAACCTTACAAACCTCTACAGCAAATCCCACAGCACTTGTGTTGAAGGTACCTAGGATGGTGCTTTCCCTTCTCCTCTTAAGATGTTGTTAACGACCCCAGGGTGCAGCTCTCATGGCAGGTGATGAGTTTCTACCTGCAGCCTGCACACATGATGTGAATTGGCTTCTTTGGTTACCGAGAAAATGCCCCTGGAGAAGGGACCAAGGTCTGAAGAGCAGAGGTGGCTCCCAGCTGGCACTGACCTATTTGCCCTTTCCAGGACTCTCCTTCCTGCGCACAAAAACATACTCAAGTGGACGAAAGGCAGAGCTAGAAACCGAAGTTTGAAGTTCACTGCAGAGAAAATGTCCTCTCAGCAACTGGGCTGTAAATTTCCCACTGAATGTGAGGGGGATGTAGGTGCACATCTTCCAAATACCAATGTCTTTTTCAGTGGCAATAAACCCTAATTGATCTTTAACATGCAGCATTTAATCTCAATGCCTTTTGTACATCAACGCTACCAGTGAAACAAACACCAGATTTTACTAAAATGAGTACGTGTCAACATACTGGTGACTCACACCTGAGCCCAGTTGCAGAGGGAGACTCTGAATTACCCAAAAGCTTTCTGTTTCAGCACTTTTTATCCAGCAGTGATAGAAATATCCCAGCTGGAAATCCTGATGCATCCCCAGTCTTTCTTGCTCTCGCCCTGAAGCTGAGGTTTCAGCATGTTTGGAAAGAGATTTCCAAGCGGGAAATACCGTGTGTGTCAGCCACACGTGGGCAGCGTTGGAAACATCAAGGCAGCAGCTGCCACTAAACCTTTCTACAAACCTGAATGGAGAGGGTTTAGCCAAAGTAGGATGTCTGTAAACATTCATTACCCTTCCTGGGCCATCCCTGCCACTCAAGCATGCTGAGCAGCGGGAAAGCAGATCTGCCAGGTACCCATGGATGCCCAGGCTGTGGTTGCAGACTTCCACAGCTCCACATATATTTGCTGCTCCTCTTCATGGTTTAATTTGAATGAATCATCATAAAAAACATGAGCTTTTGATGCCTCACAGCTGTGAGTTATAAAGGAAGACCTTTAGAGGTATCTTGGACCGTAAATATACTTGTCTATGCTGGTCTATATCTGAGTGATAAATGAAGCCCGAGACACTTGAAAGAGCTTCTTAATCTTTGGAAAGCAAACCAAAGCCAATCATCCTTTCTAGTTTTATTATACCATCCGTCCAGCTTCTTTTGCTCTGCTTCCAAAAGCATTTGTGGCAGATGGGCAGTCTGCAGCTTCCAGCCTGGCAGGGTTTGCTGGTGGGGTTCATTCCAGGGCAGAGGCATCAGCACCACTGAGAAGTTATCCCCACTGTGCTGGCCTCAGACCTCACCAGGTTTGCAAACCTTCTTCCTCAGGGCCAGTTTCTGACAAAATGTCCCATCAAACCAGTAAATCCAGTCTGACATTTAACTGACTTAAATTTCATGCATCTAAGGTACCTCAAAGGTGGGTGCCAAGAGAATAGTGCCAGGACAAGGAGCAATGGACATAAAACAAAATACAAGAAGTTTCCCCTCAACATGAGGAAACACTTCTTCACATTGAGGGAAGCAGGGCATGGAACAGGCAGGCCAGGGAGGTCATGGAGTCTCCCTCTTTGGAGACATTCCAAACCCTTCTGGACGTGCTCCTGTGTCACCTGCGCCAGGTGATCCTGCCTTGGCAGGGGGGTTGGAGTAGGTGATCTCCAGAGCTCCCTTCCAACACTAACAGTTCTGTGATTCTGTGATTCTACTACATCAAGCTCGACAAGCCGTCCCTCATCTCCTGGGAAAACTCCTTGCAGAGCTGTGGTGACTCTCACAGATCTCAGGCATTGTCAACAGCCTACAGCCACCCACAGCTCCCTGTGGACCCAAACCCAGACAACGAAGACCTACCACCATCACAACCCCACAGGGAGGTGGGAGGATCCTGCAGAATCAAAAGCCTGTTGCTATGCTTCATTTTCCCCCTAGGCTCCACCACAAAGTCTCTTCAATAATGTCTTTATAGCTCCATCAATCTTATTTAAACTTCAGCACAAATAAATTGCAGCACATTCGGAGTCCCATCACAGCTCTCTGACTCACCCAGTCCCAGCAGACATCGTATATTAAATTAGTTTTGGAACGTATTCAAACGCAATTGTTTCAGCTTCTTCAGCTAAGCACTCACCATGGTGTATGTCAGGGAAAGGAGTGCAGGATGTCCACCCCGATCTCTTCGGGCCAGGTTATAGGGTTTAACATCACACTGAACTCCTTCCCTTGTTCCCAGCCTGGCTGCAGCCAGACGTTCTTGCTTTAGTCATGTCTGTAACAATTTCCACGTGGGTCCCCACGGGCTGCAGGGACGCAGCCTGCCTCGCCAGGTACCACAGGATGTGAAGGGATCTCTGCTCTGGTGTCCGGAGCATCTCCTCCTGCTCCTTCTTGAGGGGGAGGACTACTCACACTCTTCCCTTGCTCCAGCATGAGGTCCCTCCCACACAAGACAGGAAGTTCCCACAGGTACTTCTCCAGTGTGAGTCCTTCCCATGGCTGCAGTTCTCCATGAACTGCTACAGCATGAGTCCCCCACAGGATGCAGTCCTCCAGGAACAGTCTACTCCAGCCTGGATCCCTTCCATGGGGTGCAGTCCTTCAGGAACAGATTGCTCCAGTACCTGGGTACCCTGCGGGGTCACTAGTCCTGACAGCAAACCTGCTCCAGCACAGGCTTCCCAGGGGGTCAAAGCCTTCTTTGGGCATCCCCCTGCCACACCTAAAGACAGAGACTGGGACTTGTAGTCTTTATCTATCATAGTTTCCTCTTCAGAAAATCAAAGGTGTACTCTTATACTGATTCAATGTTAACCAAAACACGTGGTCCTCCATGTGAAAGTAGTTAAAGACTGAATTACTTTCTAGAGGGCTCCATCCTTGAGATGTAATTCAGAGACCTCCTGGATACAAAAAAACCCTCCAAAACAAACAAACAAACAAAACCACAACAAAAAACAACCCCCCAAAACCCCAAACAAACAAAAACCCCAAACAAAAGAACCCCTAAGTCCCATGTTTTGGCCTGCAGCAGCAATGAGTGAGGCTACAGGCAGTGTCACCCCAGGGACTGAGGGTGGATGTGCCCCTGTGTAGCGCAGAGCCTGGGGGATCAGTGACCTGCAGCCTGGGCAGCATCACAACAGCACATGGAGATGCTGAAGTGTCAAATATGCTTCCAAGTAGGAAGGAAAAAAAAAGGTATGCTTAAACTGAATTCCTGTTCCCTCACTGGCTGGCAAGATAATGATCTGACACAGCTAATTAGCAAATTCCTGAGGCTGTTGCAACCCTCAGACCAAAAGCATACCAAACTCCTTGTTAATTCAGCCCTGCTGCATGGTCTCCTCTGGCTCCTCTTATTGTATATCCTTATCTCCTTTGAGCAACAAATGGGAAACACCTTCCTATTTAACTGCCTGAGCTCTGGAGTGATTTCCAATAAGCGGACATCAGCATCAGTTTTGGATGCAGAAATCCAGTTAATCTAATCTGCCTGCTGGTTGATTAATATCTGTGAGGTTGGTGTTCCAGGGGGAATGCGATCGGTCGGGTTGATGCATTGATAGCAATGATTATGCAGGCTCACGCTTTCCCCATCCCATTACTGTGTGTGCAGGGAGCTGTGGGCAGCAGGGAAGCTGCACTTCCCAAAGCCTGAACGGAGCAGCCCAGGCTGGGGAGAGGCAGGAGCTTTCAGCTCTGCTCCTTCCACCGCATTTGCATTCCAAAGCAAGAGGCAGAGAATCTGTGGCGACAAAGACTTCCAAGGCAAAAGGGCATCTACTGCCCTTGAAAAGATACTGAAATACTTCCCTCTGCAGCAAACTGAACTCGATCTTCCCAGGTTCTGCCAGCAAGTTTCATCATTTGCTGGTTTTGCTGGTGTTATGGGTCACATCTGTACCCCCAAGGACTGTCAAGCTCCAGCCACGGACTGACCTTTTGCTAAGCCTTGCTGATCAAGCCTGGAAAATGACAAGTACTGAGGCTTTTCTGCTTCCTTTCTAAATCACGTCAGGCTGCTCAGCAAAAGCTGCTCTGTGACATCCACGTCCTGGAGAAATCCAGCTGTTCCCTGGTCACTTGGCTGTGTGCATGTGCAGGCATGTGCTTGTGCCTGCAACCCTGGCACTGCCCCAGGGTGCCCCCTCTGCCCTGCCAAGCACTGTGCTGGCCATCCTGCACTCACCAGCTCGGAGTTTTGGGGTGGGCAGTGGTGTATTTGGCAGAGCAGTGCTGAGTACTGCCTCCTATCTGCAGGGCCATGGTGAGCCCTCGGCACTGATCGTGAAATCATAGAACCATTTAGGCTGGAAAAGACCTTTAAGATTATTTAGTCCAACTCTTAACCCAGCACTACCAAGTCTACTACTAAATCCTGTCCCAAAGTGCCACATCTACATGTCTTTATAATACCTCAGGGGATGGGGACTCCACCTTTGCAGAAGGAAGGAGTTGGACCCACAAACCTTCCACTGGCTCTGTGCAAGTGGGTGCATGCAGGGTGTCCCAGCCACAGATCTGGGGACATCCAGGAGGTATCTTATGGCCAGAACACCGTGGTGCCAGACTCCCCTCTCCTCACCCAATGTCCTGGTATCCAGGAGACGGGCACTGAGCTGCAGGGCCAAAAAGGTGTGTGTTGGGCATAGCCCAGCTGGGCCTGACTCTGCTTCGCTTGGATCCTCACTGAGCTGGGGTAGGGAGGGGAAACACTGGCTTTGCATCCACAGGGATGCTCTGGCAGTGCCATGGTGGCAGAGGGGTGGCCAAAAGCTCAGGGGTGGGGGGAGGCTCAAACAAGACCTTTGCTTTGCTTCCTCCTGCAGAGTTCCCATAACACTGTCACAATGGTTCCACGACACTCAGACCTTCAGGGTCTGCTTCTGTGGGACTTGCCAGGCAGGAGCACTGGGCTGCCCATCACATGGCTCCTCTTTCCCAGCATCCACTCAGGCAGACTCTGCCTAATCTTCCAGTCTCCCTTCCCAGCATGGGAGCAGGGCACTGTTTCTCCTGCTATTGAAAATAAAATGTAGGTTCTCTGGCTTCTGAAACCGCATTTCTGTCAAGCAATCACTGTTTTGGTGTTGAGGGTGGCTGGGATCAGTCCCGCTCCTGTCAGCAGCAGAGGAAAGCAGCAGGTTTCAGCAGCCTGCACTATGAACCACTGCGAGCACCATGGCAGCTGATACCGTCTGCCGTGATGACTCACAGCTGTTGATTTGGGCAGAGGCAAGAAAAACAGCCTGAAATGCGCCAGTTCGACATTCGTGTTCTCAGCGATGGGCTATTAGCTCAGAGCAGGTCCCTGTCACGTCCCTCCCCCCACCTTCTTTCAGTGCAGCATCAACGAAATTTATTTTCCAATACTGGAAAAGTGATTTATATTTGGGAAAGAAGCTTACATCATTGCCAGAGACATCATGTTCAAATGGATCACATCTGCATCAACAAAATACCTGGCATATTTTGACCTGCTGATCTCCCCAGTCAGTTCTTTCTTTTTTTTCAAACATTGGCTCTATCACCATGGGAAGGATAAGGGCAACCTATACAGCATATGCTCATGATAGCTAACACGACTATGGTGGCAGGGCTGTTCTCCCAAAAGCATTCACCCCAAAAGACAGTTTGACTCAGGGTGAGCCCCCAGGAGGTATTTCAGCCCAGCACCATGCAGCTGCAGCCAAAGAATCAGTGGAGCTGAACCAAGGGCTAGTGGTGGGTGCTTTCCGACTGGAAAAGAGATCACACAACACAAAGCAACCCCACTGGGGTTCAGAACATACCACTACAGCGTGGGTGGCAGCTCAACTCCATCCTGGTGTGGGAAGTGAGCTGTCAGATCGCATTTCCTGCATCCAGCCTCAGCAGCCATGAACAGTCACTTATGCTTTTCCAATAACTTCTATTTTCTCTTTTCCTTTTCAAAGAAAAAGGACTACAGATAAGCTGTTGGGCCTCACACATATGAAAAAAAAAAGGGCTGCCATTCCAACAAATAATCTCTACAGCTGCTGGTAGCCTGGAGCTGTCAGACCATAACCTGTTCGCTTCGAGGAAAAATCACACTGGTGGATTTTGTGGGGATGGATGGATGGAGTGAGTCATGCTTAGCTCTGGATGGTGCTTGCCAGAGAGGGATCAGATATTCTATTTTCTGAAGTTCATTTCTGAAACCTGTTGTGCCTAGTGGTAGTAGTCACCTTTCAATTCTGGGCCACACACACAGACTAAAGGCTGTATATAAAGTAGAATGCTCACTTGTTTGCTGGTTGTAAACTCCATTCTTAAGTCCAGGAAAGTGCTAATTATGTGGCTCCAGATATTGCAGTGTGCCACTGAAGCAAATAGATAAGCCTGAGACTTTCCACCACTTTCCGTAATTAATTTTCAGGAAGTTTTTGTCTATGTTGGGTTCAAACACTGAAAATAGCCACTTGATTGAGTCTGTTGTTTGGAAGAAAGGGCTGCTGGTGTCCTACTACACGGTGTGCTCTCTTGGATGCTCACCTTGGGCTGTCAGGTGCCACAATGGTGACACCTCGGGCAGTGTTGATCATCGGTCAGGGCTCTCCCCTCTCACCCAGGGTCACTACACAGGGTAGAGGGAACAGCACACGGCAGTGGGAATAGTGGTAAAACCACACAGAACAGGAAAGTAGCGCATAAGGGGCATTTTCCCAGGCAATGTGAGTTGCAGTGGGACCCGCTGTAACTCGCCTGTGCCTCCTGATTTGCATAGCCAAGAGATGGCAGCACGCTCTCACGGATGTGCCGCTGGAAAAGCTCCCTCGCTCCCAGCAAACGTGAGAGGTCTCAATCCAGCGGCGAGGCACGTCGGAGGGACGTCCTCCTGCGCCGTCTGCTGTGGCACACGGCCAGACTCGCGGCCGTGGGGCTGCAGCGCTGGCCGCGTGGGGCAGGAGTGATGCTGCTGCCTCTTGCAGCACCCCTGGTGCCATGGCACCAGCTGGTCCCCACTGCCACCCACGGAGGACACGGGAGGAATCATTTCACACACACCTGGTCATGCCCTCCAGCCCCGAGCGGACGCTGGGCTGGGCAGCCAGAAGTTTGCCGGGTGTCAGAGGAAGGACCTGCTTTTTATCTTCAGTGTTGTTTGGGGGAGAAAAAAACCATAAGTAAAAAGCATCCTTTGTCAAATTGTGCATCTGGAACGACTCTTCCTTCCCCTGCCCCCACACAGTGCAGCTCCTGGTGCCCCCAGTGCACACCAACTTCTTATTCAAGTGTACCATCAGAGCTTGAGCAGGGAAACCCAGAGGAAAAGCTCCGTCTTGGCGTTTGCCTTTCCCAAGATGATAAATTCACCACATGATTCCCTCCACTTGCTTTTTTATCCTATCCTGCCCCTATTTCTTGCCTCACTTTGTTAAGCCCTTTGGGGAGCACCCTCAGGAACCTGCTGAACGCTAACTAACCCGCCAGCCCCTTCCAAGGCTCTCTTCCCACGGGATCCCGCTGGGCTGCTGCCACAGCCTGGGATTGCAGCCATCCCTCCTTCCATCCCAGCGCTTTGCAAACAGCAGAACCTGAGGTTTTCTTTCAACAAGGCTGGTGCAAAGATCTGCTCTCTAATCCCTCAGAAAACAGAAGCCACTGAGGGGCGGGGAGCTGCGGGGACATCGGGGCTGGCAGGGCCGCTCGCAGCATCTGCGGGCGGAGGAAAGGCTCGGGGTGGCGGTCCCGCCCTGCCGTGTGTGACGCGGGTACCCGCACCCAGAGGAGGCCGATTTGTATCGAGAAGCCCATCGGCAACGGGGCGTAGCGGCGCACCAGGAGCTGCACTGCGTTAGGATAATCACATCTGCAGTGCATTAAGGACGAAGTCAGGGGTGAGCGTTTTCAGTGCCCCGGGGGCCCATCCGGCAGATCCGGAAAGCCCGCAGCAGGGAAACTACCCCAGCTCTGCAATCATTTTGTGCCAAATTAAGGAGAAAAAAA
>JAYRBT010000033.1:8342137-8395400 GCA_036023395.1 Myiotriccus ornatus
GGCAGATCCGGAAAGCCCGCAGCAGGGAAACTACCCCAGCTCTGCAATCATTTTGTGCCAAATTAAGGAGAAAAAAAACTTTAATTTCTCTGGGCTTGGCAAACCCAACATGCAATCCTGCAGCCAGGGAAGGTAGAAATGGGGCAGGGTGATGATGCTCTGGCTTGGGTTTCCTGCAGTGAACAGCCCCCTGCCACTAATAGGAGAAATTTGAGTGGAGAAGAACCTGGGATAAAAGCTAATTAGTCACAGCATTAATTAGGGGCAGCAAGGTGACCTTGCCTGCAAAGGCCACCATGTCACAGCCTCCTTGCCTGTCTCAAGAGGGGAGATCCAAGCTGGCAACACTTTCCCACAGGGCACCCGCCACCTCTGGCAGCCCAGAGGAGCCAGCTTCAATAGCAAACATTTCCTAAGGGCTCTTTGTTTGAAGAAATGCATTAAACATTTTCCTTAGCATGGAAAACTTGCCGTGTGCCAGCTGCTCATTAAGCCCAGCTACTCTCTGTCCTCTGCTCTGTGAGGGCACTACTGCTCCAGCTGCCACTCTCCAGCACAAGTACCCAGAGCAAGGCATGTTAAAAGCCCAGACCCAGTTATTAAAAATCAAGGAATCTGGGATTTGGACCAACTGTAAATAATGACCGACAGGAAACATACTGAGAATACTTGGTTTAGTGTTTTCTGCTTGATTTCCCGCAGATCTGATGAGTTTCCATTACAGTGCTCCCCAAGCCCCAGGAGCAGACACCGTGTCGGCAGTTCCCATGCAGTCACATCCTTTCCCCTCCTTTTTCTTGTCCAAGAAAAGGTTGTCCAAGCATCTCTCAGGGCTGGACACAGCCCAAGGGCCAGCATCTGTGCACTGTCCCTGTGGGTGCTGCTGTCCCTGTGGGCGAGCAGAGCTCATGTTCCCCTTTCAGGCAGTGCAGGCAGGTGATCCCTGTGCCAGTCAGGCAAAGCTCACCAGGGAGCAACCCTGGGGCAACCCTTGCGGGGGGCATTTGTCACTTTGCAGGGGGCATTTTTCTCCGATAGTTTAGTGAGGTCGGTGCAAAAGGCAAAGAGCAGGGTTTTGAGATGCACTGCCCTGGCAGCCCAAGTGCAGGGTGATGGTTGCTCTCCCTGAGATGAAACCCTACTCTGTGACCATTCTGCACATCTAAAAATACCTCCCTTCTCCTCTTCTGCTTCTCTTTTACAAGACAAACCATTTGCGGAGGGATCCCCCTCTTCCGCTTATTTTTTAATTTTAAAAATTTTAACGAATTTCTAATAAGGAAAAAGTGTCAAGCATGAAAGCAATATGTCCTTTAACACAGACACTAAATCTGTTGCATCAGGATGCAGACATTTGACATATGTCATTCATTGTGTAGGTTCCCTTAGTGAGCACAGACAAGGCTACTGCCACTGCTGGAAAATTCAGATATATCCCACAAATGGCATATTAATAATGAGATCTTTCAAAGGAGGATCCATGACTCATCCAAGAAGAAAAATGGGTCATTCACTGCACTGAACTCTCAACAAAACAGCAGCTTTTTTTGGGTTTCCTCAGTTTAAACCAGAAAAATGGAGAAAGTAATGGGAGAGAGGATGCAGTGGCTGCAGCTGCCAGACAGTATGAGCAGTGAGAGCCTGCACTGGCATTTTGGAGTTAAAAATCCCACCCTGACAGGCATTTTGTGCCTTGTACGTCTGTATGCTAAAACCAGGAGTGGAAGAACTGCAGCATTCTTCATCATCACTTCACCCCACTCCACCCAAAGCCACAAACTTGCTAGTCTTTCCCTAAAAACTCACCAGTCCTTTCCCAAAAGCCACATCCTGGGGGTAAGACTGGAAGGGACCAAACCTACCAGCACACTGGGATGCTTTGGGAGCCCAGTCCCTGCAAGGGACATCTCTACAGCAGGGAGCACTCAAGGAGCCAGGGCAACATGCAATGAAGGATGAATTTACTGTAGATGTAGAACAGACCCCAAAATGTCAAATCCAAGCAAAGATTTTCAGTGCTCTAACTGCATTACTGCCAGAGTGGGAGCCACTCTGCCTCCCCTCTGTGGTTATGGGGCCCAGGGTAATAAGGAACACTGACATCCCAGTCAGGCCAGGTGTACATGGGGGATCTGGGGGATCATGTGCAAGGTGACACACAGCTCCCCAGCCAGCTATCACTGATTGCTTGATGGAGTCAGTGGAGGAAAAAGGGCAGATTACAAAGCTGGTATTTAAGATTTCACTAGAGCTGTTAATCTTATTGCTATTACCAAATTATAATCACTTTCACAACCCAGGGTCACTATCCATACTGGATTAATACATTCATCATTTGCATTCAGCATTTATTTGGGGCCATGACTTCATATAATGCTTTGGAGATTAATAAAGGCCATGGCCCTTTCCCGTAAGCACTTGCTCTCCACACTGATGAAATACCACATTTAATTGCTTTAACCCACACTTCTGCTGTTTCCTTCCCCTACGTCTGCCTGCGATCTTCATGTTTGGTGCCTGCTGAGTGCAGCCCATGGCTGGTGGTGGCAGAATGGAGGCAGCTGGCTGTGATGGGGGGGATGAGGTCCAGCAATTCCCGTGGTCCCCACAGGCACCTGTGCCAGCACTGCTGAGCAGAGTGGGAGCCCACAAAGGTGTTACATCCTCATGTGGAAAAGCTGCACAAAACTATCTGCAGACCTGCCATGATGTTCTGCCTCCTAATTTAATTATTTTAGCGAGACACAAGAACAGTTAGTGGCAAATGGCTTTTTGCCTTTAAACAAATACTTGATAAGGAATGCTGAGCTCTTAAACAGCTGCTGGGTTGTGGGTCAATTGACCAGGGCCATAGAGTCTAAACAGCATCCAAATCAAATTAATTTTGTCTTTAGAATAAAAATACTATCCTTCCTTATCCTCTCCTACAGCCATCTCTGAAAGTTCCAGCCAGCCCTGCAGCATTGTCCTTTCCTGGTGCTCCACAGAGAGTGCCAAATTTTGCAACACCAAAACCCAGTAAGCATTTAATCTGAGCTGTCATTTTCCCAAACCTTCAAGCCTCCATGCACTCTGGAAGCAGAGGACAGTGGTTATTCCCCTGTGAGCAGGATCACAGCCCTCCTATCTTGGCTAATGGGTACTGCTCCTGTGGCCTCTCCAGCCATGGAGCTCTCACCTCCTCTCCTGAAAACATGGGGAGACAGGAATTCCTCAGATTAACTTCCAGCTAAACCTCTTGCCTTCCTACCCCATAGCAGATTCTTGAGCACAGCCAGAAATGTTATTTGAGTCCTCTGATGCAAGAAGAGTATCCCCTCAAGCCTCCCCTGTCCCATCCTTAGCTGGTCTCCCATGACAAGTCACTCGGATTTTGTTATCCCAGCAACTGCAGAGTACAGATGGATGTCAGAGGGGATGAGCAGAGCAAGCACCCACTTCCTAGGCCAGGGTGTATGTTACTGGGTGTCTGCAGGAGGAATGCTGATATAACACACCCACACTCCAGCAAAGCTCCCATTCAGAAATCTGCTCTAATAACAGCACCGTTCGCTTCCATAGAGCCCTTGCAAACAGGGATTTATCGGCCTCCTGACAAAGAGCTTCACAAATGAGGCAATCAGCAGACCAGTATAATTTTCAAGAAATACAAATGAGCAAATATCTAGTTGCCATGGTAACCCCAAGAGCTGGACCAGACTTTTTTTTTTTTTGCAGTTTCCCAAATACAGCTACATTTTGCCAGTGCAGCAGGAGCTCCGTGCCCAGGACCTCGCTTGGGGACAGCAGCCAGGCATTGCCGAGCAGCATCAGCTCTTTCAGCATCAGCCCAGAACAGCCCCATCCTCCCTGGCCGACTCCGGGGGTTCACATGCCCAGTGCCAGCTGCGGTTCCTTTTTCTCTCACGTCACCTGTGTCCTTCAAGGCTGACCAGCTTTCCAAGCAGGGACAACAGCAGG
Source organism: Myiotriccus ornatus (assembly GCA_036023395.1). NCBI lineage: Eukaryota > Metazoa > Chordata > Aves > Passeriformes > Tyrannidae > Myiotriccus > Myiotriccus ornatus. The sequence continues at coordinate 8,346,098 of JAYRBT010000033.1, forward strand.
AATTGCACTCCTGTCAGATCTGCACTTTGCCTCTGATCAGTGGCAGCTCTGGCAATTTGCACCCAGGAATGAAAGTTTCCAGCCAAATCACTGAGCCCCAGCAAAGCAAAAGTGGTTAATAAAAAACATAACCACCTTTTTTTAGGCAGCTGTGCTGTGGAGCCCTGTGCCAAAGGGGGACAGGGATACTGGCCCACAGCCAGTGCTCCCCACCAAGGCAGTCTTCTCAGGAAGCCTGTAAATCCTCAGCCACAAAAGAGGGGGAGACTTTTGGGGTACCAATAAAGAGCAATCAACACCAAAATGGGCCCTGGCATGAGACAGCTCCCGTGCTGAGCCAGCCCCGTCCCAGGGTCCCCCAAGCTGGAGGAGCCCCTGGCAGTAATGAGCCTCTCTGGTGCTGCTGGAAGTCTCACTGAGCTTTTGCAATTAGTTAAGGTGCCATCACACACCAGCAGCTTCCAGGGTGTATAAATCGAGCTTGACTCATGCCTCTTGGTGGCTGCCTCAGACGAGCCCTTTGGCTGCCCAGAAAGAGATACATTTCCCAGCAGGTTTGTCCCTGCTGGCTCCCACTGTCCCACTCATTCCCTGGCAGCAGCAGGGAGCAGCTGGTGCGAGGTGGGATGGGAAAGCCCTTCTGCAGAACAGCAGGAATATCTCAGTTAAGCCAACATCCACTGGGACCTACACAGCCAGATCCTACTTGTCTTCCCCATGGTCCACTGCTCTGTCTCTCCCAGACGTTCATATTCAGGATGCGCTAAAGCTGGGGGGGTTTAACACACAGATGGGCAACATAATTTATCACAGGGATTTGTTTTTGTGATGGGCCTCACTGCCACAGCCAGTAAATGCCTGTAATGTGCTGTCTGAGCTGCTGGAAGCCTGTTTTTTGGTCCTGAGATATTTTCATTCTCTGTCAAAGGGAATCACTTTGCACCATCCTGGCCGCAGGGCAGGAGCTGAGCTGCTACTCAGGCAATTAAACCCAAGGGAAATGCACAAGAAAAAGCTCATGATTCAGCTGTGCAGCCCTTATCCTCCCAGTCATTTTCAGGAGAAAAAAATCTTATGAAATTAATAGAGGAAAGGACAGCCCAGCCCAGCTCAGCCCAGCCAGGCGTTGGAGCAGCCAGGATAGTCACTGGGGAGGAAAATCCTCACCAGGCTGTGTCTGGGCAGCACCAGCACTGCTGGTGACATCCAGCTGTGACATCCACCTCCCACATCCCAACAACCAGCAGCATATCTCAGGAAATAAAGAATAATCATAGTAGGAATAAAAGGAATCGAAAGGTCAAAGGTGCAGGTAGGCCCACTTCTCCCCGCTGCCGTTCCAGGGCTGAGGGCAATATTGTCTGTACAGCTCAGAAACGGGGTATAGGAGGGTAAAAACACTTGTCACAGAGACTATTTTGGTTCACTACCAGGCTGCATCACATGCTGTCCACACTTGCCCCAGCTTTCACACACTACAAAAGAAGATGTTCAGCTCCTAAAAAAAACAGTGTCATAAAAGGACCCCCCAGAAATCAACCACTTGCAAGTGATGTGAAGGAGAGGTGTGGGAAAGTCCTGCCGCTGCCAGGTTCCCACTGCCTGCACCATATAGCAAGCCAGAAGGGAGAAATTCAAGCTAACAAGGGAGTGAGGGGTTATGGGACAAGGAGCATGGAAAAATAAAAACTTCAGCCTGGAGAGCTGGAGTGCCTCTCAACCACCCAAATTCTGGGACCATCCATGTCGAGGGAAAGGGCACATCCCAGCTTCCATCAAGCCCTGACCTAGCTAGATCCACTAGAAGTTAATTAAGGAGGTGAAAACTCCTGTTGTTTTCTGAATTTCATTTGATTACTGTGAAACAGAAGACACTGGCAAGGAGAGATGGTTGATTTTTAAGTAAGGACCCTGGAGCCTGGGGAGAAAGACAGGGGGGTTGCAAAACAAAGCCCCTATTAACTTTGGTCCTGCCTTTCAGGTCACACATGTTCAGTTCTTTTTACCTGGAAATGAAGATGTTAATTGGAGGTGACAGCTTTCATAGAGCTCCCCATTAGCAATATTTTCAGCCACAGTAGGGCCCAGGTCTTCAAACGTTTTCCCAAGGGAAGGTTTTAACCTTTCTTTTGAAACATCTCATACCACTTGCAGTGAAAAAAGACAGTTGTTTGGCTCGAGGCATACCTATCCCCAGCCGTGGTGAACTCCCAGCTCCTCTGAACAGGGGACACAGGGGGAACAGGGAAAAGAAACTGGGGAGAGGCAGCCTGGAGCCGAGCTTGGCACCGTGCGGCAGCTCTCGGTGTGGCTCCCGCCCAACCCTCCCCACAGTGATGGGCTCTGGACACACAGCCAGCCCAGAGGGACTCTGGGGGTCTGCTGTGCCCACTCCCTGTGCTGTCTCCATCACAGAGATGGGACGACACCTCAGCACCGGCACTCGGAACCAGGAGTTCATCAGACACGTCCCCCACCATGCTTAGTTCCTCAAACCCTTTTCTGCCACAGACAAGGTACTACACATCAGTTTTCTTTAGCTTGGATCCAAAAGCATTTTTTAAAAAACCAGCTTTACGTGCTGTTATCATCCATACATAATTTATTGTTTTCAAATGAAACAAAAGCTTCTAGAAGGCACATCCAGTGTTAAAATCTAAAACTGAAAGCTACACACATTGCTTACTTTCCATATAAATATATGGATAATCTGTGTATATACTATATATAAAATCTAATAAAAGTAATATAGTTTTATTTATATGTATTATCCATTTGTATATTTATTCATATAAAAATTTTAATATATCCCTAAAAATACATAATCAGGGATGACAGCGCTTCATTATTTTAGAAACTTGCTCCAGCACACACATTCCACATACAACACCACCATTGTCCCCACCAAGTTTTCCAGTTTCTCTCCAAGTGGAAATATATTTCAGCCAAAAGCTGAGCGGCCATCTGAGGAAGTTCCAAGCTCCCAGCAGAGCCCCAGCTACTTACCTCATTGTGTCCAGTGTGATCACTCTGGAAAGTCTTAGTTCTTAAATGTTATATTTCCAAGATGATAACATCAAGGGGGACCAGACAATTTTATGGGGATGCTTTTGCCCATCTTTGCAGGTAGTGGCTGAGACAGGGCAGTCCAGGGCTGTTCCAGCTGGTTTGGTGCTCTAAGACCCTGGGGCTTTGGCACAACAGGGACAAAATGGACACATGGCTCCCAGGAGAGGGCAAGGGGCCCCCCTGCAGCCCCCTCTGCACGGGGCTGCTTGAAAAGCCACCTGGATTCTATAGGGCTGTGTGGGACCAGAATTCACACCCCAGAGCTCCCTGGGGAGCACTGGATTTATGGCATTTGACTGGGTCCAGCAGTGCCCTTGGAGCTGTGTCCCCTGAAGAAGCATGTTTTTACCTCCATAGCACTGCCTTTCCCTTGGCCCCTGGCATCAGCTTGGCCCCACTTGCATCCAAGCCCTCCAAATTCACCCACTTCCAAGGAGGAGGGTCCCACCTCCCTGCCGAGCAGCTCAAGCAGGGCACACTGCAGCTGCTACAACCACACACACCTCCCCAAAAATGACCTGGAAGACAAGTACCTCTGTGGTGCTCCTGCAGCACAGAAGGACACCAGTAAGGACTGAGGGAAAGAGCATCATTTCATGGGAATTAGGGTTGTACCAAACACTCCAAGCTCTCCCCACACGGGACAGGGTTGTGAGGGTGGGCTGATCCCGGCTGGTGTGTGTCAGCCCCTCACCTGCTGATCCAGTCAGCCCTAAGTAGCCAGGGTGAAACGCTGCTCACCTGCTGCAGGCAGGGATGCTGCAGAGGTGTGGGGCAGTGACTGGCCCCACGCCCCCTGCACAGTGACACTGTGTTGGCTGGGGGCCAGGCAAAGGGCAGGGTGGGCACACAGGCTGCCCCAGGGACCCCCAAAACCAGTCAGGGTCAGTAAAATAAACTTTTCCACGCACCCACTTCCTCCACACACACATCTCTGTAATACAGAGCAAAGTGGGGAAAAAACACTTTCTTTCACACAAAACCCCATGACCCTGGGGAGCCGCTACTACACGAGTCCCAGAAAGACAGAGGAGCCTCCACCTGCTGTTTGCTGTTTATTTTAGCAGAGAGAAAATAATGTGGACAAGAGGCATTTTGCATAACTTAACAGAAAATAACACTTTTCCTTCACAGATCAACAGGAAAAAACACTTCCTACACATGGCTATTTTTCGGTGCTAACAGTTTGATGTATTGGTAAAATCATGGGATTCCTCTAACACACTGTGTTAATTAAACTGAAACCCAAAGCCAGACTTAGGCTTGGGAGGCTCCTTTGCTGTTGAACTCCCATCGCTGTCGAGCGCCGGGTTCACCCCCATGGCACTCCCAGGAGGGATTTTACAGCCAGGGGCTGTCTGGGGACGCCAAGCAGTTCCATGGCTCTCACAACCCGTGCCATGTCCTGACTGCTCTTCCCCAGCGTGGCTGGAGAGGTGACCCAAAATGAGGGGGAGCACGGGCAGTGCCAGCAGCCTCAGTCCAGGGCCAGCGAGGGGATCTTGCAGACGAAGGGGAAGGCTCTGCCACAGGCATTGTCGTTCCAGGAGCGCAGTGCTACCCCCAAAAAAACCCACAAGGCATTAGCTGAAAAAAGGCACAAGGAAGTCACTAAGCCCCACCCTTGGGACCAGAACCTCCTGCCATTATGGGAGGCTTTCCCTGGGTGTGCTCCCATTTGCACCACTCCCAACCATGCCCCCTCCCAGCATTCCCCTCCCCATCTGGAGGGGATCCTGGGCCCCAGCTTGGACATGGTAGTGAAAGAGTAGCTGCAAACAGTCCTGTACCCCCCAAAATATCAGGAGACTGCCCATGGACAAGGCATTTATGTATGTCTGGGGGTCTGGACACACCTGGCTGGTCTCACTGGCACTGAAGATATGAAGTGGGATTTTTGCAGAGGCAGGGTCTTGTCCCACTTCAGCAAGATGCCCTGGCCTGAGCGTGGGAGAGAAAGGCTGGCGAATCAGTGGGTGTTTCCATGGGCCTCCCATGTGGGAAGGGAAATGGGAAAATTTGACCTTTGGCTAAATTTGGTAATTCTTCAAGACAGCTGATATTCCTGTCCTGCTGCTGCTATGGGAGAGCGAGATGGGCTGTGAGCAGTGGGAAAACAAGTGTGTGTCTGTGTATGTGTGTGCATGCAAATGGTGAAAAGGGAAGACACGCCCCTTCTCTGTAAAGAAGAAAGAAAATAAGACTTAAAAATTAAAATGCAAATCCTCTGCCTGCCTCCAAACTCTTCAGAAAAGCAGGAGCTGTGGTGGATTGAATTTCCTGACATGCAAACAACACTGAAGGTGCCCTCAGTACCCAGTGCAGCACTCACCACTGCTGTGTCTGTACCAGATCTGCACACAGTCCTCCTCCTCCGGGATGGAGTGGATCCCGTCGTCAGGCTGACTGCCATCCCAGTAGTGGTAGTCGTAGGAGGAGCCGTCTGTCCACTCAAAGTGACCCTCCTGGCACGGGATGGGCGGAGAAAGGCCATCAGCTCAGACCCCCGACTGCAGAGGGTGGGGGGCCCACTCCCATGTAGAACCCATCCCCATCCCCAGTGCCACACAGCCCGGGGACATGGAGAGAGACTGCCACCACTCAGCAAAGCCCAAACACCTCGTTTGGGTTTTACAACTGAAAACTTTCAAGGACAGCCCCAGAATTCACAGTGTTCTCACCAGGGGAAGCCCAGAAATTAAATACATTTTTTTTTAACATCCCCACCCAATTCTGTGTTTCTTTTCCTCTTTCTTTCCTTTCTCAGTACCTACCAAAAATTTGCTTACATGGGACTGTTCTCCTGACGGTCTCAATTTTTGTTTCTAACATATTAGACTATATATTTCCAACATGTCAGCTGTGAAAAGTCACAGAGTATCACAAGAGAGCAATGGAACTTGGTAATTTTTGACACCAGAGACCTTTTCAGTTTACGTGCTCTTCTTGAACCAGCAGTACAATACTCTTTCTATTAATCCAGTAATAAAATATGAATAATTATTAATTATTTATATTCACTTTAGTAGCACTTTTAAAAGCAGGGAAGAGATGATAACTTTCTCCATGCACTGCACAACAGATCCTATGCCACCACCTGGTTAATGGAGTAGTAAGGGCCAAAGGAGAAAACCAAGTGGCTTTATGGGAGGAAAATGCGGAGAAGTGGATTTTTCAAAGCCATTTCCCACAAGATTTCAGAGAGCTCTCACCTCACGCAGGTCGTTGAGTCCCGTCCAGATGTCGGTGGGGATGCCGGGCACGCGGCTGTTCACCAGGTCGTACACAAACACGTTTTCTTCCCAGCTGGCAAAACAGAGCAACACGGAGCCGCCAAGGGGGTATGTCAGCAAATGGTCAGGAGTGTCCCTAAGCATTCACCCTACCACTGGACCCATGGCCAAATGGGTCCCCCTCTTGTGATTGCTGTTGATTACTTTCTTGGATCTGTGCAAGAGGAGCATAGTGCTGGTGAGAGCTCGGAGAGGGGGAATGGGGGAAAAAGCCTGTGTAATCATGATGTACTTCCATCCCTTTTTCAAGAGTGAAAAACACAGTTTGGGGAAATTTAGGGAATACTATGCCAGTTTTCCTGCCAGTCGAGGAAAAGACATTTTCTATATTACCCTTGTGTGCCCAGTGCATCAGACTTGACCAGGTTGCTGCTGCAGAAGGATGCTTAGGCTGCAACATGAGGCTACAGCTGATAGAGAGGCTGTGCTGTGCAAATGGGACTTTGTCCCCATTTTCCTTCCTCCCCATGCTGTGATGACATGTTTCTGCACCCCTCACCTGTGGATGGAGGCCAGCTTGGCTGATCTGATGCCAATGGAGAACTCAGCGCAATAGAGGTCGGCTTCAGCCCAGGTTTTGTTGATGGGGAAGTACCGGTAGCAGTGACCTTCGTACTCTGTCCAGAAGAGCGGGCAGGAGTAGGCGTGGACAGGCTCGGGCATGGCTGGGGGCAGAGCAGAAGACAGCTGGCAGTGGTGAGGCAGCACTGCTGGGCAGCTGAGCAGGCAGTGGAGGCAGCAGTGCCCAGCCCTGCTCCCCCACCTCACCCAGGCAAGTAACCACCAAACACATGCACGGAAAACCCATCCTCTGTGGGCACTGTACAAAAGTTTGCAAAAGTGAAAACACATTTTGCACAAGTTGTGGGTTTCTCAGTTTCAGCATCTGCCCAAACCAGGAGGCATATTCCAAGCCATCTTGACATCATTTTCCGAAGAGGGTGCTTAAAATAAAGGCACTGACATTTGCTAGTGGGAAAACCAAGATAAGGGCTCCTCTCGTCTCTATCAGGCACCACTGGAGCCACAATGCTGGGATGGGAGCTGACAGCCAGGGCTGAGGGGTTATGGCCGTGTTCTGCCCTCCTGCAAGGACAGCCTGCACCTCCTCCCTCCAAGGAAACCCCCTCACCATCCCTGTCCCTGGATGCAGCCGTGCACGTACGCACACATTGTTTTTCAGCCCCATAAATAGCCGGGTGAGGCGCGCGTGCCTCCGGGAGCGGTGCCAGCCTATCTGCCTCCCTCCTCCAGATAAGAGCTGGGGCCACGGAGCTGCTCATCATCCCTTGTCACTTTTCAGCACAGTGGGGAAGTTGCCCCAAAAGAGGCCATTGTGGGGGCAGGATGTCTTTCTGGAGCCTTCACAGTTGCTGCTGTGTAAACACGGCAGTGGCGTTAACATGTTGCTCTGCTCGCCTCTGTGCCGCGCTCCCTGTCACCCAAGGGGAGGGTGCAGCACACACCACACACCCCCCAGCACGAACACACGTGGAACCCCCAAATCTTGGGGCACAGAGGCTTAACTCCCTTAGCTGCTGGTTTTTGCACCTTGGGGAATTGCCTGCTCCCCTCTAGCCAGTTCCCACATCCCCATGGAGTCCTGGTCCGGGGTCAGAGCTGCTGCTGGAGCGAGCAGGGCAGTGGACAGGGTGGGTGTGCAGGGGTTGAGGGCAGACATCAGATGCCATCAAACTATCCAAGCAGGTAACAGGCTCAGGCCTGGAAAGGTCAGGGTGGTGCTACAGGGCCTCCACTACTGAGGGGGATGTGGGGAATGGCTCTCCTCAAGGGTGGGGAGAACAAAACCCTGCCAGCGGCAGTGAGGGACGTGGCCATGGTAAGGGAAGCAACAGCACCGGGAAAAGGAGAGGCAAGGTGAATCCAAAGCAGCTGTGTGAGTGTTCATGGAGCCAAATCCTTCCCTGTGCCAGTGCTGGCAGCTCTGGGTGATAATTTCATATTTCATCAGCTCTTTCCACATGGGGATCTCTGAGTGTTCTACAAACAGCCACCAGCCAGCCCCCGGGTCCCTGCTGTCACAGCCCACTCCCAGGTGACAAAGCACAAATGCACAATCTGCCTCGGGTCTTCCAGCCATCCCTCCAGAGATGCTGAGGCTGAGGGCAGCTCTGCACCACACAGCAACAAACCCTGGAGGGGCTCAAAGGATTCTCCCATCCTCATCAGCACTAATTATGGGCTATGGAGGAAAAAGGATAAGGCATGCCTGGAAGAGCAGCATAACTTTAGGGGTGGGTGGCCAAATTGCAGCCAGCTCAGTGGCTATGCAGGGTTCAGCTCTTTGGTTCACCCCTGGCCATACTTGCATTGGGAAAAAAAACAGCCCTAGGAAATGCAAATTATTTTACTGTAGCAATAGAGCTGATGTGATTCCCCAGGAGTCAAGCACTCCTTCCCTCATGATGCTGGCCAAGGTTCCCAGCCTCCACCAAACACAAAGCAGAGCAGGGGCAGAGGGTCAAACCTACAGGGTGAGGCTTCAGCTTCACCACCAGGTCACGGGTGAGGGATGTACCCCCTTTCAGGGCAGGGCTGGGGTCTGGTCCTGGCTCACAGAGACTCCAGGTTGCTGTTCCTTCTTGCCGAGGGCAGCGAGAGGTCTGCGCCAGACAGGCACCACCAGCAACTGGGATTTTATTGTAGTGCCTTGACAAACTCCTCACCTCTAGCAGCGTGGTGGCAAAATTCACAGGGCTTATCCCAGCAGCCTCCTCAGCAAATGGAGCCTTCACTGCTGAGTGCTAATTGCAGTGGGCGTCCCAGTGTCCTGGCTCAAAGACAGGTCCATCAGCACCCCGACTGGCAGGGAAAATCACCCTCCTGTTTGTTCAGAGCAGCTGAAACCGAGTCAGAAACTGAGACAGTCTTTCTTTGTTATTCCATACTGCTTCCCATTAGGTAGCATTAATTTGACGAGCTTCAGTGAACCAGAGGTGCCTGAAGGAATTTAAGGTTAAATATACCAAAAAGGAAAATATGGGAGGTCAGCTTTTAATTAGCATCTCTTCTGTTAGGTCAGGATCAGAGGCTTTGGCTGTCTCTTTGGAGGAGAACTACTGCTCCCAGTTTTACAGGCAGGAACAATTAGGGGAGCTGCTTTATTTGGGGTCTTCGAGTGCTATTTTTAGCAGAAAGGCCATAAGAAATCTGATGTATGGTTGTGAGTATAGGAGCCTACTCATGACTCTGTAGGAAAGAGTTAAAACACAAGCCAGCAGCTGTGGGTGCTATTTTGATCTAGAAGAGGACAAGGGTAGCATTTTGGGGATATATGGACCAAATCTTCGCTTTTAAGCACAGCAGCAAAACATCATCCCAGCACCATCAGGTCCTCTGCACAGGGCAGGAGCAGCACAGCCAGTGCTGCCTACAGGACAGGGGTTTCTGCTGACCCCAGGTCAGTTCATCCATTTGTCTCCAAATTCCTGGTGAAAAATGATGGCAAGAATCCTTTCTCCCTTTGCTTATTTACAGTGCAACAGTTTTAAGGGCAGGACCATGTTTTAAGGCAGCACTAGCAAAATAAATGTCCAGACTTGGCTGAGGATAAGATCAGGCAGATGTTACTAACTCTGAAAAGCTGGAAAGCGAGTATTTTCGGGTCAGAAAAATCTCTGGATTTGTGTCAGTGCCAACAAAACTGGAGCCTTTTTATTTATTTATTAGCTGAGATCCACTGTAGAACCACCAGGAAAATCACTTATCAAAATCTTGCAGAAGCTGGCACTGCTCTGCCAAGAAGTTTCACTTCCCCAGCTAGCCTCTCTCCAATTAGAAATAATTAACTGAAAAAGTCCTAGCCAGTTTCACAAGAGTTTTTTTTCATTCCAGGATGCTACTGAAAAAAAAAAACCAAAACACCAAAAAAACCCAACCAATCAAACAACATAAACCCCCTAACCAGCTGTGTGGCTCCCACACACTCAGCTAGTGAAGAGCAGGTTTGCTCCTGATCAGCTTCATCCCAAGGAACAATGCTGCCTCACCTCCACGGATCCACAGATTTGAGATACGAAGTCTGGGGCTAAGAGAAGGTTGGCAAGAGATGCCCAAGGAAGATTCCTGAGGGGCTGTGGCTCCATCAAAGGGTTTTGGACAGCAGATCAGGTCAGGTCACTGCTGGCAGCAGATGCTCTTTTTGCTGCAGAGCATCAAAGAGCTCCATTCCATCAACAGCTGACAGCTCACCAAAAAGTTTAGGGGTGTTAGGAGACACCTCACTGACAGGCATGTTCCTGAGGTATCCCCTCTTGGCACATCCACAGGCTAATGCTGCCATCTGACCTGAAAAAGCAAGTGAACCTCTTCAGCTCTTGGCAAGCAGCTGTTTTGGAAGATGTCCATCAACACCCAAGAGGCTTGTCTGGAGCTAATGCCAAGGGAGTAGAGCTGGGGAGATCCCTGTCAGGTGGTAGGCTGGGTCCTTCCCAGGGCAGAGCTGCCCACAGAGCAATATCCAAAGGCTGGGATGCTGAGAGTGAGGGATGGGGAGTGGCTCCAGCTGGCAGAGCTGGGGCTCAGGATGAGCATCCTGGTACTTGCCAGCTGAGCCACCTCTTATCAGCTCAGACCATGGGGAGGGCCAGCAGTATGGCTTTACCCTGGCTTGGCACTGCTGGAGCAGTGGACAGTTATAGGGGATGGGTGAGACAACAGGGCTGGGACAGGGGACCCCCAGGACCCCTCCAGGATGGCTTCAGCAGAACCTGTTTGTGGCTAGGCTGGCGGGTTCAAAGTGCCAGCAGAGCCAGACCTCCATCCCACCACAGTCTTGACACATCCACCACATCCTCATTACTGAGTAGACCCAAAGAACAGGCATTAAAAAGGGAAGGTTGTGGGTCAGAGCCCATGTCAGGGGCTAAGACAGTGCTGTTGTGTGATGTTGGGATGCCTCAGGGCACCCATGGATTTAGAAGCATTGACAAACAATGCCACCTTCATGTTACGTGCAATATTTGTCTTTCATTAACAGATGAAAGAGTCTCACACTGAGTGTCCACCATCGAAGCAGGCAGATCAAGGGAGGGATTTTGGTCTTGTGTGTCTGAAGGTTATATGGAGCTGGAGGGAGTAATATCCACTGATGGATGTGAAGCTCATTTAGGCAATATTTTCCACAGTCTGAAAAGTTTTTTAAGGTCCATATTACAAATCTCCAAGTAAAATATTAAACAGCAGTTGAAGCACATTGGAAGGGACATCCTTTCACACCAAGGGCTTTGCTTTTTAAAATCCTTCAATGAAAGGAAACCGAGCTGGTTTTACAGCTTCAAATCTTCTGCCAGGTATGTCTGGAGTTATAAGGATACAGCCAACATGGGGAGCAGCACTCCTGCAGCTGGCACTGACAGATAGGAGTTATCTTGAAGAGTTTTTTTCCTCCTTAATTAGTTTTGGCAAAGCTGCCACGGATTAGGTAGGGGTCTGGCAGGAAAGCTGGGCTTGTATCGATCCTTTTTCTCACGATCTCACTGAACAGCACTTAAGGAATCCCTTTCTGCTCACATTCCCAATAAACCTAACAGGGTGCAAACAAACTTGGAGCAGCAACTCTCACTAGCACCAAGCCCATGAAAAAGTTTGGAAGAAACGTGACATATAGCAGTCACCACCATCAACAGCTCTGAGAAAAAAAAAAGGGGGGGGGGGAAATAAGGGGGAATCCCATATTTTTGGCTACTTATCAAACACAGTAAGTGTGAAAAAATGAACGGGGAGCCCCAGTGGCCACGTCCCTGCATCCCTCACACGTGTGCCTCGTGCAGTGATTCCTGCAGTCCCCGCAGGACCCACGGCCCCGAGCCATCCACGGCGTTGGTGAAGGCGACAGAGCAGCCCCTGACACACAGAAACAAAGCCAGCCCAGAGAGACCTTCGACATCCCGATGAGAGGGATCGGGGCAGCCCTTCTCACGTCCCCATGGCAAAGAAGAAAGTTGATTTCAAAGCAAGTCAGGGATTTCTAGAGCAGCCGGAGCAGGGGGGAAACAGCTGCCAGCCCCGCGGGAGGCACACGAGCTCCTTCCCCGCCGCGGCCACCGCCGATTAAATCACCCTCATCCCACGCCGCAGCCACCGCCGGGCACTCACCTTGGCTGATTTTGATGTTGGTCTGGGGGAAGGCGTGGGCGGCCAGCAGGGCGGCGGCCAGCAGGGCGCACAGAGCCCGCCCGCAGCCCATGGCCGGGCCGCCCGGCACCGCTGCCGGGCGCTGGGGTCGCGCTCGGCCCGAGCCCCGCGGGCTATGGGGTGCGGCCGCCGGCCGGCGCGGATATAGGGGCCGCGCTGCCCCCTCCCCCGAGCAGCGGCTCCTCCGCTGCCCGCCCCCGGCTGAGCCCGGCCCCGCTCAGCGCATCCCACAGGGGACCCGCGCCCGGGCCGCTGCCCGCAGCCCGCCCCCGGCTGAGCCCGCCCGCCCTCAGTGCAGCCCAGGCGGGGGCTCGGAGCCGGACCCGTGCCCAGGGTTCGGCCCGCAGCCCCGCTTGGGGGGCACGCTGCTCCCAGAGAGCCATTGCCACCCCCCGGGGCTGCAGGCGAGCAAAGGCATTATCCCTCCTCGCACCCCCCGCTGCATCCCGGGTTGATATTTAGTGTCCCCATCCCGCGGCGCCGCGCCGGCTGCGAGCCTCGGGATGCCGGCGGAGGGGACTCGGGGCAGGCGGTCACCTCGGGGGGTGACAAACGGGACCCTCTGCCTGCGGGCAAGGCCGGCAGAGAGCGGGCAGGGGCGGCGATGGGAGGGCGAGGGCTGTGCTGACACCGGGGAGCGGCGGCAGCCGGCAGCGGGCACCTGGGGAGGCACGGGGAGAGGGTGCCAGGGCTGCAGGGCAGTGGGGTGTAATACATTAGTGCCCCATCTTTTGTTCCTTTTTTCTTGGTTTGGTTTTGTGGTGGTTTTTTTGTTGTTACTGTGGCTTGTTTTTTTGTTTCTTCTTTTTCCTTTGTTTGGTTTGTTTGTTTGTTTTACCCAGAGCAAGGCAAAGCTATGACACACTACAACAGCCTGGAAGAGGGAACCCCCAGCTGTGCCCGGGGCTCCAAGGCTGTTTCAGAAACTCACACTGTGCCCATCTGCCATGTCTATGCTGGGTCCATGCAGTCCTGCAACAGCATAAAACCTGCTATGATATTGCACTCTGTATCATTAACAGCCAGTATTATCCAGCAGGTCTCCTTCCCACGGTCAATATCTGGTTGGACATAAACTTCAGATTTTTAAAAGTCCTTTCCTAACTGTTGCAGTGGTAAGGGAAACAGCACAGACACAAATATTATAAAATTTTGTGGCCCTGTTCCATTTCCAATTTATGCCTTAAGTCAGCATTGAATGAACTGCTTAGGAACACACTTGATGCTGTTCCCTTTTTATTCTTAGCTACCAATTAAAATATTCAGCATTTTTTGAGACTTCAGTTGGGATGGCCAATTTTAGAGGCAAGATTTAAATACAAACAATTTGGAGTGATGGAAGGCCTTCAGTACAATAAGGCATCCAGACTTACTCCAGAGACAGTAACTCATTCAATCAATTTTCTATATTAAATTGTCTTTGCATTAAATAAAGCCTTTTAAGAACACCTCCCCCTCACTTGCATACACTGATCTGAAACTATATGGCTCAAGGAAAAAATTATTGCTACAGCAGGCCATGAAAAATGAAGGAATTCAGATGATTAGAAGCCAAGGCATCCCCTCTCCCTTCTTTCCTGCCATTCCCAGATAAAGCCAGTGTTACAAACAACCTTCAGCAAGCTATGGAACAAAAATCTTTTGAGTATTTTAAGCTACTTCCAAAGCACAGATGTTCAGGGAGAAGAGATCCTGAATAATTTTTATCCTGTTTCCAACAGACCCAAAGCAGCAGCATCCCCCCAGCACAGGCGGGAGCACCGAGCCCCCCGTGCTGCCCCTGAGCCACGGCTCTGTGCCTGGCACAGCAGCTGAGCACCAGCTTTGCTCCCAGCACTGGGACAGCACAAGCACGTTGAGCACGCAGTGCCAGCTGGAGTTGCAGCTGCACTTTGTGTTACCTTCCAATTTTGCCAAACATGAGATGTGGTTCACTCGCTGGGCGCAGCCCCGGGAACAGGTCTCAGTGATCCAGCCCTCCCGCTCCTCTCGCTTCCCATCCTGTGTTCTGATTGCCCTGCAAGTTGGGAGCTCCTCAGTGTGTTTCCATCCTGCTTTTATTGACCTTTCCTCTGGGTTCCCTCACCAATTTTTGGCATCCTCTGTACATGACAGCCCCCTCCCTGCGAAACAGATACCTCACAACTCCGAGGACAGACATGGGCAAGAGTACCTTCTGTTCACATTTCATCCCCAGTGTTGAGTAAACCACATGGCTGGGCTCAGATCAGCTCCCATGGAGCTCATGCTGCTGCCCACAGGCTCCACATGGAAGAATATTAATGTCCACAGCAGTAACCGCTGAAACCACAGCCCCTTGTTTGAGCCTTTTTGACTTAGAGGAGGAGATTTGCCGCCTACAGCATGTGTTTGCCCAGGACTCCCCATGGGGTCCCTCTCCACTGTGATTTATTGATGAGACAAACCAGGAGGAAGCCAGAGAACAGAGATTTGCTGTCGACCTCACTGCAGGACAGAGGAGGGACTTCACCTAGCAGAGGGGCAGGTTAGATTTACAACATGCTCGGAAAGAGGATGCCCACGGATAGCCCTGCAGCCACCACTGCCCCACTGCTGTGTGCTGCCAACACAGAGCAGCTCCCCCTTCATCTACAGTGAGGAACAAGGGGGTAACCACCAGCATTTTGGCTTTTCATCTGCCATAAGCATAACTGAGGGAGCTCAATGGAAAGGTGAATTCTGCCAACCAGTATCACCCCAGTCTACGTGGCACAATTAAATAGAATTTTATTTTCAATAAATATACAATCTGCATCATACTAGACAATATGCTGTGAAAAGATAAAATGTACAGAAGCAACCAACAGGACAGCTTGACCGTAACTAAGTTCACTTGATGACCTGGAGAACTACCAGGGTTAACACACACAACACAGAAAGAGCCACTGCAGTCTGTGAGAGAATTGAAATTGTGTATTTTGGGTCTTCTTAACCGCAAAAGTCCCTGCAGCAGGTTTCTTTTGCACAGCACAAGTTTGGAAAGATGCGAGCTGTTTTTCCCAGTACAAATGGTATTGGAAATGTTTATTTTGCTATATCATCACTGTATCTACTACACACACAGACTGCTATCGAGAGTGGCAGGTCTCACCGCTGACTGGACATCAGATCCATCTGACGTGGGGCCACACAGCCACACGTGTGCCCCGGCACACAAACGCACGTGCACGTACTAACAGGAGCTTAATTCTGTTAAAACTAGTACAAGGACAAAAACTGGAGTCAGAATCGATTTCACCACAGGTTCTACTGTTTAAAAAAATACTCTAGCCTAATTACCACGTTCACCAACGAGAGCACATGGGTACTTATATCTCTGAGAGGATGAGCCATGGATTTGGACTGGAAGGACAGCAGAGGCAACTCCCAACTCCTCCACCCACTCTGCACTCACCACGGCACCTCCACGTGCAGCCCATGCCGCCCGGCCGCACGCTCCACCACGTGGGATGCAAACAGCTGAGCGGTGCCGGGGGCAAGCAGCGAGAGGTCCGGCCCCAGGGGAACAGCCAGTGGGACACGGTTCACAGAGGCCAGCGTGGCCAGTTGGGTGCTGGCAGCCGCTTCAATCCAACAGAGCTGCTGTGGGGTGTGTGTAGGGTGCGAGGGGGGGTGTTTCGGTCATTGGTTTATTTTTTATCTTGTCCGCCTGCTTGGTCTGGCTGCCGTCAGTCTCCCGCCTCATGTCACCTCCAGGGATGCTGGCGAGACGCGGTCGCAGTCCTCCCGGGACCGCAGGCTGTGCCACTGCTCCACCGCTGTCCGGTGTGCGTTCAGCATCCGGCGCCAGTGGTTGGACTCGGGGGCACCTGTCGAGTACTGCCCGATCACGATCCTCCCGATGAAGTCATTGCTGCTCTTCACGTTGTGCCCGTAGACTGGGGAGAGCAGAAACAGAGACTGGTCAAGACAAAGGCACCGCTCGTCCACCCAGAGCCCTGCCCCAGGAAACCAGACATCCTGCAGATGTCCCCTCACACCGTGTGCCGGATGCCAGCATTTTTGCTGTGTGACTCGGCACCTCAAAAATGTTAAGAGACCAAAACAGGGGTTTGGAAGGAATAAAATAAGCTGTACTACAAACTAAAATACAATTCAAATAAGCAAGACACAGATCCACAGTTATCATGGAATTTAGCAAGAACAGGTGAAGCAAAATCATAAAATGGTTTGGGTTGGAAGGGACCTCAAAGATCATTCAGTTCCAGGTTGCTCAAAGCCCTGTCCTGTCTGGCCTTGAACCAGAATTACATCATGTAAAGAAGTGCCAAAAGCTCTGCCTGGGCATCATGAAATGACAAAAGCAGCCCAGCAACCTGTGCCTGGGGAAATGCAGAGGCAGCATCTCAAACTCTCCTCCTCCAAACACACATGACCCAAACCGCTCCAGTGCTAATCGTCAGCCTTCCCGACTGGAAGACATGCACTGCACACGTCCAGGCTGTCAGCAGGATGTTTACACGGAAACCATTTGCCATAATTATCACTGCAGCTACTTGTTAGAAGTCCAGGAAAGAAACTGAGGGAACGACATCAATGCCACACCCCATCCTTTGGATTAGCCCAGTCTCCTGGCACAAAAGATGGCAGACAGCAGCAAACCCTAATGATGGGCCCGATCCTGGGAAAGGCTGAACGCTCCCACCAGACAGGAGCAAAAGCACTTTGTGTGCTGCAAACTGAAGCCCTGCCTTGGCTCATTAGAAAGTTGAATAAAAAGTCTTTGCAAGCTGAAGCCAAGATATCCACAGGCACTGGCGGGAATATTAAGGATTAAAAAATCTCCTCAGGAAAGAGAGGGATTTTTAAGAACAAATGTTTACAGGAGCTCCAAATCCAGCCAGGCTTGTGCAGCAAGAGCGTGTTCAGCGTGGAGTGGAGCCGTGAGCCCAGCATAGAGCCAAAGCACTGCCATCTCTGCCCCTGCCAGCAGCACTCACTCCCCAGGGCTGCTGGAAACCAGCACTGGCAGCAAAGCCACATCTGGGATCCCTCACAGCACACCCTTCCAGGCAGGCAGGACACTGAGCACTATGCACTTGACCTCACTTTTAGCCAGGCACCTTTGTCAAGGCTGCATATTTCCTATTATAATAGACCCCACAATTGATTAGTGCTACTTTAATGAGGCACTCTGTCATCTCCACACTCTGCAAAGGCTTGTTCCTCACCACTGCACCAGTCTGGGATCTTGTTCCCTGGGTGACTCAGGCACCACCTGCCAGTGCAGTCCCAAAATCAAGCTGAGCAAGGTTATATCTCACTATATCCCTTCCGACAGCTCTGACAAACACAGTTCATGGGCAGAGATGCTTCTGCCCACCAAATCACCTGTGGAAATTTTAGGTAACGGCAAACCTTCAAATGCTCAAGTAATTTGTCCAAAAAACTGCCCTAAAAACCCCATTCTGCAACTCAGACTCCTGTAAGCTTATCTTCAAACAATGATTTGGCATTCACCACGCCAGCAGGAAGACTGCAGCTGTTCTGCCCATCACCAGCAGCTCTCTAGGGGTGATGCCATCAACTCTGAGACGTGTCGCCGAGCAAGTGCCTCTGTCAAGGGGCCAGGTTGGTGTTATTTGGAAAGGCCACCTTCTGAGGATGCGGTGAGGAATTTTAAGCCATCCATTTCCAACTAGTACACAGCTTGTCACGGTTATTAACGAGTTCTGCAAGGCAATGGATCACAAGCGTAGCTAGCAGGACTGTACTAAATGTCCTGCTATGATTTATTAGCCTAGAGAAATCAAATATTGTGATAAAATTTATGTCCCATGTAAAAGTACCCTCAAAACAAAATTCTTAATAGGATTTTTTTCCATCTCTTTTTTCCCCCATTCTTTTTTTTCCAAAATGAAAGAAGATGAAGCCTAATCTTGGGAAACAATACCAAGTAATTTAAACCAAGAAGTCTTACAGGCCATCAATTAATCACAGGATAAATTAACAGTGGGGAAGTACCCCAGGCATACAAATTCTTCAAAAATATTCCATGCCAGGACTGTAAAACAAGCAGGTGTCCTAAGTAAGGGAACCTGTTATTTTACTCTTGATTCAAGTATTTTGAATTCCTGCAATGCAACTTGCTAATCTCATCGTGTCAGGTAATTAGCATGCTGAGTCTTTTGGGGTATTAATGAGCTAATTATACAAGCATTGTTGCTTCTATCATTAACTAGTGTAGAGAGCACAGAGACTTATTGCTGAAGAATGGGGAAGTCATTTTCCAAGGCCGAATGCTTGCTCACACACAGACTATAAGAGGTGCCACTAGATCGACCTCAGGTTAACAAACTCACAGCTTCACTGCAGCAGCTTTCTCAGAAGATAAGAGATCTTTGTGTGCCAAAAATTCTGCTCTACTCATCAGTTCATGAGTCTTTTAAACTCAAGGACATGCTTTTCTGAGAGGCTAACTGCTGTATTGCACTCATAAATGGCCAGGATTTGCTGAGCAATTTGCTGATGGCTGAGTTGTACCGAGCTGTGGCACAGACCTTACCCAGGAGAAGCTGGTGTTGTGAAAATAAGCCCTTTCCTTTGCTCACATTCAGGAGCACAATTTTTCCTGTTGCTGTCACTGGCTCTTCCAAGAACAGCTTGGAAAAGAGAACTGCAGGGGCCCAGAGGCCCAGGAGAGGAGCCGAAAGCAGAGGCTGGCTGTGCCCCCAGCAGTCATCGCGCCGTGGGCTCCCGTCCTGGCACAGGGAGGGGGAGCAGCTCCCCAGGTCCTCCCTCAGCTGCAGCAATCACTTCTCAAACACAGGAGCAACCCTTTCCTTGAGCACCAACAAGCGAGCACCAGCCACTGCTGTGCTGTTTACACTCATGTCGGACACTTCAGCTGCTCCAAAACCCTGCAGAAGCAGTTCCCATCACACTCTCGATACAGACCCCCCAGGTACTCATGGACTGACCAGGGCTCCACGTGCTGAGCCTCGGCAAGTAAAAAGCACCTGCTCTTTCCTACCAGCTTCTTCCACAACAGGTAGAGGTGGAGAAGCCCCTGTGGTCCAGCCATGGGCAGCAGTTGAGCACTGCTCCATGCTCCAAGCTCAGGTGACAGTACAAGCAGACTGAGCTGTGTTCCCTGATGTCTGAGCATCCTCTAACAGAGCCTGAAAGCAGCTCAGAGTAAATTTCAGATTAAATCTGCCCTCGGTCACAAAAAACAGTAACTCCATGGAGCTGATCAGAGGCAGAAAATGAAGTAATTATCATTTGGGATTTTCAGACTGACCCAGACTCTGGTTATAAACAGGTAGATGCTGCTTTCCATTTAAGAAACCTATTTTCCTGACAGAAACTATACACCTGATCTCATGAGCTTTTTTCCTACCATCAGGGTAATTTACACAATAGCAACATCCATTTCTAGGCCAACACAGAGCAGAAAGCAATTAAAGAAGCAGAGGTCAAACTAATTCCTTCTGCAGCTGCTCTTCACTGAGGGATGCATTTGGAAACAGAAATGTTTCTTAAAAAGAAATTCTTCATAATAGAAATGCTGAAATACAGAAAAAAATTGGGTTCACTTATGTCCATTAAATGGGCTGATTTCTTGAGGAGAAGTTACACGATGTAAATAAAACATTTTCATGTTGTACATTTACTGATGCAGCACTCCTAAATGATGCATATCAAAGGATGGGGCCCTCAGTGCCACATGAAACATCTTTGGGGCAAGGGCCCATGTGCTCCACAGGGCACAGGAGGGGTGGCTGAGGGTCCCCCAGCCTGGCTGCCTGCAGGGCTGAGAGCACAGCACGGTGGGTATCAGGCACTGCACAGCCCAGAGCTTCTCCCCAGCAAGGCAGTGACTTCCAGGGGATGTGATGACACTTGGAGTTCCAACATCTGGCTCCAGGTGCAACTCCAGCCTGAGCTTTCCCCTTGTCTCCTACCAACCTCAGTCACACGGAATCGCATTTTACCAGTCAACTGTTTTGCACGTCACTACATAATCAACCCATGAGGTTGCCTTCCCCTTTGCCTCCACACTGAGACTGGCAAGTTCCCTACCTGTGAAGAGCATGACTGCGAAGCACTTGTCATCTATGAGTTATGTGCAACAGTACAATTTAACTGGCATTTCGGATACTAATTCATCCTTTGATTGAACTCATTAGCAGCCTTGAAATGACCAGGGAGGAGCACTGACTCAGAAAATTTCCTTAAGCTAACTTCAAGGCTACCCAGTACCACACGTGATGGGGAAAAGCCTGCAACTTGCAGCTGGGGCCACAAAACCTCTGCATCTCCTGCAAACCCTTTTTCGGATGTGCTCAGCAGTTACTCAGCAGTAAAGGCTGTGCTGCACCACCGAGTACGGCCGCACAGCGCCTCTGCTGCTGCCTCTCTGGGAGCAACAGCAGAGGAATCTCAGCGTGCTGGAACAGCTGAGAGCTTCAGCACAAATAACTAACTCTTCTTCAGTCACCTACATCGTTAGCTACAACACAATTAAAACCATTTAACTCAGAGGAAGGAACAGTAAGCAAAAATGTGCCCAAGGCTGCACATGGGCAACTGAGGGGCAGAGTCTCACAGATTCTCCGGCAGAACCACAACACTGTTTGCACTGATGACACATCAACACTTCCTGTACTCCAGCCTCAGTGCCTGGCAAGGTCTCAGAAAGTGCCCCCTTCACAAACCTGCCCTGCTCGGGCAGGCAGTGCCTCACCCCACCCTTGGCAGGCAGGAGCCAGTGCCCAGCAGTCAGTGCCAGGCCTCTCTGTGCTGACCATCAAGCGCTGCCACCAGCCAGTAGGGGTGAGCTGTCAGGTTAAGTAGGACTGAAAACTAATTCTGAACTGCTTGACATCAATACTGAAAAGCTATTTAGCACAAAGAGGTGCTGCAAGCAGCAGCAGCAGCCGGGCTAATGATGCACACCAAGAAGGTCACAGGTATGGACCAAATCCTGCCCCTTGCTCCCTGAGCGTGGTCCATCATATTTAGTAGAGAGGAGAGAAAAACACAGGAGAAGATGCCATGGTTTCACATTCATCAATTTAATCTCCATCAGGCTCTGATGTGCACGTAAAACCCACTTCTCAGCCTCTCCTCCGTGACACTGCTCCCTGCAATGTCTGCACCCGCCCAGTTCCAGAGGGAACTGGAACTACTCGAGCCCGTGGCCAAATCCTGGCCCAGCTCCAGCATCCAGCTGATGCTTCATGAGGGAAAATGCCACCACAACAAGACACCCTCTTTGGAAAATCATTTCTCTCCCTCAGGGGCAGCCCCTGTGCTCTGGCTGAGGCACCCAGGGAAGGGGACCCTGCAGAGGCATCCCCAGCCAGGCATTTGCCTAAGCAGGGTCTGACCTCAGACAGGGAGAGGAAAGTCCTGTAGGAGACAGCAGGGACCCAGGGTGCAGGGAAAGTGCAAGAGCACAAGTGTGTCTTGCAGAGATCTCAAGGGCGTGCAGGGATGACACCTCATGAAATTACCTCATCAGGAGAGACTGGAGTAATGGGCTGGATGCATCTATCACAACAGCCCAGAGGATACTGAAAAGGACTATCTACAGCTGGCTTTTCCCACCCTCAGTTCCTCCTTTTTTTAAAATCACCTCTTAATTCTCCGCTCTATGAGCCCCAGATCCAACAAGCACATGGATGGTTTCACACAAACTTACACACCTCACACAAAGAGGCTCCAGCACCAACACCACACAGCGCCTGCAAAGAGGCAGGGATGGCCGTGAGGGAGAGGCAGCCTCTGCCTGCACAGTCAGCTCCTCTGATGGCCACAGGGCCAGGCACAGGCATTCCAACTCCAGACACTGCTCTGCCACCCACAGCAGCTCCCGCCACCGAGACTTTTCTTCACTTGATACGCAGGGAGATTCCAGCCTTGCGAGACGTTTGAGCAATTCCTTTCACCACAGCGTGAGCCAAACAAGATGAAATGAAGAGGTCAGGAGAGGCAACACTGCTTAAACTAAGGGTCTTGGCAAAAGCAGTAAGCACCGATCAGCCTGGAGAGAGGGGGGGTTTGCTCCTTTCTTTAGGAGAAAAAGATTCCCCAAAAATTCCAGAGAACTCCAGCACAAGCCGTTTCTGCCACATCTGATGCGGTACATTTATTAACTAAGGCCACTTGAAAAATCTAATTTTGCCTTCTAAGCAAGCAACAGATTGGCTCAGGAAGCATCAGCATCTTGTTGCTCTCGCCAGGATTAATGGTGTTTCACTCCTCCTCGTTAAAGAAGACAGTGTGCTGCAAAAAGCCAAAGCCATCCAGGAGCATCTTCCCTGAGTGTCCCTGGACCAGGATCGGGACTGCAGGATTCCACTCAGTATCTCCAACCAACCATTGCTGCCTGCTCTGCTGTCACCTGCTCCAGGCTGACAGACAGCATCTATCGTGGACTGGGACATCCACTCCCCCACAGATGGGGATTGAGAATGGAGAGCAACAGGGACCTTCCTCCTCCCAAAGGGGATCTGAAGCCTTTGCATCGTACCTCTGCAGAGAGGCTCTGCCAGGCAGGGTACGCTTCAGGAGGCCAGTGCCTCCCCCTGCCAGCACACCTTCCCGTGCCCTTGTCCCAGCACCCTAAGGTGTCCTCACTAAGGTGACCTGCTGGGACACCTTGAGTGGCCACAGCCCCCGGAGCAACCTGGAGCAGTGCACTGCTCTCCTCAGACCTGGGCATGGACCATATGGTGTCTGCTGCATAAATGCATCAAGTGTTTTATAATGCCAGACACAAAGGCCAAATTCTGATCTAAATGAAACAGGTATAAATCCCCAGAAAACCCGGTGCTGACATCAATGGTTTTTTCCATTTTTTCTCCTTTGGCTGAGATAGGATTACACAGGTTTAAGCAAGGATTAGATTTTGTTTCTGAGCTCCAGATATGGGAAACTGTACAGTCAGTCCAATACTCCAGAAAAACACGTTGAATAGACATTAAGAAACAATTTTCCAGCAGCAAGTTGACTAATTATCCATCCATCCTAAAGATGTTATGGTGCCCAACATGATAGCGTTTCAAACAAGAAACCACTTCTTCCACCTGCATTCCAGCATGCGAAAAAAACCCACAGTTTAGTTCGACTCATATTAGGGAAGATTTTTTCCCCCATATATGTGTCCAAAAGACAAAGTGCCTGAATGTTTGTTGGGTTTTTTTGTTTGTTTGTTTTTCGTGGTTTTTTTTTTGTTTTTTTTTTTGGTGGGGTTTTGTTTTGTTTTGTTGGCAAAGAAAAAGCAACAGAAGAAAGGAGAGATGAGCATCTGAGTCAGCAAGTCAAAATGTAGATGTGTGATGACTCCAGATACATGGTGGTTTCCATCCTTGCAAACAGGCATCTAAAGATGATCCTGGCATCTCAAGGTCATGCTTCCACACAGCAGGGAAATCAAAATTCAGATGTATTTCAGGGGAAGCCTGAGGACAAAAACATTATCAACCTTCAACCTGCTCAGCTAATTGGGACATTTCAAAATCAGCCTGTTATTAAATGAATACCACTGAAAAGCCTTGCTCTCTCTGCATCCTGTTCATGGAACATTTACAAACCTCATGCAGCAGGCAAACACCAGAAGCATCACCTTGTCTCCAACATCTACACCACAAATCTGACCACCAGAGCTGATGACAAAAAACAAGAATAGTGTTAAGGGCTGAAGAGAGAATGCTCATGGGCTGCACACTCTCAGCCAGTACTTACAGGGAAGATCTCACCGTCTGTCACACACATATCAAGGTCAACTTCTCCATCAACAAGCAAACCCTGGCCCAGTCTGCTTCCCTCCCCCAGGCAGAGCATCCTGTCCTGCTGGAGCCGTGGCCAACTTCCACACAGGAATGGTGGAGTGGGATGAGCCCCACCACTGCTCTCCATCAGATACATCCGCCCCAGTGCTGTCCTAGCTCCAGCTGCACTCCCAGCCAGGTCAGCCAGTAAAGCAGGTTTTCCCTCTGCAATTGCACCGACAGTACCCTGAGCACGAAAATGATGTTTCCCTCTTTGGGGACTCTGGTCTCTTCACAAGCCATAAAGATCCTGCCACTGTAAACATGCACAAGAGTTTATTTAAATGGAGAAAGACACACACAGTCACCACAAGGACCTCGGGGAGATAAATATTCCCTAACTGTGAGTGCTGAAGGTTGCCTTTTTTATGGTAAGTGATCAAAAGATGTTAACGAGTCACCGAGATGCAGTTTGCCCTGGAGTGCTGATGGTTTTTATTGGGCCATCTGGGCTTTACTGCAGCACAAACAGCATTACTGATGATTGTTATTAACAACATTATAATCATTAACAAAATACTAGAGTGCTTGGATTTCAGGTGTCGTGTACCCTCCCACTGCACAGCCCAGGATTTCTGAAAGTTAGGATTTAGAGGACAGCCTGCCCAAAATCCAGCAGTGGGGACAACAGCACAGGGTCTCTAGGCACCCAGCATCCAGCTCTCCTAAACACAGAGGCTGCAGCTGCATCTCAAAAAACCTTTTTTCTTCTGGGAAATGACAGCTGACAGCCTTGCTGTCAGGGCCGAATTCCACCTTCCCCTTACCACTGGACAAAGAGTAACCAACACCTTTGTTCACGGGTAAACAGGGTTAGGAGAACACCCTGCCTTTCACAGCCTGCCCCACTTCTCTGCAGGAGCTGAGCCCATGACTCGCCTGCACTCAAGCACAAGGTGGCACACGGGGGATCAGTGTGAAGTTGCCAAAAATGCCAGAAAGTGCAAAAAAAAGAACCATCTAGGAGTGCATTTCTGTTATATATGGCTGCTTATTACCTAGACAACGTATTTGATAGAGTAAATGAAAATCAAACATCATCTCCACCAGCTGTCGCCCCACTCATCATCATTTTTTTTTTGTCAGGACATTAGACGTGTTATGAGTATCAGTGGCTTTCCTGTTTTCAGCCTCTTTGGGTGAGAAACTGAACAGACAATACTTGCAGCAGCAATCCTGACCCTGGATGCCTCCTCCTTGACAGGACATCTCCACCTGAGCTCATCCCACCTCATTTTAGGCACTAAACTGGGACATGTGAGTTAATGTGGAGTGACAGCTCCAGTAAGCATCTGAGGTAAGAACAGAGGGCAAGGCAGATTGTACAAGGTGTCCTGCACCAGTGTGGAAGGAGAAGCATTTTGGTCTGTAAATGCCAATAATTTACAGTATTGAATCCTTATATGCCTAAGGAGGAGGAAAGATCAAAGAATCAGCCCAACCACCACCTTCCCCAGTCTTGACTAATGCAAAGCTCTCCTCGTGCATCCCATCTTGGAGGCACCCACTGCCTCTCTCCTAATCCAGCCGTGCTTCAGCCCTGGGTTTGGTCTGGAGTCCAGCTCTCCAGAGCACCGCCAGGAAAGCAGGGAGCAGGACGGTGCTCCACTCGATGCTTGCACACACAATCCTTGCTAAATCACAGCAAAATGGTGGAGAAATCCTCACCAGAGTGCACGAAACCCAGACAGTTCGATTCAAGATGCACAAGAGAAAAACACACAGGGGGAATAAAAATTAATTTTACTTTATCTGGATAGTGCCTTACTTTGCAGTGTGGTACCAGCCCCACTGGGAGCCGGGAGCCCCAGCTGATGGGAACTGGCGGGGTTCCATGGCTTTCCAGTGAAGCCAAGCCAATGTAAAGACAGCTGCAGACTGGGTCCAAAACATGAAGCCACAAAAAAGGTTCCTCTAAATTATTGAAGACATACTCACTTCTGGCTCCCATGACTGCTTTTACAGCTCTCTTTCTCTCCATTCAAGGCATCATCACCCACCCGTCAAGCAGGATTATTTTCCTTTTCAACTGGACTTTGACTCAACAGCAAATTTAATTAACTGACCTAATGGACTAGAGTTGTGTATTGGAAAAAAAAAAGAAATAAAACCCAACTCCCAACAAAACACACAACAGAAAGAACCACTACTGCAGGAAAAAAAAAGCAAACCAAACCAAACCAAACAAACCCCAACCCAAAACACCTCAACAAAAAAACCAAAACACTCAAGTTAAAAAAAAAAACAAAACCACAAAAACCAAACAAAACAACAAAACAAAACTATGCCCCTACTATGCAGAGATGCAAAATAGAAAGATCTTTACATTGCAAGGTACAGCTTCTCCATGCTGACAACCACAGCTTAAACACAACAGTGTGACCCAACCCCTCTGGGTCCAGCTATATATTGGCTACACAGTCCACACATCTCACACAAGAGATGCACAGCAGGAGCAGCCAGCCTGAGGACACCATGTCACCCCTCAGTCCAAGAGCAGCCAGGAAAACTTGCCCCACTGCTCTTCCAAAAAGCTCTGCATGTTCCTTCCCAGTCTTGGAGCTGCTGGGGACATTTCTGGCCTGGAATTATTTATTGCAACATTCAGAGCAAGCAATATGTCACTCTGAAAGTGAAGCACCACTTACAAGGCTCACCACTGAAATCCGACTGCGTGATGTATGGTGACAATTCAGCCAACTTCCCGTTGGCTTATTTTGGAAATACATCCCTTTGCACGGAAAAACTTAATCAGAGATCCACTCATTAATACTGACTTCATCCACTGTGGTGAGGAGCAGCGTATTCCCCTCTCCCTCCTGTCTGCACAAAGCTGCTACTCTGCCCTCTCTGCTACTTGTAGGAAAAGTGGAAAACAAAGAATAGAGTGTTTCCCACCTGTCACAAAATCACCTCATGGAAGCTTTCAAGAAGGAATTCATCACTGCACATGCAAGGTACAGTCAGGGTGACATGCATGCAAAACAGTGATTAATTATAGATGTTTTTCTGAGGAAATTTCTGAGCATGAAGGGCAGAATTTAAATTGCTGATCAGCATCACTTTTGTTCTAACATGTTTGGAAACAAACTAATGGGGTGGAATTAGCCTCCTTGTACCAGCTTTGACACCTGTATCTGGCATGTAAAAAGTAAAATTAAAAAAATGCTTCAACATACATCCTTTCAGAAGCAGATTCCTTGCTCTTCATCAAAAAAGGGTGAGTAATGGGTGCAAAGCTGCCAAAAAATGTGTTTGTGAAGCATGAGAGCCCAGCGTGGTAGAAGAGTGTGGGTCCCACCACCCAGCCCCTCTGACCCTCCAGACAGCAAAATGGTCCAACCCTGCTCCTGATGGTGCCTGAGCTCCACAGCTCCATAGGCTGGGTGAAGCCGTGGTGTGGGAGGGAAACCCACCCTTTGTAGGGGTCCCTGTAGCCCTGCTCAAGATCTCTCTGCTGGGAAAGGGCAGAGAATGCCACCAACCACAGCGGGTCCCTCTCCCAGTGCTGCTGCCCAACCAGGGACCATCCCTGCGCTCTGCGACTCCTGCTCCCAGCAGCACCTCGACTGCCAAGCTCTACTGCCTGTTCTCATGCCTCGAGAACAAAAAAAAGAGATTCGGAAATTGTTTAAAAATAAGTATTCCTATCCCAGCCAAACATCTCCAGCGCTGACAAAGCTCCTGAGTGAGGTCAGCCTGGGACTGCTCCTGGCATGGTCTGTGTCTGGGTCCACCTCAGCTGTGCCACACAGGGCTTGGCACTGAATCCCAGCCCTTCAGAAATAAAGGCATGAACAAACCTGCTTACGGAACAGGTGAGGACAGTGTGAAACACCTCCAGCTGCATCATCTCACCAGCAAACCGTGTCAAATCTTTGCCAGTGCCTGGGCTCTGGGATCATTCACTACTGCCCTCTCATTCTTCTAATTTTTGACTCCGTGCCCAAGTTGGCTGTCACTGAGAAGTGCAATTAACGCTCCTCCTCCTTCCCTGCACAAAAGCATTCCGAATGGCACCAATTAAGCCAGGACTGACACGGTGCAGTCCCAGCCAGCTCCAGCTGTTGGGTGGCAATGCTGGGAACAGAGTGCTAATTAAGCTTCCCTGGAGACCCCTGCGATGGCCACCCCTTGCAGTATGGCTGTTGGGACAAACACTGCCCTGCATGGGCTCATCTGCACACCCACAGCTGCTGCTTTGTTCACCCCAGAGCCAACCATGACCATGCTGAGCCAGTAACACCACCACAATTACCTGTGAACACCAGGCTGGTGTTCTCCAGCTCTTCCTGTGGAACCTTGAAGCTGAAGGATTCATTGTAGAAGGGATCTATCGTGCCTCGCATGCAGGAGGTCTTCTTGGTTTTTGTTAATTTTAATCCATGAACAAGCTGAATTTTCACAAAGGGATCTGGCAAAAAGCACAAGGCACAGGCTCTGCATTACAGGCATCATGAGTCAGTACCCCTGTTCATGAAGGCTGGGCACTACAGGGATGGACCATGATGAGAAACAGCCTTTGGAAATGGTAGGGACTTGTACCCCCACGCTGCTCCCACGGATTTGCAGTGGAGAAAAAAGTCAGGCATCTGGATTAAAAACAGTCCCTGCCAAAACCAGAGTTAATGACAGCCTTGATACGGACTGTTCTTTTTGCAAAATGCCAGTATTCTGGCAGCAGCAGTGGCTGGAGCAGGGAACATGGGAAAAACACCTGAGAACACAAGCACGAAGCAGTTACCAGCCAGCATGTTCAGAGCCAGCAGGGAGCACTGCCCACGGGCTGCCTTACAGAACACAAGGGGGGAACATTAAAGCTCCTGGCTCCTCACCTCACCCTGGTACAGAGATTTTTTACTTTAAATATGGCAAAGCTATTCACACTCTCGCTTGCATCTCAGGGTAAGCGCTCCAAATACTTTCATTATTCTTGGTTATACACATAAGACGAATATCCAGAGCCTTGTATCGATAGGACCTCTGGGTCCCCCACAAATTGCTGCCTTACATCACTGATGTGCTTTAAAGGCACATATATATATTCTGTGCATGAGTATTGTGAGAAATGCACTGCCCTTTACCTGAACCTTGGCTCATGTCTGTCTGAAGAAGCTGTTTTGCTCTAATGATGTCCACGTTCAGTCTTCCCGCGCTGGGTAGATAGTTTAGTGACAACAGCAGCTCTCCCAGCTCCACTTCATTCTGCAGGGAAAAGGCAATGCGGAAATTTAGAACAGAGCTCAGAGGGGAAGGGAAGAGAAGGAAGAGAAATTAAATAGATCCCATTTGTCTAAGTGCCTGAAAAATGAATTTTAGTCACACTCTGAACTGCAACCAAGAACCATCTGGTGGTTCCTCGTCCTAAGCAGAAACAAGAAAAAATACTATCCCCAAGTGAAAATCGTTCTTTAATCACTGATTCTTCATCAGCTTTTCAGCAGCAGTGCAAAGAGGACCTAAAAGGAAGCAGAAATACATGGTGAGTAGTTTCTACCTGCTCCATTTTGAATGGTTCCAGGTGGCTCTGATCTTAGCAACGTGCAGAACATAAATCCATTGGAAAAGACACTATCTTTACTTCCCAGCCCCCAGGGACCACACCAGTTACTTGGGAAGTTCAGGCATGCATTGGTTAATGTATCCCTGGGTCACAAGAAGGCAGTTTAGAGGAGACATTCCTTCACCATCCAGCCCTCTACCCAGAGACCATGGCACAGCCTGACTGTGCTCTTGCTGTTCATCGGGCTGTGCCATGACCACAGTTCTGCTTCAATATAGCTGTGTGGCCATTATTTCTTCTCCTTCTACTTAATGATGCTTAAAACTAGCAATTAAAGAGCTGGAGAGCTGATATCACTGCCCCTCTCCTGCCTCGCACAACCTGGCTCTGAGATGCTCTCACTGTCAGATGCAAAATACACACACTGAAACAACTCTGGAGAACTGAAAACACATCAGCCGGTCCAGGAAGGGCATTGATAAATCTGCCTTGTCCTGCCTCAGGTCCACACAGGAGTGCAGAGCTAGTTCTTCATCCCAAATAGTCAAACAGTTCAAAACCAAAACAGATCATGCGGTTACAGCCCGTTTCCAAGAGGAAAAGGAGTGGCAGTGGCATTGCAATCATAACAAAAGGCTTAAATATCTTTACTGATGCCCCATATCTTAGATTACAGAAACCAGAGACTAAAGGGCTGGGTAGATGATAAAGTAAAAAGCTCTGAGACACAGTCACAGCCTGAACTGACCCAAAGAACCAGGTTCATCAGCAGATGGGGCAGCACACAAGGCACAATTCCAGGCAAAGACATCAATGGCTCGGGGAAATTGAGGCTGGGGCTGCTGGAAAACCCAACCAGTTCCTGGCTATTCGGCTGCAAGTGGAAAAGCACAATTTCCACTGGGTACAGGCGAATCAGAGGGCTCAGACCAAACCCAAGCAGGCACTCAGGGAAAACCCCTGCGCCCTGCCAGGAGCAGCACAGCACCTCCTGCCTGGCTGGCCAGCAGCCTCCAACAGCTCCTGCTGATGGCAGGTCACTTGGCTCCTCACCCAGCTAGCCAAGCACTAAAACTGATGTCAGGTAATGACATTAGAAGTTTTTCCTTTCGTGCTTTTCAAGTGTGTCCATAATTCTATTCATTATTTTAAGGGAAGGAACATGCAGGCCCCACCTCCACAAGGGCCATGGCGGGATGGGTGCGCTCAGAGCCAGCAGGGAAGAGCAGCCCCATTGCAGGCAGAGCACCAGCAACATTTGCAGCAGTGACACAAGGTCTTTTCAGAAGGAAGCCCAGATCCCTGGATAGCTCACCTCCCCAGACAAGTGATTCAGCCTTTTCAAGGCACTTAATTCCAGCAGCCAACTGCTTCCGATATTACAAATGCATTATTTCCAGCTTAGCCACGAGGATCTGGGAAACATGCTTCAAATCCTGCCCTGGGGCCTGAGAGGATGTCAAGCACTCGAGAAAATGAATCAGTGGCCAATAGTCACCACACTTTCCTCCCTGGCACGTCAGGCTGGCACTGCCCCCACTGTGCTGCGCTGTACCACGTCCACCAGCTTTCTCCTGCGGTCCCCTGCCGTCACTAGCAAGCAAGCACAGAATTCACGGGTTGCCCCGAGAGGAGGGAGGTACAAGGCACACCCTCAAAACCTGTGGGAGGTTTTAGTTCCCTATGCTTTCCCCAAAAACCTTTGCTGATGTGCCAGTCTTGCTCACCCGCACCTTGGAAACACTCCGTGCTGCCTTACCCGCTGACCCCCGTGCCCATCCCCTCCTTCACAGACATCTTCATCTGCACCAAGGCACTCTGTGCCAGGGGCAGCGGGCACAGAAGCGTGGCTCGTGTTCTGTCACACACTGGAGCACCCCCAAGCCTCAGGTTCACGTAGGGGCTGAGCTGAGAAGAGGGATCATGCACGAGAGGTGTCATCGGCACGCTGTTCAACACAGGGCAAGGGAAGTGCCTGAATTTTACTTTTCCTGGGTCTTTTCATCAGAAACTAAAATGCTGTTGGTTTTGCTGTCAATATTTTGCTCACAGAAGGCAGCGTGCAAAGGTGCCCCTACGAACCCGTGCTAAGGCATCATTTCAGTTGCCATTATTAAGCTGATGACGTGCTGATTTCTGCCGAGATCCCAGATGACCCTGGAAAAGCAATTTCCTGTTTGATGAGATGCCGGAGTGACACCAAGTCTGGGATGTCTGAGACTCTCCTGAAGCTCTGATTAACATTTCACTCCTGGCTGTTCCTCTCCACAGCTGTATTACACAGCCAGGTTGGATTTGCAGCCTCGGGCTCGCCTGTGATCCAGAACCTTCTGCAGTTACTGCCTGGGCTGAACCCAGAAATTTTGAAGCAGAATTCTTTTTTATATTTTTATGTCTTCTCTCAAACACAAAGAGGCTCCCCCAAAGGAAGATGAGCTTCTAACTCATGCCATTTGCGCATCTTGTTTGGACCAGAGTAATTCCTTCCTCACAGCCCCCCAGACTGTTTGCTGTGCATTGCTCCAACACCAGCAAAATTCTGCAGCTGAAACCCTCCCCGGTTCCCGACGGGAACCAGAGCACATTACATCAGCACAGACATCTATGCAACACTCCTAATGAAGTTTCAGATTGATTTTCTTCCTCAAGGCTATCTGTGATGATACCTCCAGGCACATTAAAAAACTGATGGTTTAGAACAGTTTGCTCTAACAGGTTTTCTACAGCATCCTGTGACACACAGACATCATTTTGGGAAGGCTGAGCTATTAAGGATCAGAACCTGAAAGAAAAACACCTACCAATGGATAAGAACAGTGTTTCCTACGTAAAGTATATTGAAAAGAGTCACAAAATCCCTTCTGAAGTGTAACTGTCTTTGCATCTGTTTGGATGGCCATAAGAAAGCCTGTGCTGTGCAGAAAGCTTTGGGAAGAAGATATCCTATAGAGAGGTCCTGCCCACAACCCCCACCAACCCCTCTGAGCTCCTGCTCAGCAAAATACACCCCACAGCATCCCAGTCCTCTGTGGAAACGGCAAGGAGTGAACAACACTGGGGGGAACGGGTGAGGTGACTGAGGTGACAGCTGGAAGCAGAAGAAATAGATAAGGATGAAGAGAAAACAATAAAGAAGAAAAATTGCTCAGTGATGGATCTTTAAAGACTGAAAAAAGAAAGGAGGAAAAAAAAACCCAACTGAAATGGAAAATACAGAGTGAAAGAAAGATGGTAGAATATTATAATCCAAAATAGGAAAACAAACATAGGTTAAGAGCTAAAAATACTGTCATCGTGACAGACAATAATCCATCATGGCTGTCTCAGTTCCCACAACTCCAGTGACCTGAAGGCTGAGTGTATCCTGCCCTCTGCCAGGTTTTGCCCAGGGTATCTCCCACACTGGCAAACTGCCAGGTTGATTTCAACATCCTGCTGCTGAACAACCACGGCCCCACATAACCAATCCATGTTCATCATCAGTGATTCTGCATCATTCCTTCAGCTACGCAGCCAATGAGCTTTTGGATGGCTAAAAAAAAGATGGACAAAAAGGAAAAAAAAACCCCTGACAACATTGCCTTTCATAATTTCCCATGACTGTCACAAACACGGACCCCCACTCCACACTGATGCACGCAGCCTTGAGCCAGCTGTTGTGCCAACTCTCCGAACTAAATCCCTGTCTGTACAGCACTTTCTGCCTGTATGAAACATAGGGATGGCATTAATCTCAATAATACATTGTGCTACCAAATGCAAGGCATCATCCCCGTTCCCCAAGGATGGCTCCATCTCAGGGCTGCAACGGATAAGCCAAAGAACATGGGCACCAAGGGCAAACCTGGTGTGTGCACAACTGGGGGCCTCCAAGCCACATACCATAACCACCTGGCAGAGCAGATACCACTAACAGCCCAGGGAATGTTCTGAAATGAGTCCCTACCTGAATTCCTTTCTCCCTTCTCCTTCCCAGCCAAGGCACGGTAGGAACAACAGTGCAGTACTAGGCTTATCCCTGAGACGAGAACCAAAAATTGCAAAGCTGCCACGGCAAAGCCACTCTGTTTGTGGAGCTCATAACCATCTTGAACATAAGAACTGACAGGTCATTCTAGTGCACTCGTAGTATGAAGTTAAAAAAGCAAGTTCAATACATACTCCCTCTACTACAAAAATGGCTTAATTTGAGCGAAGAAGGAATTTCATGCTGTTTTCCCACCACAACCAGGCACATTTTTTTTCCTTTTGAAGAATGATCTCCAAGCTCTCATTACTGCTGGTCTAAAACATTTATTCCTGCCCACTCAAATCTGCCAAAAGAGAAATGAATCATATGTCAATAAAACTTGGGGTCCTGAACATGTGCTTCAGAATGAGTTTCAGCGGCGAAATGTACGAATCTGAGCCCAGCTACAGCAAGGCCTGCCAACTTCATTCATGGTAATTAAGCAAAGCCACACACGTTTCAGGGGACATTTAAGGAGTGCAGAGTGTTCCTATGGGGACTGGACTCAAGAGCCTTTCCATGAGCTTCGGAAAGGCATTAATTACCCTGCAAGAAGAAGCCTCCCAGAACTACCAAAGATAAAGAATTTGGCAATACCTGCACTGACATTTTCTACAAGGAGTAAGTCCTGCTTAGCTGCTGGCTCTGATGATACATCGGGCGGCAGCTTCCCTGTGCCTCCACTTTGGACTCACCCCCGCTAAGCACTGAATGCGTGATTCAAGCTCAGAGTGCTCATGTGCAGGTACAGCCTTCTGCCTGAGGCTTGACATGGAGCAGTTTATTGCAGTGAGAGGACAGCCCACTGCTCACCCACACTCGGGTTCTCTGACCACCCATTCCTGACACAGTGAGCAGGGCAGTGCTGCACCGCCACCCCTTTCAGCCAAGGTAAATTCTCCAGCTCTTCATTCATAAACAATTCCATGAGCTGGTAGTGAAGATATTCCTCTATTAACGACAATGGGCTATCACCCATTGAGGAGCTAGCTGTATATCCCACACACAACCCAAGATAAGGAGCTTATCTTGGTCCAGCTGGAGCCAGTGGAGCTGTTTGTTTGCTATGGAAGCTCATGCCTCACCTGGGAGAAGCTCAGTGTCCCTGCTGACACTGCACACACCAAAAGATTCCTGGCATTTCTGGCAGCAGCACCTTTTTCAGCTCTCTGGTGCTGGTTCTGTACTAAGGCAGTGATCCAGCTCTGGGCTTGATGGGGCTCAGAGTGATGGTGAGACAAGGACTCAGCACCTGACTTTATCCACACACTATGCCAATACCATTTGGACACTTACTCTGCTCTTCCACAAACCCTGCCACCCTCCCACTCCCACCAGTATGAAGAGAAAACTTTCTCCACAGCTCCTGCCATCTGGATTCGCATTCCTCCCTCTCTCCAGCTCATGATGGTTCTGTCAATAAATTCCAGTTTAAAAAAAAAAAAAAATCACTTACTTTGTGTCTTTCATCTTTACATATCATGTCTATGACTGTCTGTGTTTCTCTCCCTCCCGTCACTGGTTTTCCAAGCACCTGCTTCAGCATTTTCTCCATCAGGATCTTTTATCACTGCAGGGGTGCTGCCAGCTGCTGCTCCGTGTCACAGCCCCGGGGCAGCCAACCCAGACTGGCAAATTTTCCTCAAGTAATGATCACAACTGCACCACAGCAGCTTTGTGTTGCTCTCCAGCATCCAAGGACACCTTTTGCAAAATAAAGTGCTGCTGCACATAGATTTATTTTTTTGCCCCTGTCTATCACGATCTCACAACACAAAGCACACTTCAGCAGGCTCAGGTTCAATCCAACAAGAAACTGATAAAGGCTGTCTGTCCCTCAGCTAATCAAGAAAAAAAAAAGTGAGAAGTATAAAAAAATTGTCAACGTGTCAAATCTATCATTCCACAGGCAGAAGGTTCCAACTAGTCATAAAAAAACCTCATCAATTTCTAGCACAAAGCATCACTGTTATCGAAAGACATTAAAATGCATTTTTTCAAAGCGATAAGCTTTATTGTTTTACTTCTTCTAGGATTTATTTTAACCCTTTGATCAATTAATTTAACTTCAGTTCCCACTAAGATGAAATATACCTCACCAAATGAAAATCTTATCATTGAGGAAACATGGGAAGATGATACCAAACATCCTCCCAGGATGTCCTGTACAAGCACTGTTGTTCCCTTTGCAGTAGCATTCTGCCAGTTGAGGTAAAAAGAACAAGGAGGTATGAAAAGACCAAAACAATGCTCTTTACTAATCAAGGCATGGAGGACTTTGCTAAAGTTTTTCCATATAATAGCAAGAAAATTCAAAAGGCTTCCAAGGTTAGGCCTGCCCATTCAAACAGAGTTTTCTCTTTCTCCTTCCTTTTATAAATATCAGAAATGACAACTTCTGCATAAATAATTTATCTTGAATGCTGGTGAAGCAGACAGCATACTGAAAACAGCAGCAGCTTTCAATGAAACTTTGGAGAGGGGGAAAAGGAAGAGCTGGCTTCAAGCTTGGCACACAGAGATGATCTTGCCTAATCAAGGTCTGTATTAGCTGTGGAACGAATCCATGTTACTCATACAGAGATACATAATACAGGAAAGTATTTAGCATGCAAAAGTAGGGGGTGGCAGGGAGAAACAAAACTGCATGGTGGGAATCACAGGAGGATAAGGGAGAGCTCTGTCCTCAGATCCATAACACAGTGCCCGTGATGAACTGCTAATACCAAAAATAAAGGGGAAAAAAAATTGTTGCAGGCACTTGTAAATGAACACTTGGGGGAAAAGCTCAATGAGGGGAGCCTAGGGATATGGTTTAGTGGTGACCTTGGTGAAGCTGGGTTAACAGTTGGACTTGATGATCTTAAAGGTCTTTTTCAACCTAAACAATTCTGTGATTCTATGGGTTTCCTTACAAATCACTTTGCAGCACAACGGTCCCCTTGCCCCTCACTGCCACACTACTGAGCAAAGCAGATCTCACTGGCACGAAGACATGCCACACATAAGGACACGTTCAGGGACCCCGTGATTTTGACTTGTGCACAACTTCCAAAACTTTCATTTTTTGCCTGAACATCGTTCAAGCAAATCCTGCAATGCTCCTCCAACTATTACAGCAAACCCAGTTGGCTCTCCTGCAGTTACCTAAGTCTTGATCTTCCTTCCCCTTGTACAAGGCAGCAGGTCTGAGCAAGAGGTAAAAGTGCTCCCAGCCCCTCTGTGCACACACAGAGAGACCAAAGCAGAGTCAGAGTCCGAGTGAACACAAAAATCAAAGCAAATGTGAACCAGACAACTTCACACAGGGTTTGATTCAGCAAAGGCTCTAAAACTTAGAAACTGCAATCCCAGAGCTGGCAAGGAACTGGGAGAGGCGACCTTGTTACACCAACCTTGTGTGAAACTCCTGTCCTTAACACAAATATTGGAGATGCTGCTCACACTATGCTCTTCGTTTGGCTTTCTATAGGGTTCTGTGCTTCTAGCCACATGGGTGATACTCCTAGTAGCAAATTTGGTAGCTAACCACCACTCCTGGTTGCAAAGCTCGGAGCTTTCCACTGAACGGCCCTCTACCCGGCTGGCAAAGAGGTGGCCCTTTCCTGAGAACAGAGGTGGAAGCACACAGGCCCTCTGCATCTCCTCTTCCCATCCCACGGCATGGTTGAATCAAGCTCAAAACCCGTACAATGTGCCACTTGAATCAGACAAATATTTATGGCAAGTTTGGTTCCTTCAGGGGCGCGATGAAAATAAATCTACCACTCCTGTGCGCATTTTTGCTCATGCAGTATGCCACAAGTCTGTAGAGATTTCATCTTCTATATGCTTTATTGAATCAAATCATTACTGAGCTGGCACCAGTGGTTCCCCTCACGACCTCAAATCACGGGCACATTAACAACCACAGGAATGACCTGGGTGGGACAGTGTCACTGTAGTGCCTGGGAACGGTTGCAGGTCCCTGCAGTGACAAGAAACACCTTCCCAAAGGGGCAGACTTCCAAAGCAGTCTTGACTTGCTCTCATTTAAACTGACACATGATCTTTGGTCACGCCATCTCCTTTGAATATTAAAGACAGCTCCTCTACCTCACACTGTTATAAAACCAGTCACAGGCCCAGGTTATTCCAACACAGCAGATCTTGTAGTAACAAGATGACAATGACTAATTAGAAACTGTGTTACTTGCCAACAGGCAAAGGAATCACACTCAAAAAAAAAAACAGTGAGAAAAATGGCATCAATAATCTGATAAATTCTGTTACCTGAGAACTAGGCACAAGGGCTTTCCACCAGTGTCCACCTTTCACAAGGTCTACATCGCTCAAGGGCATTGACACTTTGCCAATAACACAATGGCGTGAGAATTTGTCAAAATCCACTACAGTTAAAAGCAGAGTTCTTCTCTGGGCTTCTAAAAAGGGGATTTCAAATGTGTACCTCTCCTCAAACACCGGGTTCTGCGTTTTGCGTTTCACTCCGGTCTGCTTGGAGTTCTTCTGATCAGGAAGAAGGCAGATCTTCACGTAGGGGTTGGAGTGAGCCATGTCTTGCCTTGAACCATCGTAAGAAATTGGAGGAGGCAGATCTTTAGCCTCGATGACTCGCACTATTAGATAATTATGCAACAGATCATACTGTGTGCTAAAATGCAGCATGCCCAGCTGATACTTTGACAAGATCTCCTCATCTGTCAAGGAGTCCATATCATCACTATTTGAGTCAAGAGAGTACAGTCTTGGTTCAAATTTTCTAAAATAGTCATCTGGGGTGTAGGTTTTTCGCAGGATAGTTGGCTGAACTATTTCTTTCTTAGCTCCTATTATTCCAAACTCGATAGGCTTAATGTCAATTAGCGGAGAACTTGGCCTCCTCGACTCTAGACCTAAACAAGAGAAATGCACAAATACGACTGTCAGAAACTCAACTGAAGCAATTACAGGTGCACATCAACTTTGGGTGCTTCTTTGGGTACGGCTATCCTGTGTCTGTGCAATGCAGGCCCCACAGTGGACTCTTCTTCATTGCACTGCCAACAATTAACAGCACCCTTAGCTACACCAAAGCACAAACCCACCTACACTTTTCCCTCCCTGTCCATTTTCACGTGTAATTACCCCACATATGCTTCAGCAAGAAAAACAGGGCTGGTCCCTTCCACTGTGCTCCCGCAGAACAGGATGAGATTTTAATCAATGTACCTTCAACTTGACTTGATTCCCTGTCTAAGAGATGAAAGAGGAAGCACTACAGTTTGATTTTCTTCCCCACAAGAATTACATTAATGTTGGAAGGACGACCTTACTTGAAATCCGCCGTGTGAGGCTGTAAGTGGACCGTGATGTATCTGACGACGACCGCCTTCTGTCAGGGGAAACATCCTGAAGAGTGGGAGGCAGCTCGCTGATTGTATTATCAGAGTCTCCATCTTTGTCCTCATTTTGGCTGCTTATCCTGTTATAATGAGAGACCTTTGGATGATTCAACCCAGTACAAGGAGTTTATACAGAATAACAATGTGTTCTGGCATTCTGGGTCTAATCTCGGGTGCTCATCCCTGGATGCTGTGGGGTATCTCCTGATCTGTCTGGCAAGCAAAAGGCTGAGCAACTGACTTCAAACCTATGTAAAAAACAGATGTTTTATCTTTCTGACTGTCTTTCAAACACAGTTTTATCAGTATTAGAGCACAACACAGGCCACAAAGGCACATGTAACTCAAATCTTGATCACAAATATTATACTTGTCTCTAAGGGGAAAAAAAAAGTAAAACCAAACTCCCACAAACCACAAACCTCAAACAGAAGCTTACTGCTGTAATTCACAGCTACACTTTGTAAGCACAGACTTTACTGGGACTGAACCATCATGGCAAACCTCCATGATCAGATATCCCAAACCTACCACACACCTCTCAGTAAAATATGGCTTTGAAGGTCTACCAGTAAAGTTTCAAAACTCGATCTTATAAACACAATTCATCAAAAGCTATTTATTGACATGCCTTTTTAGATAACTGGCTGCTTTCTATCCACTTCTATAAACCAGACACAATTCTCACCAGACAGTAATTTTACTGCCCAGGGGTCTTGGTGGGAACAGGGAAGTTGGCAGGATCTAAATGACAAAGCAAGTTTCGGTGAGAGCTGTAGCAGCTTTGAGAAGACTCAACAGAAATCTGGCATCACAGAGAAGTCCACCTGTAACTCCTGTTTCAGTGTGTTTAAATACACACACACAAGCTGGGTTTGTATACAACAACATTCTGGTTGAAAACCCCAACGTGTCACAGCTGCAGTGGCTCCAAAAAGCAGTGAGGACCTCCCAGCTTGACTGAAAGAGGGGCAAGAGCAGACAGTAATACAGGAGATAAAGTCTCCAACTGCACGCTCGGAGGGGAGTGCTGCCGATGGAAATGAAATCACACAACGGTGCATGACGTGTAGTGCATCATGCAAAACAGCTCATCCACGAGACAGAAGATAGCAGCAGATCACAAGGAAAGTGTCAGCATGAAATGAGCAAAGCAAAAGGGAATTCTGTGTGTTTTGCTTCCAATTCACCCTTTCTGCGTGCATGGCTCAGCTGGGTATAAATGAAGTAAGTTGAATCATTTTCATTAGTAACCAAGGACTGGAGTAGAGCAAATCACATATTCTGCAAGAAGCAGTAAATTTGCAGAAAAGTCCCCCCAAATATACAAAAAAAAAAAAAAAACAAAACACAAAAACCAAACCCCAAAAATCAATTGGAAATGGAAATTCTTATCCAAACCCACAAAGTCCACAGCAGGTTCTATGCAAATCTCACCAACTCAGACCCACACAACTCATCTACACTAAAAAAAAAAAATCTGTTAATAATCAAAACCAAGCCCTATGCTAAAAGGGGCGTACAATATTTGCACAGCTCTGCAGCCCATTAAAGGCAGTCCAAATCATGCAGTTTGATATATAATCAGTACTTGGAACACAAATAGCTCTTCCATGCATAAATGCAGGGCTACACAATCATAGGTGGCATTTGGATCTGCTTGTGTTTGAGAAGCAAACGCACAGAGCGAGGAGAAGGCAGGGTGAAAAGGGAATCAGGAAGAGAGGCATTAAGGATGTTCTACAATGGGTAAACGTAATAGTGAGTTAATAACATACAGATGACCTTTAGTAAGGAAATTGCTACTGAGCCACAATAATTTTTCCTCAAATAAACTTTGGCTCTGGTTAAAGCAGCTCTGTTTCTGTTTAATCCGAACCTTTGGAAAGAGGAGTCGTGTCCTGATTTCAATTCAGCCTCACAGTGTGCACTGTTTATCTCTGGGGTTTGGGAAGAATATTCCGTAACAGGCAGCTCCAACACAAACCCTCATTCCCAGCCCATTTCTGCAAAGACCAGGATGCAAACACTCCTCGTGAAATAACAAGAAGCTACCAGGCACTCAGATCAATACAACTGGACTCACTGCAGGAAGGGATTTTTTTTTTCCCCTAAATTGTCACTGTAAAAAATTCAGAACGTGAGAAAAATTCATGGTCTCCCAAGAGAAACTTGCAGCTTTAACATCCCCTCCTGAATTTCCAGGACAATGAGGTGTCTCAGAGCTGCCAAAGGGAAAACCTATGGGCAGAAAATAAACGATGGGTCATTAAGCACAGGCACTCAGATGTTTGCTAGTTCACCAGTGAGGACCATAAAAGCAGTTTTCCCCAGGGGAGTGGGTAGGAAAGTGAGGAAGGAACAAATTGCATTCTGCATTACACCAGTGTCCTGGGCCCATGAAGAAATGGCAAGATGGAAAGATCTCAGCTGAAAACTTAGATCTATTTTTAAAACACTTTCAGGCTGCAAGCAGGAAAATAAATTGATTTGTTCCCAAATTCAATGCATGCATCCAAATGCAAAATATGGTGATGTCAAATCTGTTTTTCTTTGCAGGGGTTTCCACTAAACCCAAAAGCTCCCTTTTCAAAAATAAGAGTTATTAAAAAAAGAATGAGGGGTCAACTGGCATACATAGATCTCTGAGCACTTAAAAACATACCCATCAAACACCTTATTCTAAGACCATGTCCAAATTCTTACTCTGCTCCCACATCTAACTCCAGACATTGTTCCCTACCTCCAAAACCACATATGGATATTTAGGAGCATAAGATCAACACAGTGAAAACAGAAATCTTCTTTGGCTTCTGAATTCTGAGCCAACAGAGGCTACACGGGATCATTTCCACCTTAAACTTGCACACACCAAAAGCTTGGCTCTCCTGTTCATCAGCGAGCAAAACATACCAAATCTGGCTCCTGCCTTTTACTCTCTTTTCCTCTTTGTCTTCCAGATTCTTGTTCCTCTGTAGGCTCATTTTTTCTCCTCTCAGTCACACCTCCTTGAGTCCTTTACCTCTCCGTATTTCCTCTGCTCTCTTTGTCCTCCTCAAATAATTTCTGTGTTCCCTCACCATTTTCCAACAAAATCACCCTGGAAGCGTAAATTATTGTCACATTCCCTGGCATTACCCTGGGTCCATCTCAGCTCAAGAAGAGGAGCCCGCTGCCCTTTGAAGCAAGCAAAGCCTCATGTCCAGCTTCTAAATCAATGTGTGTTACAAGCATCCTCAGAAACCACAGGATGTGCAACAGTGCCACAGGAGACGGTGACTTCGGTGATCCCAAGGCATGGCAGCATCCCTTGTACTGCCAAAAAGCAAAGCTACTTCTCTCCTGTGTTCTCCTTTCTTGGTGCCTGCTGCCCTTCTCAGGCATTATCTCTGGGAACTCACCTTCTCTCAGCACTTAGGGAGACCTTAACTGCACCAAATCACCTGAAGCCAGATGGCAAGATGAATATGTGGCCTGGGCTGGGGTCTCAGACTCTTCCCAGGGTTGTGAGTGTCCACAGGTGAAGAATAAAGCACAATAGGGTTGAAGAACCGGTGGGTTTTTTTCCAGAGCACGTTGTCTTCTGCTTATGGCCATTCCAGGAAGTTACTGTAGGGGCTTTCAGACAGAGCAGGACTGGGGGGAAACAATACAGGCTGGAAAAAGCATTTTATGAGTCCAAAGGTCTCCATGTTCACTAACTGTGGCAAAGTCCAACTCATCTGCAAAGCCACCATACATCTGAGTTTTGAGGTAAGAACAGAGCTTCAGTGCCCACAATGCCCCTTTAGCCAAACAGAAGGATCCAGGAGTCAGAAACTAAACCATGGTACAATTACCCCATACCTCCAAACACACAAGATGTCCCTTCTGCTACCCAGCACACCAGACAAACTCTGAATCACCCTCTCGCTGCAAGCCCAGCTACTTGTTCCCAAGATGTAATTGCTCCTGTACCAGTCTTTCCACATCCAATACTGCAACCTCATCACTGTGCTCTCCTGTGCGTGATGCTTTCCTATTTAGCATTGATTTTGTTTCCATTCCCCATTAATTGCAGGTGAATCCATTTCTGGGGATATATCACACTCTTAAATATGCTGCTTCACATTTAAAAACC
This sequence comes from Myiotriccus ornatus, assembly GCA_036023395.1. Lineage (NCBI taxonomy): Eukaryota > Metazoa > Chordata > Aves > Passeriformes > Tyrannidae > Myiotriccus > Myiotriccus ornatus. Next base: position 8,389,430 of record JAYRBT010000033.1, read on the forward strand.
ACTCTAACACATCTTGAACAGCTCTATTTTTATTGCTTCAGTATTAATTACCACCCTATTCTACCTGGATTCAAAAGAGTACACAGACAAGACTGTGATTTAAACACGAGACAGTTTATTTCATGCAGCACCAAGACATGAACCTTCCAGCCCTGAGACAGAGCAACAGTCAACTCACAGGAGTAGATAAAATTACCTGAGTGTCTCAGTGCCTAGGTACCAACCCCTGAGCATCATATGATGCATTAAAGATGCCTCTCCTGTGCCACAAATTCTGGACACACTCTCCATCAAACAGTCTGCTCCCACAGAAGACAGTCCAGCCCAGCTGACAACACAGCCACTAAAACACTGGAGAGCTCTGCTCCCTTCATGGTTTCATGAATGCCTCCACAGGGTCACTCCTGTGCCGCAGATTCCCAACTGAGAGGGAGTAAAACAGGGAAGACTTCACTGACTCTCTTTGTAATGGATTTGCAAAAACACTAATCAAAGCTCCAGACAGAACCTGGTGCTGGTGCTGTGGTTCTTCAATGATTTGAGAAGAAATCTTGAAGAGTACTAAGGTGACGCAGGAGATCAAGTTCTGCTAAATGAAACTTTAAATGAATTTCGCCTTCAGAGCACGTACCAGCTACGCCTTTCATCTGCCTATATGATAACCACCTTCACGCTAGGGTAAGAAAACATTTCAAAACAACCTCATCAGCATTTCAGCCAAGTTGAAGTGCTCCAAAGGGCTGGTCCATTTGAAGAGGAAATAGGACTGAAGATAAAAGGCATCTTTAGAAAAGGGCACACAGCTAAACCAGCTATCAGCTTGCTATGCCAGCTGACAAAACTTCTGTCTTATCCATCAGAAAAGCTTTTTACAGAGACTAACCTTGCTATTTTAGTTACCAGAGCTGCCCTTTTGTCACCTTGCTGGGAGTAGCCTGTGCTCCCACCCTCGGGAGATTCCTCCTTCCTAAGTGGCACCTCTGAATGTCCCACTGCATCAATACTCTCATTGCAGCTGAGCAGTCCTTGGGTAAAGCTATAAAATCGTGCATCTAAACTTACAGCCAGGCTGGAGTTTGAGCAGGAAAAGGTCCCAGGATTTCAACTTCATCTTCATTTGTTTGACAACAGCTACAGTCGAAACACTTCTGACAACAATTTCTACAAGTCCACCGGCACAGCAAGAGATCCGAGATTCTAGCGAGCAGACCCTGAAGCCATTGGAAACCAAAGTACAACATTACAACCCATCAATAGCTATTGAGAAAAAACATTCAGCTGTATTTATGTTTGTGTTTCTGCAACAGAACATTAAGAACTGTATTTATTTCAGCTATACCAACAGACAAGTGCTATGCCGTCACCAGCCGAACCCCACCGATGCCATAACAAGGCAGGGAAATAAGCATTCTCTGCAGGTATTTTCTCTCTAGTAGAGACGTATTATTATGTAGGTTGGCAAGAGGGTGATTTACAAAACACTGTGGTGTAGCAATATGCCAGAGTAGAAACATGCATATTCCTTCATGAACATCAACAAACTAATAGATCAGCAAACACACAGCAGAAGGAATTAAAAACAGAAGGTAAGTGAAAGCTCCAATTTAATCCAGCAAGGATCTATTTAATTAACACAGCACTGTGAACACACCTGGTCCCTGTAGATGTACCAGTATGTAACTGGTATGATCCATACACATAGGGCATTACAGCCCAACAAACTCTCCACTGAAATGGATTAGCCAAAGCACACTATCCACATCTCCCCTCTGCCACGATGGTTAATGTAATGAAGAACCTTCAATGATATTTTTTAAAAGAAGGTAGTTGACCCAGAAAAATACTTTATTTCTTAGGTTTCCACAGTGCCACTGGCAGCACCACCTGTAACAGTGCTCCTCTGCTAGACAACCAAGGGTGGAGCTCCCCATCAGAGGGGCAGCAGCTTGTGGCCCCACCTCCATGCCATCCCTACTGCCTTCCCTCTGCTTTGAAGCTCTGCTTGCTTTGAGAGGAGCAGAGACATAAACCTGAGCCCATTTCCCACCCACACCAACACCAAGTTCTGCAGTTCATGCAAAGGCTCATTAAGCAGCACAAGGGCACTGCTAAGAAAGGGCACTGCTCCATAGGCACGGGGAAGACACGCAGCTGCCAGGGCACAGCACCTGCATCCAGGGTCAAACAGCTTTACAACTGTGTGTGACCTTGAAATGTTCCTGAGAAGCTGAAGAAATAAAGCACATGAGATTTTCTTCAGCTATCTCCCCAAATACTTGAGACATCTGCAGTATTCATGAGCGTACAGATACAAGGGCACTACCACACCACAAGGGGTTTCCTTGGAGGAACTCTGATCTACAGAGAAGACTCCTCAAATACATGTCTTTCTGCTCCAGTAAAACACATATTTTTTTCCATAAACAAAATATGAGTATTGAAAAACAAAAATTACCAGCCCAAAATGTGGTGCAGTACTTATATCTAGGACATCAGCAGAGAGTCAGAAAATACGAGACAATACCCTCAGGATGGTGCGAGGAGACAGAGTGGGGAGTGAATCATCAGATTAACTCACCTCATTTATTGGTTCCAACTGTCCTTTTAGACATCCACGATGAAGCAAAGGGAAACAAAATGAAAAAGACAAAAACAGGTTAGCAATGCTCAAATAACTTTAAATTTTCTGCCATGAGATGCCCCAGCCTGGGATGAGCTTGAATTTCTGGCAAGACAGTACCCTGTAGATATTAGAGGAAGGAGAAGTCTCCCGACTGGGCATCAGTTTCTGCTGCTTCCAGTCCTTCTCCACCAAGCTTCCTCTGCTCCTCCCTCCCCAGGAGTGAAATTCCCAAATCCATCCTGGAGCATGAAAGTCCTGCTCAGGGCTCCTTGCTAACGGAGTATCACAAGTAACCACTTCTTTTCTTTCCTTTAATAACCTGTCTCTAATTGCAGCAACTACTTGCTGCTGACAGCAAACCACACCAAAGTTTTCCAGCGGAAAAAAAAAAAGGCTTTTCTCCAGATTCAGCCCATATCAATGCAGTTTCAATGCCAACTTGTTGCAGCAGCATTTCTAGGAAGGGATACAGACTGAATATTCTCCATTACGTACACACCACTGGGCATCTTCAGCCTCATCCTCAGATGTGACTTGAAGAATACAAAAGATAGAGGGTAAATGCTTGAGCCACACACTCCAAAAATCCACACTGCAGCCACTGCCCCAAATCACAGCCAAGAAGAAGTCATTACAAACGTTTTATTCACAAAGCCACCTTTGGAACATTATACTTGACTAATGTCATTTATAGTTGGAGACTTAGTAGCATTTCTGACGCTTGCTGAAATGTCTTTCCTGTTACGTTCCCTTGATAATGCCTAAAAGTTTCCTAATTGTTCTGTCTTTCTGTAGGTGGAATCTCTAAAAAACAAACCCAAACAACACAAAACCACAGAATAGAACAAAACAAAACCCAAAACAAACAAAAAACCCCAAAACTTCATTCTACTCTTCCACGTGTAGAAATTGGTTCCTAGCTTAATGCTCGTGACAGGGGCAAGACCAGCCTTCTATAAAGAAGGTGGGATGTAGAGGTTCCAAGAACTCTCCCATGGACCACATTTTGGTGCAAGCCTCCCTTTTAAACTTCTTGGAAGCCAGTGCTTGCTAAACAGGCCACCACTTGTTAGAAGCACAAACTAAAATACTAGAAACCTGCAGTGCAGTGTGACAAAACAGTGATTACAGATAACCATGTACCAACTCTAAAGAAAACTGTAAATGGTTTAAAGGGCTTTATCATTCCTTATTAATGCAAAGTTGCAGTCGAAGCTACAGTGTTTTAGCAAAGCTGCAAGGAGGATATTTAAATTGCTCTGAAACAAAGCAGCTGGATCCGTCCACTCAATCAAACACTGTAGCACGTGCCATGAGAAGAAAGTGGCTTTTCCAAATGGCCCACAGGGATGCACAGCAGGCTCGTGTTAAACAGCCCTCCTGGTCACCATCAGTCACCAGTGACACAAACCCAGCTCCGTGTGCCACCAGCCCAAGGGCATGCACAGCTGTCCCAAAGGTACCATGAAAAAGTGAGCCTGTGACCACCCACTAATCTCCATCAGGAAATAGGAGGGCAGGGATAAGAACTAGACATTATAGTGCTGAAGAGGTAAACAAGTCACAGGCACCATACAGGGCTGAAACGCAGGGCCCATGAAAGGAAAGCAAACACGACCACCTGTTCATCCACCTCGTTCACACCAGGCAGGAGGGTCAGGGCTGGGGAAGAGCAGAGGTTTAGGGAAGGATGCAGCAGTGAGCTGGTGCTGGGGGATCCCTGAGAGCACAGCTGCTTCAGTGTACTCAGCAACCCCCGGCGAGGGGCCCAACACCCGGGGTCGGGGAGGCACCCTCATGGCCTGCCACGTCATCCCAAGCTGGCTGAACAGAGAACAACCCAGACGAGAGTCTCCAGCTCCGAGTGAACCCTCATCGAGGGCCAGGAGCATCCCTCTGCCGAGGCTGAGTGCGAGGCAGGGCTCCACCTCCACACCCCGCTGCAGGGCCCCAGTCCCAGAGTTTGCCTGGGCCTGGATGGGGGTCACCTGCTCCAAGCCAGCACAAACACCAGTCCCAACCGGGTCCATGGACCAGTGACAACGTTCCCCGGTGGCAGTGTCCCTGGGGATGCTGCAGGAGCGTGGGGTCCCCACTGGTGACAGACTGTATTGTGCCCGTGCAGTTATACCCCAGGAAAGGCTCACAAGCTCCATCGCAGCGACCACCACAGCCTGGGGACAGTGCGGCCCCCCCAGCTACACATCCGCGGGTGGCCCCCCGCCACGACTGACACCCCGGTGTGGGGATAACGCGGTATTGCTGCTGTTCTGAGTCCCCATCCGGGTAGCCCACCTTGTACCCTCGGGCCCCGACGGCCGTGCTGCCGGAAGGCAGTGCCGTGTCCGGCCTCACTCGAGCCTCCTGCCGAGCCGGGGGGCCCGGGGAGCCCCGAAGGACACCGCGCGTCCACCCGGGGCAGCTCCCTCAGCATCCCCGCTCCCACCCGCCGGGCGCGGCGGCGGCTCAGCCCCGAGCGGGAGGGAACGGGGCGGGGGGGGATGGCGAGGCGAGTGAAAAGGGATGCGGCCCCGCGGGACGGGGGTGCCGAGTGGCGTCGGTAGTGGGGTCTGTAGTAGCGCCCGGCCGGCCTGTGAGGCTGAAGGTGCCCCGCTCGTGTTCATCGCGAACTGGGCGGCTGCGCTCGGAGCAACGGGTGGGAAACGGGCGGCTCAGGGTCTGAACGAGCCCGACAACAATTCAGCCCCACAGCGCTGGGTGAGCCCACCCATAACCCCGCAGCCCGCGGCTCCCCGCAGACCAGGGAGCCTGTGCCTTCCACCCCGCCGATGCCCCCCACCCCGCCAGACTGTGCCCAGGCTGGAGGGGCCCATCGCATCTCAGCCTGCCAGCGGGGTTCAGCATCCTCCTCCCTCCACGAAGTCCTTGTGCAAAATGAGGACTCCCACGTCCCCGGGGCCATCCCGCTCCCCCGCCAGAGAGGACAGAGGCCCGAGGGCTGCTCGCCAACCCCGCGGGGATCCGCTCCCGCCCCGGCGCCTCCGGAACAACAGCTGCCAGCCCCGCTCCTGCCCCGGCCCCGCCTGGCCCCTCGCCGGGAGCCGCTGTCGCCGCCGGGAACTCCTCCCCAGAAGTTACCCCGAAGTTGCGCACCCGCACCGGGCACGGAGGGGAGAGGGGGGCCCCGCCGCGGCACCGCACGCGTCCCGCAGACGCCCCAGACCCCCCGTCATCCCCAGGGCTCACCGGCGGCCCGGGGGCTCCGCACCCACCTGGATGTACGCCAGGGCTCCGCGGGCGCGCCCGGCGCCTCCCGCCGCGCGGCTCCAGCCGCGCCCGCCGCGCAGCAGCCGCAGCGGCACCGGCACCGCCCCGGGCGGGGGCACC